>JABWTJ010000009.1:2817500-3555000 GCA_016801875.1 Solanum sitiens
TGGTGCACTTCACACCCATAATTAAGAACTCACATGGACATAATTTCCAAAGCTATCGGTGCATTGTCACTCAGATTAGAAACTTGCTTCCGGTAGACCAAAATTTCTGAATGCGAGATCGAAACTGACAAAACCTAAAGAAAAACCCACATGCCTTCTGATAGGGGTGTGGTTTGATTGTGGTGGAAGTCGTCCCTCTGCTCGCGTCCTAAGAGTTTGATACTCCTCTTTGGACTATGTCCCAGTTCGCTGCTAAGAAAAAGTTCCACGTTGTGTTGCATCCTTTTTGATGTCGTCCGCACCTGTGGTTTGTTTTTGGAGAATTCATCCTTTCGGATGCTCTCGACAAAGACTGAGATAAAACTCGTCAGCATAAAAACTCAATTAAAAGGGAGACAATGTCTTTTACCATGTTGACATTTAATTTTTCTCCTCGACATTTGACATCCACTCGATCGGTTTGACGTAAAGCAAATAGAGCTTATGTCTTATGTATGTAATGCAATCTTCAATGTATTCTTCATTTGATGTTGAAATAAATAAAATAGATGCAGTGTGCTGATATTTATCTTGATGTCCTCTTTGATGTTATTCTTGATGTTTACTTTTATCAAAAATAAAATAATGCAGTTGATGTCGATGGGTGAATATTTTCTTCAGATGCCCAATTCTCTCTCTGGCAGTGCATGATTCCTTGCAGGGCATAGGTATCTTCCCGCGATGCATAAATTTTCTGCGAGGCATGAATATCTTCTCGCGATGTATGAATATTAACTCGCGATGCATGATCTTCCGCAATGCATGAATATTGACTCGCGATGCATGATCTTCCGCGATGCATGAATATTGACTCTCGATGCATGATCTTCTGCGGGGCATGAATATCTTCCCGCAATGCATAAATTCCGCAAGGTATGAAATCTTCTTGCGATGCATAAATTTCAGCGAGGTATGAAATCTTCTCGCGATGTATAATTTTCTGCGAGGCATGAATATCTTCTCGCGATTAACTTGTGATGCATAAATATTAACTCGCGATGCATGATCTTCCGCGATGCATGAATATTGACTCGCGATGCATGATCTTCCGCGATGCATGAATATTGACTCTCGATGCATGATCTTCTGCGGGGCATGAATATCTTCCCGCAATGCATAAATTCCGCAAGGTATGAAATCTTCTTGCGATGCATAAATTTCAGCGAGGTATGAAATCTTCTCGCGATGTATAATTTTCTGCGAGGCATGAATATCTTCTCGCGATTAACTTGTGATGCATAAATATTAACTCGCGATGCATGATCTTCTTCGATGCATGAATATTGACTCGCGATGCATGATCTTCCGCGATGCATGAATATTGACTCTCGATGCATGATCTTCTGCGGGGCATGAATATCTTCCCGCAATGCATAAATTCCGCAAGGTATGAAATCTTCTTGCGATGCATAAATTTCAGCGAGGTATGAAATCTTCTCGCGATGTATAATTTTTTGCGAGGCATGAATATCTTCTCGCAATTAACTTGTGATGCATAAATATTAACTCGCGATGCACGATTTTCCGCAATGCATGAATATTTACTCTCGATGCATGATCTTTCGCGATGCATGAATATTGACTCTCGATGCATGATCTTCTGCGGGGCATGAATATCTTCCCGCAATGCATAAATTCCGCAAGGTATGAAATCTTCTTGCGATGCATAAATTTTAGCGAGGTATGAAATCTTCTCGCGATGTATAATTTTCTGCGAGGCATGAATATCTTCTCGCGATTAACTTGTGATGCATAAATATTAACTCGCGATGCATGATCTTCTTCGATGCATGAATATTGACTCGCGATGCATGATCTTCCGCAATGCATGAATATTGACTCGCGATGCATGATCTTCTGCGGGACATGAATATCTTCCTGCAATGCATAAATTCCGCAAGGTATAAAATCTTCTTGCGATGTATGAATATTAACTCGCGATGCATGATCTTCTGCGGGACATGAATATCTTCCCGCAATGCATAAATTCCGCAAGGTATAAAATCTTCTTGCGATGTATGAATATTAACTCGCGATGCATGATCTTCATCGATACATGAATATCGCTCTTGATGTCATCATTGGTGACAACTGAAAATAGTGCTTAAGTTGAGCAACATATTGATTTTATGGATAATCATATCGTCTCAATTGAAAATAATTCTTCAGATAGTGTATTGTCCTGATCGACAATAAAATAAATGACCCCTCCGGGTAGTGTATTGTCTTGATCGACAGTAAAATAAATGACCCCTCCGGGTAGTGTATTGTCTTGATTGACAATAAAATAAATGACCCCTCCGGGTAGTGTATTGTCTTGATCGACAATAAAATAAATGACCCATCCGGGTAGTGTATTGTCTTGATCGAAAGTAAAATAAATGACCCATCCGGGTAGTGTATTGTCTTGATCGACAAAATAAGTGACCCCTCCGGGTAGTGTATTGTCTTGATCGACAATAAAATAAATGACCCCTCCGGGTAGTGTATTGTCTTGATCGACAACAAAACAAATGACCCCTCCGAGTAGCGACACTATTATGTCTGATAATGTGATGCAGATGCCGTCAACGACGAAAACCATAAATTATCCTTTTCGGAGTTTTTATTTGGTTCATCTTTGAGATTAGATGGTCGCTTATTATAGACTTCATGTTTTTGAGAATTGAATGAAATAAACCAATCACATTCCCAAATCTTCGATATAAGCAATATAAAATAATTCCTGCATCCACAAAAAATTACGTTAAATTTTGGGAGAACTTTCTCCTCCCTTTACTTCTCCGTATTCGTCGATCGAAAGAATTTGCTGATATCAAAGCAAAGCTATAAACCTGCATCCACAGAAAAATTGTTAGTTTTAAAATGAACTGATCTGTGCCGATTTCTTCAGTTGTCTGCTCCTTGTCATGCTATCTCCCGTTGATCTCCCTGATCTCCCAACTATTGATAGATAAGACAAAATTCTTTACGCCAAAACAAAGGAAACATAAAAGGAAAAATTTTAAGAAAATAAATTTTTTGAAATATAAAAAGATCACTGCCAAGTGTAATGTCACGTCAGACTTAGCAAACTTCTCTGAGCCTAATGCTTGGAGGTATATCTCATTATGCGATGGGGAGTATTCAAAGCCAATCTAGACTTGTCGATAAATCCATGTTTGAAATTTTGAGGCCATCCTCAAAATTTCTGTCCCAGTTAACAGTATCGGCTTATCTTTCAACTGTCGCTAAGCAAATCATGGAATTTTGAGATCCTCTCAAAAATTTTGATCCCAGTTGCAAATATCGAAATATCTTTAGTCTTGACTTGTTGAGGATTCGGAGATATCATTGCTTGTTTTTTGCATGGCAAACTCTGGTGATCTTTGCAACAAGCAAGCTAGCTCAATAATTATCCAACTGTAACGAGGTGGATGTCTCGATAATATTCCAACTATCACGAGGTGGATGGCTCGATAATATTCCAACTGTAACGAGGTGGATGCTATAATATTCCAACTGTAACGAGGTGGATGCTCGATAATATTCCAACTGTAACGAGGTGGATGCTCGATAATATTCCAACTGTAACGAGGTGGATGCTCGATAATATTCCAACTGTAACGAGGTGGATGCTCGATAATATTCCAACTGTAACGAGGTGGATGCTCGATAATATTCCAACTAACGAGGTGGATGCTCGATAATATTCCAACTGTAACGAGGTGGATGCTCGATAATATTCCAACTGTAACGAGGTGGATGCTCGATAATATTCCAACTGTAACGGTGGATGCTCGATAATATTCCAACTGTAACGAGGTGGATGCTCGATAATATTCCCACTGTAACGAGGTGGATACTCGATAATATTCCAATATAATTCAAGAATAAGAACCTAAAATGGAAAAACAAATATATGAACCACTTATGGGGTGGATCGCCCAACAAAACTATATGTTAAAGTCTTTGATTGGCCAATCAAAACACATAATCCACTTATGGGTGGATACCCAACAAAGTAGGAATTTTGACTGTGACATCGTTAAGAAACATGTATGCCTAAATTGCTACACGACAAACGTACTAAAAACTAAATTGACGTATATGCACGTCGCGATTATGATTCTCTCTTTAAAGACAGAATCATCGAGGTGAATAACTTAATTCATTCACATGAAGATTAAAGACACTTTTGCCTTCCATGACAAACTCAACAAATTTAAGTTTGTTGTTGACGTTTCCAATTGTTAACAAAGACTTGTAACAATTCGATAACTTCGACTATCAAGGAAATATTGCGGGTCACCAACATCTTTGTGATGTGATGAACTCGATGATTTTCCCTTGCAACACTTCTAAGTTAGTGTCACTTTTGATCATCTGTCGATTTCACATACGATACTGGCTTTACTCATACTATCACCTGCAAAGCTCGACACCAAACGTTAGTATCGATGATGAAGTAAAGAAATTGAGTCACTTGGCTTATCGAGATTAGGCTTTAATGAGCCCAACTGTAACTTTGATTATGACTTGCCACTAGCGACCCTCTCACACATTGTTTTCTTAAACTTTTGACATAATATGTCAGCGTTTGTCTTCAACATTCCTGCAAAATAAAAAAATTGTTTAAAAATCTCTTGAGGCAACATAGAGATAAAATGAGATGGAAGGTTTTCTAAGTCTTGTTGATGAGGCCACGATGGGTACAAATGACGCTTTTTGACACTCTTGATGTCTTTATATAGCCATTTTTGTGACTTCGATGTTCCTGCATCCAAAGAAAAATTCTTAGTTTGAAAGACTGATTTGTGTTGATCTTGTCTCCACGCTCCTTCATGCGGTTGGCTTACACGATCGCCCGTCCTTTGTAAGACAGTCTTGATCTGTCTCAGTCTGAAATATATTTAACTCTAGTAACTTGCTTTATTAATTCTGAGGTTGCTCATTCTGGAATTTTGAGGCCCCTCCTCAAAACTTTGTCCCAGTTTGCCTCGATAGTATAAGACTTTTAACAACGGACATGGTTGTGTGGAATTCTTGAGATCATCTCAAAAATTTGTCCCAATTGCACATTTCAACATGATTCTCCATAAAATATCATCTTGGAATTTTGAGATTCACCCAAAAATCTACCAGTTGCATTTTGGTATTTCAGTGTTGACTTGTTGAAGAAGTCCATCTTCAAATGAATTTTTGAGATCCTCTCAAAAATTCTGTCCCAGTTTCCATTATAAAGTGAAAAATGGAAATCTTGCTGGGAATATGACCGAGCCATTGTGGCGCCTACGTATCCCGTTGAGGCAGGAATCAGGTCAAACGTAGTTCCCCCCTCAAAGGTTAACCGAAAACAAGCTGGTATTCTCATTATTCTCAGTCATTTTTCTTCTTTCTTTCAATAAATTTTGATTGGGAAAGTAATCTTTGAAAACTTTGAATGTTCAACCACTAATCAACACAAATCCGTTTCGAGTACCTGATAAAGAAAAATAACTCAAACAACAAATGTGTTAGTTTGTGTAGGTAGTAGGTAATACAAGATATCACACGAAGCTGTAAGCACACAAAAGTCGCTTCATTTGAATAAAGACTAACCCACATAAAAAAAATGATTAGATAGACAGAAATTTGTCTCTCTGATTTTTAGCTTTGTGAGTCAAAAATATCGACCTGAGTCAGGACAAAGTCGATTGATTCTTCTGGTTTTTGATTGAAATGTAACTCTAATTCTTTGTAAGAGTTGAAAAGATCAAATTTCTCAGAATAGGGACCGAACCTTGAAAGGCTGCCTATGTATCTCACAAAAGAGAATTCAGGTCCTACGTAGTTCGACCCATTCTTGAATCTTCTTCTTTTTTTTTTTTTTGATATGAGAGAGTACGTTTTGAAAAATAAAGTTCGAATTTATTAGGAGACTAAAGACTCGAAGAGTATTTGGACGTACTTTCGATAGTGATTTGATATTTATGCTTAAGGAGTTCTAGAAAATATTTTTCGAGAATGAGTAGGCTAGAATATCTCCAAATGAAGCAATATAATCATACAAACAATTATAACACATAAACAGTTATTGCGCGTTCTAAACAGATATGTGACCCTTTTATGCCAAGGGTAGGCCTAACGATTTGAAGGATGTATATGTCATTTGAAATATTCCATTGTCCCAAAACCCAAATTTATACAAATTTATGAATAAAACTTAAATGGGGATACATAATTGGGGGAAACGGGATACAAAGTAATCAGTCCCACGCAGGGGTTCAATCCTATACTATGCTTCCATGACAGTACCTTCGCTCCTGAACTTCTTGTCATCTGCGGGCGTCAATGTCTCTGGATGAACTAGTAGCTTGTGAAACTATTTCTTCTACTAAAATTAACTATAATCTACTATTTACCCCATGGTACACTGATTTTTCAAACAACGTATACATCCTTCAAATTTAAACACATAAGTATGAACGTCCGTTTAGGTCGTAAACCATTTTGGACTCAAGGTGGTCTTTCTAATGGGCCCAACACGCCTTGGGCGTTGGGTCATCTTAGTTCAATGCTTATATTTGGATTTGGTTTTGCTCTATCTTAGGCTCACTAGAATAGTTTTCAAGTTGACGGTTACCCGAGTCGGACAAACCACGGGGTGAAGCTATCAAACGACGTCGGATGACCGCATTCCACTATTCGTTTGATACTTCCAAATGAAACTCTTGTGTATTTTCTGAAGAAAGCCGTGGAAGGCCACGTAACTTCCATTTTCCTAATGCATACTATTTGCCGTTTGGCGGAAAGATGCCATGAAAATGCAACAATTGAAAAAAATAAACTAAACAATTAAACAATTTATCACAAATAGCCAAATAATGTTAGTTTTAAGGTTAGAATCCTCCAATTCCCCAGCAGAGTCGCCATTTCTGTTTTATCGAAAATTTAACCTTTTTTAAAAATTTCGACTTTTTTAGAGTCGCCACTTAATTTTTGAAGAAAAATCAAGAAAACTATTGTTTTCAAATAACTTAACAGAGAAAATTGCTTGAAAACATTTAAAGGGTTCGGGGATTCAAATTAATGTTTTAGGAAGGTGTTAGGCACCTAAAACATCCGTCTAAAACGGTTTTCCAGCAACTAACAAATTTGGCTAAAACTTTGCTTTTAACTTGACTTGAATAAAATATTTAGAAGGAGAGAGTTGAAATACTAACTTTATTTTTTAGATCATTTTATTTTGCAAAATTATTTTAATTTTGAGTCGATAAAAACATTTACGGCATTCGCGGGGATTCGGATTTTCTAACTTTAAAATTAACGACAAGTATGCAAACAAGTAAGCAAATAAAGTAAAAGAGAGAAATAGAGAGAGAGAGAGGGAAAGAGAATTGGGTCCAAAATCGGGTTCTCTGTCCGCCTTGACCGATTTTGGACCCACCTGTTTTGGGTTTTTGACCCATTTCCTTTCGTACCTGTCCTAGACTAAGCAAATAATTAATACTAAATAAATATAGTAAAGTAAAAGACGACAAGGGCTAATGCCTTAAAATAGATACAATACGAAATGCAAAATATAAAACGGGTCTTCTAATTCATCTTCTCCGACTTTCTTCAATTCTTTAAATCTTGGGACCCGTCCATCGACTTAATAGGTTGACTGGAAAAGAGGAACTTTGAGCCTTTACGGCTCTTCTCATGGAATGCAAAGGAGAGAGTGAGAGTTCACGTTGAAACTCGGACGAATTTTACATGCAATGAAAACAAAAATAAAAATTAGCACTTGAAAATAATATCCCTAAATCATATCTTAAAGAAGATTAAACGATTTTAAAATAATGAATGTACCTAAACAGATTACAACTTAACATCTAAAACCAAAAATAAATAAATAAATAAATAAATAAATAATAAATAAATAAATAAATAATAAATAAATAAATAAATAAATAAAAAATAAATAAATAAATAAATAAATAAATAAATAAATAAAATAATAATAAATAAATAATAAATAAATAATAAATAAATAAATAAATAAATAAATAAATAAATAAATAAATAAATAAATAAAATGAATAAATAAATAACTAAATAATAAATAAATAAATAAAAAATTACCTGATTCTGGGCAGCGAACCGAGACTACGAGTTTGACGGAGACGATTCCACCACCTCTCCAAACTCAAACAGCCGCAAAAAAAAAATATTTATAAATATTAAACTATGGAACCAAGAATTCCCGAAAATTTCTGGGTACTCTTTGGTCTCCTCTCTATATCTTTTCTGGTGTAGTGAAGAGATGCTTATATAGGATCAATTTTTGGTCCAAAAAAGATGTGGGAAGCAATGTGGGACAAATGCAAAAATTTCAAAATTTCTATTTGAATGGTTCAAAGTAATTGATTAATAGGATGAATTTACATAAATTAATTTAGCAAGCTTCTTAATCTTAACAAAAAAATAAAATAATTAATTTAATTGTAAACTTAGTGATTCAAAAAAATAATAATAAAATAATATATATATATACATATATATATAGATATAGATATAGATATATATATAACTATGATTTAAACAAAACTAATTTAAAAGACTACTTACTAAATTTAAAATATTTTGAGATGATTTTTGGATAATCATAAAATATCTAATTATATACATAATTTTGTAAAATATAGATATTATCTAAAAACTTTAAGAAATGGCAAAAATTATTATTCAAAATAACGCAATCGTTATGTTTTTCCTAAATTCACAAAACTAATTATTTTAAGTTGTTTGAGAATTTAAGAAGCTCATGAATTAATTTCTATTGTGGAAGTTCAAAATTGGGTGTCAACAACCATGGTAGGGGAGATCGTGGAAAAGTCAAGGAGCAGCGGCCATGTCCCGAGAATCATGATACTTATAGGTCCAATGGCAAGAAGTCTGGATGTCATGGCGTCATGGAGAGAAGGGCATAAATCTCCAAAAGAAAGGGTTGCTACATATGCGGTGACCCGCATGGCTATGCAAGGTGCCCTGAATCGAAGAGACTTGGTTCTATTTTGCGAGGGCTGAAGGAGAAGGATGCACAAGAGCAAGGACAAGGCGTAAAGACCACACAGTTGGTCCAAACTTGATAGGATTATTAGGAGCTATCACTAAGCAACCAGGGAAGCCGAAAGAATATGGCGCGCAGTATGTCGACATCACGATCAATGGAAGACCCGCTCGTGCTATGGTCGACACGGGTGGAAAGGTAAAACTAACTTCATTGTCGCTCATTTAGATCTTTTTGACATAATTCTTGGGCAAAATTTCTTCCAAGAGTACCACGCGATGATAGACCCTTACCTCCAACAACTTTTAGTCATGGAGAAAAGAGGATCATGTATGCTGCCCCTAGTTAAGGTACCGAAGACGAAAGAACATGTCCATCTAACAGCCATGCAGCTCATAAGAGGCCCTTAAGAAGAAGGAGTCAACGCTTATAGACACCATTGCAAGTTTGAAATAAGACAATGGTGCAAAAGGGTCCCTTCCACCACACACCAAGAAGATTCTAAAAGAGAATAATGTCGTGATGCCAAAGAAGTTGCTGAGGTGCTTGCCTCCTAGGAAGGAGGTAGATCATAAGGCTGAGCTATAAAAGATAAAGAGGCAACTGAGGAAGTTGCACAAGGGCCTTGATAAAGTCAATGGACTATTGGTCGCGCACACGAGAAGACTAGACTCAGTTGCTGATGCAGCAACGACGCGACGCCGTCGTCACATCAATAAGTGGGGAGAGTGTCACATCCCTCCACTTCACAGTTAAATTTCGCATCCGAATAGGGCGGAAGAGTCTAGAGTTGTAGAGAGGTTTATAAGAAACTCTAGAAGCCTCTAGATATTCCAAGAAGACTCTAGAATAACTTAGAAACTTTCTTGGAAAGCTTTGGAATTTCCTAGAATTGGTTGAGAATTCTAGAACATAGACTAAAGTGTAATTATTAGAAGGACTTCTTAAGTAAATTTTATTTACACTTAGGCCCTTAGGAGGTAGTATAAATAGAAGAGTCACTCATTTGTAAATCATCCAAGCTTGAAGCAAGCAATCTTCCAAGCAATATAAAGTCTTCTTCCAAATTCTCTAAGTCTTTCTTTACATTCTCTTAGCGATCTTAGCCTAAAGGGCTTACTTGAGCTTACAAGATCGTGAAAGATTCATGAGTAAGTTGTCAAGTGCTGCATGGAGCTTTAGTAAGACTCTAAGTCCGTGAAAATAGGGTCCCGCATGAAACACCCTCTGCATATCCTCCATCGACTATAATTTGACAATGTAATATCCATTTTCGTGCAAGAATATAACTGGGTCTGGATATCTTTCCAGTAATGTTCAATATATCATCGCATATAGTTAAACCTGAGTTTTTCCCCAATTACAACGACAATCAGTGCACACTTCCATTTCTCTGCTTCCTGTTCAACCTCATTTTTGTCCAATTGGACTATAATCTTCCCATTTACAATTTGAGGAGAAATATAAGTCAAGTGCATACCGTTATGAGCTGATGGATTGTCTTTAAATAAACTCAGGTTGCTCGTGTTTCATCAGTTTCCACTTCAATCGCAAGATCCACACTATGAGTTTGTATAAGAGTCTGCTCACGGCTTACCAAATCAGTGGATGGACCTACGAGAGAACTTAGATCCAGTTCTTTCATAGGATTACTTCCCTCTAAGGTACCTGGTTGCACTTTCAGTTGCATAACTGATGGCAATGGTGTAATAATTTGTTTTCCCATACTTACCGAGCTCTCAAAAGTTGTCAGAAGTTCTTTTTGAGGTCGTCCCCATCCTCGATCGTGTCCTCTACCTCGTCCCCTCACCATGATAACCACGGCAGTGCAGGTGAACTACCTTACGTCGTGCTCATGAGAGAGAGAATAAAGGGTCTCAGTTTGTTTGTTTTACTCTACTGTTTAGTCAATTTTAAATCTATTCATCAAATACAAAGGGAACGTTTTTTATTTTACGTTTAATATGTAATATTATGCAATATTTATATATTATAACTAATCATCTTTTTTAATTAACTATTTTTTAAAATCGTGACTAACTCGAATTTCTTCTTATTATTTGATCCATGAAAATGAATAGTAGTGTTTTAAAAGGTAGGGGCATGCTGCGAGATGTTTTACTTAGCATAGGGCGAGGCCTAAGTCTCGAGACATAGGGTGTAAGCCGTATGTATCTTTAAAATTTTAATTTACAATATAGTATACTAATATAATAACACAAAATTATAAAAATACATCAATAATTTGGAATAATTACGAACATTATTAAGGGAACTTATAAAAAAACTTCTTACATGATTATACAAGTATAAATAATCTAATATCTTAACTTTCTAATAATAAAAGAATCGTTATTTGTAAAAATTTATTATTATCATACTATATAATTTACCCTTCCTAAGAAAATAATCAATAAAATTACAAGTATTATATAAAAAAAATATCATTTCATCATGGATAAAAATAGAAAATAATTTCAAATAACTACATAAAATATGATAATTTTGAGACATATGACAAAAACGTGGAAACCAATGATATGTGAAAAAGTAAAATTTCGCTATGTATTTTAAAAATAAATGTTATGTAATACATAATAACCCTCACAGTCTGGGCCGAATCTACTATGTCAGGTGGGGGTGTCATGCCACCCACAACCTTCTATTGAAATATAATGTATGCATAGGTGTGTATATGTAATATAATGTATAAATAAGCAAATGGCAACCAAAAAACTAAACGGTCCTGAGGTGCCACTAGTTAAGGGCGAAACACCCTTCTACCACTAGTTAAGGGCGAAACACCCTTCTACTAGACAACGCGAGATTGAAACTAGGGGTTGACATTTTTTTCTGAAAAAAATAATAATTAACTTGCTACCTGAACAGTGAAGAGAATAGTGAATTCAGCTTCACAATGGATAATTTTAAAGATTATATTTTCTTTTATCTTTTTAATTCTAGTTGGCTTAGTTTTAATTAGTAATTATTGTTGAATAATTTAATTTATTAATTTTTATTTTTTTTATTAGTTGTTTGTTTGATGGAGAAATGCCAAAGTTAGCTTCAACTATGTCATATTGAATAAAAATATTCTCCCTTAATATCTCTTATCATTAATTACTTATTTTCAAATTATTCTTCAAGATTTCAAATATATAGATTAATATGAATATCATGATAAAATAATCATATTAATTATTATTTTTTAAATAACGTGTAAAATTTGAGAAGGACGAGTAAAAATAAGTGGAGTAACAAACAATACACACTTATGTCTCAGTTTGTGACTTATAGATTATTTATAATATAAGTTCATTATTGACCAAAGTGATCTAATATTACTTAGCTAAACGTAACTAATAAAAAATTAACTTTATAAATAAGGTTTAGCATGGAGAAAGTCTTTGACATTTACAATAATGCAAAATCAAGCTACAATTATGCAGAATATTAAGGAAAGAAAAAATAAAATAAAAAATAGAGTTGATTATTGCAAATCAGATGGAACAATTTTTCCATAAATAAAAAAAAAACATTATTTTTTAATTTCCAAATAATTCAATTACCACAAGTAAAAACACAAAGTAAAAGAGTTGTTCATATGAGAGCTGAGAAATTAGAGGAGGAGGAGAATTGAATTGATTGATCATTCCCTCAAGTTGATGGAATTAAATGGTTGTTACAAATAATGTAAATAAGGAAAGGACATAATAAAATATTACAAAATCTCCTAACTACCTAATTAAATGAATTATAAAATATTTTCATATTTAGATTATTTAATCATATTATATTTAAATATTCTCATATCTACACTATTCAAATATATCATAATTAACACTCCCCCCTTAAGATGGAGCGTATAAGTCATATGCTCCTAGTTTACCACAAATATAATCAATTCTGGATCCTACGAATGATTTTGTAAAAAATATCCGCAAGTTGATCGTTTGAGTTGATAAAACTCGTGGTGATGTATCTAGACTCGTTCTCCTCTCGAATGAAGTGTCAATCTATCTCAATGTGCTTCTTTCTTTCATGGAACAATGCATTAGAAGTGATATGTTGTGCAACTTAATTATCACGAATCAATGTTATCGGTTCAACTCCTCCTATTTTCAATTCTTGGAGAAGTTGTCTCAACAATGTAAAGTTCACACGTAGCTAGTTTCATAGTGTGATGTTCTACCTCTGCGCTTGATCTAGCTACAACGGCTTGCTTTTTTACTCTTACAAGATATTATATCGCCTCTCATTAGAACATAATAACCTGAAGTGCACCACCTATAAGAAGGAGATCCTGCCCAATTTGCCTCAGAATATCTGACAATGATGGTGTTTCCCTTATCTTCATACAATAAATCTTGTCCTGGAGAGCCTTTGATATATCTCAGGATGTGAATCACTGCATTCCAGTGACTATCACAACGTGATTGCAAAAACTGGCTAACTACACAAACAACAAATGAGATGTCCGATCATGTGATTTTAAAATAGTTGAATATGCCAACAAGTCTCGTATGAGTATCCATTGGAATGTCCACATGTTTGCAATCCAACATACCAACATCTTTCAAAACGTCTAAGGCATACTTCCTTGAGTAATAACAATACCATGGCCAAACTGTGTCACTTCAATGCCTAGAATATATTTCAACTTGCCCAAATCCTTAGTCTAAATGTGACTTGAGAGGTGTTGTTTGAGTTGAGCAATATATTCATGATCATCTCCAGTATTAAGAATATCATTAACATAAAAATAAAAAAGATGTTTTTGCCATAAGATGAATGCCTATAGAATACAAAGTGATCAACTTCTGTTTGGATCATTCCAAACTATTGGACAACAACTAGAAAACGACCAAATCATGCTAGAAGAGACTTCTTCAGACCATAGAGGGATCGATGAAGTTTACAAAGTAATCTAGACTCCCCTTAGCAACAAACTCTGGTGGTTGCTCCATATATGCCTCTTCAACAAGTTCTCCATGTAGGAATGCATTTTAGATGTCCTATTGAAAAGGGGGACAATGATTCACTGCAGTCATATAGATGAAAAGACGGACAAAATCCATTTTGACAACTGGTGAGAAAGTATCTCTATAATCGATTTCATAAATCTGAGTGTATCCCTTAGCAACTAGTCTTGCTTTCAAACAATCAATAGCTTCATCCAAACCTATCTTAACTGTAAATATCCAATGACAACCAACTGTGGTTTTTCCCTTCAGGTAAAGGAACAAGATCTCAAGTACCATTATCATGCAAAGAAGTCATGTCACCAATCATAGCTTGACACCAACCTGGATGAACCAGTATTGTTTGCCAGTCCTAGGAACTTTGATCGATTATAAGCTAGTAAGGGAGGCATGATATGAAGGTGACAAATGATGATAACTTAAATAAGAATAAACGAGAGTTTGATTGGTAGTAGTTCTACTACCTTTGCGAAGAGCAATGGGAAGATCATTAGATAAGTGCTAGATCGAAGCACAAGACATTGTTACAACAAGTAATGAGTCACCAAGATTGCTTTTTGCACCTGAGTTAGAAATACCAGCTGGATTAGAAATTTTAACGAGAGGTTGAGGTCGTCAGGAATAGACCTTAAGAGTTGGAGGTGGAGGTGGGGTTGGACTAGTTGAATGGGAAGGGCTGCTATGGCCTTTTAATTTTTCATATCAGGAGAAAAATATGGAGAAGTCTAAAAAAAAGCAACATCTGCAAAGATCAAGTACTTATTGGTAGAGAGATCAAAGCATTTGTAACCTTTTTGTAGACGAGAATATCCAAAAAAAGATTCATTTAAAAGCCTTGTGCTAAAGTTTATCTTTTTACGGAGTAAAGTTATGAACAAAACAAGTGAAACAAACACACGTGGAAGAAGAAAAAATAAATTTTGGTCCAGATAGAAGACTGGGTGAGGACTCTGTTACTACAAAACAGATCAAGGTATGTGATCGGTTAAATAACAGGCAGTAATAACAACATCACCATAAAAATGTGAAGGGATATGATTGTGAATGAGCAATATTCGAACCGTTTCAATTAAATGTTTGTTCTTTTACTCAGCAACTCCATTTTGTAGGATTATGTGCACAAGAAGCCAAGTGTAATATGTCCTGGGATGACATAAAAGAAGAGATAAGTAGATAAGTATTCTCGGGCATTATCACTAATTAACTTCTTAATATTAATACTAAATTTGTTGCCAATTTCAGCATGAAATATCTGAAAGATAGAGAATATTTGTGATCTATTTTTCATTAAAAATAACCATCTGCACCGAGAATATTCATTAATAAAAGTAATAAAATAGTGAAAGCCTAAGGAAGAACTGACACGGCTTGGACCCCATATATTCGAATGAACGATTTCAAGCATAGATGTCGCCCTACTATTGACGTTTTTTGGGGAAGAGACACGAATGTGCTTACCAAGCTGACACACCTCAAATTCTAACAAAGATAAAATAGATAAACTAGGAACATCTTATGCAATTTCAAGAGACTTGGATGACCCAATTGACTATGGATCAATTCCGAGAAACAACACAAGTGAAAGCAATATGTGGTGTTGGTATCGAGAGTAGGTACAATACCTATGACTCATGTCCTTTTTAGATCACTTGTCCCATACTCAAATCCTGCACAAAAACAAAATCATAGAAGAAGGTTACAACACATTTTAAGTTTATTTTTTTGTTAATTTTCTATTGGAAATAAGATTATATGGACATTTAGGCACAAAAATGATTGATTTTAAAGACATGAAGGGGGAGGGTGAGCTATACATATCACTTTTACAATTATCTTTGACACATTCGTCAAAGTAACAGTAGAGAAAGTGTTTTTGTTACTAGAAATATGGTTAGAAGCGCCAGAATCAAGAATCCACATTATTAGTGAGATGAAGAATGTGCCACATAAGCAAAGGAGTTATCAGGTTGTCACTACACCATTTTAGGCCTACGGCCACCCCACTAAAGTGTAGCCTAAACTAGCAAAAAGTGTGGCCTAAAATAAAAGGCCACACTTTTGGACTTTAGGCAACACTTTTCAGGGGGTGGCCAAATGAAGCGTAACCTTTGACATTAGGCAACACTTAGTAAATGTCGCCACTTTTGGCTACACTTATAAAGCGTAGCCGAAGAAGTATAAGGCCACGCTTTGTTTTGATGCATTAGCAACACCTATATTTTATTATACTACACTTAAAAGCGTTGTCTTTGCGGTTTTATTGGTCACACTTCAAAAGTGTTGCCTTTTATAGGTCATCTAGCGCAACACTTCAAAAGTGCTGCCTTTTATATCTCATATATAGCAACACTTATAAAGTGTAATTTTATATCTCATCTAGAGCAACACTTATAAAGTGTAGCTTTATATCTCATCTACAGCAACATTTATAAAGTGTAACTTTATATCTCATCTAGAGCAACACTTTAAAGTGTAACTTTATATCGCATCTACAGCAACACTTACAAAGTGTAATTTTATGTCTAATCTAAAGCAACACTTATAAAGTGTAACTTTATATATCATCTACAGCAACACTTATATAGTGTAGCAATACTATTGAATTGAATATATTCAATATACGATCACATAATTAAATCGAACGTATATATTTCAAATAAACTTCAAGAACATGTCCAAAAACTCCAAAACATAGAAAATAATTGCTTAAAGATCTCTAATATCAATAAATTCCAAAATACCAAATGCATACAAACATATATGACAATAGTACAAAAACTCTTCATCGTTTACTACAATAGATCGAGTTTACTTCTGCCACAATTCAAATTCAATTACCGGCATTTTCCTGCACATTGAAAATAAAATTATAAGTTAGTGAAATAAATGTGAAAGTGCATAATTGGAGAGTATTAATTGTAAGCCAACCAATCCAAATCAATATATATACGTAAATCATATAGACCATTTATAATCACGTGGATTATGGGTTACTGCATGTATTGTAAACACAAAGTGATCAACAGACACACATCATCCCAAATTCCATTCAGAGCATATGTAAAATTCCCATTTCTCTTCCTACAATGGTACCAAAAGCTGAGAAAAAGCATGTTGAGAAAAGTCCAGCATCTAAAAAAACTCGTATAGCCGAGAAATCTCATGCAGAACAGAATGCACAGGACGAAAATAAGCTAACAGAGAACAGCACTGCAACTTTCGAAGACAGAAAGAAGAAGAGACAGAAAGAAGAAGAGGTCGAAGATAGAGAACAGCACTGCAGCTGTGGAAGTAAGAAAGAAGAAAGAGAGAAAGAGAACAGCACTGCAGCTGACTTGTTAATTCTGTTGAATTAACTAAGCATGTACATAAAAAAATCTGCCTGTTGAATGAAATTTTCCAGTTTTGTACATAAAAAAAAGACCTGAATAGACTAGCTCTCCCAGTTACTGTTGTATTAAGGCAGGAACTGGGAGCTGACATTCACAATTTGATATTGAGCAAAGAGATGGAAGCTGATAGGAAGAACAAAAACAAAGGGGAACAAGGCAAACTTGATTTTAGAAACCTGCAAATGCAGTACACAAACAAGTTTCAGCACTAAACAAAAGCCTTTACAAGTTTAACAAGTTAGGCATTTTCCCAACAATTCCAAAAACTTGCAAATGCAATACAAATTCTTTACAAGTTTAACAAGTTAGGCATTTTCCCAACAATTGAATTGTTAGAAATGAAAACTTAACAAGTTTTGCAAGATTAGCAAATACACTCAAATCAACATGAGTAACTCAACCCAAGTTGTCAAGAACAACTCCTGCAACATTACACACTCAAGTTCATCACACACCAAAAAGCCTAGGAGACAGCATGTGTTTGAAATAAGAACTACCAACACACTAAGCTTGTGTTTGAAATGCTGCAAAATGAAGTTTATCGATTCAAACAAGACCATTTATGACCCGAGTTTATAGGACAATTCAACAAAGCATGGACATACCAAAACTCCTAATTATTAGCTTATATGATTTTTATTCACTGACAGCTTCTCAGACTCCTTCCAAAACAAATCAAAAGGTAAACCAAGCAAAAAAGAGAGAGAATCAATTTAAAGAAGACAACAAGAACCAGCAACAACAAGAACCAGCATCAACAAGATGAAACTCAAACCACATCACAACAGAGCTTAACTAGAACAAGTAACAACAAACTCACTCACGAAAATACAACAAAGCTATCTCAAAATTAAAACCATCTCTCGCAACAACCATTACAGTTCAAAGCAGTAAACAACAGGGGAAAAAGTACACAATTACAATCCAAAATTGGGTATAGAATCTAAAAGGACACAATAAGTGACAAAAACAAAGTACAGATTGAACTTTCAAAGATTCAATATAGTAAAATAACTTCAGACTATTAACAGAGAATGTAAAATACAAAATACCTTTTGAAGAACCGAATCATGAGCTGAACCTGAAGAATGTGGAAGATTTTTGCCTCTTACAGCTTGTGCGCTACTTGCATCAATAGGTGAAGCAAGGTTAGATCCAACACACCCTGGTATGTCTTGAAAATTTAATCCAGGGTTGTTTTGCAACAATTGAGTGAATAAATATCGCATTTCTTGTCTCAATTCTTCCCTTAGAGAAGTGATTTCATTGGCATGTTTTTGTTTTATATTGTTAATTTCCTCATCTTTCTTCAAAGAACTTGTTGTTACTGATCTACCGTAGCACCTAAGTCGACCAGGCTGCTCCTTTCCAAACACTGCCGTAAATGCATCATCAGCTGTTTCCCCTGAATTTTGGCGATTCTGAAGTTCAGCCTGTTGAATAAAATTGGCACCATAGTGAATTGTGAGTACTATTTCATTTCCAGCCTATGATAGCTACATCGAAAAAACTTACTATTGCAACTTGGGTATCTGCCTGAATTTCCTTTCCCGTCTTGGTACGAGTTGCTATAAACATTTCAGGCTTTGATGGTTCTTCATTGTTGTCTTTGGCTGCACGCTACAAATTATATCAAAAGAAATTTTAAAAAAATCATTATGTTCTAATAAAGTACAAAAAAATGAAATTCTGATTTTTAAGAAATGTTATCTAAGTATTACCAATGCCACTCGTACTCTTGCAAAATTAATAGGTCCCATTCGATGCCTCCACTTTTGTTTTTTCCTGTTTTGAGAATTCATCTCGCAAATGGCCTATTATTAAAAAAAAGATAATTTAATTGATTAAAAAAAGTTTTGAGAATTCATCTCGCATATGGCCTATTATAAAAAAAAAAGAGATAATTTAATTGATAAAAAAAATGTATATGATGCAAAATATGTCTATGAGTAGAAATTCATTATTTTAGCCTTACTTGAACAGTGGGATGTAACCAATACTCGATCAGCTGGCGGAATTGATTTTCTGGAATGCCATCAGGACGCTTTTCAAGCATATCTTCAAGGGTATTGTTTTTGTCAAAAAATTTCTTTTTAATTTTTTGTTTGTGTCGCCTCCAAGCATCACGAAGACCAGTCATCACCCACTTCTTTCCTTCTACTGGAATTAGAAATTTGGACTATGCAAAATAAAATATATTTAGCTTCAGACAGTAAAAAAATAAAAATATGCAATATCAAGAGTGATTGTTCTTACATTGATATATTCCCACATGCGCTTTTTAGTATCTTTCGGCACCACATGCCAACTAGTGTACATCAAGCTGATGAATCTAGGATTCCTTGCAATTGTTCCTATAAAGTTGCTTAATTGTGACACTATCTTATTAGTTGGTCCCACAGCTTGTCCTTTATCAAATGTCACTTCTTTTCTTTCTTCCAAATTTCTTGCGTGAATATCCTTACATGTTGTTTGTCCTCGAACTTTTTTTGGCTTTGATATTTCTAGATTGATGTAACAGACAGGAAATAAGATATTTCTTTTATAACGAGTACTAAATCTTACAAGGTTTAAAACATACCTTTTGTACTACAATCAATGTTAATTTCCTCTTGGACATCACATTCATCTCCACCAAGTTCTTCTTGATCCATAATATCGTCCAATCCTTTGTTGTGTTCATTATTAATATGAGTATTCACATCAGCTGTTGTGTGGTTATCACATTTTGTTTCATCATCTATGCGTATCCCTTGATTTTTAAGAAACTGATCAAGAGTACTAGATGGTATGACTGGCTTCCTCTTTACCTGCTTGCAATTTGGTAAATGAAGAATATCATGTTCATTGTGTATCTGTTGCTTATCCAGAAACTGATCAATACTGGTGACTGGTCGAACCAACATCCCCTTCACCTGTTTGAAGTTCAGTAGATCCTCAATATCATGTTGTGCCTCTCCATCACCTAGTGTTGTTCCATTCACATGTACTGAAGCAACAACACCTTTCTTGAATGATGTTTGAAACCTAGAGTCATTCATAGGAAGTTTAATTCCTTTCTCTTCAATGGACTCATCAGACTGAAATAACCTCTGTTTAGTTTGCCCTTTCCCTGCAGTTATATGTGAGGTTCTAACCTCCTCACAATTCTTTCTTTTATGTGGTATTGGTGTCTGCTGTTTCTTAGCTCTATCATTGTGTTCATTTGCAAGTTGTTCTCTCTTAATCTTGAATTTGTTGGCTAATTCAGCACTTGATCGGTATTGCATATCAATATCCAGATTCTTCAATGGACTTTGAGCTTTGTTTAGATTAGAACCCTTTTTCTTTTGTATTGTTGATTGCTTCATTGTTCTCCTACAGTAATTTAACCTACAGAATAATAATTCATCAAATAATAAGAACAAAGTTTCCTTTAGATGTAGTGAACTAGAAATCACCTGAAATAGGTTGGATTAAGTGTAATATTGATGGAGTGAGCAAAGGAAATTCACACCAATGTTCTTATTGTTTCTGTATCAGAAACCACACCGGCCAGCTACTTTATGCAGAAGCGCAAAGTATATGAGTGACTTCCAACAAACTAGCAACCCACTGTTTCAGTTGCAAAAATGCAGAATGCAAAGAAATGACATAGGAAACTAAAAGTAAGTTTTTACTACTTACTGATCCAAGTTAAATTTTAGAAAATAGACTCAAATATGTAATCAAACTTTAAATAGTGTCTGCCTGATTCAAATTAACGAGTGTCGAACTAAGAGACAATGAGAATAAAATGCGGGAGCAGGTCACCTCCTTTTCGTCTTAAAATAAGAAAAACCAGGAAAATAGAAATCAAACACCACCACAAGGTAGGAAGAGAGAAGAATACTCACAAAGATCCTCACAGTTGGAGTACTGGGTTCTTTATCTTCCTAAACTCATACATCCAAATCGGGTAGTACACCTTCAAATAAGTATTTATATAACAATCAGAATTCATATATACAACTCAGAAAGAAATTTGATAATTGTACCACAAATACTTCAGAGATTACTAACCTTTAGTCAGATATGTTTGTGTCAATAAACATTCAAATAAACAATAGTAAGCTAGAATTACAGGTTGTTCAACAAACGGACGCATGAAAAGAGCCAAAATAATACTTAACTATTGTAGTGATCTAATCTTCAATTTCACATATTAAATATCTTAATATGTTTCTAACAAAAAAGCAATTAAATAACAAAAACAGAAAGTGAGCACTATATGGTCATTACAAAAATAAGGAAACTCATGGTGCGTCATCTTCAAACTCTTCTTCCGACTCATCTTTAAGCTCATGTTCAGACTCATCTTCAGACTCATCTTCATAGTCATTTTCATACTCATCTTCAAACTCATCAGCAAATTCATCTTCAAATTCCTCTTCCTCGACTTCAAGTTGTTGAGTAGCGAATTCCTCCAAAGGAACATCAATAATTGTTTCTGGTACATCAGTTCTTGTTAAGAGAACCTCACCATTATCTTTTGGTATAGATGGTCCCATCAAATGTTCAGATGGCTCATTTTCATAACATTTTCACATTCTGAATAAACAACAAGTTCCACACAGTTCTCAGTTCAGCAACTTTCCCTGCATTTTCATGATCTTGCCTCACTTATTGGTTGAACCAACTTTGCCTACTACTCCTATAGAAGGGCTGGGACTTGGACTCAAACTAGAACTACTAAATATCAAATCCAACGTATCTACAACCTGTTTCAGAAAGCTAACAACATATCTTAGCAAACTAGTGGCTAGTAATGAAAATGCAAAACCTTGAGCCCATTGTAAGCACATCTTATGAAAGGTGTGATTACATTGAGACCCATTGTAAGTACAGCTATATGGAGACACATTGTAAGTACAGCTACAGTGACCCATCGTAAGTACAGCTATAGTTTTGTACTAAACATGTGTGTGTGTGTGTGTGTGTGTGCGTGTGTCTTTTTTCTCTTTTGCGTTATTTTTAATCAAAGCTCCAATGGATCTTAAAGCTTTTTGATTTTTATAATACTAATTGGACATAGTTTAGAAGAATAAAGGAGATATATTCTGAACCTGATGCACTGGTTAGATAAAGAATACTACTTTACTGTTTAGTTACAACCTGCTAATAGATACAGATTACAGATTGGATTTCTCAGTTATCAAAAAAATGACAGACAGAAGCTTTGGAATAGGTTCTCGAAATCTATTGCTCCCCTAAGTGGCTTGCTTAGGTTAAGTATTACACATGGAATATCTTCAATAATACAATCTGCTGAAGAGGGATTTCATCATGGGTAGAAGCAGCAGCAGCAGCATTAGCTCCGCAGACACAACATTACATTTTATTAATTTGAAGGTGATATGTAATGAGTAATGCACTATCCCTAATTCTGAAGAGGATAACTCTACACAGTACTTGAAACGGACATCAATTTACCACCACTAGCTATTTCTATTGCAATCTAGATAAATAAGGGAGAACAACTATGGAAGAATACTCAATATTCTAGTTTAGTCCTTGAAATTAAGAGTCAAAAATCTTAGCACTATATAACTGAGTTTACTTAATGATACATAATGTACCCAAATTCCTCAATTCTAAAATCAGTAGATGCTGCAATAACTACCAAGAAAATAGAACCCGAACTTTCCAAATCGTAACAACTTATGAACAAGAATAACTACCACTTCTAATAACGACGGTCATCCTCTTCAGGTTACTTGTACTTGTCATATAATATCTCCCAGTTACAGAAGGCCAAGGAATCATTCAAGTAGTTCCTGCCTAACCTAAAATCTAATGCAATAACTTGATTTAATATTGAAAATTAGCCTACTTTTCCACTCACTGTTTATAGTGAACAAACTCATCCAAATAACTCATTGAAGTACATTTTATTATGCCATACAGTTAAAGAGACAGTATAACATTGTTGGGACTCAAAGAAACCAGTAAGACAATGAAGAAGATTTGTATTACAGTACCTACTTCTATCTGCTGGGTTGTATGGAGTATCAAAGTAAAGAAATGAAAGATTTTTGAAGGGAAAACACCTACCGTAAAAAATCTCATATACTTATGGGTTTTTGGTGTAATCTTCAGGGTGTTAAGTATGAACAACAAATTCTATATTCTATGGATGCTTTACAGAAATAGGTTTTTGTAGAGTGGAATCATATCTTTTCATTTTTGGTTTGTTATGAGGGATTTGTAGACAGTGTACTAACTTTGCAATTTCTTATTGCTAGACTTCTTTGTGCTATAATATAATGTTTACTTACCTTTTCAAAAAAAAAACATCCAAAGAAACCTTTGTCATCCCATATCATACAAAAGACAAATCTCGTATAATTATCCTTATATAATCCAATGCTAATACTTATTACTCAGGAATCAAAAACTTAATGTAAGTACAAATCTTTAACACTTGATATTGGAAGTTCATAAACCATCTTATTCTTTTGGGAGCAACAGCCATATATGGTATTTAGCTGTAATGGAGAAACATCACTTACTTGAGCATCTCGGCGAAACTCATAACTTCATCAATTCCAGGAATTGCATTTGCCAAATCAGACAGAAAATCATCCATGCATCTGATCCAAGTGTCTCGTCATTCTACACAATTGGATCAACTTCCTAAAGAACATAATTTCAGTCACAAAATCCTAACCCATAACAGCATATCTGAACAAGATTGACCTTTTAAATTCAAAAAGCTAAAAGAATTGACAATCATAGAGTAGAAGCAATTTTTTTGATACAGTACATTAAGACCTGCAAAAACTAGGTCTCGACCCCAAACAAGTTGATTCAAAAAAATGAATTCTCAATAACCATTAAACACCATTCTCACTCCAGACTAATTAGCTTCAGTTCGTCATCTTGACAATAACCCAAAATTATTCATTCCTTCTAAACACAAAACAAAAAATCAAACACTTCAGCTAACAAGAACACTATTTTCGAACTAACACTTGACGAAATAACTATCAGAAAAGAGAATCGTACTTAATCTTCAAGAAATCATTATTTGGAGAAGATGACTTGAGATATCAGATCTTTGATGACTTCAACTCTTCAGCTCAGTTCTTCGACGATTTCAACTCTTCAGCGTGTATCGAAAAAAAAATTGGTTCTTCAACTATCTTCACTCAGTTTGACGACTTCAACTCTTCAACTCCGTTCATCAGCTCTTTGTTCATCAATAATCTGTATGGAAACGTGAAAGAGGGCTGAAGAAAGTGAAGTAAAAGAGGAAAGTGAAGTAAAAAAGTTAATGTTTTATCAATTATTAATGTTTATTTTTTTTAGCCAATAAAATGGGAGGGAGTGTTAAAAATATTGGAGGGAATATAATATTTTAGTGAATTTTTTTAAGGCAACACTTATAAGGTGTTCTTTTTTCAATTATAAAAATAGAACATTTTAGAAGTGTAGCCATATATGTAAATAGGTGTTGTCAATTATATTATATTGTAACAACACTTATAAAGTGTAGCTTATACCATTAAAGAGTACACTTTTGAAGTGTTGCCAAAATTATCGTAGCTAAAAGTTAAAAATTTCGGCTACGCTTTAAAAGTGTTCCCAAAACTACTTTAGGCAACACTTTACAAGTGTAGCCCAGAATTAGTGTAGTCGTAGGCCTAAATGGTGTAGTGTGTATTGTGCAAACAGTTGATGATTGTTGTCTTGATGTTCGATACTGAAGGTAGTCATTATAATCTTTTCCAGTTAAAGTGATATATTGAAATGATCCATCTATTATATAAGCCTTTTTTGTCCCATGGAGAAAGAAATGGATGAGACATGACATATTTTTTTAAGATGGTTGATTTAGTATCCAGTTGATCAATCCCTCTATTTTTTTTTTCCAGTTTTTGTTACTGAAATAGAAAAATATTTACAGAGAGGGCTAAAAAAACCAATGACTCTTGATACCATGAGATAGAAGAGATAGAAGAAGAAGAGGTATTGGGAATTTAATTGATAAACAGGAATGGAGGTCATATATAGGTATCACATCAGATTGTCTATATTTAGTTTTAAATATATATTGAAACATGTGTAGTGGTAGTTTAAGGACGCAAGAAGCAAAAAACTTGCACGGAGGACATTTTCTTCTCTTCCCTCTCCTCTACAAAGGCCAAGGGAGAGATCGCATCCCTTTCTTTCGATAGTTCTTTTGGTGGTGATGGTCATAGTACTAGTAGCAGCAACAACACCAACTTTTCTCTATTATTGAATGTTTTTTTTCCACTTACTTTTGTCTTATGCTTCTAACATTTTTTTAGGAAAAAAGGGGTATATATACATATATGTACTAGGGCATCAAGAATATTACATGGATATCTATTTGCCATGTATATTCTTGAGAACCAAGTATATTATATGGATACACATATTACAACACTTTGTATAATGTGTGTGTGTATATATCTAATACACAATGTATCATGTGTACATGTATGTTACCCAAAAATATATTTATGTAGACACCTTACAACAAAATGTTATTTATTAAAACAAAAACTTTAATTAGTGACATATTATTCAAACCAAACAAAGAAAAAATATATCAATAACTAATTGAATTCTGAATGATTGTGCTTTGGTTCTCCTTTACTTTTCATTAAAAATTTAAATATAACTTAGAAATAATTATATGACACTAAGATCCAAAGTGAAAATGTTCCACAAATAATTTTTTTTTTTAAAAAAATCATTTGATTCTAATCTTTGTTCTTTATGTTTTGCTATCATTATCTTGTCAAAGGTCGATAAAAGCTTAAAACTTGAAAGTGATTTTTTTTTCTCGATTGAATTAGTTTTTCTTTCTCTTTTATTTTTTGTTTCGGCCATTCATATTCGATTAAATATGAACACATTTTTGGTGTATACATTTTTCAAAAAAAAAAACTTGGATACCCTTTATAAATTTTTTTGCTACGCCACTGACACAAGTGTATAGTATACGTTTCGACATTTATTATGATGTGATTCTTGTATGTCATTATTGGTCCAATTTAGGACAAACATATTGATAATGCTCAAAGTATCCTCAAAACAAGTAAGAAAATAAGTGATCGTTGTCAATAAAATTACTCAACTTAAAGTCGGGATCGAGTCCCACATAGATTGGTGTAAGAATAAGTTTTCAAAAAGAAAGACGCGACTAATTCATTGTAGTGAGTAAAGAAAGTGGGTGATTTATTTCACCAAATTTAATCAAGAAACTTTGAAATCAATTATGAATAATTGACTAAAGAAAACATGATTTATTCAATTTGAATTAAATCTAGGAGTGTGGGGGTTTGTATTGATGCTAACTAGGGGGTACAATTGCTTGCCCAATAAATCTCAACAACCATGTATAAGTGAAAGTCATCATTAGTAACACTAATCTTCTCTTGATCTCATAGCATTAGCTCGTAGAATCTCCTTTCGGTCTCATCTATGTAATTCAAAAATCAACTCATTACCTTGCTTTTGCAACTACATTCAGCTAAATTGCACACATTGAGCTAATTACTCACTACTATTGGTCACTTTCAAGCACCAATTGGAAATCTAGAGTATGATTAAGTTGGTCACCTTAACCCATAAATTAATTTCATGCAAAACAACTCAAAATTATGGTGAAAGAATAATAAAATAGAGCAAGGAAACAAATCCGCTAATTTAAAACAACACCTTATCCCCATAATTACACTCCTAGAAATGAGGATTTTAGCTACACATCATAAAACACAAAGGAACTATATCTATTACGATAGCATCTACAGATGTGATGAGATTAAGCAATTATAATCAACACTCACTTTGAATTCAACTTCCAATTGTCAATCTCAAGAGTGAAATTGAGAACCCCAAAACTAAGAAGAAAATTTAATAATTGCTAAGGTAGAAGTGATCATCAAAACTAAGAAGAAAACTTGATAATTGCTAAAGTAAAAGTGATCAAAAGATAAAGATTCAGATCTGCTTTCTCTCTCTTCCAAGCTATTTATACTTTCCCAAAAAATTCTTTCGCACCTCATTCGGTGACATTAGTTGAGCTCGCCGATCTCATTCGGCAAATCACCATTTTTATCATTCAGCTCATCCCTTACTAACTTAAGGTGTTTGAGCTCAAATGGGAGGACTCGATGGAAAACACCTTTCACGATCGGCTAGTCGCCTAATGTCATATTTCTCGCCTAATTTAACTTTAATTTTACTTAGCACTCTGTCACTTTCTGTGATGCATGTCATTTCACCTTAATAATTAGGGTAATCACCGATGTGACTCTTCTTCACCCATCTACCTTGACACTTGGACATCAAATACCGTCAACTTCGGCGATATTCAGATCATTTGGTGATTCACCCTTTTGTTTAGGTGATTACCTGTTTGGGGATTTCTATTCTTTTCAGCACTTTTGGTATTTCTATTTATTCATTCTTGCCTTCCTTTAACCTTCATAGCTGCAAAACATGAAAATATCACCAGAATAGGACATAATTAGACATTAAGAACACTAATTATTAAACTAAAAATTCTCAAATGAGTGTAAATCTATCACTCATCACACATTAGAAAGTTGTTAAGAGAATGTTGAGATACTTAAGAGGCACTGCTAATTACAAATTATGTTAGCAAGAGAGTGACTTACAGCTAGTGGGTTACTCCGACGCTGATGGGAAAGGAGAATTGGATGAAGGGAGTCCATTTCTAGTTATCTGTTTTTTTGTTAATTATGGTATCATTTCGTGGGGGGGGGGGGGGGGGGGGGGGGGGGGGGGGGGAGAAATAAATAAATATGTATAGCTTTATCAATTATGAAAGCAGAGTTTACAATAATATATTTTCTTATTTGAACATCTTGATCATGATGTATGTATTTTTCTTTTTAAAAGAATGCACACATTTTTTTCATGATTGTTTAATACATGATTGTTTAATACATGATTATTGATTAACAACATTCACAATACTAGAGTATGTGTCATACAAGTTGAGAAGTGAAATCCTAAGCTTCAAGCAAAGGAGAGAACATTTATGACGCTTGAGATAGGTTTAAACAATTGCTAATCGTGTGTCCATATCATTATCAAGCCAATGAGGTATTGGTTCGATCATACATTCATAGAGGCCTGGAGCATAATGCGAAAGTACTTCTAAACTGCATTGACTGCAAACATAGTTGCTTGGCAAAACCATATAACAATGCAAACCAATAAGCTCACACTAGGGTAACACATGCGGAAAATAAAGGCAGTACAACAACCCTAAGGATGGTGCAAAGTTTGCGCTAGTGTGAATGCACAGAGAGGTAAAGGAATACAAAATTATGGAAACACATATAACCCAAGCTGGAGAAATCAAACTTCTCATGGGATGGTAATCAAAACCAAAATCAGGCTCATGGGCAAAATCAATACCGACTGCAAGGAAATGGGCAGCAAGGCGGCCAATAAAGAACCATGACTAATAAGGAGATGTTTAAGAAGATGATGAGAGAGTTAGCAAAAACCAATGTGAATGTGGATAAGTTTGCAGGAGAGTTGAGAAACAACCAATTTTCCACCCAAAATTTGGAAAGGCAGTTCGCATAATTTGCTAGTGCTCGAAATGCATGCCCACAAGGAGGTCTACCGCGCAATATGACCCAAATCCAAGGCAAGTGAATGGTGTGGGTACCCGTAGTGGGTTGCAGTTAGAATAAGTAGCTCCAAATAAGAGAAATACAAAGTAGTGAGTGCAGAAAAAAACAAGGAGAGGTTGGTCATAGTTTGAATGACAAGAGGGTTGCACCTCAAGTAAAACCACCTCCTTTCCCACAAAAATTCAAGAAGCAGAGCGAAGATGAATGCTTTGGTAAGTTTTTCTCTCTCCTTAAACAAGCTCACATTAACCTACCTCTGGTTTAGATGAGTGTAGTTCCAGGACATAGAATAGGTTGCCCACCAAGTTGAAAGATCCGGGTAATTTCATGGTGTGAATTACAATTTGGCAAAGTATGAAGCATGCCAAAAATCTCACGCTTAAATCCTTGTATCAAAAGTTGGGGTTGTAAGAAGGATCAGACTTAGCTAATAGACAAAAGTAGAACGATATTTTAGACCCTTTTCTCTTTCTAAAAGCACTATAAAAAACAAACTCGTTAAAATAAGTTAATTTTAGAAATTTAACCAAACATGATATTTAATAATATACAAAAACGATTCAAGTTTAGCATTATCAAGAAGTGCTATTAACAAAAATCAATCCAAACAAGTTTATCAAGTTTCTTGATTTAGATTATAATTTTAAAAAAATGAATCCTTTCAAAATAAATATTGCATTTTTTTATACAAGCACCTATTAGTACGTAATTTTTAGTCAAATTGTGTGAAACATTTTTTGCAATGCCGTAAGCAACCTTTAATTGGAAGGATGGAATAGAGCCTAGAAGAGAAACTAAGGCTGTTTTGCAGACAATAACGGTTGTTAAGAAACATTTGCACATGTAACTCGTTCATTTCATGGTGTAAAAATGAACCAGGGGGCGTAGACAGAAGCATTAATACGAGTTTGATCAAACTTAATACTATTGAAATCTAAAGCTTTAACAAAAAAATCGTACTTTGACCTGGACCCAGACATTATTTTGGCACTCCACAATCTCGAAAGAAGAAGCAAATACAGAAACTAAAGTTTTGCACGTGTGATCACGAAGAATTCCATGTTATCACTTGTACATGCAAATCTTGTTATCCCTCTGCTAAGATATGGAACCATTTATAACCTTGGGTGATTATTCTGGGCCGGTTGGCTGCTGTTGTGTGATACAATGTATATTTCCACCTGCTAGTACAATTTCCCTAGCACCTTCAATTCTTACTACCTGCACCAATCATATACTCAAAATTGAGTTCTGAAGGGAAAATTCAGACTTTATAACTGAAACGTGATGAAATATTCGGTGCAAGAATGAGTTCGGAGTATCAGACTGCAATTGATCAAGTCATTTTTCATCAAATATTTCATGACCATAGTGGTTAAGAAGTATATTTAGCATCTCTCAATTACAATGCCAAATCAGTGGGTGCTAAATGATAATGGAACTAGTATGTGCATGTTCGAAGAGTAGGTGTAACGATTACAAAACTAATACATAAGCATGTGGATGCATGCGTACATGAATAGTCATCATTTATAATCATATGCTTGGTCTTGTTTGTTCCTTTCTTTTTTCAATGGATTCTTCTGTCTAGCATCCGAGTTCTATAAGGAATCTTTCTCATGACTTGGTTATTATTGGGTTCGATCATTCTAGGTCATGAAAAGCAATATTTACTGCAAAGGGCTGCCTGGTAACTTTTTTATACTGGTCTTTCCATTATGTTCAATAACTATCGACTCTTGGAAATAGCAACCAGATCAAGTTCCTTGCTTACCTCGTGATTTGGAAATGCCAGTGAGAGGACTCTAATAGCTTCTTCATCCCATTTTTTATCCCCAAATTGCGGAGTAATAATTGCACCATTAGCAATGTAGAAGTTTACATAAGAAGCAGCAAGCCTTGTACCTGAAGGCCTAGGTTTAGCTTCGCCATCCTGTAAAAGACAATAGTAGGATGAGATCAAAATGATAGACTCCAAAAACAGAAACCGAGAAAGATGCTTGATTTTCTACTTTTAGATTGTAGTTTCTTAAGTAGAATAGTGAAGCTAGAGAAGTGCTTGGGGGACTTTGGAGTTCGGAAAGATTACTATTGCATGAGATCTATAATGCCACTAATATAATGTTCCACAAGTGATATTTCATTCAAGCAGTCGTTACAGAAGGTCAAGTTACATTCTGCCTTTTCACAGAACATGACCTAGAAGTCTGTCAAAAGCTTGGAATTAAAAGGCCACACAATTTCTCTAGGGACTTCGTCTTTTGAGAGTCGATACAGTGATGTAAAAGGATAGTTGTTTCAATTAATTTATACACAAAGATTTATGATTACTGTTCTGCGAGCAAAAAGAAAGTTACATTTCAACTGAGAGGAAGACAACGACAACAACATACCCAGTGTAATCAACAGAAATGAAGGCAGTGTCATAGAAAAAACAAATGCAATCCATATTTGGTGATCTTTGATCCAAAATTTCAACTGATGAAAACCATCCTACCCATGAATGTGTTGCATATAAGTATAAAAAGAAAAGAGAAATAAATCATCATTTCTATATCATATTAACAAATTCTACCAAACATTGACTTGAGAGTCAATGATCTTTTTTAGACAGCTCTACAGTTTATCTTTTTTCTATTTATTTTATGAATAACAGTTGTAGAATATTACCAAAAACATTACCTGAACTATTCCAGCTGCTTCTTCATCTGTCATATAGAAAGGCCCAGGTACATGGAGTTTGATTACTTGTATTTTTCTACCATTGGCATCAGAAGTATTTTCAAGAATAGAGAGTGCTTCAAAGGATCTTTCATACTGTTCATCAGATACATCATCAGTCCAAGACAACAAAACGACACCAGGTTTCACAAAACAGCACATGTTGTCGATATGACCATTTGTATCCTCATCACCTGCAACGTCAACAGTAAACTAAAACCTTAATATTCACTTCTCTATGATTATTTTGGAAAAAAATATAAAAAGAAACGGAAACATCATCAAGATCCAGTGCATAAATTTTGAAAGATAAACAATAAAACCGCGAACTCATTGAAGAGTTAACATCCTAATACGGTAATTGAGAACGACAAACTCTCTAATAAGAAATCTTCTATAGGTTAATAACCTCCAAGTAACTAACAATATTTCAATATACCAACTTTATTCCGATTATTAAAATTAATATTCTTTTTATGTAGGTCCCTTTGGATTGTTCATTATGGAAAATTTTTGATTGTGATTCTGCATTGTCATTAAAATATAAAGTACTTCAGATTATTTAAGGGTATTTTGATCCTGCAATAATGTTATAACCGACTCGGTATTCAATTCTCTTCTTATCTTTCCTTCAACTAATTTCTTCTTCGCAAATATGAAAACAACATAGATATATCGAATTTTAAAGACTTCTTTTTAATGAAATCCTTATAATTGGCTCAGAATTAAAGGTCAATACCATTAAGTTAGCTAATTTTGAACTTAACATTTCTATGAAGGTTCTGTGGAGATGCCCGAAGGCTAGAGGTGTACATGTGGTGTACACTAGGACGATTAAGGACATGTACGATGGAGTCAAGACCCAGGTAAGGACAGGTAGACACTCAGAGCACTTCCCAGTTGTGATGGGGTTGCACCAGTAATGAACTCTTAGCCCGTTTTTATTTGCTTGTTAATGGATGAATTGACGCGGCAAGTCCAATGTGAGGTGCCCTAATGTATGTTATTTGCAGAGGATATAGTTCGGATTGATGAGACTCGTGGCAAAGTTAACACTAAGTTGGAAGTTTGGAGATGGACTCTGGAGTTTAAGGGATTCAAATTGAGCAAAACCAAGACAGAATATTTGGCGTGCAAGTTCAGTGATGAATCACATTAACCTAGCATGGAAATGAGGCTTGATACCCCAGCAATCCAAAAGAGATGATGTTTTAAGTATATTAGATCTATTACCCCATATTGGGGAGATAGATGATGTCACACATGACACATTTGTATTGGTGTAGGAAATTCCAAGATTCTCACGGCTGTTTTGTCTTATTCAAAAATTAGAAAGGATGCACATCATACTAATGACGCAACAAAGGATAGAACTTTGTTAAATCCAACACTACCACATGAAAGCATGGAATTTTGCAGGTCAAGGACACAATTTGACTAAGATTAATTATGTGCACAGGAAAATATAAGTTCATGAGCAGAACGAATACCAAGCAACCCTCGAGGCAGCCAAATAATCTTCCTGACTCCAAGATATGATTTTAGTTCATTCTCAATCTGTTCTTTAGACAAATGGGGATTCCTGTTTTTGTTCAGGAGGCACTCTTCTGTTGTGAGACAAGTCCCTGAGGAGAGGATACAGGAGGATAAGATAGCATGTTCATTGCATCTAAACAACAATCACTAGATCGGTATATGAATTCAGAATACATACAATATGATATTCAAGGCAAATAGATAAAGACACCCCATGGAACTGATAAGCGCCTAAGTAGATGAAAGTAAATTACCAGCAGAACTTTCAACTCTTTTTTTCAGCGTTCTAAATTCAATATGTTGGCACATTCAGTACCTTATATTACTAGCTATAAAATTTAAGATGTCATTTGGAGGGTGTTTGGATTGGCTTAAAAGTTGGTCAAACCTTCTTTTAAGTCGGCTTTTGGCTTTTGGAAGTGTTTGGCAAATATAAAAATAACTTACAATAAGTCAGAAATGACTTAAAATAAGTTAGAAAGTGTTTGGCAAGGTCAAAAATGACTTAAAATAAGTTTAAAATGCTCGGGAGTTTGTCTATGACTGGAGTTTCATAAATAGATCACAGCTACCGAAATCAACTCTCTGAAAAGGAGAAAGAGCCTCGTTTACAAACTATAAGAAAATCAAGTTAAGTTCAGAAAATAAATAAAATGTATCTACCTTCTCCATCAACATGAATGCTTCCACCTTCAAGAATCATAGAACGCGGAAACCTTGGGAGCTTCTCAATTGCCAAAATCTAAGCAAAAGAACAGAATGGTTAACTCAATGGAGCTGTAACTAATGAACAATAATGTACTATCAACAAGGCACATTTGCAGCATTTGAAATTTGCAGACCTTTCTTGCAACAAGAAGGTCAAGACTCCAGTCTTTGTAACAGCCCTCACCAACACCTACATATTTCAAATAGCCAGATAAACTGCATGTCTTCCTAAATAACCATCTTGACTTCTATGTAACTGGTAAGTAACTGCTAAAAATACATATACATAGTAATAACTAAATAAAGCAGTAATATTTAGGTCTTATTTCCACCCTTCTTCCTGTGTTTATAGACCTTAGTTACAGCAGGTCTAACAGAGACTGATTATATTTGTTAAGCATCCAAAGGAAAAACAAAACCTTAAAATTAATGGAAATCGGATTGCATTTTGTAGGTAACGGGTGAAAACTCCTAGAACAGGAGACTCTAGTAGACAGCTTTTGCGTGAAAAAAGAGAAACAGCATAGATGTTCCTCATAGATATCAAGAGTGGGATCCAAATCTCTTACCACCCCAGCTATTGAAGGTCCAATCAATCCCTGCAACACTTGACACTGTATGTTCTGCATTTGCTATGGTATTTCTGATGACGAACTGCATAGATAAAGATTAAGAAAATTTGTAACTTCCTCTACGGTGTGATGGCTAAAAGTAAATACCATTTAAATTCCACAGAAAGGAAACAGTAGCTCACAGTTGGACCAGTGTCACGAAACCAAGAATCATTGATGCTCATCTCCACAACCCTGATATGTTTAGGCAACAAGCTGCGTGCATTTTCCCACTGTACAAGATAGATGTGTGTTAGGAAATATGATTCTTTTAGTTAAAGAGGGACTATCACTATCCTGATGTGATAAGAAAACTTTTTGGATGCCTTCAAAAACTGTGAACCTGAGCAGCACTAGCGCAGACTGTTACTGGTTCAAATCTTGAAATAGCAGATGCTACAGTTGCAAATGCACGCTGACCGTGGACTGCATTATTTCGCCAGTTATCTGGACGCTCCTACATCTCAATAATAATCTATCAGCAAATACACCCAAACTTTTCTCTGGTTCTTTTTAAGCACTTACTACCAGAATATCCTGCTGCACAGAAAGTTGAGCCAAAAAGAAATAAAATTGGGATATAGTACTAACTGACCAGGGATGAAGATACATAGCCTTTTAAGAAAATATAAAGAGTCATGACGAGATGACAACCATACAAATGGTATCATAAAATGTCATTAACAAATGTGAAATCTTCAATTTCAACAAAGAGATTGTTCACATTGCAAAATCTACTCAACCAGCCGTACACAGAGGTAGATTTAAAATTTGAAGTTTATGGGTTCTACCAACTCTAGTTTGCCATCGAACCCACAACTAATTTATCCAACTGGGTTGGCAGTTTATACATGTACATATTTAGCGGATATCCCAACGCATATACAAGGTGTGGAGCTACTGGGTTCAGCCAAACCCGTATGATATACTATACATCCACCTCTGTTTATACTCTACTAAGATGGAACTCCAATACAAAATTTCAAACAGAGACTTCTGACACTTATGATACAAAAGGGAACTAAAGAAACTTTCACCGATAATAAAAAGGAGAACCAGGAACCGAGTTTATGTTTGCTGATGAGTCAAGTTCCTTCTCACTGGCATCAGAACAGCTCTAAAATACAAGTCTGACAATTTGCTCTTAAGCAAGAAGTACAACAAATCGCATTCCTGAGTAATATGCAAACTCACTACACAATGAGTTGCACCAATTCCATTCATCCTGATTGGCACAATTCTTAATTTTGCAGCTACATATTGCCCTGTTACTGAATTACATGCTATATTTGATAAGCATAACTGCATTCTCACTTATCAATTATCTAACAATTAGAGTCTGTGGAGTGAGATTATATATGTTTACATGCATTATTTTATCTTAATTATCAATCTTACGGCTACTAGTATAACTATTATGGTCCAAGATGGAAGCAGAGGTTTCTGCTAAATCCGAGTGAGTATTTACACCACAAACCAGCCACTTTAATTTTCACTAAAAGAGCCATAACTTCCTCATACTATAGCGAAATGACCCGATTTTTTCCCTAAAGGTCTTAAATAATGATACGGACCTGATCGTTCAATGAAAACTCAATTCCATACTCATCTGCCCAGTCAAATATCATTTCTTCTCGGTAAACAATTATTTCATATTCCGCGATAAAAGTCTAATCTCACCTTAGCAAAAGTACAACAAACTTTGCAAACCAGTCCTATAATTCATGCTCAAACTTCCAGATTTTCAATATTATTTTTCGGAATATCAAGTCAAATATGAACTTCCAATTGAAATTCATCAAATTCTCCTAAAACAGAGCTAAAAGGGTAGAGTAGGAGCACACAAAGGGTAAGACAAAAAACATTGGGTCATTTCTAGTAGGATTTGTTGCAACCATCCAAAACAAAACTGTTCAGATAAAACTTGCATGATTAGCCATCATCCTTATATCCACACAGACACCATAGATACAGCTAACTAACCCTAAAACGAAACAACCAAAACCAGAACCAAAAATTAAATTATGTAAGAATAATAAATTTCAGTGGAACAATTGGCAAGTTGGAAGGAATATAGAATTCTCACCGGCCAACCCATCCAACAACCAGAGTGGGGTTCCCATTCTGCAGGCATATGGTATCCATTTTCAACCGGCGTACCTTTCAGATCCATAGCTACCCTCTCTTCTCTCCAAGCAGCAGCACCACCCACCACCACCAACACAAGCAAACATGACTATACACTATTTTATAAGGCGGTCCTATTAGAAAAGGCACTGCCGCACTACTTTATATTTTTATTTTTATTATTATTTTATTATTATTATTATTATACAAATATATAGTTCCCTTTATTTCAATTTATATGGTTGTTTATTTTTTATAGCTAAATAGTTTAAGTTTGACTGAAATTTATACATAAATTTTTTAATTTTTTAAATTAAAATTTATATATTTTTAAACCATGTAAAAGGTATAATAAATAATAATAATTAATAATTTAAAATATTTATAAAAAATTACTATTAAATATAAATTTATTTAAATTTCATTTCGAAAAGTGTCACCAAAACGGTAGGAATATTATTTTATGGAGCACATCTTTCACCAAACCTAATGGTGTCCATAGATGGCCCTACAAAAAAGAGAAGGAATCTGCAGAAAGACCAAAAAATAAAGTGATTGTGACATTAAAAAGATTCCTTTTTTTATTCAAGAAAGAAGATTCTTTAAACAATTAGATACATTCAGCATGGGGCTCAACATATGTTTATTAATTTTTTTTTATCTGAATATATTTGATATTGAAACATAAAACTTTTTAAAAATATTAAGTTTTTAACTTATCAACTTCATAATTAATACGGATAAAATTATAAATTTACTATGTCAATTATTGATTTATTAATAGGTGTGTCAATTTAAAAGTGGACAAGTAATTAGGGACAGAGGTAGTATACTATTTATTTACATAATTTTAAAAATAACATATATTATTCTCTTTTTTTTTTAATTTATGTGGAATATGTAGGATTTCAAAAATTAACCTTTTCAATGTCTTTTAAATATATTAAATTATTAAATATTGTAACTTATAGTACCTTTTTAACGTAATTTCAAATAATATATGTTACTTTCCATGTCCCAAGTTATGTGCCATTAATAGACTTTTTGGAGTCAAGTGATTTTTATATGTACTTTTTTTAAAAAAAATATTGTAATTTATAGTATTTTTTATGTCAATTTCAAATAATATATGTTTACTATCTAGCCCATTTTATGTGGTACCAATAGAATATGAAGAGTCAATCTGTAACACCACATATGCTAGAACTACAAAAAAAGGCAGGTTTCAGAAGTTGCAGCTGGGACCAACGGACACTACCCACAGACCGTAGGGTGACCCACGGTCTGTTCTAGTGCTCCGTGGTTCACCACATGCGACCCTTCACAGAACCCCAGAAAATTTGGCTAAAGGTCAACCTAAGCCGGTACATACATACCGTAGGTCAGACCACGGTCCGTGGTTCAGAGCCATGGGCCAGAACCCCCCCCCCCCCCCCCAATTTCTAGCTCCCAGTCACAAATGAGGGGTCACAAGGACGGCCGTCGATTCATCCACGGATCTTCAATGACCTTGATAGATTTTAAGTTAGGGGTCATTTGGTCTTTTCCCTATGCGTGGACCCTAAACTACGTCGTTTAACCCCTAAACTACATAGTTTTGGACAGTTTAGCCTAGTAACTTAATTAGAACTTATCCAAAGTAAATTCATTCTCCAAAAACTTAGAAAAAACTTAATACCTAGAGGAGAAGGAGTCTACCAGCCCTAGTCCAAGAACGAAACGAGTTTCCATCAGTTCCATCCACGAAATCAAAAAATTTCTCGGTGAAATTTATCATCAGGCATGCGGGATTTCACTAATGGGTTCCTTTCACCCATTAGGCCCCTAGATTTCAGTCAGAATCTTTATTCCCTTAATATTATCTAGACCTAGGATTTCTTGAATGTTAGAAATTGTTGGGCTTTTAGCTGTTAGAGTGATCCAAATCAGATTGTCATGATTTTAGTATCATTTTGTGTAGTTCCTTTCATAAATTCAGAACCCTAGCTATGTTGTTCTTTTAGTTCATGAATTACACATGTTAGGTCAGTTATTTCAGATATTTATGCCTCAGATTTGAATATTTCATTATAATTACATTAATGTGGCATTTTTCAGTTAGCATGTCAGTATTTTGAGTTATCCAATATAATCATATATTCAGTCATAATTTGTTAGTTATATAATCAATTGGGAGTAGCTTAATACCTAGTTGGACTAGGGTGAGTCACCCTCATAGTCCCAAAACTACGTGCCCCGTAGGTTGTAAGTCCCCTATGTGGGTGTCACATCCCAAGATCATACCCTAGAAGATATGGCACTATTGGAGTGCAACCGGCGGACTCGGACTCTCGGAGGTCTTATACAAGTCCTTTCATATCGTTCATCGCATATACATAGTGAAAAATAGTGCGGAATTAAAACTCACAAAATATTTCATAGTCTTTAAAAACTCTTTCATATAAAACTCATAGGAAATACTAAGTCTCAATCTCATCAAAGCTTAGACACAAAAGTATTTGGGATACGACCCATACGGAATAGAAATATAGTACTACTAAGTCTATTACAATACTTCAATAAGAACAATAAAAGACATCTACGCCCTCGAGTCAAATGAGGACATACTTCAACTTCACTTGAACGATGCTACGATCCAAGTCTTGCTTCCCAAATGCTCCTCACCTACAAACCACTATAGAGATAGATAAAAACATGGAATTAGTACGACCACATGTACTAAGTATGACATAATTCATAAAAATTATAAAAATGGAGATTTATTGGAAATATGCATCTTTTCATTTAAACATCATAATATAATCATAAGAACAACATTTGACATCTTAGAAACACATAAGAAATTACTTAGAACAATTATCACATTTTTAAGAGACACCTTACAATGACCTCAACTCATTGTACAGTGAATTGAAGTTGCCTACTTCTTCCTTAGGCACTTTATAGCATATATTCATCTCACTAAAAGCTATCCTAAGACCCATTTAAGCAACACAAAGAGAGACCTTCCATACACCTTTTCTAATCATGCCTAAACGATCCTCAAGACTACTTAGAATGGGACTCATACACACTTACAATATATCAAACACATGAACATATAAGATATGACATTCTCTTTACCAAGGCTATCAAAAGACTTACTTAAGTACTCCTAGAAGAGAACGCCCATACACCCTCTTCAAGGTTACCTAAATAATCCTTAAGACTTCCTAAGTTTAGATCATGCCCATAAAATCAACCAACTTCCCTAACTAGAGTCATTCTCAAGACTTCAATAGATAAGACATGAAGAGATCATCCCTTATGCCCTCTTCACACTTTAACTAAGGAATCCTTAAGTCACTCTAGATTAGGTACTCATTCATTTACATACTTTCTACATAAGTCATTACATTTCTTAGTTCATTAAGAGACATTTATCACATAGAGGACATTCAAGTAATGGTCTTGGAGAAGACCTAGGGACTCTTACTAACATCTTCAAAGCCTATTGTGCAATGTCAAGATAGCGTCCCATACCACCACCTAAACTTCATAGAACCTCCCCAATGCTAATAGGTATCCCACATGATAAGAATAGGCAATAATCCACATAGACCATGGTAGCAAACATGGAATCCGGAGTTCTATCCTACTCCGATGAGGTTGTTCTACTTGCCAATGGTATAACTTGGACACACCTTATGTTGGCACATGGTTAAGGAATATAAAGGGCTTACTTTGTATTCTAGCCTCCTCATTTAACTAGAACTACTTCCCTTACCATACTCACTCGGTGCTAGCCTTTGTTCTCATAGATTAATTCACATTAAGGTTCATACAAAAGGGTTCCATATCACGCTCATAACCCAATTACATTTACCCTACCAAAGAGGTCCCCTAGGGCTGCATTACAATGGAGAAAAGAATCTTATTATGACTTTCCTAAGGATTGATATGATGTCGTTCCAGCCAATCAACCTTAAGTCCATCATTCATTACATGAAGGATACCATTGTGGCTTTCTACTTCAAGTTTCATAACCTTACCACTAGGTTCAAGGTTTCACATAAAGGAACCTCTTATCATCATTCAAGGTCTCACATATCATTCATTCATACAAGACTAAGAGGCTTTAGCATCCTAAGTCAAGACATCACATATTCAAATTCATACATGCAACAAGTAAGGGACACAAGTCTACCAAAACAAGACATAACATACTTCACTTTAGCACATATGACATGTCATTCTATAATCACATAGGAACAACCATTATCATCTTTAAGTCATCCTATACACTACTATATCATCATCAATATAACCATCATAGACTCATATAGCCAAGTAGGAACAATCATGCATCAACTCTAAGACTACACACAAGAACACATAGTCATTGTCTAACATGATCACCTAAATAGCATCAATATAAGAAACACACACTTTCACATTACTTCATTTATAGGTAGATATGATCATACTTCACATAATCAACTACTCAAATCATCATAATATTTCAAGTAGTGCCAACAAGGCCATGATCATCATCATACTTAAAATAACGCCGACAAGGCCACATCAATCACATAACACCGCCACCATAAGTGGACCAAACCTCACAACATAATTCAAAAGATATAATACTTTAAATAAAGATAAATAGGGCAGCGTACCACCAATCCATTCTATCCACTTCAATCCATGTTTAAATCATCCAATTCAATACCATAAGGCCCTTACCCATGGCCATGAACATCAATTCAATGCATAAACTATAATACTCAATGAATATAGGTCAATTCAATATATATTTATCAATCTAAGACCAATTAGATATCAATTGAATATAATTCTTACATCATTAGATAGTCTATAAGAAACTACACCATAATTCATAAGCATTAAGTCAATATTAAGTAACCCATAAAGTAGTCAAAAACTAGGGTTCATCAATTATTGGGTTCATAGGTCAATTGAGTTAAAATCATCTAATTAACAATAATTCAATCAATATTCAATGATTAAAAACCTTTAATGTAAGAACCCATGGATAGATCATGAAATAGGATAATTCATCTTTTAAAACTTTAGAAAACATCTTTGAATTTGGGCTCCTTGATTAATAGAGTTTCAAGGATCAAAAACCATACATCAATGATGTTAATCCTCCAATTTGATGAAGAATCACCACTCAAATCTCCAATCCAAGCTCTTCCTTGAGTTTTGGCTTTAATGGAGTTCTAAGGAATTTCTAAGGGATTTTGGGTTTTTGATTTGGAAGAATGAATTCTTCTAAGTGTTAAAGACTTAAATACATGTCTAAAGTACCCAAAAGACCCTTAAGGAACCTCCAAACCTCTTATTTGTACGTGGGGTGAATTTAAAACTTCACCCCTCAACTTACAGTGAAGCTGCGCGTAGGGACTGCCTCACAGACGGTTGCCAAACGACGGCCCGTCCCTTGACCGACGGACCGTCCTTATGGTCCGTGGTCTGGGGCTGAGGCTTTTATTTGGTCTCTCCTCTCCCACGACTAAGTGTCAAACGATGATACACCACCAACGGGGCGTCGATTACCATCCGTTGGTCGGGCTATCTTGGACAATCTTGGGCACCAACATGGGTCCTTCCTCAAGGACCCTTGGATAGTCCTTGGGGATGTTTGCCCGGACGTTTCCAACCCAAACATGTTTGTATACAAGTTAAGGACCTCTCACATTAATTTCACCCAAAACGAACACGTAAAACTCATAGAAACATGCCTAGACACACAAGGTTATTTCAAGGCACATCTTTCAAACGTCATGGACGTTCTTGGACGTTTGACCTCCAAACTTCACTAAACTTGACACACTGACTATATACACTATAATAACTCATTTAAGGTCTACAAAACCTCATGAATCACACATAAACACATAAAACCATATATGAGGCACTTAGGTGACTTAGTCATCGAACGTCTTAGTCATCCCTTGACGTTTGATTTCCAATGCACCTAAACTCTTAAACACTGCCTCAATAACACATAATAGACCATTTTTTAGTACCTTAGACCACCATTACAACCATGGTAGGCTCTAGTTCACCTAAGTCATTTTCGGGATCTTACAATCTCTCCCACTTGGACAACATTCGTCCTCGAATGACACTTGCCACTCTCCGAACACTTCCAATTCAATTATCAGCTCAAAACCATACCATATAACACATAATCAAGGAGAAAACATCAATTTCACATAGTCAAGAGATTCACAACACAACAAGAAACTTAGAATAAATTATATAACTCATCATGCTACAAAACTCACATCCTTCATTCCAAATAGCAAAAACTCATTTTATATTCATTATTATGCTCATATACATTAGTTCTAACCACAGTGCAATAATTTTAGACCAATAATTTAATTAGTCAATTTCTCCAAATTTTTACAGTAAGCAGGCAAATCTACAGTGATTTGAGCAAACTTTTCAAAAATGCTACTTTTAGGCAATTCATGATAGAGACATGCTAATATGCACGGTAACATCATATAAACACCTTTTACAACATGATCATGACTTCATAAAATACACAATGCAAGAAGTTAATGAAATTCAATTTCAATAAAACTCCTAACCACCATGCACATGCAACAAAGTTCTAGGACTTTCTATATCATCTACTAACCATACTCCCCCACTTAGAAGGATCTAATATAACTAAAAAGAGAAATACAAGGACTTACCAACATCATCATCATTCTCATCCGGCTTTTCTCCTCTATCCCGGAGTGCATAGAAACGCGTCGTTGCTTGAACATCATTCTTTGGAACATTAGGAGCAACTTTCTTACCATCTCTATTAGGACAATCTCTCACTTTGTGTCCATCTTTTCCACATCTAAAGCAACTTTCGGTACCCCTTAGACACTCACCATAATGTTTCTTGCCACAAGTGACACATGTAGATTTGCCATTTTGAGAACCACCTCCTTTCTCAAATTTCAAGTTAGGAGCACTAGATCCATCTTGAGATTGAGCCCTCTTTTTGAACCTAGGTTGCCCTTGATCAGTTGCACCACTTATTTTCAAGTTTCTAGCAATCCTCCCAAGTTTAGACTCTTCAATTGATTGTGCATACACCATGAGTCTAGCTAAGGTCATATTATCATGTAGCATAGTCGTACGACATTCTTCCCTCACTAAGTCGGCGATCCCGGTCACAAAATGACTCATCTCATCCCTAGGATTTGAAACTAAGGACGGTGCATATCTAGACAACATTGAGAACTTAAAAGAGTACTCCTCAACACTCATATTGCCTTGCTTGAGATTGATAAACTCCTCTACCTTAACCTCCCTCCTCTCACGGGGAAAGTACTTGCCTAGAAAAGCTTCCTTAAATTCTTCCCACTCAATAGGATCCGACTCCACCGGCCTACTATCCTTCCATTGAGTGTACCATATTTGAGAAACATCCCTCAATTGATATGAAGTCAATTTCGCCTTCTCCCTAGATGTAACCCACGTAGTACTCAACACCTTGTACACACCATCAAGGAACACTTGGGGATCCGCTCGCACCTTAGAGCCAAGAAAGATAGGAGGATTCATCCTCACAAAGTCTCTCAACCTAGAGGTCATAGTGCTCTCCACAACATTCAACATAGGCACCATACTTGAATTCACTTGAGTGTCACGGCTTGGGCTAAAGCAAATAAAGCCTCTCTAATCTCCCTATTAGTCAATTCCGGGGGAACCACCGGAACCTCATTACCTACTTCCACATTAGGGACTTGATCACCTTGGGGAGGCACTTGAGCACCTTGAGCACCTTGGACTCCTTTCCCATCTTAAAGAACTTGCTCAACTTGCTCAACTTGAGGAGGAACTTCCTCATTCACCCTTTCCTCTTCCAACCTTTTAGCGGCCATCCTTCTAGTATTCATCTCCTAGAAACACAAGGGAGCACATTATGAAGGATACTCATAACATTTACTCTACCGCACGACATAGGAGTAGAAAAGAAGGGAAACTCTATCGTACTATAGCCTCTCGCCCATAGATGTGTCGCGACTCACAACGATGGTCGAGACTCTACTAGACGTGACTTGATGAGACTTTTTATTCCCAAGACTAATTTCACATCCTATGCTCTGACACCAAGCTTGTCACATCCCAAGACCATATCCTAGAAGATATGACACCCTTGAGTGCAACCGGCATACTCGAACTCTCGAAGGTCTTATACAAGCCCTTTCATATCGTTCATCGCATATACATAGTGAAAAATAGTGCGGAATTAAAACTTTTCACAAAATATTTCATAGTCTTTGAAAACTCTTTCATATAAAAACTCATAGGATATACTAAGTCTCAATCTCATCAAAGCTTAGACACAAGAATACTTGGGATACGGCCCATACGAAATAGAAATATAATACTACTAAGTCTTTTACAATACTTCAATAAGAACAATAAAAGACATCTATGCCCTCGAGTCAAATGAGGACATACTTCAACTTCACTTGAACGATGCTACGATCCAAGTCTTGCTTCCCAAATGCTCCTCACCTACCAACCACTATAGAGATAGATAAAAACATGGAATTAGTACAACCGCATGTACTAAGTATGGCATAATGCATAAAAATCATGAAAACGGACATTTATTGGAAATATGTATCTTTTAATTTAAACATCATAATATAATCATAAGAACAATATTTGACATCTTAGAAACACATAAGAAATTACTTAGAACAATTATCACATTTTTAAGATACACCTTACAGTGACCTCAACTCACTGTACAGTGAATTCCTTCACTGTTACAGTAAAGTTGCCTACTTTTTCCTTAGGAACTTTATAGCATATATTCATCTCACTAAAAGCTATCCTAAGACCCACTTAAGCAATACAAAGAGATACCGCCCTCTCTAAGCATGCCTAAACGATCCTCAAGACTACTTAGAATGAGACTCATACACACTTACAATACATCAAACACATGAATATATAAGATATGACATTCTCTTTACCAGGCTATCAAAAGACTTACTTAAGTACTCCTAGAAGAGAACGCCCATACACCCTCTTCAAGGTTACCTAAATAATTCTTAAGACTTCCTAAGTTTAGATCATGCCCAAAAAATCAACCAACTTCCCTAACTAGAGTCATTCTCAAGACTTCCATAGATAAGAAATGAAGAGATCATCCCTTATGCCCTCTTCACACTTTAACTAAGGAATCCTTAAGTGACTCTAGATTAGGTACTCATTCATTTACATACTTTCTAACATAAGTCATTACATTACTTAGTTCATTAAGAGACATTTATCACATAGAGGACATTCAAGTAATGGTCTTGGAGAAGACCTAGGGACTCTTACTAACATCTTCAAAGCCTATTGTGCAATGTCTAGATAGCGTCCCATAGCACCACCTAAACTTCATAGAACTTCTCGAATGCTAATAGGTATCCCACATGATAAGAATAGACAATAATCGACATAGACCATGGTAGTAAAACATGGAATCCGAAGTTTTATCCTACTCCGATGAGGTTGTTCTACTTGCCAATGGTAGAACTTGGACACATCTCATGTAGGCACATGGTTAAGGAATATGAAGGGCTTACTTTGTATTCTAGCCTTATCGTTTAACTAGAACTACTTCCCTTACCATACTCACTCGGTGCTAGCCTTTGTTCTCATAGATTAATTCACATTAAGGTTCATACAAAGAGATTCCATATCAAATTAATAACTCAATTACATTTACCCTACCAAAGAGGTCTCCTAAGGGTGCATTACAATGGAGAAAAGAAGGTCATTATGACTTTCCTAAGGATTGATATGATGTCGTTCCAGCCAATCAACCTTAAGTCCATCATTCATTACATGAAAGATACCATTGCGGCTTTCTACTTCAAGTTTCATAACCTTACCACTAGGTTCAAGGTTTCACATAAAGGACCCTCTTATCATCATTTAAGGTCTCACATATCATTCATTCATACAATACTAAGAGGCTTTAGCATCCTAAGTCAAGACATCACATATTCAAATTCATACATGCATCAAGTAAGGGACACAAATCTACCAAAACAAGACACAACATACTTCACTTTAGCACATATTACATGTCATTCTATAAGCACATAGGAACAACCATTATCATCTTTAAGTCATCCTATACACTACTATATCATCATCAATATAACCTTCATAGACTCATATAGCCAAGTAGGAACAATCATGCATCAACTCTAAGACTACACACAAGAACACATAGTCATTGTCTAACATGATCACCTAAATAACATTAATAGAAGAAACACATACTTTCATATTACTTCACATGTAGGTAGATATGATCATACTTCATATAATCAACTACACAAATCATCGTAATATTTCAAGTAGTGCCAACAAGCCATGATCATCATAATACTTAAAATAACGCCGACAAGGCCACATCAATCACATAACACCGCCACCATAAGTGGACCAAACCATTCACAACATAATTCAAAAGATATAATACTTTAACTAAAGATAAATAGGCAGTGTACCTATTTTATCGAAAAATAATTTTTTATAGGTTTTCGACTTTTTTGAGAGTCGCCACTTAATTTTGTAGAAAAATCAAGAAAAACTTTAGCTTTCAAAAGACTTAACAGAAAAATCGTTTGAAAACTTAAAGGGGGTTCGGGGATTCCTATTTATATCTTAGGAAGGTGTTAAGCACCTAAAATATCCGCTTAATTGCGATTTTCCGGCAACTAACTATTTGGCTAAAAAATAACTAACTTATAAAATTTATTGGAATTTGTTTGAAAGTGAGTTTTTATCTAAGCTAAACTTATAAATTGAAAAATATATTATTATTTTTTTAAAACTATTTAAACTTAGTTTAATTTTAAGTTACTAAAACATTATGGCATTCGACGGGGATTTGGAGTTTTCTAACTTTAAACTAACGACAAATAAAAGCAGATAAGTAATAAGACAAGAGAGAGAGAGAGAGAGAGAGAGAGAGAGAGAGAGAGAGAGAGATGTTTGGGCCCAAACCCGGGTTCTGTCCGCCTGGACCGGATTTTAGACCCACCTGCTTTCGGGTTTTTGACCCGTTTGTTTTGGGCCTTTGGTCCACTTCACCTGTACCTGTACTAAATTCTAAGAATACAATAAGTAAATAATTAAATGGGCTTAGGCCCAACAACAACAAAATACAAATTTTAAGGAAAGAATAAAATTTGGGTCCTAATGACCCAATTTTCTTCAACTCTTCAATTGACTCTATATTCTTCAATTTGGGGGCCTGTTCGTCGATTTCGTGACTTGTTGACTCGATAAGAAATTTTGAGCCTTGATGGCTCTCTTCGAAATGCGAAGAGGGAATGTGAGAGTTCATGGAGAACTCGGGCGATTTTACATGCACAAAAATAATTATATTAGATAGGAAAATAAGACAAATACAAATAATATATAAATAAAATAATAAGAGGATAGAAGCATAAAACGGAGAAACAAATCGACACGCTTATAAGATTTTTTCTAAAGGAGTGAACATATAACTACCAAACCGACTCAGACTTAGGATATTGTAAGTATTTATATAGAATAGACAACTATACTTTCTGTAAATATTCTAATAACTTGAAGATACTGACACATTTAAAGTTTTGCTCAAATAAATAGATTAAATTTTCATTTCTTGCCATGACAAAACATACGGAGAAATTTGAAACTAAAAAAATATCAAACTTGATTTTGGAAGCACGAATAATAGATAAGTCATAACAATAAAAAAAAATAGGCATAGGACAATATGATCTTCCACAATAAGAAAAAAAACAAAAAAAAATTTAAAGACAAACCTCATGCAGTAGGACAAAATTTTATGGCATGAACAAAATGACAGATAGAAGATTTATGATATTGTGCCTGAAATGCAACCCAGACTAAACAAGTATAATAACGATTTCATGCGACGGTAAAGCAAAAATTTGGGAACACGTTGGAGCAAAAGCCATAACAATAATCAAAATAAACATCACATGACGCTACTTACGGAGAAATTATACATGAAATAAAGAATCAACTTGGGTATTTTCTTTTCACAACTTCGAAACAAAAACCAATCATCTCAAATTTAAACAAGATAAGCATGACAACGCTATGCTCTTTGGCAGCCCAATAGATTGAGACTTCTAAGGGACCAAAACGAGTCCACCGCTAGCAAAAGAAAACTTAACCTCCTTAAATCATGACTTAACATGGACAAAGGAGGTATGACCAAAATGACAAATTCCAGATTGATGAGAACAACATGAAACTTAATACTACATCCTCCAAAACTAATCTCAACTACACTAAGAAAAATGAAACAAGAAGAGCAACAACCATTTATAAAAAAAAAACAGCCCTCCAAACTTGCGCATATAATCAAATCACAATAGAGACTCAACTTTTGCCGATATACCAAAACTAACAGACCAACGACACACTGATTCATGATAAGCAATGACTCCAAATACTCTAAACCATTTATCATGTAAGACGCGTGTAAAGTAAAATGAGTTATCTCCAGTAAAAGAAAATGCCAAACGACAAAAATGATAGATAAACTATGTTTAAACAGACGCAGTGATCATGAGCTCAAGAAGAATGAAAAAAAGAAATAGCAGAGAAAACTCGCTCCATTCAGTCGTTAACACGACTTAAGAATAAAATACACCATCCAAATCAACAAAGAGCCATCTCTAAACCAACATATTGTGCTTGAAATCTACATAAAGGGGTTGTGTCGTGTTTACCTTGTCGTTGGCAGCGTGCTAAGACGGCTAACGAGCTTGAGAGGGCGAGCTTCCACAACCACAAACTTCGACTCCGGGAACTTCTCAGGATTCCGACACGTCCCAACAAACCACGAACAAGAGGGGAAGTCCGAGATGTATGAGTTATATGAACGTTATAGCTTAGTAATTCTTTTCTCTGTAAGCTTTGCCAAAAAAAATCTAACTGATTTCTTGAATATCCTTTCTTTTTCCTAATTTTCTTTAATTTTCTCTGTATTTCCTTCTGCTATTTTTTTCCTTTCAAAAAAAAAAAATTTCCTCCCAAAGAAATTCCACCCTCCAGAAAAATCCTCCTGATATTTTGCTCTGGAGAAAATTTTAGAAATTTTTTTCTCCTCCCAAAATTCCAACCCCAATAAGATGAAGAAGAGGGGGTATTTATAGGGAAAAATTAGGGTTTTTTCGGATTGGGGATGGCGGAGAGATTTCCTAAAAGGTTTTGGGGCAGAAATGGACATTCACTTCAATTCCAAAATTTGAATAAATTTGAACCGAAGCCGAGACAAAAATCTGTTGTACCAAAATGGAAAATCACAGCTTTTCCTGAAATTTTTGAACTTATCCGGAAGGGGGGAAAGGACGGATTGATGGCTCGGATTGATTCGACTATATAAACGCATGGATGATCAGTAATGGTTATCTATGGAACGAACTAATTAAAAATTTGACTTGTATGTGCCTGTGTGCTACTTGTTGTCTGAAATTAACTATGAACAAAATTTCATTGGGTCCAATAAAGACAATATAATCCAAACGTTTCTTCGACAAAACATGACAAATGACTATTCACCAATATTCATGTCTATACAAATAGTTATATTTAATAGACATATCTTTTCACGAAAAATCACATCACTTCAAGTGACACTTTTTCATAAAAAAACACAATCATTTTGAACAAGTATGCATATAATTTGGTAGTTTCATACTAGTCATACCGTATACTAGTAAACGATAAACTCAACGACAAAATACTAATATACTCTAATACTTTTGTGGTTCTAACATAATACAAAAGTATCATAGAATTTTGAACCCCCACATTTTAAATACGATCTCAAAAATATTTTTCAAGTATTTGAAAATAGTTTCACATATTTTAATATAAACATCTTTTGAAAACATTACTCTACGAAAGAATTATAGTGCTTCAATTCTCTTTGGCAATGTTTACACAATGTCAAAGTTCATTCCATAGAGGCACAAAATCACAAATTGTATAACACTCATATATTTCTTCTATCACGAATAGACATACCATTTAGTATTTAGATTGTTTCTATACAACAGTGAAATTTATAAAAAATCAAAAGTACAACACATACTTTGTAGGTGAAGTTTTCATATTCTTCAAATCAATTGCATAGTTTAATTTATTCAGGGTAGAAAATTACAAAAAAAAATTAGTCCACAACAATCAGACATAATCAAATTCACAAGGAGTACAAAACTACAAAACTTTTTTTTTCTCCAAACAAAATAAAACATATTCTTAAGTTATCACATAGAAATATTTTTTTTTTCCAAATGTTCTTCCAACTATAACATTTTTGACATACTATTTTATCAAATAAAATATGCATATCTCATTCTGCAAACTAGTAAATTTTAAAGGCAACATTATTTGCCAAGGAAAATTACTTTAAAAAATATACGATATGCAGAACTTTTTCCAAATACACACATGATTAATATCAAAATTGTTAACATTTAGAAACTATTTTGCTCTTAAATAAATAAGAAGAAGGTTACCATGTGTAATCTTTAACCGGAATACCACCAATTTTTTTCTAGTACTTCTCACTTTGACCTTGCTAAACAAAGCAGCGAACTATAAAGAAGTATTGCATTAATCTTCTACTTCCATTATCTGTTTATCTCAATCATTAGAATACAAGAAATACCAACAATATAATAATTTTCATAAGATTGTTGTTCATCTTGTATTCCTAACATACTTAGAACAAAACTTTGAAGAACTTTGTAAGACAACAAAGTTTAAAAACATTTTCACAACTGGAAAATTAAAACTAGTAGATAAACTAGAATCAGAAACATATTAGAAAAAAATATCTGAAATATTTTATTTAAAGAAGAATTGTTGTCAATTTGTGTTTAAATAATCTTACTAATTCCAACAAACTTTGCAGAAACACGAAGTTACAAAATTTTAGTGAACCAATGAAGAACAAAAATTAATTCACAAATCTAAAATCTGTAACACATGCTAGAATCTAGAAAAATAGAAAGAATATCAAGCCCACTGAATGCACAGTGTCCCCTTAAGGAAATTATTCTCCTATAGTATCCGAGGTTTGATTTGGAATATGTCCTCCCATGATAGAATGATCTCAATCACCAGTGTATTGATACCCAAAACGCTGGTGTCAGCGAGCTACATAACGACAGTAAAGTACACTTAGAATACAAGATTTAGAAGTAGTAGAAGACGTCCAGAAATTGGTTCTTAAAATGAGAGAAAATCCCTCAATTTATAGAAAACAAAGGGTAGTGTGAAAAGCTTCTTATTGTGCCTTACCAGAAAGGTTACAAACCTTTGGAATAGTCACAATATTTAGGAATGATCACAACCTTTCATAAAAGTCATAAATTTTCATAAAAGTCGCAACTTTTCATAAAGTCGCAACTTTTCATAAAAGTCTCAACCTTTCATAAAAGTCGCAACTCTTCATAAAAGTCGCAACTCTTCATAAAAGTCGCAACCTTTCATAAAAGTCACAACCTTTTAAAACCCAACAGATTATATTTGTATACATCTATATTTTCATCTATTTTTTTTATAGGATTTCCATTGGACAGTTCTTTATTTCTCCATTACAATGGCTATAGTTTTAAAAAAAGTACATGAAGAGCACGAGCAAAAAGAGATTGAAATTTGTGTGATTGTCAATTTAGTATATAGTAGAATACTTATATATATAGATACTTGTATTGCTAAAAGAGATTGAAATTTGTGTGATTGTAAATTTAGTATATAGTAAAATACTTATATATATATATATATATATATATATATATATATATATATATATATATATATATATATATATATATATATATATATATATATATATATATATATATATATATATATATAGAGAGAGAGAGAGAGAGAGAGAGAGAGAGAGAGAGAGAGAGAGAGTTGTATTGTAATATTAACACAAGTTGAAATGATTATTTGTGAATACAAGTATATTTGGATACATAAGTAGTCTATCCAATTTGAAAGGTTGATTAGGCAAACAAGTAGGATATATCAATACTATATTTTATACACAAATACGTGAGTTAACACCAAATCTCAAGTATTACAAGAAAAACTTAATCAAAAAGAGATTGTCGTTTGTTAGTCTTTTCAACTTCCTATACGGCCGAATACTTACACATTTTGCTACCTACACATTCACTTATTTTCCATTTTTCTTGTTTCTAGGTTGTCCAATGTATTTATCTTTTGTTTAATACTAATGTTTTCATATGTAAATTATATTGGAGTATTCATTTTCTTACTTAACAACAGTGTATTAATTTTTCAATTTGTCATGTTCATATGTTAAATTGTTATACTTTACCTTATTTAATATATTAATATATTAAGTTTTTATAAATACTTGTATTCTTGATATATTAATACTTAAATTTTATAAATAGAGATAACAATTTGAATTTGTATAATTAATACATTTTTCTTATTTAGTTCATTCTAATTAAATTGTATCAGTATATTTATAGAAAAATAAAAAAAACATATACAATAATACAACTAGAGAAAAACATAAACTGTAACCATTTTTATTATATAAATAACAAACCTATAGGCTATAGCTATTGAACTTTAGTAACCCTACAAATAGAATAATTTTTGTAAGTTGATCGATAGATAACTCGTCTAAAATTTATGAGTTAAACTCAAGATAATTTGATTTGGGTTTAACCTCAACTCATTCACGCCTATTGGTGGCAAATGGGCGGGTTGTGTCAAATTTGGGCAGGTTGAAAATTGTCAACATAAAATGGGTAATAATTCAACCCGCCCATATTTAACATGGATAAAAGTGGATTGGGTAAAATACTAGTTTATCCATATTTACCCATATTTTTATGGAATTAATACTCTACTTAAGAATTCAACATGGAGAAAATATTTTAGTCTATTTTTAGATAAAATATGTTGAAAACTCTTCATTTAGTTTTATTGTATCACAAAAGTAAATAAAAAAAATCCTATAACTTTTCAATATAAAATTAATTTATGTTTTCCTAGAAAATGTTTTCCTGTAAAACAAGTAGATTTTTGACTTATTTTCTCATGTTTTGTTGTGACATGACCCAACCAACCGGACTATGCGAACACTCACTCTAACACCTAAGTAGGAGAACCTTCATACCCCAAAGGCTAAAACATGTGGAAAATTAACGAAAGATAGATATAATAGGGATCAAAAATCTTTATAAGAATCTTTTTCAGCGAACTACTTAAAGACTTGTAAAGTAATTAACAACCCCAAGGATCTAGTCTAAACATGCACAAGATCTACAAAGGACACGATGGACAGTAAAATACATGACACAACTCCCACCAATCGGAAGGACAAGTAGAAGCTGCTGGAGATTCTTAGTCTTCACCTAAGGAAACATCACCGAATCCTGCATCCAGACTATGTCAACAGACATAGCAAGAGTAGTATTAGTACAAACAGACGTACTGGTTGACATTATCGGTCAACCCCATACCCACCACATAATATAAGAAACCAACTAGTAAGAATCATGAAATAAACCACTCGCTTCTCCATCTAAGCCTTTCCTTTAATTAACCCTTCTCCCCCCCCCCCCCCCCAACAAATCACAGTGTCATTCTAGCTACCAACTCGTTGTTCGCCACCCACTTACCAAATTCTAGATTAGGGATTAACCATTCTAAACACATAGTCAACCCCCAAGTACCCTCACCATCAATTTAACTAACCGCTCACTTCATATCCTTGCCATTGTATCATTAAAATAATTGCTTATTCATGTTCTAGGATAGTTTAAGTACTCTGATCTGTTGAAATTCTGTCAAAATTAGGGATTTTGGGATGAAGAGACGCCATTTTCGTGTCTAGTGTTCATCCCATATGAAGGTCGCTGTAGCGACCTGTATCATCCCGCTGTAGCGGAATTCTGCCCGCTATTGCGAGATGTACCAGACCAGTAGCCCCACCCCTTAACATCAAAACTTCTCTCTTTTTGTCTAGCCTCCCCCGACTAGTCTACACTGTTCTGACTTATTTTAACTCATTGCAGGATTTCTAAATGGCTGGACACAACGATGCAAACTTGCCTTTTATCCGGTTTCCTGATGTCGCTAGTCGAGATAGACATCAAGACTGCCGCAACACAAGATTTTGCTGCGAGAGGGCGTTCATGTTACATAAGGTGGAAGATAAGGCTCCTGCATTTTACGCTCGCCTGGTCGAGTTTGAGTGGCTACCGCTGATTGAGGCTCCCCCAAATGCACGCTCTACTTGGGTGAGAGAGTTCAATACCATCCTCCATACCGTCTGCTGGGAGGACCCTTATCTAGTCATTCGCGTTAGGGGAGTCGACATTACTTTGAATGCCGCTACTATCAATGAGGTACTAGGGGTGCCCGAACCTTGAGTACGAGGCCAAGCTTAGGGAGATGAATTTGGAGTGGATGAAGGACACTATAGTGGAGCCTACAGCCGGGAACATGTTTACTGTGCTACCACATAGGGCATTACCAGTGTTGACTAGTCACTAGATGCTATGAGGTGGCTTCACTTGGTATCTAGGAGAATTCGCCCGTCGGACAACTGTACGGACGTGACCTTTTCCCGGGCCTTGGTGGTGGCTTGTGCTATAAGGGGTATCCAGCTGAACGTGGGGGTACATATCATCTCAGAGTGGAAGATGTTTTATAGGGATAATAAGAAAGTGTTCTTCATTCCTGGTCTCATCACGACTCTGTGCAAGCGAGTGAGAGTGCCGTTAATTGATGCAGACAATGTACTTCCTATGGATCCCCGCTTTACCCCCTTTTGATTCCAGCAGGTTCTACTTCTAAGGGAAAGAGGAAGAGACGAGCAAGTCTAGCACCAGTAGGGCGGTCGCGGGTTCTGATGATGAGGACCCTCTCTCAGGTGCACGAGTTGAGGAGGACTTAGCGGCTGTTCGGGAGAGCATATGGAGCGCTTACACTGATTTTACTCCAGTCCCACCTAGCACTGCCCTGGAGGTCGAGATGCTCCACCGCCAGCTGCGCAAGGAGAAAAGGAAGGGTGTGATCAGGGATCGTCTGATGCTGAGGATGTCTGATGCAGAGGATGTGGAAGACGGTTAAGGCCATCTTCACTTGCGTGGCCTTCAGCAAGGAACTTCCCAGACTCGAGCCGCCGAACTTCACAGATTTCTCCATGCTGAACGAGGCTTGGAATGGCGTGACACCCCCGGAGGACCTTGATTCCAACATCGAAACCACCCATTCCGAAAGTCCGTGATTTTCTTTCCCTTCGTGCCTCTTGGGCTTGTAAATTTAAGACAACTAAGTTTTATTTTTACCTTTCGATATTTTCAAAGTTTTTGTAGCACATGGATGCTTGTTTTGGCTGTCTGATGCAACCCCGTTTTAAATATTAAGTTATAATTCTCTACTACGATTGTTGAACACTATTTGGGGTTGCAGGGATTTGTTCGAATCTTTCAAGTTGACATTTTGAAAATAGGGGAAGCAGGGAAAAACTTGTGAGGTCTGCCTCCTTTTGTCCTGCTGTAGCGGCAATGCTCTGGCGGGAATAATCCCTTCGTAGCGGATCTAACGGGACCAGAACCTAGGCCAAAATTTATAAGGTTATTTTTCAATTCCCAAGATTTTACAAGGTCCCCATTTTACTATTCCATCAAACTACTAAATTTATCGGAATAGGGTACACAATATTCAACCCATAATGTTATAAACAATTCAACATTATAGCCCCCACACACCCAGGATACATCCATACATTCACATACTTAATGATTAGAGTTTATCTCAACAGATTTCACGACATTCAGGGAATTACACTTGCATACTTTAACGATTCATTAGCAATTTACACAACATTAAAATCCAAACACACAACACTCTATCTTTATTCATGTCACACACATCCCTCATAACATCTCCATATGCTTAGTTCTTTCACACAACAAGGAGCGCACACTCGTAGCTAATTCAAACAACAAATAGCACACATACTCACAATCATAAATCATACACAAAGTCACACATTCATAAACATAAATCACGCATCATAAAAAACTCATTTTATAAGTTTTTTCGTCCCATAGATGACAATTACTGGTCATCTATGCCTCGTACGATCCTTAAGGTCAGATGCCAATTGGAACCTTTTCAATTTCAATTAACTTTTTCTTGTATCCCTTCAGTCGAAATCACGACGTTTAGTCGACTTCGTTGGGACACCAATTGGAATCGGCACATACCAATTGGACTCAACTCCTATCGCAAGCGACACTTCACACGAAGGAAAGAATGAGTGAAACGACTTCCTATGCTTCCTAGCTTTCTAAAGATTAGGTGTGGACGTCAACACACCAATCCGCAGGAGTCTAGTTCACATTTTGCTCTTGTAGCGGGAGACCGATAATCTAGGCTCTGATACTAATTTGTCACGATCCAACCCATAGTGTCGTTCAGGCACCCACTCTAACATCTAAGAAGGAGAAACATATACCCCAAATGTTAAAACATGCGGAAAATTAACGAAAGACAAATATAAAAGAGATAAAAATCTTTATAAATGGAATCTTTTTTAACGAACTAGTTAAGACTTGTAAAGTAATTAACAACCCCAAGGATCTAGTCTAAACAGGCACAAGAGCTACTAAGGATACAATGAACATGAAAATAAATGACACAACTCTACCAAGCGGAAGTACAATTAGAAGGTGATGGAGATTCTTCGTTTTCACCTAAGGAACATCACCGAATCCTACAACCAGTCTATGTCAAAAGACATAACATGAGTAGTATCAGTACAAACACATGTACTGATAGGCACATCGGTCAACCCCACACCCACCACACAATATAAGAAAAGAACTAGTAAGAATCATGAAATAAACCACTCGCTTCTCCACCTAACCCTTTAATTGAAATACCCCCCAATCACCTATCATTCTAGATACTAACTCGTTCTTCGCCACCGACTTACCGAATTCTAGATCATGGCTTAACTATTCTAAACACATAGTCAAGCCCCAAGTACCCTTACCACCAATTTAACTAACCGCTCACGTCATATCCTTGCCTTGTCATAATACCCCCACCATTGTCTCTTAAATCATTAGACTCACTTTCATCATACTAATCCCCATCTACACTTCCCCAAGTAAAATCCACCTAAGATATTTTATTGGATGTACTATCTCTACTCTCACCATTTCTTCCTCACGCACACCAACTACAAGTCATTATAACTCGAGTTCACTACTATGACTTCTACCACCAATGCCACATTATTTTTACAAGTATACTTCAAGAATATACCATAATTACAATAAGCTCCTCACGCACACTTATCACAAATTCATCGGTTATCAATTATATAGCAACATATCATCTTCAAATATCACTTATCAATAAATATAAATGCAATCCTCATAATTAGATACACAACATAATTCAATAGTTCTCTCACGAAACTCAAGCCCAAACAATTAGCTTATCGGAACGTGGCAATCAGATCCAATTGTTAGTGTGCCGGAATGTGACAGTCAATTCCATGTTTATGCTAAAACGTGGCAATCGATCCCATTGTTAGTGTGCTAGAACGTGGCAGCCGATTCCATGTTTATATCGGAACGTGGCAACCAATCTCATATTTATGTCAGAACGTGACAACCGATCCAAGTAAGTTATGTCGGAATGTGGCAATCCTATCTCAATCACACACCACAATCACAAGTACATCATCAAGATCATACATTTACATTATCATTTCATGGCAATCATCATTCATCTATCTCATTTACAACAAGCAATCATTATTGCAACATTCATAGTATACAAGTATCTAATGAAGCAAGAGAAACAACATCACATAATCATAGAATCACAACCATCACCTATGAATTACTGCTCAATTCCTAACATACAAATATACCAAGCTCAGTCCTAGTTCTTCATTAGGGTTTAAATCCTAATTCACTAAAGTTAATCAATTTCATAACTTCAATAGATCGAATATAGCATACACCCATGATCTTGTTCCACTTTATCGGATATCCTTGTTCTTGAAGCAATTCTATTCAAGAAGGCAGTTTTGGAAAACTTGACAAGTCATCAAAATCTCTTCTTAAGCACTAACCCAATTACGTTGAATTATAGCAATTTTCCACGAAATTCACTCTGTGCACGAAGGTCTACACATAACCCATACTATTGATTTCATACATTACAGGGTAAGCACAAATTTGCAACTACTCAATGCATAAAACCTAGCCTACCTGGAATCCAAGTAGTTATACGGGGTTTTGACTTTGTTTCCAGCTTTTCTGGATTCGAAACGGTGAGTTTGGCCAAGAATTTTGCAAGATTCCACCATCTCCACGCTAGAAATATTCTTCTCAGCTTTGCTGAGGTTTCTAGGGACGTAATTGATGACTTTTTTTTTTAGGTATTCTTGGAAGATGGAGAAAATAGGATTTCTCATAATTATATTATGTCTCGCCTATCCCGCTGTAGCGGCAACTTACCCCGCTGTAGCACCACCGCGCCAGCGGCATCTACCCCGCTGTAGCGGGACAAGGTCTAGATTTTTTTGCGAATTTTGTCTTTCCTAAATAACGACGGTTCAGGCCGTTACAAGTTGGTGAGTAAAAAATATTTTTCGAAAAAGATTTGTAGTGTTTGATTTGTGAATGATTTTTTTTTGAGAAATATCTTTTATTTTTACTAGAGTAGAAAATAACTTTTGAAATTTAAAATAATTTTTAAAATCAAATTTAATTTTTTTCTAGGTTGGGGAGGGGGGCGGCGGGAGGGAGGGCGATGGTAGGGAAGAAAAATGAAATTTTGAAGTTGAAAATATTTTTTTACAAACAAACATAAAATTATTTTTTTGGGGCTGGAGGGTTGGTAGGGGATGCGGGGGGGGGGGGGGGGGGGGTTCGAGGGTAGGGATGAAAAAAATAAAATTTTGAAGTTCAAAATATTTTTTAAAATAAACTTTAAAAAATATTTCGGGGTGGGAGCCGGTAAGGGGTGGGGGTGGGGGTCGAAGGTAGGGGTGTAAATATTCCTTCATACCAAACACACCCTAAAACATGTTTAATGCACTTTAAGTAATGTCAATACTAGTACATGATTGCTTATTTTACACTATTATTTATTATCCAATATAAAATTAAACAAATAAAAAATATATAATTATAATTAACAAAATATATGTACATTTAAAATAGGTATATTTGGAGGACCAAAGACTTCACATTTTCAATTATAGAGAACAATAATTAGTTTTATAGAAGAATATAAAAAGAAAGAGAAATTTGAATATATTTGGTAATATCATGAATTTTGAGTTAATAAAAGTTGGAAGCTTAACTCATTTGACTAATCAATATTTTATCAATATTTTTATGAGTTGAATATGGGTATCAATCCATATTTCACCCATATAAAAAGTCACTCACCCAACCAATTAAATATGAGCGGTTTACCAAAATATGTGCTCATTTTATCGGCAATATTCATGCCTAAACCCATTTAAAAAGAATTTTCAATTGAGCCCAATTAATCTACAATTTTAAACCATTTTAAGACTCTTTATTTTGTATTGATGTAATATTTGTTTCTATAGTAAGTTATGAATCACTGTCTATTTTATACTACTCCCTCCGTCCCTATTTGATTATCCACTTTAAAAATGACACATATATTAAGATAATAATAATTAACATAATGAAGTTACAATTTTACCCTTATTAATTATGGTTTCAAAAAGAATGAATTAAAATTTAGAAATTTTCAAGAAGTTTAAATGTGGGTATAATAAGATTTTTTTTAAATCATTTCTTGATTTGTCAAAATGGACAAATAAATAAGGATAACTAAAAGAGAAAATATGGACAAGTAAATAGGGACAAAATGATATCTTTTAGAATTTATCTATTCATTTGTAATTTTCTTGAATTTTAAATTTAACTAACGATTTTAAAAATTAAATAACAATATGTAAAATTATTGAGATTAAACCTATTAAATTGAATGATGATAGCCCAACCTGATTTTTATCCAATTTCTATTTGCGTTTTGGTAAAAGAAGAAAGAAACTCAAATATTAAGTTGCGCATAGAGATAGATCCGAGAAAGAAGATAAGTTGTACATTTGTACTACTTCTACTAAAAGCATCACATAATATCAAAATCTGCGCCAAAAGAAAAAAGAAATACTAAAGACAACTTTGTGAGATCCAAGAGAAAGGAAAAAAAATCTCTCTTTCTCTCTTTTTCTCTCAAAAGTCAGAGAGAGAAACAACACCATCACCATCACCATCGAGAAGGAGCTGCCCATTGATTTAACAGTGAAAAAATGGGATGCTCGTTCTCGGGACTCAATGCTTTGTATGACAACGCCAATGGCGGAGGAGATGTTTGGATCAATGAGAATCGTTTCAGGATCCTTCGTCAAGCCACTTTTCCCAATGTCTTCCTTGTCAAGGAGCTCATTTCTGATCCAAACAAAATTAAGGATCCTTCTCATGTCTCTGGTACGTATTACTACTAATCTAAATGGAATTTTGCATACCACATTGCTTTCGTTTTCCATTTCTCTTGAAATCTGAAAATTGAATCACATTCGTTTCATTTTTCCTTGTAAGTTGATAGTTGAATCAGATATTATGAAGTTTTTAGCAAAACTAAGTTTGGATTCTTTGTGCATAGTAGTAGTGTTGTTGACAATTGGGTCAAATTTTTGAATAATAATATCTCTCTTGAGATCTGACTCTATTGGATACAGCCTCTCTACCTGTAAGGTTGTGGTAAGGTGTGCCTACATTCTACTCTTTCCAGATCCTACTTTGTGGAATTATATTGGGTTTGTTGTTGATCTGAATATCTGGAACAGCTCTAGACTGTGCTTAATGGACAATGACAATTCTTATAGAGTTGATCTTGATAGTTGGTTGTGGCTGTTGACTATTAGATCAGATTTCTGAATGAAAAGGATTCTTGCCTGCCTCAAATTCTATATGATTTACTTTGGTTGTAGTTGTCAGCGATCATATGGGGAGGTTTTCTATCAACTACATTCCGCGGATATGATCTTTTTATGTCAGTGTAGTTCCAATTAGTGATCGAGGACTTGCGAAGAACTGAGATGTGTGCTACTATCAATGTTTTCTTTACCTTGCCTGCTAAATTCGTGATTTTGTATGGGTATTAGGTGTTTTCTATAGGGTGATCATCTTGATATATGAACTCCTGATGCTAGAATGATTACACACATTATTTGTCTCCTTTTATCCACTAAAGGCTTATTAACTCCCAGAATTTGCTTATATTTTATGCAATTAGATATCTTTTTCTTGATTTACTAATAGTTCACTGCTGGTTTGTGCGACATCTTATCAAGAAAAGAGAAATGCATAAAAATGAACACTTCTAAACATATTTTTACTGTTGTTTGCAATTGAAAAGAAGAAAGTCCAATGGAACCTTATCCTTTGCCTTTTATTTTCTCTTTTTGTCTCTCGATGAATTTCTTTTCATTGCTCAAATGGCTAAGTTAGGTCTGCAACAATTTCCCCATTCATCAGTTCAGATATTTTTTTGCTTATGGACCTGAACCATCTAGTGCACTTAGATTTATGATTCTTTCTCTAGGAAAAGATTTGTGCAGATTTTTGTACAATTATTGTATTTCATACTTCTCTTGTTCTTATTAACACTTTTCAAATTATCATGTTAACATTATAGTGTTTGCAATGCATTGTATCTGAATGTTTAGATGATGGAACTTATGCAATGAAGAAAGTTCTTATTCAAAACAATGAAGAGTTAGAGTTGGTGAAAGAGGAGATCCGCGTTTCGTCTCTGTTTAGCCATCCCAATCTGCTTCCTCTCCTGGATCACGCCATCATTTCGGTCAAGGTAATTACTAAAACCCGCACACTTGCCTTGATCAGCACGAGAAAAAGAAAATTATTGCAGTGGTCTCTAATTTCTTCATTTAGTAATTCACCAGCTCCACGTCTAGGCTGTCTCTTATCAAGAGGCCTTCTCAAAATTAATTCACATGTATTAAATTGATTGTGCATATCATGCAAAGAAGGTGAACACATGCATATTATTGATCCTTTTCCGTCCCAGGAATCTTATATGTGCTTCAAGAGTTCAAGGAACTCATTCCCATCATAATAGATTTATTTCCATATATTTGAAGAAGTTTGGACATGCATGTGAATGGACAAAGAAGTGTATCATTTAGTTCCTTTCTTTCGCAAAAGGCAAAGGAACGGGGGTTGAGAAGTTGCTCACTGGCGCAGAGGGTTACTGTTCACATGTCTCATTGAGATGATACTCTTCCGGTAGTTTTGGCTTCTGGGAGTGAGAACTGTGTTTAAGCAAACTGTCATTTGTCAATTATGAAAGACATGCTCTACTTTTGCTGAATGCTATAAGCATGCTGATTTATATCTTCTTTGCTGCCTTCCCTCGATGATATATCTTCAGTTGCCACTGGATTTTCTGTAAAGATCTTATTTAATTGGATAATGGGCAGGCCTCACAAGACCAGTCTAGGAAGCAGGAAGCATACTTGTTATTTCCAGCCCATATGGATGGGACATTACTGGACAGTATGAAAGCCATGCAAGAAAAACAGGAGTTCTTTTCCACTTTGGAGGTGCTTCAAATATTTCATCAGGTGAACAAGATTCAGTATGTTCTGCACAAGAGCATCTTTTCATTTTCCGAAGGAAAATGGAAGGGTCAAGTGCACATGGAATTGTGGAGCCAAAAAATGATGTACTGAAAAATGTGTTATATGCAGCTTTGTGCAGGTCTCAAGCATATGCATAACTTTGATCCTCCGTATGCACATAATGATGTCAAACCTGGTAATGTCCTTTTAACACATCGGAAAGGACAGGCACCTCTTGCAAAATTAATGGATTTTGGAAATGCATGTCCTGCAAGAAGGCAAATTAGCTCTCGTTCAGAGGCTCTACAGTTGCAGGTACTTATGCTTCTTCTATTATATAGACGTATCTTCTTCTGTATTTATGCCTGCAAGCTTCTCATCTTTCTCTTCTCTGAACCTGAACAGGGAGAATGTTATCACCATTCCTGTATTAATAACATAAGGATGTTGCTTTTTCTTGGCTCTGTTACTTACAGTTCACAACTTACCCCATTCTGATGCATATTTTTTTGGGAAAATTGTATATAATGGCAAGCTAATAAATCAAATTAATTGTGTAACCACCCTTTGATTTAATTGTGTCCCGTAGCAACTTTTTGTCAGTCACCTCTCTCCCTCAAACTCTCGATCGCCACTCTCCTCTCTCGCTCCATCTCTAGCTTGCTTCTTCTCACTTTTATACAAACACAAGTGTATAAAATCTGTTTCTATTTGTATAAAGCGAGAGGAAATTGTATAACATATATTTTTGTTCCCCTCTCTCCCCTCTCCCAGATCTCGCTCGCCGTTCTCCCTAATCTCGCTCGCCACCCTCGCCTCTCTCGCTTACATTTCGTTTCTGTTTGTATAAAGCGAGAGAAAATTGTATCTACACATGCAAATATATATATTTTCGTCCTATACACTTATAATTATACAATAAAAATACTCCCCTGCCCAGTTTCTTTTGTCTTTCTCTATTTCTCGTTTTATACAAATTCAAATTGTATATAATTTCTCTTTTTCTCGTTTTATACAATTCGATTCAATTGTATATTCCATGCCCAAGTTTCTTTTGCCTTTCTCTCTTTCTCATTTTATACAAATTCAAATTGTATATAATCGTTCTATACACTTATAATTATACAATTCGTTTTATACAATTCTCTGTCCAAGTCTCTTTCTCTTTCTCGTTTTATACACTTCGCTTCAATTGTATATGTATAGCGAATTATACATTTATATGTTTGCTATGGAGTGCAATTATGCAAACTTTGCTATACCATACAAATATGAATTTTATGTTTGTTATATGTGAAAGTTGCCCTATTTTTTTTGGTTTGATGTACATTTGTGGCTATCCAGGAATGGGCATCTGAGCATATTTCAGCACCTGTCCGTGCACCTGAATTGTGGGACTGCCCAAGTCAATGTGATATTGATGAAAGAACTGATATCTGGTCATTAGGTTGTACATTATTTGCTATAATGTAAGACTTCTCTCCACTGTTCTGCAGATATCTTTTTGTAGCTTTTTCTGTGCAAAATAAAACATTTTTATTCTCTTGTTGACATGTCTGTTAGCTGCATCACCATTGTCCAATAAATTGATATTCAGTTTGATCTAGTCATGAGTTAACTCTAGTGTGAAATCTCCTGCAATGCTTAAAATAAGTATGTTGATGAGCTTACTGAAGTGTTGTCTGGTACCGAGTTTTGCCAGTTCTTATTCACAGAAAAAGTTCTTTCTCTTTTCAGATAAAAAAATAAAAGTTTTCATGACATACATATATTAACCAAGTGCAGATATTAACTGTGAAATTGGTTTCGAGCAGGTCCGTTTGCATGAAATATAGTTATTAATGTTTAACATCTTGGCTATGTCCAGGTATGGTGTATCTCCATTTGAATATGCACTTGAGGAATCTGATGAAAGTCCACAATTGGCTATTGTAAATGCACAAATAAAGTGGCCAACTGAGCCTAATGCTCAATATCCAAACGACCTTAATCAGTTTGTGACATGGATGCTTCAGCCTCAAGCAACAGTCCGACCCCGCATAGATGATATCGTAATTCATGTTGACAAGTTGATCTCAAAATATTCCCCATTAAAGTGATGTGAGGGGAACATTTTGGTTTAGTTCACATATGCATCATCTATATAAACATCTTACCATATTACAGAATCCACCATAAGTTACTGTTACATTATTTTTTCCGTCCATTTTTTCTTGTCAAAATGTGATAGAAGACTCAGTAACTCATTATTCCTCATTACACAGAGGAAAGATAATTTAATGTCGAACAATCTCTACTACTTTTGTTCCCTTGTCCACAGGAAAATTTTGCCTTGGTTGTTTCTGCAAGCTCATTTTTGTTTTCAGTATTCCTTTATAGTTTATGCCATGCGACGTCTCTTATTTTCTAATCGTGCTTCCTTTACACACTTATTGAGCTTAGTGCTCGCTTATTTCTTTTGTACTGAGAAAAATATGATGGATTCTCTTAGCTCAATCTTTAGAAGGCTTAGCTATCTTCATGGTGCTTTATGTCTAGAAGCTTATTGTAGAACTACTTCCATACTGTTAAAGGCTTTTCTCGAATAATGAAGTAAGTATTGCCTTTCATTCGTGTAGTTGACAGAGCTCATAACTTGAAATTGTTGTATACTGACTTCAAGTGTTTTAGAAGATTAATTGCAATAATGGATCTCACAGGAGAAAAGTGAACACTTTGTTCCTGCTTCAAATAATGATGTGGAATTTTTTTTTGCCTTTAAAGGCTAAATTTAGGGGCGTCAAAAATGAACCCAAACATAGGTAATCCGTCCAAAATTTTAAGGGTTGAGCTCAAGATACTTTGAAGGATAAATTACTTATATACACAACTTAAGTTTTCCTATTCTTCATTTTTCCCTATCTTTTTTATATATTTTAAAAAATCTTTTTTTTAATCTCAATTCTTAAAACATCCGGATACATAAGTGAAATCCACTTCTACCACTTTCTTTAATTCCTTTATTTCTCCCTAAATTCTCTCCAAATTGTTAACAGTTATCAAATTGATTTCAAAACGATTCTCTCTCCAGTCAACCAAATTTAAACATTGCATAAGTAGGGGTTGTCTTCTCCATTTTTGATTTATTCGCATTCTTATTTTTGTTCAAAGTTTTGTTCCTGATATATATGGATAAGGTTGCTTCGTTTAGTACTAGGGTTACTCAATTAATTTCTTCTAATACTAATCGAATATATGATTTTTTGACGATGACAAATAGACTGAAAACAGATTCAAGATTTGCACGATCCACTAGCAATGAAGAAGAATTAAAATATTTTCAAGTTGAACAAGGAAGCACCATCATCCTCAAAATCAAATGTTGTAAAAAAAAACCTAAAAAAAAAGAAGAAGGAAAACAACACTGCCAATCTCTAGGCCTTCATTGACCAACATATGATGTTTTTGTACCTTTTTCAATGTATTTGACATGATATTTGTTATGTTGGATATAAACAATTTGATACATTAATTTACATTTGCTATGGTATGTGGGTTATTCATAACAAAAATGATACATTGTTTTACATTACAGTGTTCTTATATTCTGTTGGATACTAATCGATTTGTAAATGGTTGATACATTAAAATCCTAATTTCAGCATAGCAGTGAATAGGTGGTTGGATTGGCATATAATGAAGTTCAATCTAAACTCTTGTATATAATATTCTCATTAACTATCATATAAATCCATTATATTAGCTTTTGAAATCTGAATGAGTATATGATACATTAATTTTTTGTTGTTAAACTGAAACATAAGTTAATACTCGTGACTCTGCAATAGGATCAAGGAAAAAAAATACATGCTGGCGAGATAAAAAGATTTTCGGTAATGCTACCTTCTTATTTTCTCGACAGTGGATTCTTTGAAAATAACAAAGCAAACAAACAGATAAGAACTTGATGCATACAAGGAAAAAGAAATCGGTACACTTTTGGAGCCACAACATCCATTTGATGTTGAATTTGTCGAACATATTGTGCAACAAAGAAGTGATAAGCAGTAAGTTTTGTATCCTCTTGTTTTGAATTATATGGGTAATTTATTTTTATCATTTATATTCTGCATTGTTTGTAGATATGTGGGTTATATGTAGCTACATTTGCGGAGTTGTTGAGCGATCAAATTGATATGCCTCAAGATGGTTTCCGTCTAAACTATCTACGCAATAAATAGGCAGCATTGTTGTGAAGATACGACATCGACAAGGTCAATAATCGATACGTCAGCAACAATGCTGATCCACCAAAGCCAAAGGGTCAATACATACCACTACTCGAAGAAGATTTGGTTCACCTAAAATAGTAATTAAGTATCTATGCATAGACAATGTTTTTATGTTTTAAAGACAATTTCACTTAAATTTTAGAGTGGTTCTCTAAAAACTTATTCATATTACAATATTTTGTGATTTCTTAAATTTTGTGTTTTCAATATATTGCTATTGATACATTATGTACCCCTTTATTCTTAGAGTAGTAACCGTTGTTTTTTCATTTTTTTCCTTCCTCAAAATGCTGATAAATATGAAAAAATGTACTACCTTTTAGTCTTGTTTGACACAATGTATTTTTTATTATAAAAATATTAATTGGGCTAAACATAGATTTAAAAAACTTCACGATCCTTTAGTTATGATGAAGGTAAATATTGAAAAAGTTGAATAAGAATGTCCCTTAATTTTTGAAAGCAGGGATTCTTCAGACCACCAAAAGAGGAATCGAAAATTTGCTCCCGTAGTTTCTTGACCAATCTTACCTCAACATGTTTTAGATACATTATATCTAATTTTAATATGTATATGATACAAACATTTTGTGGCATGTTCAATGAGTATCTTGGTAAATGTCATATCAGTCAAATATTATTTTATTTAACATGTTTCAGATACATTACATTTAGTTTTTATAAGTATATGATACAAACAACGTGTGTTATGTTCATTGAGGATCGTTTAATTATGTATTAGTAAGAAAATGTCTTCTGCTATGTGTATCATATACGTTACATCCAATTAAATAAATATCTTATACAAATATCTTATGTCATGTTTAATGTGTATTATGTTCAGTCAGAAATGTACACAAGGTTGAAAATATTAATATGTCAATTTATTGTATCAGAAATTCACCATCTAATAGTAAATTGCAGTGTACATCAATATAACAGTGTAAAATTTAAAAATCGAATGGAACTTTAATCTTGACTTAATGTATCTCAAAAATAACAGTAATTCAATCAACCATCTTTCGAAAAGAAAGTACAAGTTCTTCGACTATGACCTTATTGTCCATAACGTCCCTTAGTTTTCTTGGTCGTCCAAGCATCCTTTTGTACCTAGGTGGTAAAACAATTTCTTCCAAAGCCAATTTAAAAATTGTCTAATTGTCCTTATCTGACATTGAAACCATTGGAACTTCATATGTGTTTGCTAATGCATCTACTTTATAGTAATCAGAGCAGTAGAAATGCATATCTGCAACTTTTTCTTCTAACAGAGGCCTTCAATTTCCATGAACAATATGTCGATAAACACATTAATACATAGATTTAATTCTAATAGATACATTATAAAAACAATTATTTCATGTATCATTATAAAAAATAGAGAAGAAAAATTAAATGCACATGCTAAATTTGATAATAGATACATTAAAAATGTATTCTCTTCATTACTGATACATTAAAAAAAAATAAAGAAATTCACATGCTGATAATTTTAAAAATATAAATTTACAACATACTCACTCTATGAAATTGTATTCAGTAATTCACATGTATAAAACTATAAGTGTATCATTTTTGTTTTCATTAATGTAACATTATCATATATCCTTTTTATAAATTCAAAAATCAAAAAAATAATTCACATGTATCTGATACGTAATATAAACACCAAAATAACTCACAGATCTGCCAATTCATTATATGTGAGTCTAATTAGTGTTGTATCAAACACCAACCATTAATGTATCATGTCTTATATATGAATATGCAATTTTTTTTAAAAAATAAAATCAATGATTAAAGCAGATAATGAATATATTAAAGAATGAAAATAATTCAATTATTGATACATTTAAAATTCAGAAAATCACATGTACATGATACATGAAATTAAGTACGCACTACCTATAATTGTATCAATTTCTATTCAATAATTCATATATATTAAGCTAAAATTGTATCAATTTTGCAGTCAGTAATGTATCATGACACAAACTATTCCGTCTAGTTGAAATTTCAAAGAAAAATTGTGTGTGCAAAGTACTTCGTCTAGTTGAAATTTCACACAATTGCATATTTTTTGCTCAAGGCTAAAAATGTATCTTCTTTCATAAATAATAATGCATCACGATTTATGTATCAAAAATAAAAACAATACTAATTCACAACTTTACAAGATAGTATACTTACTTCAATACCTGAAGCATTGAATCACTGTTGCAAATCCATTTTCCAGACAATACAAGACAAACTCTACAGAAAGATGAATAGCCGCTACAACAAGAAGTTCAACTCGCTCAACTGTGATAATATCAAATCAGTCGCCGCCGCATAAAACTTCAGCTAATTATATTAAATTGATAAACATGCAACTTATGGATAAAGATAATATCAAAGGAAGATTTATAATGTATCTATTATCCAATTTCGATATAAAAATACCTTGAGTGTCGTTTCCCCAACTTCGACACAAACAATTTCACCGGATGTAGCATCAAAGCAATGCATCTCTCCAGTCAACTTGTTTGTTGTATCAATGACCAATTTGAGATTCAATTCAGTTGTAATGGTGAATTCGATATTCGCATAAGAAATCATTTGTCCAACAACTGTTCCTTCACTATTGTATCGTTCATAACTCAGAGCTCACCCAAATTTCTGAATATTTCAACAAAATCAATATGTTCATCACGTATTAGCAAGGATGATTGTCTATTTTGAATATGTTATGATTTGGGATAGATGGAGGAGAAGAAAATTTAAATTTTGAATTCTCTGAATTTGTTACAGATTGGAATTGATTGATATCAATCTATTTTGCGTGATTTCTGGAATCTATTTTGCGCAATTTATGAGACTGATAATCAATTACGTTTAGACTCCTTTTTAAGCTCAACAATCAAGTTATTATATATATCAGACGTTATGTATCTGACTGAATATAATGTATCCGGATGCTATAGTTTTTAAGGAGATTCTGTAAAATTGAAAAAAGTAGGGATAAAATATAATTTAAGTTTTATACTATGGGTTTTATGTATGTTATATTAATTTGAGTTGGGTTCAATCTCAACTCATTCAAGCCTAACCCATTTGAAGAGAATCCTCAATTGAGCCCAATTCAATCTCCAATTTAATCCCATTTTAAAACTTTTTATTAAGATATGTTACTATATTGAAGGTATGAATTATTATCTATTTAACATATTTTAGGATTTATCTATTCATTTGTTACTTTTTTAAAGAGAAATTCTTGAGCTGAAATTCAAATTTGATTATAAATGTCAAGTTATTAATATTAAGTAAAAATTAGGCAAATCACATAGTATAAGAAAGAAATTACTTTCTATCCCTACTCTTTCATTAATTACAGATACATAATATTGTAGCCAGATACTTTAATTAATAACGACTGATACTTAAATTATTAAGTTGTTGTTATCGGTTTAAGCGTTAAATAAGGGATTAAAAAAATAAATTAATTGATTCCCACAAATCACGCGTATGTTTCTTCCTTCAATCAATCAGTGATAAACCTCTAACTGAATTATAATTTTTAAATTTGAAATTGTGAAATCTTCTTCCTGTTCTTCGAAAAAATATTAAAAGTTTGATTCAAACAATTTTGAAACGCAATTTTGTGAAGATTCAAAATGAATATTTTGATCTTGTTAAGGAATTTTGGATCATGGGAAAGTGATGTTAGATACGAGTGATACAAAAGTGATATTAGAGTGGTTGAAGAAAATATTTCATTCGTAAATCTTATTTCAACAATTGCAGCTGAATTGGGTATTGATGAATTTAAAAAAAACATCGAGATCAGATACATTGTTGAAGGTAATTTGTCTCCATTGTGTATTCAGAATGATATGGGTTGAAATTGTACATAGGAATGAAGAAACATGAGGTAGGATTCGGTATGTATTCACTATGCATTGATACATTGAATAAAAATGATGAAGAAATAAAAAATTTTGATGCAATAACAGGTGAAATTGTGTGCGTTCAAGGTAAAAAAAAGGGAGGCGAACATGTACTTTCTTCCTGAAAGATTCTTGATGCTTGCTTTTTAGAAGTACTTTTCTGCTCATGTCTAATAATTCTCAAATTAGATACTTTATGAAGTACTTTATGTTACTATTTTATGATGCGATAAATGAAAAATGTTATGTATTCAATTCTGGTTACATTTTTTTATTCTTAATTTTTGATAAAGTTAGTTTGATATACATTATTGTGTGTCTGATACTAATTGTTTGTAAATTTTGTGTTGGATAAAATAATAGTATCAAGAATTGTGGTGTGTGCCAAAGTTAAAAGACACGACATGTAAAAAAGGTATCATTTGAAGCAACGATATATCATATACATAATATTTTTTTTCTAAGTTTGTATCTACTAATAATAAAGTATCGGATATTCTGCAATTAAAAAAATGATGTTGATACTTAATATAAATAATAAGCTTTAATATGATACATAAAAATATAAAATTGTACTTGATACATATTTTTAACTATTATAAATCGTCAAATTGATACTTAATAGAAACAATAAGCTTTAATATGATACATAAAAATGTAAAATTGTACTTTATGCATAATTCTAACTACAAATCATACATCACTCAAAATGATACTTAATAGAAACAATAAGCCAACTGATGAAACATTATGTTGTTTACCTTGAAAGGTAAATAAGCAATTTTGAAAAATTCAATAGTTCCATTATCAGATAAGAAATTATCTTGCCATCTCGATACAAAAGAATGCTTCGACGACCACGAAAAGAAAGAAAAAAAAACTCAAGTAATAAGCCAACTACGAGCATAAACCATTGTGGAGTTATAGACATGAAAGTCACAACTCACAACATGCGATTTTGTACTTTCTTACCCAAAGAAAAGTGATACATTTTTTTAGAAAAATACATTTAACTTTCAATATAATGAAGTGTTACTGTTAAATATTAATAAATAGAAATTTGTTCAACTTTGTGTACATTTCTGCTAGAAAATAATTTAATCACACTGCTAAACTATTAAATTTTATAAATCTGATAAAATATTTATATAATATATATTTTAATAATAATGTATATGATACATCATGATTGTGAACGACCGTATTTATTGTAACTTTATGTTAAATATCACATATAAAAGGAAATATAAAATAATATATTTGACACATTAATTTATGTAATTGGTACATTTTGAAATATATATTGTCGTGATTAGATATAAAGTGTATCTTTAACTTAATAAAAACCTCTTAAATGATAACTTGTGTGATACTTAATTTTATAAAACTTATTTGTATCAGATAATTTTTAAATGTATTCTATTTTGTATTGCATACCCCAAGCACTATAATTATAAGAAATAAATAAAGAAAAATATACATACTGAGATCAAAATTAAAATACATTAAAATTTAAATTCAAAATAACAAAACTTTTAGAGAAATAACCATTTATCCAGAAATCCACCTCCTAAGATTGTTAATCCTAGATCATTTTCTTCAAAGATAACACACCACATAGCAGATGCAATAATTCTATCCTTTTTTGGGGGTTCTTCCACATTCGCTTTAAAAAACGAAGTTTCATCTTACTTCGACTTCGTCTTCTAAATAATATCATTCTTCATTGTTAATAGATCCTACAAGCTTTTGGATCTATTTTCAGCCCAATCATCATTGTCGGAATCATAATGAGTTGATTAGATCTATTTTCATGAAAGTTTTCATCATCAAAATAAAATACACAAGGTACCATACTAAAAAGACGGAGCAGAATTCATCTGTATAAGAAAATTGTAAATTAAAAATATTATTTTTTTTAATTAAAAAACGAAATATGAAGAACTGAAAATAAAAAATTTATGAAGAAATAGTTCTACCTCTTTAGGAACATGAAATTGATTAACTTGAGAGAGAATAGATTTGAAATTAAAAAATTGAGTGATTGATGTAACTTTTGATATATGAGAGTGATTTTAGGCGTAAAAATAGGAACAAAAACATTGGATTGGAAGGGATGTAAATAATGTATCTGGAAAATGAGAGAAAAAGAGGAAAGAGGGATTTTTGAAATATTTGAAAATGGTAGGGAATTTTAGAAATTATGGAAAGAGAGATTGTGTAGTTAGGTAATTTTTCCTAATATTAATTGGGTCAAATTGGGCGGCCAACCAATTTTTTAGCCCATTTTAGCCCAACCCATTTGAGCACAAAGTAAACTTGGGCGGGTCAAGACCCAACCCAACTTCTATTTCAATCCATTTTAATATCTCCAATTTCAATCCAACCCGCCCATTTGACACTTCTAGCTAAACTTGAGGGTAGGCTATATGAATTCTTCCCAATCGATATTCATTACTACATTTGTGTAAAGTGAAAGACAAGAGTATTGGTTATATTCGTCTATTTGAGTCTCTGACTTCTTGAGATAGTGTTGCAGAGGCGAATCCAGGATTTCGAGTCTCTGGGTGCCAAGTAGGTTCATCGGTTAAATCAATTTTAGGCTTTAATGAATTATTCGTCTTTGTTCTATGACAAATCAATTAACAAAATATGAACAATAATAAGATGACAATTTGTGTATTATATATACTATAAATTCTTTGTGCATGAGTCAAAGGAGCAAAGTTTATCGTTTTAATTTAGATTCTCTTGTTGAAAGTCAAATTCAAAATCGACAACAGAAGATTTTTTTCTCACGTAATATTTGGAAAAAATCTTTTAGCTTAACTAATTGACTATTTGAAATCTCACCTTACAATTTCACCTTCTCTACCTCTCTATATATAAATATAAATTTGCACCCCACATTTGATTGAGATAATAAAGTAAACAAAGTTAAAACTTTCAATTATACTATTAATATCATAAATATTCATCATTCGTTTATAATTGTTCTAGGCAAGTTCTCATATTTTGAAAATGATCAATGACGATTTGTATTTGCAAATAAATCACGTTTTATGTGACATGTTAGTAAAAAATATACTTATAAATTATGCCTTATTAAGACAACAACTATTAGAAACCCAAAAAAAAAGAAAATAATATGTCGCTGTCAAATTAAGAGAGCAAGTTAAAATTTCATATTAAAAAATAGCCAGGACCTCAACGAAATTCAACGCCACGACCTCCGTATTAGTATATGCCCATTAAGCCAGCTGCACTACAAGGCGTTTTGGTTCTCTAGGTGGTACGTTAAGTATTTGTAATTATATTGTAGATATATACCTATATATACTAGACTTTCCATCGAAGCTGGTGGGTGGCGTGACACCCCACGAACCTTAGTAGATCTACCCCTGAGTGTGTGAATCGTTCATTTCTTATTAGTCACTTATCTATGTTTAATCTCGAATTAACAAGAGTTGAGTTTATAAAATTTTATACATGCGATGTTGACACTTAATTTTAACTCACATTAATAAAAATATATTTTTAGGCTTTCAAGTCTTTAAATAACACAAAATATTGTTTTTACATATATACTTTTAGCTTAAACGTAGTTTATTGATAATTATTTTTATTTTATAAATATTATAATTTTTTCAATTTATTATCATTTAAATAGTTTCAGTAAGAGAAAATAATAATTAAATAACATATTTAAGAGTGAATATTACAAGTGCTATCAAGACTTTCTAGTTTTCAATGAATAACTTTGGAATTATTTATTTATTTTATAAAGGTAAAATTGTATTCTTCACCATTAAAGGTATGTTGGCTACCTCCAAAAAGTTAAAAGTGATTCCCATAATTACATATATCAGGAAATCCACCAACTGTTCTACTTCTTTTATAGCATCTTTATATAGAAAATATAACATGTTAATGTAATTTTCTTTAACCTTCTGAATAGTGTTAGTAATATTTTCAGGACACCTGAGGTTTCTTTCTCTCCAAATAGCCCACCAAGCCCAAATAGGTACTATAGACCACCATCTTTTTTGGGTCATGCTCCCCCATTCAACAACTCAAAAAATTAACAGTATGTTCTGGCATCACATAGAGCTCTTGAGAAATGTTGAGAACCATATGCCACACACGAACAATATCCTATAGTGTAGAAATAAGTGGCTATTAATTTTCTCCTTCTTATGACCGAAGAGGAAGCCTCTTGTTTTCTTGAGTTTTTTCTAAGTGAGACATGCCCTTCTGGAAACTAACCAGGTGAAGCATTTCACCATGGTTGGGGTGTTGCACTTCCATATTAATACACACGGACCTAGAATTTCTCTTGAATGAGTCATAATCTCTTTCTTATACAGTCTACACATAGAGAAATTGCCATCAGAATCATGTTTCCATCTTATCCCATCTGTTTTTTGTAGTAAAACCTGTGAATTCACCAGATTTGAGTAACAATTCATAAATTCTATTCACCTCTCAATCATTTAGATTTATCCTAAAGATGAAGTTTATACAAAATGTAAAGAAATCTAGATATACCGAGTTTAGACACTCTTGTCCAATCTACTTGTCTTTCCAAGAAAATATTTGTTATCCTCTCCCACTTTAAACTCCAAATTCTCCTAAATTCTAGACCATAATTTCTTATTGATCTACATATATACTAATTCCCCATACGTGCTATATCACACCTCGAGCCTACACCCTGGACGTGTTCGACACTCAATAACCATTGCTGGTCTAGAGCAGACCCTTGGCTTAATTACTTAACTCGGCGGAAGACTTAGCTCAATAAAATAAAACAATCTCATAACATAACTTGAAGTAAATAACTTGACCAAAATGAAACTTAAGTCTCATAACAAAATATAAGAAATACAAAGATGAGAGACTTAATAATAACTGTCTGATTGTCTATGAAGCATCTATAATACTGAGATGGATGTTGGGACATACCCCACAACATCCTATAAAAAAAAATTGAAAAACTAATAAATGTGTCCTCTAGAATGCAAGGAGGCTTACCACTGACTCCGAGTGCTCAACTGGATCAACGAGGCGCTGTATGATGCTGATCCTGGTTACCTGCGTCTGCATCATGATATGATGCAAGCCAACTGACATCAGTACATTAAATGTACGAGTATGCGAGTTGGAATGTTAACAACAACTTAAGCTTGGAAAAGAGTAAGAAGGAAGACTTACCTTGGCTTTGTTCAACTCATGAATAACTTGACTTAATATAAAGCAATTAGACACATGCAATATATAAAGCTTTTAAAACAATGAAAAACACTCAGTTCGTTAAAGAAAATACAATAATAAACTCATCTTTACTTATATATGAAGTAATATAGTTCCTGTGGGAGATTCTCTAACCAACAACCAGCATTATGAGCTTAAGTGGTGATACAAGTCTTGTCCACGCTTTCAGAACTGTCCTATACTTTGCCGTCGCATAGAACTACTTAACTTAGTGGATGCACTAGCTTAACTTACGTGATCATGTGAAAAGTATGACCTGTTAATACCTATGATGGCTACATGGTTTTCATGGAGACTTGAGTTAATATGAACTCTCATCCCCACATCGGTGCTCAATACTACTCCCAAAAATATATTTAGCTTTTGTGTTTTAAAAACTTCCTTCTTTGGGTTGAGATAATTGCTCAACAAAAAGCTCTCTTGGAATCAATGTTCCCTTTTATTGCTCAAAACTCTTTTGGAAATCTTAGTTTCCTCTTATCTTTAAGTATGAAAACATTTATAAACTCTTATCGAATACTTAGTTCCCTTATAACTTTTGAGAAATGAACTCAACTCTTTACTCTTTACTTATCTTGAAACTTGAGTCTTAAAATGAAGTTAAAACGTTTATTAAAGACTCTTAAAACTTTAAGAAACTTTGCTTTGACTTACTTCTTAACTTCTACACTTAACTCTTAACTTCTTTGAATTTGATCTTAACTTTCCTTGAATTGGATTATCGATTCAAGGTTCATGATATCATGTTTATGGATGATTTCATGATGTTTAGATGTACCTTAGAGTGTCGGAATAAACTAAGAAACATGGGTACATCACTTAGGAACTAGTACGAATGAGTGGGGAATGAATGGGGTGAACTAGTGTCCTTGGCGCTCTGAGAGGAGTGGGGCGCCAGCCCCAAACGTCAGAGGATAAGTTGGGGTGCTCTGGCTGGTGCGGCGCCCCAGGGCCCTACGGACAGAGATTGTCCTGTGGGGCTATGGGAGGTGCGGCACTCTAAGGCCCTACGGACAGACGTTCTCGACTATTCTCCTCAGTTTTCATCCCTAAACCATCTAAACTTCCATTTTATCTTCCGCAAACACTTAGGACAATTAGTACCCTCAATACCCAACAATTTTGACTCAGAAAACAAATCAAAAACACGAATGAAATCAACACTAGGTATGCAACAACTCAACCAACAAGAATTCCACAATATTCTTGAAGAACTTCACTTTTTATCATTCAACCTACTCAAATTGATGAATTTAAACAAATTGATGTGTGAGTGAACTAACCCAACACGAAAATTCTCACACACCTTGATAGGGATCAATCCCCATAAATTCCACTCGCAAATCTTAACGTTCTTGACGAATTCTTGACTTTTCTCCCTTTCCTTCTTCTTTTCTCTCTTCTCGAAGCCCTAAGCGTGATTTTAATTTTCCAAAACTGAACTAAACCTTGATTTTACCCCAATAAAACCCTTAAACAAAATAGGAAATTAATTGGTGAAAAAACTAGTTTGCCCTTGCTTAAATCAGAATTGAGATTTTCCTTACTTCAATAACCCAACTTCCGATAGGCATATCTCCCTCATATGATATCGAAAATGCGCAAACTCTGCGGCATTGGAAAGATCTATCCAAGGATTTTACAACCATATCAAGAATTGTCTCTAACTCACCCTGGCCTAGATGTTATGGACGTTTGAAAAAGACCAAAACTCACTCTCTTAACTTAGACAATTTTCCAGATTTTCCCTATTCTTTCCAAAAATGAATGTTTTTAGATTTTTTAGCTTATTGTGAGATGTTACATGCTATCAACTACATTAAACACTCATTCCTCATTTTGCCTATACTTGTTGAGAATTACTCTTCTCCATAATGCCTGATCTTCAACTACAAATCTCCAAAACCATCTAGAAAATAGATTTTTGTTCAGGACCTTCAAATTTTTATACGATGACCTCTTGTCTTCTTGCATAAGGTTGACTGCCACTTAACTAAGTTTATTCGTTTTTCTTCTTTATTCCCCAACGATAAAAAGACACGTCTCAATTTATCTAACCTCTCTTTTACCTTAGATTTCTATCAATACCTAACAATCTAATAAATGGAATTAAGAAAAAGTAAGCATATTTAATTAGTTCCAAACGTAATTGATTAGCCAATATCCTTTCATAACATGATATCTAATTGACCAATATCCTTTACCTGAACATAGTGTTTCGAAACTATATGTAATATATATATATATATATATATATATATACATACATACTAATCAATCACAATCAATAGATGATTATTTTTGGTTGTTATAAATCAACGACCCCCGCCACCCCCACCCCCACACCCCCCCACACACTAACACCAATTTTGTTGACTTTCTCTCACAAATATATTATTTATTTATCTTATTATTTTGAAACACTATTAAAATATACAATTGTAGACATTGAAATTTTGTGAGACTCTACAAGATGCGTTCAATTCGAGTTGGGACTCTACAAACTGTGCTCAACTCCGATAAGGATTCTTGGAGGCTACTCAACTCTAAACCCTAAACCCTAGTTTATGCCTATATAAAGGACACTAAATTCCCTTAAAAGGCATCTCAAAAATTCCATAAAGAGATCAAGATCTCGAATACTCCACAAATTGATGGATTATTCATATAGAGAGGTCAAATCTAAATTATCCTAGTTCAAGAAATACGCCACTAACGGCCCTCGAATCATGGATAAATCCTAGGAGAGTAGAATCAAGGGATCAACAAAATTGTACCTGCAATCTATCTTGATAAATAAAATCATGTTTCTTCATATTTTATTTGTGATTTTAATTTATTTTCTGTCACTTTAAAATTTGTTGCAAACAAAATTGGTACGCCCAGTGGGACCAAATCTGCCCTTCATCTCTTCTCTCTTAAATCAAATCTGAAAATCTGAAGCTGCAAAGGTGGAAGAATGAGTACTTCAAGCCTCATCTTTGAGTTTCACAAGTCTACACTCCGTCAAGCCTTGACGCAGGGGCATTTGTAGACATTGAAATTTTGTGGGACTCTACAAGATGCGTTCAATTTGAGTTGGGACTCTACAAACTGTGTTCAACTCCGATAAGGATTCTTGGAGGCTACTCAACCCTAAACCCTAAACCCTAGTTTATGCCTATATAAAAGGTACTAAATTCCCTTAAAAGGCATCTCGAAAATTCCATAAAGAGATCAAGATCTCGAATACTCCACAAATTGATGGATTATTCATATAGAGATGTCAAATCTAAATCATCCTAGTTTGAGAAATACGCCACTAACGGCCCTCGAATCATGGATAAATCCTAGGAGAGTAGAATCAAGGGATCAACAGAATTGTACGTGCAATTTATCTTGATCAATAAAATCATGTTTCTTCATATTTTATTTGTTATTTTAATTTATTTTCTGTCACTTTAAACATTATTGCAAACAACAATATTTCTACTTTGAAATTCAGGATCTTCCTAGTTGCTGAAGAATTTTTTAATTTTTATCATGAAAGATATTTTGGTAAAATACCTACACTATTTATTACTCCCTCTGTTTAAAAAAGAATGTTCCTATTTCCTTTTTAGTCTGTTTAAAAAAGAATGACCCCTTTCCTTTTTTGGCAACACTTTAACTTTAACTTTCTACATGACATGTTTAAGACCACAAGATTAAAGGAAATTTTGGTACATTTGATATAACTTTAATTTTGAACCACAAAATTAATAAGTCTTTTTTATTTTCTTAAACTCCGTTCCAAGTTAAACTAGGTCATCCTTTTTGAAACGGAGGGAGTATATTCTTAATAGGTGTGCCAAGTCAAACTGTAAGTGAAGAGAGAGAATATAAAAATTTCAATTTAATTGGTTAAACTAACAATAAAAACAAGATTTGTATGTTGCAGTAAATATATTAGTGTATGTAATGTGTATCAAAACAGATTACAAAAGATTAGATTAAATAATTCAAAAGGAAGATAAATTTTATTCAATTTCTGTAAAATTTTATTCAGTTTTTTTAGATGGACTCAACATTTATGGGCAGTCCCTTAATCAGCATATAAAATTTTATTCTGTCTCGAGTCATCACCTTAGAGGTATGCTTCCCCAAGAGGAGGGTTGCTGGGGTGGATCCACATAGAAAGTTTCGGGTGCTCAAGCACCCATTGGCCCCGACGAAATTTTTGTATATATTTGTTGAAAGTAATTGAAAATGGATATAAACAAGTCTCGACCACTCATTGAACAAAAGGTGTTGTAGGTAATTTGGTTCAGGAGTCGAATTTTGAGGTCCCTCGACTAGGTTCAAATTTCTGTAATAGTGTATATGTTGACTTTTTGTTAAATTTTTTATAATTTTAAGTATTCAATTTTTTGTACGTATTTCATTTACTAATAAACTATAAAAATATTAATAAACGCATCCATAACCATCAAATCCTGGATCCACCACACACTACTTTCAAACCATACTCTAGCATAGGGAAATATGCATAATGAAGAGTAGCATGTGTACCATTGTTAAGGACCCTTGTCCATCAAGCGCGCCATGGAGTTTTCACCCCAGAAAGTGTGTTGAATTTCACGATATGGTGGTGACTCATGTAATGTATAGAACAAATCTGGAGGAACCATACAGACCATACTTGTAATTGAAAAAGGGCATTTTCAGTCCCTCAAAATCGAAGGCTATATATTAGATTTGGGCATTCCGCCAAAGCCACAATCTAAATTTCTCAACATTTATATTTTTTCATAACATGGTATCCTTCGAGTTCTAAAACTACAAGGGCTGGATAACTGATATTCAAACTGCTGGTCCGTCATGGTGGCAGCTTCCAAGTGGAGATATTCTAAAGTTTTATAACCATTTAAAATATCAATTGGGCATTATAACAATTCTAGAGTTTAGTAGTCAATTCCAACCAGCGATCGACATGACTGTGACAAGGCAGTTCCCGAGAATGAAGCTGTTGGAGGTAGAGTGTTTCAATTCTAAAGTTTTACTTGATATAAGGCTGTAAGGAACAAGACACAAGTTCGACCTTCTTCTTCGAGCCCATTTGAACAAACCCAACGTAATATGTCATGAATTATGTGTACAGGCAACTTTGATATTCTATCCTCTCTAACAACTATATTTGCCATAATTTAAACAACTAGTTCAACTCGGATATGTAACATCCCAAAAATTTCAAAGTTAATACTTGAACCATTCTTCATTTGTGAATAAGATTGTATAAAGTGATTCTAAATTTTCTTAGGTGTTAAGGTCATTAGATGTAACACCTCGTACTTTGAAAAGAGCTAAAGAGAGGTTCGTACAAGTCACCCATCAATTTTTCATTTTGGGTCAACTTCAAACGACCATATGTTTTAGCACATAAAGAATTAGGTGACCCATGACCTATCAAGTTGAAGAGGTCTTTGAGTCCTCTTTCCAACATCACTAGGTTTTCTTCATTTCAAGCTCGGACTAAAAATTTATGCCCATTTGAGTGAAACCTCTCTGTTTAAGGCATCTCGTTCATTTTTAGAAGGGTAATTTAGTATTATCCTTTTCCTACTGGGACTAACACGTTTTTCCTCACCCCATTACGGGTCTAATCAGATGATATACAACCTTTTCATGTTCTTTAACGTTTAGAAAATTAGAGCAAGGTTCCAAGAAGAGAAAAGCTAAAGCGTTCTTCAAGAATTGTTGAATTGTTCTTTGGTTGGACTTGTTCTTCCACACGCCCTAAATCTCAATTTAGTCAAGAAATTGGTACATTCAAAGGATCCATTCATGATTCTTGATATTGAATTTTTTTCTTTAACAATTGAAGTTTGATTTCCTTGTTCTCTTTAGAATCTTGTAATGTCGTTCATGCTTTGAATCACATGAACCCTATGGATTGTAAAATTATGTTTAAAAAGGAATCGTATGAAAGTTTTCATGTATTGGCTTTGGGTTTGAGAAACAAGAAGAGTTTCGGAGAAATTTCCTATTTCTAACTAGTTTGAAGCTTGAATTTCACGAAAAAAATTCGTCGAAGTCGTTGGGGAAGGGCTGGGAGCAGTACGCCCAAACTCAGCCCCAATACTTTTGGCCTGGCACGGTAGCAGTACTCCCAGAGTCGCTAGGCCAATTTTTCCTTGTTTCATCCGGCACGTGTTCCTTTAAGTTGTGGTTTTGTTTCCCCTCTCTTTATTAATCCTATACGCTCTATTTATCTCTAAAAATCCTTGCATATCCTAATCACAAATATCTTGGTTCATTTAAAGATAAAGTAAGTTCAAGAGGAAAGTTTAATAGCTCTATTTTCATAAAATATAAGGGCTTGCAGTTGTTATATATACATATATTGATCTTGGGCTTGAAAGATAATTTCATAAATGCATATTTTAAGAATGCAAGTATGTATGGCGTTTTGAAAAGTACTCAAGTAAAGTAAAAGTCCCTTCTTTGTAAAGGGTGAATTGAACATAGTTGTTATTGATTATTTTTAGAGTATTATCGAGCACTAAATTGAGTTAGAGTCTTTTATAACTCAAAAGTTGTAATGACCGAGTTTCATTGTTATAGAAATGCCAATGGGGAAAAATTGGGGTCGGAAAACTATTTCGTAGTTTTAGAAGTTTTCCAACCTTGTCCAGATTTGGAGGAAATTGAAGTCATCAAGGGGTAGAGAGATCTGGTAGCTATAGGGTGGAGTAAATTTGTATTTGTTTACATGAATAGATAGATAACTCGTTAAGGAATTCTTACGACTTTACGACATCGAATTTGGACAAGTAGATCATCGTGAATTGACTTTGGCGTTAAGGACACTTTCTGAGCGTAGTGGGCTAAGAGTATGTTGTGAAAGGGAGAAGTTGAAAATCTATTGTAATCTCACCGCCTCGCTTCGTGCCGCTGCATCAGGATTCTTGCCGCTGTAGCGGGATGGGTGCCGTTGTAGCGGGCGAGGCGGAGAAGGAATTAAAGAATTTTAGGATTTTTGAAGGCGGAGCCCAATGGTTCACTTTGTGCCGCTGCAATGGAATTAGTGCCGCTGCAGCGACGCCCTTACGACGGATGTGTGTCATTGTAGCGAGATGACGAGTTTTTAAATCGTAAATAAAACCCTTACGCGACCTTATTTTTGTACTTTTCGACCATTTAAGTTAAGAGACGACCCATGGACTATTCCAACTCGTTTTCCACCATTCTTGAAGCTAGAGGTAAGATTTTCACTCCCCGAATTCATTTTCGATCAGTAATATGTTTTAGAATGGGTCAATATTGGTGTGGAAGGATTTTTTGAAGAATCCTATGGTGGAATTAACCCTAAATTGATTAGTTGGGATCATGGGTTTGAACTAGGCTTCATAGTTTGTTAGTATTCTCAGAATTTATTGTTTCTTAATTGATTCCCGTATTTAAATTGTTTTTTAAGACCACTAAACAAGCGGAACGAATCCGAAAAGGGAAAGATCAAGTTGTCTAAGGTTTCAAGCTTGTTTTGAGGTAGGTGATGGTTGTGATTCTATGATTGTGTGATGTACACTTTCTTTGCTTCGTTGTGATATTTTATATGTATGCATGTTGCAATATTGATAATAGATGTCGAACGAGATATATGAATATCAATACCATGAAATAATGACTTGAATCTGTGATCTTGATGTGTGATTCGGAAAGACTGCCACATTCTGGCATAAAAATGGGAATCAAATTGCCACGTGCATACTAACAATTTGACTTTGGGTTCCGTGAGAGGACCAACTATGTGATGAAGCACGTGAATTGTGATGTTGATTCTTATGATAGTATTATATATGTTGATATTTATGCATGTGTTATAATGTTGTAATTGCTTGTTTATGTTACACTAGTGGTATAACCGCGTGATCCTACCAGTACACGGTGGTTGTGTACTGATTCTGTACTTGCTCTTATTTTTGTTGAGTACAGGGCATTTCCACGCGACTGTTGATAGACCTCGCTTAGGAGATTGGTGATTGCTTCGAGTTCAAGGGTGAGCCACATCGTTCGGGCTGCCATGGAGTTGTCTTTAGTCTATGTCCACCATTTTTGGACCTAGACCTTGTTTTAGTTAGTTAGATAGTTCACTAGAGATTCTTGTTAGATTTGATTCTCGTTTCTAGTATTGGTACATTGACCTTCAGATTCTAGGTTTATCTTCCGCATTGTTAATTAGTTATTAGATCTTTATTTGGTAATGAAAGTTAGTTTACTTATTTAACTCATTTTTGTAACTTAAATGCCTTAGTTTTAGATTTATTGCTTTGGTTGGTTGCTAGTGGTGGTTCTCCCATCAATTTGTAGTGTGGGTGTCAATCACGACGGCTTAAGTCATGAAAAAGGTTGTATCAGAGCCTCGGTTCAACTTTTTGATCTCCATGTACCAAAACTAGTCTAATAGAGTCTCGGGAAATTGTACGGGGACACCTTTACTTTTCTTCGAGAGGCTATAAGACTTTAGAAAATCTCAATTTTCTCTTGTCTTCTTCGTGCTATGAATCTATTTCAATTGGTATCTGGCGATTCAAATTAGTATCTAACTTATTTCACTCTGCTGTCTGCAAATGATTAATACTAGGTATAACGGTGTTAGGCCCGTAGCTCCTGCTAAAGCTCCAGCTGAGAAACCACAGCCAAAGGTTGCGGTCGAGGCAGAGGTAGAGGAAGAGATAGGGGTAGAGGCCGCAGTAGAGTAGTACCTATTGTGAATGAGGTGCCAAACGACTATGTTTCGGTGAATGAGAACCCTCTGGTGCATAACGAAGAGATAGAAGAGGAAATTGAGTTTGAGAATGTTAAGGAGGTTGAAAATAAGGAAGGAGTGCAGGCTGAAGCTACATGAATCCCTCCCATTGATCCGGTGTTAGATCAACAGATCATGTCATTTTTGAAAGGGTTGGCTGGTCCAGGAATGATTCTACCTACTCAAGTCCCGCGAATCTTCTTGTTGCTAACACTGTATCCAACCCGATTGGAGAGGTAGGTAATGACTCTTTCTTACATCCTTTATTGGGTTCTGTGTTGACTGGTAATGAACATGATATGTATACCACGTTTTTGAAGCTCAAGCCCCCGATATTTCTTGGTGCAGAGGCAGAGGATGCTTATGAGTTCATATTGGATTGTTATGAGAGGTTGCATAAGTTGGGTATCGTTCACCAACATGGGGTTGAGTTCGTGTCTTTTCCACTTCAAGGTGCGGTCAAGCAATGGTGAAGATATTATATGGAATGCAGAGCCTCTACATTACCCCCACTTACTTGGACCCAATTTCATGACTTGTTCTTAGAGAAGTATGTGCCTAGGACTTTGAGAGATCGCAAGAAGGATGAGTTTATGGCATTAGAACAGGGTAGTATGTCTGTGGATGCTTTTGAAGCCACTTTCATGCCTTATCTAGATATGCTACACAATTAGTTACCATTGAAGAGGAGAGGATCCAGTTGTTTATTAAAGGTTTCGGATTTTGAGCTACAAGTGTTATTGTTCACATGACTTCTGCTGGAAAGGGGCTTCAATGAAATAACTGACTATGTTAAGAAGGTGGAGGGGGTGAAGCGAGACGGTCAAGCTAAGGTGTTAGCTAAGAGGGCCAAAAATTCTTGAAATTTTCAGGGCTCCTATGCTAGAGGATCCGGTCGACCTTCCCTTGAAGCCAAGCCAATTCAGCCCACCATGCCCGCCTCTACAGCTAACTATTCAGGGACTCATTTCTAATAATTTTTTAGCTGATTAGAGTGTTGGGAATGTGGCGGGCAGCAAACCATCTGGCGATTAATTTGCTTTAGTTGTGGGGAACTTGGGCACATGGTGAGGAACTACCCACAACCTCGTCCTCTTGAGTCCAGACAACAACCTTCTCGAGTAATTGTACCCACGGAAAACGGTAATAATGGTAGGGGACATCCACAAGTAGGACGAGGAAGAAATCAAAGAGGACGTGGAGGTAGAGAAAATGATAATGGCGGTAGAGGTAATGCGCAACTAGGCAGAGAGGTAGATCGTGTCGATGATAGAGCTCAATGTTATGCCTTTTCGGGCAAGAATGATGCAGAGACGCCTGATGCAGTGATCACATGTACTATTCTTGTCTGTGACCGAATGACTAATGTATTATTTGATCCAGGTTCCACCTATTCTTATGTGTCTGTGACATTTGCCTCTGATTTTGAGATGTTGTGTGATATTCTTGATGACCCTATAGGTGTTTCTACCCAGGTTGGCAAGTCAGTCATAGTCACCCATGTGTATCGTGTTTGCCCTATTTTGTTTATGGGATTTCATACTTGGGATAATTTGGTAATCTTGGATATGGGTGACTTCGACATAATCTTATGCATGACTTGGTTGTCTCCCCATTACGCTGTTCTTAATTGTAATGCTAAGTCTGCGACTCTATAAAATTTTGGGAAGGGAAAAATTAGAGCGGGAAGGGGTGTACAAGACTAAGCAAGTTAAGATTATATCCTCTATTTGGGCTAGTAAATTAGTAGAGCAAGGTTGTTTAAATTATTTGGCTTATGTTAGGTATGTTGAGATTGAAGCTCCATCCATTGGGTCTATTCCGGTGGTGTCCGAATATAATGAAGTTTTTCCAAATGATTTGCCCGGCATGCCTCCGGATGAAGACATAGATTTTTGTATTGACTTAGAGCCTGGCACACACCCCATTTCTATCCCTCCATATCACATGGCTCGAACGGAGTTGAGAGAGATTAAGGCTAAAATCCAAGATCTTCTTGATAAAGGTTGTATTTTTCCTAGTTCTTCTTCGTGGGGTGCTCCGGTTTTATTTGTTAAGAAGAGGATGGTAGCATGAGGATGTGCATAAATTACCAGCAATTGAATAAGGTCACTATTCAAAATAGGTACCTCTTGCCTAAGGTAGATGATCTTTTCGACCAATTACAAGCTGTAGCAGTTTTCTCTATGATTGATCTAAGATCCAGGTATCATCAATTGAAGATTAGGCTTGAACATATGCCCAAGACGACGTTTAGGACCCGTTATGAACACTATGAATTTTTGGTTATGTCGTTTTGGTTGAATAGTGCTCATGCGGCTTTCATGAGCTTAATGAATGGAGTATTCAAGCCCTTTCTTGACTCTTTTTTGATAGTCTTTATCGATGAAATTATGGTGTATTCGAAAAGTGAAGAAGAGCATGCTAACCATCTTCGTACTGTTTTTGGTATCCTTGGAAAGCACATGTTATATGCAAAATTTTCCAAGTGCGAATTTTGGTTGAAGTTTGTTGCATTTTTTGGACATGTGGTGTCAAAAGAAAGGGTAAGGGTGGATACCCAAAAGGTTCAAGCGGTTGAGAATTGGAGACGACCTAGTTCGGTGACGGAAGTTAGGAGTTTTGTGGGACTCGCTAGTTACTATCGTAGTTTTGCTAATAATTTTGATTTAATTGCTACTCACTTGACTAATCTGACCGAAAAGGAGGTACCGTTTGAATAGACTAAAAAATATGAGGAGAGCTTCCCACAACTTAACTCTTTTGACCACCGCACCCATTCTAGCATTACCAATTAAGGGCAAGGACTTTATTGTCTATTTTGATGCCTCACATTCTAGATTGGGAACTATGTTGATGCAGGATAAGAATGTCATAGCTTATGCCTCGCGTCAATTAAAAGGGCACGAGAGGAATTATATCACTCGTGATTTGGAGTTGGCAGCGGTGGTATTTGCTCTTAAGATCTGGTGACATTATTTGTATGGAATTAAGTGTGAGGTATTTACTGATCATCGTAGTTTATAGCATTTAGTCACCCAAAAGAATTTGAATTTGAGACAGCGAAGATGGATGGAATTACTCAAGGATTATGATGTGACTATTCAATACCATCCGGATAAGATAAATGTTGTGGCAGACGCTTTGAGTCGAAAAATGATAAGTATGGGTAGTTTAGCTCACTTGAGTGGAACCAAGTGACTCTTGACCAAGAAAATTCAGACCTTTGAGTCTAAGTTCGTGCAGTTGGGCATTTCTGAAAGAGGTGGTTGTTAGCTAGTATTGAAGCTAAATCCATGTTCATAGAGGAAAGCAAGGCCAAACAATTTGAAGATAGAGATTTAGATGAGCCTAGAACAAAGACTGCAATAGGTAAGTCTTAAGGAACCACTCTAGATGCGGATGGTGTGCTCAACTATAAGGGTAGAATATTTGTTCAAAGAGTTGGTGATTTGATCCCAGGGTTGTTGGCAGAGGCTCATGGCTCGCGTTATTCAATTCACCCAGGTGTGACAAAGATGTATAGAGATCTAAAATGAGTTTATTGGTGGTCGGGTATGAGACAAGATATTGAGAAGTGTATGGCGAAGTGTCAGAACTATCAACAAATGAAGTATGAACATCAAAGGCCTACGGGGCTACTTCAAAAGATGCCAATTCTGGAATGAAAGTGGGAAAGGATAGCCATGGATTTTGTGGTTGGTCTTCCCAAGATATTGGGTAAATTTGATTCTATTTGGGTTATAGTTGATAGGTTGACCAAGTCATCCCACTTCATTCCGGTAAGGGTGGATTACAACGCTGAACATTTGGCTAGGATTTATATAAAAGAAATAGTGAGGCTTCACGGTGATCCTCTTTCCATCATCTCAGACCGTGGTACCCTTTTCACTTCCAAGTTTTGAAGGAATTTGCATGATGAATTGGGCACACAACTCACTTTTAGTACAACCTTCCATCCCCAAATGGATGGACAATCAGAAAGGATTATACAAGTGTTGGAGGACATGTTGAGAGCTTGCGTGATTGACTTAAAATGGCATTGGCATAAGTTCCTATCCCTATGTGAGTTTTCATATAATAATAGTTATCACTTGAGCATTGATATGGCACCATTTGAGAAGTTATATGGGAGAGGATGTAGATCACCCATAGGTTGGTTTGAATCTGTGGATTTAAAGCCTTTAAGGATTGATTTAGTGAAGGACGCTCAAAATAAGGTGTGGAGCATTCAAGCTAAACTTCTAGCCGCGCAGAGTAGGCAAAATTAGTATGTGGATCACAAGGTGAGAGACATGAAATTCCACAAAGGCGAAAATGTTCTTCTCAAGGTATCACCCATGAAGGGGGTGATGAGATTTGGTAAGAGGGGTAAGTTGAGTCCTCACTATATTGGTCCCTTTGATATTTTTGAACGTGTAGGGCCAATGGTGTATAGATTGGAGCTACTTCCAAATTTGTCCGATGTATATCCTGTAGTTCATGTGTCTATGTTGAAGAGATATCACGGTGATGGTGACTATATCATTAAGTGGGACTCAATAGTGCTAGAAAAGGACCTCAAATATGAGGAGGAAGAGATTGCTATTCTTGATTGTGATGTTCGAAAGTTGAGGACCAAATAGATTAAGTCCATGAAAGTTCAATGTATGCAGCGCCCAGTTGAGGAAGCTATTTAGGAGACCAAAAAGTATATGCGAGAAAAGTATCTTCAATTGTTCGTCGAATCACGTACTACCTTGTTCCTTTTCTAGCCAACCTTTCCTTAGTTGATCACTCAAGATGAGTGATGGGTAAATTGATATCTATTGTAACGACCGGGTTTCGTCATTATAGAAATGTCAATGGGTAAGAATTGGGGTCGGAAAAACTTTTTCGTAGTAATAGGATTTTTCAAACCTTGTCCAGGTTTAGAGGAAATTGGAGTCATCAAGGGGTAGGGAGATATGGTAGAAATCGGGTGTAGTAAATGTATATTTGATTACATGAATAGATAGATAACTCATTAAGAAATTCGTACGACTTTACGACATCAAATTTGGATAAGTAGATCATCGGGAATTGACTTTGGCGTTAAGGGCACTTTCTGAGCGTAGTGGGCTAAGAGTATGTTGTGAAAAGGAGAAGTTGAAAATCTATTGTTAGCTCATTCCCTCGCTTCGTGCCGCTGCAGCGGGATTCTTGCTGCTGCAACGGCACTGCTACAAAGGGATGGGTGCTGTTGTAGCGGGCCAGGTGGAGATGGAATTAAAGGATTTTGAGGTTTTTTTAAGGCGGAGCCCATTGCTTCGCTTTGTGCCATTGTAGCGACGCCGCTACAGCAGAATGGGTGTTGCTGTAGTGGGATAATGGTTTTTTTTTATCGTAAATAAAACCCTTAGACGACCTTATTTTGTACTTTTTGACTTTTTGAGTTAAGAGATGACCCCTGAGCTATTCCAACTCGTTTTCTACCATTCTTGAAGCTAGAGGTAAGCTTTTCACTCCATGAATTCATTTTTTGATTCGTAGAATGTTTTAGAATGGTCAATATTGATGACGAAGGATTTTTTGAAGAATTATGTGGTGGAATTATCCCTAAATTGATTAGTTGGGGTCATGGGTTTTAACTAGGGTTCATAGTTTGTTAGTATTTCGAGAATTTAGTGTTTCTTATTTGGTTCCCGTATTTAAATTATTGTTGTAGACCACGAACAAGCGGAAGCAATCCAGAAAGGGAAAGATCAATTTGTCTAGGGTTTCAAGCTTGTTTCGAAGTAGGTAATGGTTGTGATTCTATGATTGTGTGATGTACACTTGCTTTGCTTCGTTGTGATACTTGTATATGTATGCATGTTACAATATTAATCATAGATGTTGAATGAGATATATGAATATCGATACCATGAAATCATGACTTGAATGTGTGATCTTGATGTGTTATGGTAATGTGTGATCACGATCGGCTGCTACGTTCAGGCACACTAACTGGGATTGGATTTCCACATTTCAGCATAAAAATGGGATCAAATTGCCACGTTCTGGCATGCTAACAATTTGACTTTTGGTTATGTGAGAGGACCAACCATGTGATGAAGCATGTGAATTGTGATGTTGATTCTTATGATAAAATTGTATATATTGATATTTATGCATATGTTATAATGTTGTAATTGCTTGTTTATGTTACACTAGTGGTATAACCGCGTGATCCTACCGGTACATGGTGGTCGTGTACTGATTCTGTACTTGCTCTTATTTTTTTTGAGTACAGGGCATCTTCACGCGACTGTTGACAAACGTCACTGAGGAGATTAGTGATGGCTTGGAGTTCAAGGGTGAGCCACATCGTTCGGGCTGCCATGGAGTTCTCTATAGTCTATGTCCACCATTTTTAGACCTAGACCTTGTTTTAGTTAGTTAGATAGTTCACACGAGATTCTTGTTAGATTTGGTTCTCGTTTCAAGTTTTAGTACATTGACCTTCAGATTCTAGTAGTTAGATCCTTAATTGGTAATGGAACTTAGTTTAGTTATTTAACTTGCTTCCGTAACTTAAATGCCTTAGTTTTAGATTTATTGCTTTGGTTGGTTGCTAGTAGTGGTTGTCCCACCGATTTGTAGTGTGGGTCCCAATCACGATGGCCTGGGTTGTGATAAAAGTCCGATAAAACTACGTAGCCAGCATAGGATGTGATAACATTGATTCTTCATGTGACTCCTCATTGCCTCTCAGAAGACCTATTAGATTGATCCATAGTCACTATATCATCCTATACCCCCGAAAAATATATGATGGCCCTTGCATTATGGGTGAAACGTTGTATCATTGCTAGGCTCATAATAATGGTTATCGGTTAGAGAAACTCTCCACAAGTAAAGTATATTATTCTCCAATTGTTTCTATTGCATATGTTATAATGCTTAAAGGGTTTTCATGTCTTATTAATGTATTGATATATTGTTGATTTGTTTTTAGTCATTCAGTTCAATTATTTGCCTAATCTATCCCTATCACATACTTGTTCATTCAATATACAAACGTCATTCGGCTTGCATCTTTTATGATGTAGGTATAGGCGTTCATGATCATCAACAAGCATTCTGTTGAGATCACCTTACACCCATAGACAAAATTTGTTGAGGTCTCCTTGCTTTTGGGAGACTCCATTTTTATTTCTATCTTAGTAGTATTTGAGGTGTCGTGAGTCTTATCCCAATATTTTTCTTGAACTGTTAAAGACTTCACAGTCATACATAATTAAATGTTCCATTGTTTTTCTCAAGATGTTTATGTAGCTTATGACTTATGTTAAGTATTTCAAGACAGTGATTTAAGACTCTTCCTTGAATGTCTAAATGCTCATCTATTTAAGCTTCCGTATATCTTTTAGAGTCATAGTAAGCTAGACCGAGGGTTCTCTTGGAGATAAAAAATAGTTCTCGAGTGTCGATCACGCCCAGGGTGTAGGCTCCGGTCGTGACAAGATAACTGTCCGCTTTACATTACTATCTTAAAGGAACAACACAATTTGTATATTCAACCAGAAGTCCCCATTCCTTGTTGAAGTTGGTCACAACAATTATATATTCCTATAAACTTCAAGTCACTAGTTTTAAAAATGCTAACAGTTTTAATCTTTCATTGACAATGGCAACCCTAGCTATGGGGGATGGAAGAGGGAAATGAATGAAAATGAGATCAAGAGTTTTTACCTTGTTAATGGATATTGTATAAAACTCGCAGGCGATTGGTAGCCAAATGCCCAATTACACACCTATACTCTACGTGGTCTTATTACCCTCTTGGACTATTTCAAAATATAATTAATTTCACCCGAAATGTTATACCTAGATTTGTTGTGTAAAGTAAAACACATGCACCAACCCATGTTTAATCTGTGTATTTTCTATTTAAATTTGTTTTTTTATTTACTTTCTTTCTCTTTCTTGTTCTTTGTGTTACCCTCCTGTCACGACCCAAAGTATACCTTAAGCATAGCACGACGTATAGAACCTCAAAAGGCCCCACACAAGTCACTTAGCATACATCATACAAGATAATAGAAATAAAGATTTCAAAGGAGCATTCTCATATCATTAAAAAGGTTGTTAAGCGGAATTCTAACATAGTCTCAACAAGCCATCTTCTACATAAAAAAAGTGGTTGGGATGGAACCAATTCACCACATGCAATGTCTAAATACTGAAATAAAGAAAAACTATAGAAGTGTCTTGGTCCTTGAAACATGAGAACTTACCAATATTCAAGTGCCAAGAAAGAGAGATCAGTTAGCCACAAGTATGTGAGGTAGGAGCGTCAGACCCTACAATAGTAAAATAATGTAGGCACAAGTATGCATTAATACATGAAAAATACTAAGTATAATAGCAATTTACAAACAATATGAAATCATACTAAAAGGACTTTAGATGACACGCAATGACCAAGCTAAAACATAAGATTAGATGTTAAAAAAAACACAAGTCAAAATCAGGGTCAATTCAAGCTTAAAATATTTAAAACACTTTGTGAGATACTTTGAAAGTAACCTTAGTTCATTATTGTGGATGCTTACCATTGCGTACATAAACCATGTGAGCTAAAACATGGAATTTAGTGGTGTTTGTCCCACACCAAAAAGAGATGTCCTACTGTCCAAGGTAAATACCATAAACTTCTAGCTTATGTGGGATACAGTTAGGGACAAGGAGATTACTACTAGAGAATCGACCTCTGCTAATGGGAGAGCGTCCATCTCAATATCCTCTCGATGCAAAGTAAAATTCCACAGATTAGTCATTCACCATATTCATTTCATCATCCATGAAAAGGCACAATTAAGCAACCAATCCAAGCCAAAGTTATTTAGAATAGATCCTATAACATGATTGAACTTAGGTGATAAACCCTTTCAACCTTAGAATTCGTATGTGATAAAACCTTTCACAATAATGATGATAGTAGTATGTGAGAAAACCTTTCACAATCTCATTAATACTTCCATCTAAAAGCATCCTCAAATCATGTATATCAATTTCATAAAAGCATACATATCTTATAAAAATCACGTTTTATAGTTCATAAGCTTCATCATGTGTTCATAGTTTAAAATCATAAGTCATGCATGCATATGAATTCAACTTAAAACCGTGTAACTTCAATTCATGCAATAGAATATAGAAAATTACTGATTGAATCATAATTGAAAAGAATCCATGAAGACTAGATAAAATCCTAACTTTGAATTGATAATTGAACTTGTAAAATTTGAAGATCTTAGGAAATCTATGGAGGAAGTGACTCCATAGCTGAATACTAAGATACCTCAGTGATCAAGGCCCAAAGTTATGGTGAATTGGAGATATTTAAATGAAACCTCAGCTATCCCATCCTACGCGGATGGAATTAGGGATTTTAGGAGAATGATTTTAGAGTGAGTAGTTTTAGGAGTTAAAATACTCATATATGACTTAGGATATGAGTTAAAATGACACAACTTAGGTTCTAGACGCATAGGGAAAGACTAAAATAGCCCTTACTTAAAAAGGTGACAAAAGACTTTAAAAGGAGCCTTCACGGACCGCTTATATCTTCATGATCCGTGAAGGGGGTCGTGAAGAAGTGGGGGCCTTTAATGGCCACCCCATCCCCGAAACGACTAGTTTACCTTCCATGGGCCATATATGCATCTGTGAAAGGCCCACGGTTGGGACAGGGTCCGTGGACATGCCTGTTAACCTACCTTACACCTTCCAAACCAAACTCATAAAATTCTGAAGTGTTACCATATATACCCTTGGAAACGTTCGTCATTGAATATGACTCAAGATAGCACGAAAAAAAAGTAGATGAAAGAGAACTAGAAACCCAATATGAATGCGATCACATAAATAGACATAACCAAGGAGGAAAATAAACTACAAGCCACATCATACTCAAAACATCATCATATGGAAACATGAGAATGACTAAGACAAAAATTCGAGAGAAAGAACCATGAGGATCTAGAAACCCCAAGCTAGAGTAGGAATGGAGGAATAGAGGTAAGGATATGGGGACATCATATCGACCTCTGCCTTCCAAGTAGAACCCTCAACCATTTTATTCCTCCACAACACTTTTATTGCTGCAACTTCTTTGTTCCTCTACTTTTGAATTGGCTAGTCGAAAATCTCAACTGGAACCTCTTCATAAGAAAGACTTTTATTTTTATCAAGATTCTCCAATTTTACAATATATTTTGGATCTCAAATACACTTTTTCAATAAGGACACATGGAATACAAGATGTAGCAGTGATATGTAATACCTCCGATTCGAGAAAAGCTATTAAGGGGTCAAACAAACATGTCAAGAACCAAAAAATAGACCATTGAACCCTCCACAGAGCCTTAGAAGGGTCGTGTAGGGGACCACGGTCCGTTAAGGGGCTAGTAAAGGTTTCACAGAATCTACCCCGGTAGTGGTCACCTAGACGTACGCCCAGACGGCCCGTGGTGACTTGGAAAGTAGATCATACAAGTCACTCGATCAGAGGTGTTTCACCCCTAGTCACTGTTAAGGACCACAGACGCCTAGACGGTCCTTGAAGCTTCACATAGTACGTGAAGCCATCCGTGAAAGAGACTTGTAAGACTTAGAGTTTAGGGTCAACTTCAAACGATAATATCTTTCTGCACAAAATTAATTAGGTGTCCCGTGATTTATCAAATTAAGGGTCTTTGAATCCTCTTTCCAACGCCACTGAGTTTGCCTAATTCCAAGCCTAGAGTAAAAGGTTATTTACATATTAGTGAAGCCATCTCAGACAAGGAATTTTCATGACCTGCTAGGCGGGCTGTACATGGTAATCTAGACTGCCCGTGAAGTCCCTCGTGAGAGGTATTTCGACAGTTTTAAGTCAGGGTTGTTCCAGTCTTTTTCCAATTACTTTATCTCAATGCTATGCCATTTTAACTTCTACCCTAAGCCCTATATAAGTAATTTACCCCAAAAATCATTAAATTCAATTTTCTTATATTCCAAAAGTTGATCAAGTCATCCTCTCAAATATTTTCTCTCGAAGGAAGCAGAAAAATACTAGGCTTTGAAGGTGAAGCCTCCAAATCCTCCATTAATTGCAAGCTTTTGGTATTAAGGTATGATAGTCTGCACCTATGAAACCCTTTCCTCTATAGGTTTCCTAAATTCTCTAATTTTGTAATGGTACATTCCCTAATCAAATAGGGTTTTATTCAATTGCCATGAATTCCTTTCAATATTGATCCAATTGATTATTTTATGTTTTACTATGCATGAATTGAAGTAATTTCATGCTTCTAACTTGAATTCCCATAAGCCCATGCTTAACCCATTTTTTATAGACTATGATGATTAAAGGTGAATTTTGAACTGTGAATGATGAATTTATAAATATATGCATGTTTTTATGAAAATTGATGAAGATAATTTAAGATTGATTTGAGAGTGAAAGGATTTCTCACATATTACTCAATACATGAATGTGAAAGGATTTTCTCATATAAAGGATTCTTAGAGTTGAAAGGTGTTCTCAACTAAACTTTGAATGAATAACTATGAGCTATTCTAATGAACTTAAGCTTGGATTGACTACTTAGCATAAACTTCCATGGATTATATGATAAGAGGAGATTACCCAGGTCCTTCAAAGGTAAGATGAGCATGATTGATGACTATTCCATGAGAATTATGCTTATAATTGAGTGGACACGTGGCAATTACCAGTGTCCCATAATTATGTGCCGCCATAGGATGATTGTCTTAGATAGACGTTCGCTAGTGGATCCCCTTAAGATAGAATTTTATGGTTCTTACCTTGGAAAGTGAGGACATCCCATTTATGTGTGGGATAAACACTGAATAAAATGTTACAACTCTCATGGTCTCTATGTTGGTTACGGTTAAATCCCACAATAATGATGGAGTGAGGTTATTTCTAGAATTATCTCACATGTTTTCTAAGATGATTTGTACTTGCATTGACCGTGATCATGATTTTGATTCTAACCTCTTATCTTATGTTTTAACTTGGTCTTTTCATGTCATGAAAAATCACTTTTGCATGATTTTATAACTCTTATACGTTGCTACCAAACTTGATACATTATTTGTACTATCACATACTCTTACCTTCATTGACCCAAATGTAGGGTCCGACGCTCCAATTTCGCATCGCTATGGCTAGTGATCATATTAGTAGATTTGAAGATTGGTTCTCATGTTATGAGGATGGAACCCTTCATTTCTTATTGTCTTTACTTTTCCATATTGTATGTGATGTATGAATTACATCCAATCACTCTTGATGTACTATATGGATTTGAGACTATGTTAGATTTTCCACTATGTTTTTTATGAAGTCTTTATGATATAAATTGTCTTTTGAACTCTTTAATTCTGTTGTCTTGTATGATATATGATAAGTGGCTTGTTAAGGGCCTCTGGGGTCCAATGTGTCATGTCACGTCTAGAGTGTATCTTGGGTCGTGAAACGATAACACGGAGGGAAAGTCTAAATTATAAGCCACCTTGCAATACTTGATAAGGACGAACATAACAGGCTAACCTTCCCTTTTTCCCAAACCTTTTTACATCATTTATAGGTGAAATTTTCAAGTAAACCCAATTATCAACATCAAACTCAAGATATCATTGATAGATACAATCACATACATGTCCAGATATTGTCTAAGCACTCTATTAATCATGTTCATAAATGCGGTTGGAGCATTAGTTAAACCAAAAGACATTATCAAAAACTCATAATGACCATACCAGATTCAAAAAGTTGTCTTCGGAATGTCACTTTCTTTCACCCTTAATTGGTGATAACCCGACTAGAGGTCAATCTTAGAGAAGTAATTTGCTCCTTAGAGTTTATCAAACAAATCATCAATTCTTGGAAAATGATACTTATTCTTAATAGTAACCTTGTTCAATTGCCTGTTATAAATACACATGCAAAGTAAACCATTTTTCTTAAAAACAAAAAAACTCGAGTACCCCACGAAGATATACTCGGTCGGATGAAACCTTATCCAATAAATCTTTCAATTGCTCTTTTAATTCCGCTAAAGGCCCGTTGACATCCAATTTTGGCCTAACATTTTCAAAATTCGTAATTTTTTAAGTGTATTTATTTAATAGTTCAATATATATATATATATATATATATATATATATATATTATAATTTTAAATAAGTTATCAATAACTATCCCTATTTGTCAAAACTTAGGATTTTTTATTTGTTAATTTTAATTACATTTTTTACAGCCGGTTGAATACATTCAATTTTTTTTTTTGATTAAATCATTATGTTTGCTAAATTCATGGTATTAGTCACGTTTTTATCTCTCTCTCTCTCTCTCTCTCTCTCTCTCTCTCTATATATATATATATATATATATATATATATATATATATATATATATATATATATATATATATATATATATAAATATTAACATATATATATATATGTTAATATTTATTTTTTATTTTTTTACACAATCTAAAAAATCATTTAAAATATTACGGGTGAATTTTGCATACCAATATTGATCAATAATCTCGGGCCACAGTTCCATCCCATAATTTGAGTCCATTCAATAACAATTCACTATATAAAAAACAATTAAGTCAAAAGCTAAGGGTGGTGAAATTTTTAGCATTGGGGGTGTAATTTTCAGAGTATTTCTCACTTTGTATTATTTTTAATGTTCATTATTTTCTGGCGATAAATTTGCTGGAGCTCTGCCTAGTCAGCACCCAAAAGAGACCCCACTGGTCAAACCACCTTCATCTTCCTCCTTCTCACTCCCTTTTCCAGCCAGCCACCTCTTTCTCCATTTTTTCGATTAAACTAGATCCGGATCCCGCCGGAATCGCCAACCTTCACTGCCTTACCGTTCTTCTTCTCCGATCAGACATCTCCCTCATTGGAATCCGACCAAACAACCCCATCCCTCACCCATTTCCTCTCCAAAAACAACAGAACACTGCCTCCAAACAGCGACCAACAGCCACCACAAACCCCTTTTCCTTTTCGCATTTTCTCGACCAAAAAGCCACCAGCAAACCGCCCATACCCACCACAGCAAACTACCGAAAACAAGCCCAAAACCCCAAAGCTAATCTTCTTATTTATCCAGCGACCGACTGCCAGTCCCATTCCCCTTTCCCATTTTAAATTTTTGGTTTATATATATAGGTATTTCAGTCTGAATTCCGACCAGACGACCTCCACTGTCCGGCGAAGAAGCTCCACCATCGGAATCCGAGCTTGGGCCAGCAGACCATACCAGTTGTCGCCAGAAATGGCAGAGATAAGTCACCGCCGAGCTCGAAACAATCACAAACCCGCTTCGGTATTCCGATAAGCGCCAAGGTCACACATCAACATTGTAAGACCATGTTTCCTTTACTTTTGTTTTCTTTGATGTTATTGCATTTTTGGGTCTCATTTGAAAGAATAAGCGTTAGAAAATTGTCGGAGATCTCTGTTATTTTAAATCAATTTTGCTGTTAGTTTATTTGAGGTTAATCTGTATGTTAGTAGTATGATGATTTTTTTTTATCATTACTTTGTAGTTGAATACTTGACTTAATGATTATTTTATTGCATTTAGTTGCTAAATTTTACAATTATTTTGATAAATAAATTTGTCCCAGTGAGCTTTACATTCTTATTTTATTTTATTTTTGTTATTAATGTATTTTTTTTTAATGTCATTTCTCTTTTGATTTTTGCTAAAATTTGGCAGCTTGCTGCATATAATTCCTATGGTTTGTTTCATAATTATGTAATGTGTATTTTTTTTATTTTTTTTTTATTATTTTTGGTTTTTGTTACTGTTACAATGAGAACTTGATAGCACAGTTGGATTATTTTTATTTTTTTTTATTTTTATTATTTAATGTTCCAATAATGGATATCCGTTTGGTTGCCATTGTTTTACTATTATATATCTCTTGTTGATTTTTATGTATATAGTTATTAATTTTCTATTTACTTTATACACATCACTTTGTTGGCCAAAATCTTTATTTGTTGTTAAATTCTATCGTTGTTAATTGAGTCATTGGTTTATGCTGTTTCTATTTGACTATTTAATTTATGTGGTTATGTGCTGTTATTTTAATATTTTATCTATTAATAAGTTATTGTTGTTATGTTAAAATGACCAATGAAATAATCTTCCCGTCGGTTTTGGAGGCCTCCACATTGTAAAAGATGGAAATTTAGTTAAGTATATATTATGTACTTGTTAAAATGGCCGATGAAGAAATTACCGTCGATTTTCAAGGCCTCCCATGTTAATAAGATGGATTTTTATTCTTATGTTATTATTTGATTTATTCATATTATTTATTACTAACACTTTTACGAAGTATTTTTACAGGTAGACCGAGCTGCTTCCCATCTAACCTATTCGAATAAAATTCGAATTGTAATTTTATTTATTATTGTGTATATTATTGGCGATAAGCAAACCTAGGCCGTTTCTTATTATTGTTTTATTTTATTATTTGTGTATATTGCATGCATATTATACTTGTTTATAGTTTTATTTTCTCCTCAATTTGAAAAAATGAATTCAGTCGGGACCCACATTTGTGGATTTCGAAGGGTGCTCTAACACCTTCCCTTCGGAATCACTTGAACCCCTTACCTAGAACTAATGGTTTCTAGATAATTAACTGGTTTCCTACTTTTTCCTAAAATTAGGTGGTGACTCCTTTAAAACTCATTTATTCTTTAAATTCTTTAAAATTGAATTAATTCATTATTTTTTGAGTTACCGCGACGTTTCGCCCTATTTGAATAGAGTAGGGATGTAAACAATGTCTTGGTCCCCATAACGGCTGTGGGTAACTCAGTCATTCAGAACCAGTAGGCCCCTCGCCTAAGTAAAGGACCACGGTGGCCTTCAGGATCCCTGATCCTTCACACGATCTGTGAAATAGACTGTAGATGGAAGGCCCAGAACCAATAGCCACTGCCAGCAGACCATGACCCAGTCGATGGGCCATGGTCGTAGTGATCGTTCGTCACTGGTGTCGTGGTTAACCTCGTAGATTTTCAGTTAGGGTTTGTTTGGTCTTTTCCCCTATGTGTTGGGCATCTAAACTATGTCGTTTAACCCCTAAACTACGTAGTTTTGATCTGTTTAAGCCTAGTAACTTAATCAAATATTCCCTAATCGATTATTCTCAAAAATTCAGTTGAAACTTAGAGCAAAAGAAGAGAAAGAGCCAACCAAATCCTTCCAGGAATGCAACAGGGTTACTTAAGTTTTGACATCAAAATTGAACTATTTCTCCATGAATTTTGTTATCAGGTATGTGGGATTTCACTAGTGGGGTTCTTTCATCCTCTAGGTCCCTAGAATTCAGTCAGATTCTTGATTCCATATGTATTGTTTAGACCTAGGGTTTCTAGAACTTCAGATAATTATTTTATTTAGCTTTTATAGTATTCTTAATCAGATAATCATGTTTTCATGGAGTCGCTGCTTAGTTTCTTGCATGGATCTCAGACCCCTAGTTGCATGGATTCATTTAGTTTATGAAGTAAACTAGTTAGGTCAGATATACAAATATACATGCCTCAGATTTCGAATGTTCATTATTAGTACCTAAAATGTTGCATTCTCAGTTAGCATGTCAGAATATTGAGCTAATCCAGTATTTCAGTTAAGTTGTGTCGCAGACATCCCAGTTGGGAGTAGGCTTAGCACCTAGTTATACTAAGGTTCAGCGTACCCTCATAGTCCTAGAACTACCTACCCCTGTAGGTTTATAAGTCCTCTCTGTGGGCATCACAACTAATGATCACGCCAGTCATGCCTTTATACCCCTGGCAAGGTATATTAGGTCCTCTCGATGGGGCGTATACATCGTACTCCACATTTATCTCACGTAGTTTTGTGTCGGTTAATAGTAGCTCTCAAAACCAAATTCTAGTGCATTTTACAAGGTTTTCAGTTATACTCCAGTAATTAGTCTCAGCATGTTACGTTAGTAATCAATATTTAGTCATTGCATTCAATTCAGTTATTTTTAGTTATAATGAGTATTTATATTCTGTTTAGATTATATCATTGCTTAGTTATGATTTGTTTAACTTATGTATTTTGTTCAATTATTATCTATATCCTGAATGCGTTGTACATTCCAAGTACTGACACATACTCTGTGATACATCCTTTCATTATGTAGGTTCAGGTATTCAACATCCAGATCATGTATAATCAGTTCTAGATCAGTATTCAATAACTTCAGTGGTCAGTCCTCATAATTCGAGGACAATAGACATATTTTTCACGGTTAGTCTTTTATTTCAGTTTCAATTTCGCTAGGGTTAGTTGGGGGCATGTCCCAACAACTCTAGTCAGTAGAGGCTTTTCGAGACATAGTATTAGATTCAGCTTTAGTTTTGGGTGATTGTTAGTATCACTAAACTCATATTACTTTTTATATATTCAGATTAGTTTTGAGTATTCCCTACTTTGAGTTATCTACTGTTTTAAGTTTTCCCATAGTATATTTATATTTAGTTGTTTTAGTATGCTTATGATATGCCAACTTCAGGGTTAGCTTGGGGTCACTCGCAATCTTAGGTCCATGTTCACGTCAAGGGGGTAGCATCGGGGCGTGACACACACAAAAAATAGAACCCATCTGAAGTTTGAGATTGTTACATCAATTTTCGTGAAAGTTTAAACTATTAAATAACATAGGGATGCCGCACACACACATAACATAGCCTGAAGTTAGAAATTGTTACATTATTTTTTGTAAAATTTTGACTATTAAATAGCATAAGGGGTAATAGGACTCGCCCGAACAGACCATTTTCCCTAAAAAATAAATTGGCTAACTGGCTCACTTTTGATTTAAATGGGATAATTTATACCCAATTATGATAGCCCAAGTAATATCCAACCCGGTCTAATAACAATGGCTCCGATTTAATTTCATTCATCCATATATTTTTCATTTAATGGCTCTCATTTGACTTTATCACAAATACAAAAGACCTCAAAAATCAAATTTTTGAGCCTACTATTTTTTTATTTCTCCTCTCTCCCCTTCTCTTCCCCCCCCATTGTCCACCAACCACTACCGCTGTCGCCGGCCATCACCACCATCGTCGGTGGCAAATACTCCAAAATTTCATCACATTTTCATTTCACCCTCCTCTACACAAATCCACAAACCATTTACTCTTATTCCTAGCCAAACGTCATAGATCTAAGAAAAATCGAACACTAATAATCACTTTTTGTTTAGATTGATGGAGTTTCAGTATCTCCACCCTATACCCTTTACATAAACTTGTAGAGCTCTTCAAGAGATATCTTTTGATAAAATTTTTGTGCCAAAACGACGAATTTTTCGGCAACCTTCATTTCTCCCCAAAAATCTATATCAATCTTTGATTCTCTCAATATCTATCAAAATTTGTCACTATCATTACATTTTAACCATACAAGTCATTTTATTGCCAGATTATGCATTTTTTATTAGTTTTTTTTTGTAGATTTAGTTTGCTAGTTTTGTTTGAATTTAATTGTTTTTGTTATTTTTTATTTAATAGTGTTTCATCTTCAAAGTAGATTAAATGTCTGACTTTTGTGTTAGTGTCCAGATTTACTTTTAAATTTTGGATCTTGATGACTAAATTAATGTGTTTTACATAATGGACCTATTTTTAGTTTTTCAAATGGTCCATTAAACTTTTATGCAATTAATGAATAAATAAAACGAGACCCTCTGAGGAACAATGAAGTCCTTTTCAATTAACTTTTCTTGATATTAGAAAAAGGAAAAAAACTCATTAGCCATTTCAGGTTTTACTTTATGAAGACAAAAAGTTTTATTCATGCATTGGTTGTTAAGTTTTCAAGAAGATGTGGTGCTTCATCTTATCAACCTATTTGACACCCCTTTTTTCTTTCATTTTCCTAAAAAAAAAGAAGAAACAAGAGAAGAAAATAGAAGATCCTTAGAAAAAAAATTGAGAAGAAAATAATAATATCGAGAAAAAAATAGGAAGACTAAGAAAGTTTTAAAAAACAATTCGATATTTATTTGGGTGTAACTTCAACTAGCATTGACTTTCATTATTGCTCATCATCACCACTTTTAGGTATTTCCCTATTCAATTTGGAATGTAATTTTATAAGCTTACAAATATGAAGTATACTCTTTGTGTGCGATTAATTATTTATGTTAATCTTTGCCTAAATTAATTATGTCTTGATAATGGATATAATTATGTTTTATTGTTAAGTACTTTTTGTAAATTTGATGTTAGTTGTATTTTTTTTTCTTATTTTTTATTATGAAGTTAACACATAGATGCATGTGTTTGCTAAAGAAAATATTCTTTTTTTTTAAAAAAATTTTAAAGAGATATTTTGGTAACACCCCGTAAATTTTTGAGTTAAGACTTGAACCATCTTTCGTAGTGATTAGAAGTCATTTAGAGTAGTTAGAATCGTTATGAAGTGTTAAAACACTTTGGAAAAGCTTAAACGGACTAAACTACGAAAACTTGGCGAAAAACGACGATTTGGGCGCGTTCTGGGCGCACCGCGCCAGGCCTCAAGTTCAGAGGCCTCATTCTGGTGCACTGCAGGCGCGCCGCCCCAGGCCCTCCAGCGCAGATAGGGTGCGCCGCGCCTGCCCAGGTGACGCCTGACAAATTTCCATCTCATTTTCTTGACCTTAAATCATTCTAATTCAATTCTTTTTCTCAAATTCACCTTAGATTTATGTACCCACGTCAAATATACAAGGATCTAACCCAGTGAATTCAAGAACAACACTTATATCATCAAAGAACTCATAATTCTTAACTCATGTTCAAGAACTAAAGCAATTCAAGAAACCATATTCAAGAACATTCAAAATCCAATCTTTGTGGAATGAAAACACGTTGAACCAAACATGCTCGGCATGTGTGAATGAACCCAATGTTGAGATAGACCCACATACCTTTTTAGGGATCACCCCCGATGAAATCCTTAAGTAAATTCGATGATCATGGAAAATCTTTCCCTCTTTCTCCTTCTCTTCTCCTTTCTCCAAGCCTTAGCATGAATTTTCTTTTTCCTAGACTAAATAAAGTCTTGTTTTTACCCCAATTTAATCCCTAAAATGAATTAATTAAATTAGATAAGGAAAAGACAACTATACCCTTCCTAAATCCGGATTGGACTTTTTTTAATCCAACAGTCCAACTTCCGGAAGACATAACTGTCTCATACAATATCGAAATCACGCAAACTTGGCGTCTTTGGAAAGATATTGTAAGGGCTTTCAAACCTTTTATGAAACTAATCCTATCTCATCCTGATCTAGGAGTTATGTTCATTTGAAAATGACCAATACTCACTTTCCTAATTAGACAAATTTTCCAAATTTCCATATACTTTCCAAAAACCAATATTTTCATATTTTAAACTATTTTTTAGTTCTTTTTAGTTGCGAGGTGTTACAGTGTGTTTTATCTAGAAAGGAGTTTGTGATGAAGTGTCATTCCGTAGGTAATGATTAAGTGTTACTTTTTAATAAAAGAGCAAAAGTATTCATAATATGGTAGATCAAAGCTAGGCTTATGATTTGTTTGAGTGGGTCATGATGTTTAGCAGGTTACAGAATTGATCGGGTAATACTGTATAGTATAGTAGATCAATCATACTGATATTCGGGTGTAGTAATAACATTAATCTTGAATTTGAGATGAGTGTCATGATCAAAAGAACGGAAACATGAGGGTGATGATGTTAGTCTAGATATTTGAGCTAGAAGACTGACATATAGAAGATGAGAAATTGGTATGTTAGCTTCAATGAAAGATGAGTGGTACAAGTGAGGGATCCAAACCTTTAGATATGGGCAATAAAGTGTAGATAAATCACAAGAGTAACAAGAGTGTTAAGAGGTGTACCTAGAGGCTATGTAATTAGAAGAGGTTAAGAGAAAACACCTTAGCAAGAGATCTTAGTACCGCTTATGGAGTTCTAGAGTAAATAAGATGTATACATTTAGAGATGATGGAATAGGTCAATAGCTTCCAAGTGGCAGCTTTAGACCTAAGGGGGAGATGGTGAGATGAGAAGTCAAGTAAAGTGTATGAGATTAATATGGTAACGAATTCCAAAGAGTTTGAGGGATATATTTTAGAGGTCCTTTTTGTAATGCAGTGACGTTAGAAAGAGGAGGTTGATGTTCTTATCATGTTAGTGATGGTTTGATAATTCTATCTAAGGTTATTAATAAGGAGGAATAAGAGGATTAGTTTTACTATGAGAAATAGTTAAATGAGAGCCCTTAGTTGGATCTGAAAGAGTTGGTTAGTAGGAGTTCATGGAGTTGTTAGATTACTAAGCTTGAATATGGTGGTAAAGAGTAATAGTTTTGGGATGTGATTTCCTATAGTGAGATATAGAACCCGAAAATAAGGATTTGGGTTAAGCTTGAATCCAGTAAGAGCGTGCCATTAGAATCAGACCTTAGTAAAGGTAACCTCATTCCATAACTAGTCCAACCGTCATTCGAGGACGAATGATCCCAAGAGAGAGATAATGTAACACTCTGCGAATTTTTTGAGCTAAGACTTGAACCATCCTTTGTAGTGAGTAAGTTTTTGCCAAGAAATTTAAAATTTCTTTAGTGTTAAGGTCAGGTCACTAGATGTAGCACCTTGAGTACCAAAAAAAACTAAATTAGAAATAACAAAAATTCTGAAATTTGGAGAGTTAATCTAAGTATGAGTTTTGGGTCAACTTCAAACGACGATAGCTCCTAGCACATGATGAGTTAGGTGTGATAAGATACCTCTGGAAAGATATTTGAATTATATTTGCAGCGGCACCAAGTTTTCAAGGTTTCAAGTACTGATGACTGAGATATGAACTTTTTGAAGTTAGGCTGTCAAGTTAAGAAAAGTAAGCCAAAAATAGTGAGAGGTTTTTTTGTCTTCTCCTTACCGAATCAGGTTTAATTCATTTTTAGTAATATTTTAAGGGTCTAGTACTTTTATGTTCAGTTTTATAATCCTAATATACGCCTAGGGTTTTAGTTAGGAGTTCAAGAAGAGAAAAGAAGAGAAAAGAGGAGAGAAGAGGAGAGGATCAAGCGTTCGTCGAGATTCTTGCGTCTTTTAGCAGAATTTCGCGATGACGTTAACCGCTAAGAGGTATGTAAGCTTCCATAGTGTTGGGTTAGTTCAACCACATGCCAAACATGTTATTTTTAGCGTAATTTCATTTTCAAAAAGTTGAAGGATTTAAGTTCTTGATAGGTGTTCTTGAGATTCATTATAAATCTTGTCATGTTGGGGTTTTGATGATTTATTGAGACGAAATTAATTGTTTGGAGTTTATTAGTGTGCACTTAGGTTGGGTAATTGAATCTAAGGAAAACTTGAGAAATGAAATCGATTAAAAGCGATTTAGGGTTAGAAAATGAGAGGTGAAATTCGTGAAAACTTTGCTTGGGAAAAGGCTGGCGCGGCGTGCCCCAGATGCGCCCAAGGGGCTGGGGCAGCGCGCCTGTAGTGCACCCATATGTAGCCTCTGATGTTAGGGTCTAGAGCCCCACGCCCGAAACGCGCCAGGTTCGCCTGCCCCCACTCCTTTTTCGTCGGTTATCCCGTTTGAGCTAATTTAAAGTGTATCTTCACCGCCTTTGATTCTAATCACTCTAAACTACTTCCAAATCATAGAAATCATTCATAACATGATCATAACCTTGAATTCATAATTTAAATTCAAGGTAAAGTTAAGAGTTAAGTCTTGAGAGTTCTTCCGATCATTTTGAGAAAGTCTCTTTGTGTCCTTTTGAGGAGTCTTCTACAATTTTTAATAATTTGTTTCAATACTCGAGAAAGTGAGTATGAGAAAGAGGAGAATGTATTCATGAGTCTACTTTATCATCTCTATATCCTTGATGTCATGAACAAAACTCTTGAATTCATAATTCACAATCAAGAGAGAGTTAAAGAGTAGAGTTCAAGAAAGACTTTGAGTTCAATTATGAATCCTTTGAGATCAACTATTGATTTGAACTATGTTTTGAGGAAGTAAGTAAGGTAATGAGAAAATTTGTATAGTTCTATGTAGTTATTTTGTCTTTCGAGTCGAATCGTTCATGCTCATGACTTCCGCATGAACTCCATCAGTTAAGTACCTTTGAGAGGAGTAGCATCTTTAAGTCATAAGTCTTGAGTAATAAGTTTCTAACACATTGAGTTTATATTTCTAATCATGGGACTATAACATGTTGTCCATGAAGTCCTTGAGTTGAAATTTTCATACTCATAATTCCGTATGAACCCTATAAGTCGAACAATCTTGAGATGAAAAGTGTCTTTGAGTCCTTGAATTGAGTAGTTCATGCTAATGACTCCGAATGAACCCTACAAGTTGAACATCATGAAATTATCCACAAACATTAGATCACGAACCTTGAATCCATAATCCAATTCAAGGAAAGTTAATATCAAAGTCAAGAGGAGTTAAGAGTCAAGTCTAGAAGTTAAGAGCAAGTCAAAGTAAAGTTTATAAATTTTTCAAAAATTCTTTCACAAACGTTTTCACTTTGTTTTAAAGACTTAAAGTTCAAGTTGGTTAAAGAGTAAAGATTGAAGTCATTTATTCAAAGAAGTATATGGGGACTATGTATTCCCAAAGAGTATAAAATGTTTTCACATTTGAGTAAAAAATGGAACATCGATTCCAAAAGAGAACTTTTAAGCTAAGTTTTGAGTAACTATCTCAAACCAAAGAAAGAAATTATTTTTAGAACATATGAGCTAAGTATATTTTTGGGATTAGTATTGAGCATCGATATGGGGATGCAAATTCATATTAACTCAAGTCTCCATAAACCATGTAGCCATCATGGGTATCAAAGAGTCATACTTTTTAGATGATCACTTAAGTTAAGCTAGTAGATCCACTAAGTTAAGCATTCTAAATAACGACAAAGTATAGGACAGTTCTGGCAGAGTGGGCAAGATGCTATATCACCACTTAGACTCATAGTGGTGGTTGTCGGTTAGAGAAACTCTCATAGCAGTAATTGCATGGTTCCTCAAGGGGTTCTACTTAGTATGAATGGGGTTATGAGACTTCATTCATGCATTGCACAAGTAGACTTTGAGAGGGAGCATGATATGTCTTTTATGATATTATGATTATAAGTTGACATCATGTTGTTGAAAAACTTTTCTTTATATTGCTTTTGTTTTAAAATTCTTTATATAAAATGAGTTCAGTTAAGTATCAGGAGTTGACTATCAGGTTTTGAGTATCTTGGGTTGATCTGTGCTTCATTGAGTCGAGTATCATATCTTTGTAGTTGAGTATCTAATCTTTGAGTTGAGTATCTAATCTTTGAGTTGAGTATCTTGTTTTGAGTACTTCTGAGTTGAGTAAGTTTGAAAAGAGGTAAGTATGTTGCCATTTTTATCAAGTTCAAGCTTATGTTATGCTTTAGAATTCCCCTTACATGCTTCGTACATTTCATGTACCGATCCATTTGGCCTGCATCTTCTCATGATGCAGATCCAGGTATTCAGAATCATTAGCAGGAGCTTCGTTGATGTCACATGGAGTTCAAGTTAGCTATGGTGAGCCTCCTTGCTTCTGGAGGATTCCATTAACTTTTAGTTGTTAGGAGGTCGTGGGTCTTGTCCTGACTTCCATCATTGTCATATAGAGGCTTCATAGATAGAAAATAAAGTTTTAGAAGTCTTCATTTATTTTGTTAAATGTTTAAATGTTTTAAAGACTAAAGTTTCCTTTTATGGCGAGTTGTATATATTTTTTTATACAGAGTTTCCTTGAACTTCAAGTTTGTATTTACGTTTTATGAACTTTTATTTCAGTTTTATGCTTTTGTCTGCTTAAGTTAGTCTTCCGCTTGTAGTCATCCAGGATGAGGGTTCGCTTGGGGACCAACAATGGTTCTTGAGTGCCAGCCACAGGTCGTGACATATATATATATATATATATATACTAGTTTTGACGCACGTGCGTTGCACGTGAAAATCAAATCATGTACCACACTATTCTTAAAAAATAATATGAATATTTCTAAATAAAAAATTAGTCACGCTTAATCTCTTAGTTACACCTCTTAAATAAACTTTCTATTCCGTTCCCCATAGTGCATTACTTTGGTATTATTGTTTTGTAGGTGTTTTTACTTTTAATATAATATAATATAAATAAATAAATCTTGATATAAAATATAAGAGATATACTAAATTGGATATTTTAGTTGGAGTATTAGATTAATTTAACATTCATATTATGGAGTGTTCTAATATTACTAAATTTTGAGATTGTAAATGTTTGTAAATAGTACTTGAGTTTTTAAGAAGAAAAGAATAGGAAAGACAAAAAACCGTAGTTAATATTTGTGAGATAACCCCTCCATTTATAGTTAAAATATGTAGTATTAGTATGTGCATATTGTTTCTTTATCATAGAAATATAGAAAATATACTAAATTGAGTATTTTAAGAATAATAATAATTATTATATTTTTTTAAAATGTAGTTCAAAAATTTGATGCAGCCCCTCTTTTTACAGTCAACAAAGGGTACTGTACGAAAACAACTTCTGGTGGCTTATCAAAAAGAAGTCACAACCCTTTAGAATACTCACAACCCTTCAAAAAGGTCGAAACTCATCGGAAAAGTTATAACTCTTCGGAAAAGTCACAACCCTTCAAAGAAGTCACAACTCTTTGGAGTTGTAATTTAAAAGTCGCAACCCTTCGAAGAAGTCACAACTCTTCGGAGTTAAAACCCTTCGAAAAAGTCACAACTCTTTGGAAAAGTCGCAACTGTATAGAAAAGTCACAACCTTTCAAAAAGGTCACAACTCATCAGAAAAGCTATAACTCTTCCGAAATGTCACAACCTTCAATGTGAAAAGTTGTCTGCCTTTTATTTAATATAATATAATACACATAAATAAATATAATACAATATAAAATATAGAAGATATACTATACTACATTTAGTGTTTTAAGTTGGGGGTATTATAAGAATTCAACATTTAAGTTATTAGTTTATTCTTTTAAGGTGGTATATATAAAATAAAAGATAGATATAGTTTGATATGAAAATTTTTTAAGAATAAAGAAGACTTTTAATTTAAGGATCATATGTAGAATATATAAAAATAAGAACATCCTATATTAAACTGAATAAAAATAAAAGTACAACAAATAATCTGAAAACGAAAGAATACTTATTAAATGTAGTTTGGATTCTTAAGATAGGTTTGATCAAATGCTTTTTGCCCATTAGTTTGAGACTTTTCAGATTCTGAACACAAATTTGTAGTTTGTGCAATCGAAAATCGTTAAACTTCTTGTAAAGTAAGAGTTGCTGCAAAAGTATATTTTATGGCTATGAAAATGAGTGCATATTAATAATCACGATACTCTTCGCGTTTGAATTTGAGTTATTTTATTCTTCTTGTTGTGTTAATTTTTATTGATCTATCTATTTTACCCACAAAAAATATTGTAGTTAAAAGTACAACAAATAAATTGAAAACTAAAGAGTAATAATTAAATATAGTTTGGATTCTTAAAGAATGTTTTTGATAAAATACATTTTCTCCATTAGTTTGAGATTTTTCAGATTCTGAACACGAAGTTCTAGTTTGTGCAACCGAAAATCATTAAACTTTTCGTCAAGTAAGTGTTTTTTTAAAAGTATATTTTATGTCTATGAAAATGACTACATATTAATTATCACGATACTCTTCTTGTTTGAATTTGAGTTATTTCATTTTCATTGTTGTATCAATTTTTTTGATCTATCTAATTTACCCACAAAAATATTGTAATTGCATACTCGAACTATTGTCACAATCTTCCTTGTTATAAGTAGAAGAATAGGGATCTAACAACATTCGTAGTTTAAAAGTGTGAAACCCCCCCTATATTTAAAGAAACAAAGGTTAGTATGAAAAGATGCTTATCGTGTCATTTTAGATAAGTCATAAACCTTCATAAAAATTACGACTTTTCGAAAATGTCATAACTCATCAAAAAAGTCACAACTATATAAAAAAAAAAAGTCACAACCTTTGCGAATAGTCACTACCCATCAATGTGAAAAGGTGTATGCTTTAATATACTATAGTGCATATAAATATAATATTAAATGTGGAATATATAATAAATTGAGTGTTTTAAGTTGGGGATACTATAGTAATTTAACATTCATGTTAGGTAGTTCATGCTTTTAAAGTAGTGTGTGTGTGTATATATATATGTATGTATGTCTTTCTTGTTTCTATGTATATATGTATGTATGTATTTCTTGTTTTTTGTTTTTTCTATTTTCTTTAAATTTATCTTCTTTTTTTTAAATAATTTTCATTTATCTAGTAAATAAGAGATGAATAGTTTTTTTAAAAATACTAAAAAGAATTTATTTTTTTATGTTTACATTTTACAACGATTTTTTTGATTAATTAATTACTTTTCAAATTTTCTTTTATTCAATACCTCAATTTGTTCAGTTCCTATCCTTGGTGTGTATTGTATTTTCTAAATAAAAGGAGGTCTTAAGTGCGGCTACACTTCTTATATTATTACACTGATCAAATTTTTTAAAAATTAGTGACCAATACAAATTTGTTATATCCAAAAATTATTTTTAGCCAAACATGGGTCAATAAAGCAACCTTCTAGAACCATGGGACTATGGGGTGCCTCACACCTTCTTCTTTGTTTATAGAATTTCATACCTGATATTTTATTTTCGTAGACTAAGAAATGAAGAGTTATATCCTTTTTAATTAGAAATTTATAAGGTGACTTGAAATACAAAAAAAAATAATTCAAAATGACGACTCTAAATAAATAATTTTTTCTTTATTCTATTTTAATTTATTAAAACACTCACATTTCAAAAAGAAAAAAAAAGAGGTGTGATAGATTTGACTACTCTGTCGGGTACTTTGTTTTCCATAAAATTTGAGCTTTGTACATTGGCTTTATATATATATATGTTCTTTTTTGATTTAGTACAATGATGTTGTGTGATTATATATTAAACTATCTCCTCTCGCTCACCCATTTGAATCTCTTGGATCATCCATTCTTCGATGTGTGTGCGGATACACTCCTCAAGATTTCTACTTGAGATGAGTCAGTGTGTAGTTATGCTCTTGGTTTAGGATTTTAGTCACACATGTTAGGCGAGTTTAGACCACCAGTTAAGTCAAAATATCTTTACTATTAGAAAGTTGACCCTCTCCGACTCGAGTTGTTCGCTCGAGTAAGTTAGTCTAGATACCTTTTCATATAGGGTAATAGAACTAGTAGAACAATCCACAAATATTATTCTCGTAGGCTATATTTATTTGTATCATGTTCATTTGGCCTAGTAGGTACTCGACACCGGTGACACGACTGTTTAAGAGAGCCACCCACTCTATACCAACATATTTTTTTATGAGCTATTTGAAGATAAATTGTTTAGACAACTTCATATTGTTGATTGACTTCAAAATGACTTGTATTTCACTTTTATAAAAAAAAAGTTTAAAAAATGGGTATTTTAAAAAAGAGAGTCAATTTTTTTGGATGAACTACACACATGATTCTCAGCAAAATGAGATACGTAGAACTTTTTTTCGGATTCAGTGTTTCTAAAGAGGTGTTTACCTCTGTTAAAAAGAGACTTTATTTTTGCTATGTCGTTGATTAAAGTTTGTGTTGACCAAGTGAAATCTTTAATTTTGATTATATTCTATTTAAAGGTATGAATGATGCCTCCAACTAAAGGACATAACTCTCAAAAACCTATAATTAAATAAATGCTTAAATGCATGATTGTTTGTAACATCCCGTATTATGCATACACTTGTTCTATTCTTGTGATACGTGACATAACCTTATAGTATAGGTGAGGGACCATGTTTCTTATATGATTAACGTTTGTTTAAATGAACTCGAAAGGTGATTGATGCCTTGCACATTTCAGTATGTGTACCGCAAGTTAACCCCGACGGAAGTTTTCAAACTCGAGATAGTAAGGTGGTAATTGAGTTTAGAGCTCAAACTTAAGTGTTAAGTTAAGATAAAAGGACTTAATATCTAGAAAATGGAATAAAATGGTGAGTTGCTTGCTTGACTTAATTAAGCTACCAGCTGCATCACCTACTTGAGCTATATGGATATAGTTAAAGGGCCCAAGGTTAATGGATCAGATTTAGGCTTACATTAATGGACTCATTTGAGTCCCAAACTAAGTAAAAGAAAATAAAAATGAAAGAGAGCCCATCAGCCAAATGTGCCAAGGCTCAATATAGTTAAGCCCAAGTGAAAGCAAGTAGGTGCATCACATAGTTTGACCTTTTGAGCTGCTTGATATACATAAGCAGGTGTATCACCTACTTGACCAATTAATGGCTGAAAATGGACCAAAAAAAGGAAGTTCTAGAGGATTATTTTATATGGCCAAGAAGGCTCCATCTAAATCCAATATGAGCTGATCTTTTCACTAATTTTTTCTAACACACAAAATTTACAATTAACTTCAGCTATCTCTCTCTTTCTCTCAAGAGCAGCCTAAAAATTCCTTCTAGTATTCTTTAAGAAACCCTCAGCAAACCAAGGTAAGAGAAACACTTACGGATTTAGAATAATTCTCCCATGGAAGACTAGCAAAACATGTTAGTCATGCTTAATAATAAGTATAAGGCAGAAAGTCCCACAAGCTACGTACTGCTCATTTTTTCTTGGTTATTAATAAAACTTTTTCTTCTTCTTTGGTTTAAGTGTGAAGGGAAGTTGAAGCTAGAAGATTTCAAGTTATAAGGAGAAATTGCAGAAATTGAGGTGAGGTGATAGCTCCTTTCTTGCCCTCCTTATGTATGAGTTTGAGTGAGGAATTACGGGTGTGCTTCCATGAAGAACTCAAATGGGTGGTGCGTTCAATAATTGGTTGTAAGATAAAGAATATTTGAGGTTGTTTTATGTGTATTGTTGTTGGTGCAACTTGAGTAATCTTGGGAAAGGATATATGATGTATGTATTGGCAGAGAAGGAGGGTGTGGTGATACACATTATTTTTAAGGTTGTATAGACTCATTATCCGTCAAAGTTAGCCACTTTTTTTTAGGCTCACGGTGTGATTGGCTGCTAACATTAGCTTAATCAAGAATTATATCATAGATTAGCACCCAAAAAGGAAGGCTAAATCGTGATAGTTGTATTGGTCAGAAAATAAGGTATGTAAGGCTATTTGATTCAATATTCTTCTGCATGAAATCTAATACTTGCACTTAATATCAAGTGAATTTCTTAAGTTCTATTCCTAGTAAAGGAAACATAGTGGAAACATACGACCTCCAAATAGCTAACAATATTTCCCAGTCCTTAGTGTATTGAATTACTTCATTGAATGTTCACTACTCTATAGAAATAGTATTTGCAAACGCAACTATGGTGAATCCTCCTCTTAGTCAGTTGAAGTCAATCATGTCATTTAAGCTCACAAGTAATGCATTGATGTTAAATAGCTCCTTATGCCATTGTTACTACCTTGAAGTATAATTTTCCCATCTTCTACTACTGGTCCATATTTTCAAATCTCAAAAAATGATAATGACCACCAAAAAAAAATCTAAAAGAGTTATGATTATCCAAAGAACAATCTCAAAAGAGTTATGAACTGATAAATAACAATCTCAAAGATTAAAGAATCTAAGTGAAGCAATCTGTATAATTACGAGTGGCAGCTCAGTGGCAAATGCCTAGCATGGGTCGATCCCAACTGGTACATAAGGGTGGCAGCTCAGGTCGAAAGTCTAGCATGGGCCGATCCCTATTGGTATAGAAGGGTGTCACCTCAGGGGTGAAAGTTTAGCATGGGCCGATCCCAATTTGTGTAATTATTAGGACCGCATACCAGGGATTAAAATGCCTAGCATGGATGATCCTCTTCTACCACTGATCAGCTGGTCATTCGTATCACATGTCTTATAAAGATCATAACACACAAAAAGGTAAAGATAAGAATGTAACGTACCATGATCCCACAAGAGTTAACAAATGTGGTCCTCTGTTCTGACTTATGCACACATATATTGATACCTAGTTTCATTCAAAATCTTATTTTATATATGTTATTGCCATACATATTTAGTACAATTTTTTCGTACAGACGCCCCTCGTGGGGGATGCTTCATTTCATACTAAGGTGCAGGTACTCAGCCTAGTAGACTTCCTCAATAGGAGCACACGACACTCAACTACTTTTTGTGAGATCCAGGTTAATTCAAAGCTTTAATGAGTCCATGGTAGATTCATTTTGGTATTGTATCGTAGTTAAGGGTAATGAGGGGTCTCTCCCGACCTACTCTAAGGTATTCTATCTTTTAGAGGCTTTGTAGATTTATGTATATGGTTCAGTTGCGTCTTAAAAAGTTGTGGTGTTATCAGCCAAGTCTTGTATATAACTTTTGGGTCTACTTATGTTGGTTCGTATCGCTGCATCCTATGTGAACTTCTCACACGATTGTTATAGGTATATGCATAGTAAGCACAGGTTACAGGTTGGTTCTCTTGGGTCTTTAGGGCATCATGTGTCTGTCTGTCTTAATGGGATTTGAGGCTTGACACTATTGATACGATACACTGAATCCATGAAGATGGTGGATAAATATAGGAGATTAAGAGAAGAGAAGGGTAAATGATTATTGTTAAAATTAACGAGATAAATAAGGAGTGTCTGAAAAATCCGTGGATCTTTTTGAGTTTCCTATATGAGAGGTACCTTAAGAAGGATGATTTTGATAAATACCAAAAGCAATTCAACAATCAAGGGGTCATGGAAGCTTGGTAAGCGAATGGATGTTTTGCTTTCATGGTCACATTTTTGGGGATTATTATTTTGTCTGAACGAGATAAGAATATCAACATTCTTCTGACTGGGGTGGTGAAGCCGTTGATTAAAATGGAAAACCCTACCATTATACCCATGTTTCTTGCATTTATATTCTATGCATTAACCAAGAATAAAAAAGAAGCCACCTACTTTGAGGGGTGCACCATCTTGTTACAAGTTTAGTTTTTTTGGAATATCTCTATCATCATAATCATGCGCTAAGATTGAATACGTACTGGTCTAATTATGTATCCGTTTACAAGGATAGGGTAGCGAAAGTTTCTTTCCCAAAAAGGATTCTAGCATGTGAAGAAAAACTCTCGGTGTTAACTTCTGATGAAATTGTTTGTAATTATCACTGGTTCCTAGCAAAGGATGTCATTTGCATGTCCTATGTTTTGTCACCCAATTTTGACACTCATTTATTCAAATTACATTTGTTTGAGCTTTTAAGTTAACTAGTTTTTTGACACGTGTGTTGCATGTGGTTATCAATTAAGAAAATTTAAGTGAAGATTTGAAAAATAAACTTTGCACAAAATAATGTTTCACATTTTTTTGTGAATGTTCAATGTGGATCATCATATATATCGCTTATTCATACGAACCTATGAAGACGATCAATGAAAATTATTAGTTAAATGCAGTCATGAATATATTTACTTCAATATTATGAGATTCAGTTATATAATTAGTCTTATCTCACTAATATTACCTTATAGACGATATTTGTTGTGTATTTTTCTTGTAATCGTATCATTGTTCTTTGCAAAATCACATAAGTAGCATTGATACATAAAGTCATTCTTTTGTTTCGAGCATCAACAATCAAACCGTGATAATTTTCTAACTCTTGAGAAGTTAAATAGTTTTAAATAAAAGATATTCAGAAGAATATATCTACATCACAAGAGAAATTGTTCATAAAAACAAATGAATTTAGAACATTACATACTATTTTGTGTGCCTTATCTGAAAAGTCATGCACTTTCCAAGAAGTCACAACCCTTTGGAAAAGTCACAACTTATTAAAAAAATAAAAACTATTTGAAAAAGTCACAATTCTTTGGAAAAGTCACAACTCATGAAAAAATCACAACCCTTTGAAAAAGTCGCAACTTATCAGAAAAGTCACATCGCATAGAAAAAGTCACAACCTAAGTTAGGGATGTATGAATTTATACTATAGTAAAATTAAACTAATAAAAGTTTCAACTGGTGTTACTTTAAGTCATATGAACTTTTGTTTGTTGAAAATGCTGAACTATTAAGAAATAGTAAATCAGTAAAATAAAAATGCAATGTCGATATAATGATAACTATTTTGAAGCAAACTTCCTGACAATTTATTCACATAAGTAGCAGTCATAAATAAAATCATTCTCTTGCCTTGGACATTAGAAAAACAAATGGTGACAATTCTCTAACTCTTGAGAAGTTGAATAATATTTTGGAAAATGATATTCAGAAGCATATGTCTACATAGGGTTAGACACTCTATCCTTGTTTGCCTTAGGGAAATTGGAAGGAACTTGGTTGGAACCCTCTTCTTGAACCTAGGCTTGTCTTGAATTTCAAGACTACCCTTGGAAGTACCTCCCTCATAAGTCTTGGCCCTCTTAAACTCCCTATTCTTACTCATGAGTCTAGTCTCCTCAACTTGTTGAGCATGAATCATCAACCGAGAGATATCCATATTGTCATGTAGCATCGCCGAACGTCACTCTTCAACTAAGTCATCGGACACTCCCGTCACAAAACGACTCATCTCATCCCTAGGATTAAATACCAATGAAGGAGCATACTTGGACAATTTAGTGAACTTCAAGGAGTACTCTTACACACTCATACCTCCTTGACGACGGTTGATAAATTCCTCCACTTTTGCCTCCCTTTTCTACCTAAGAAAGAAACGGTCAAGGAAAGTCATTTTAAACACCTCACAAGTGATAGGACCCTCTCTCAAGGCCCTATTGTCTCTACATTGTGTGTACTATGTTTGAGCTGCGTCCTTGAGTTGGTAGGAAACTAGTTCAACCTTTTCATTCGAAATCAACCCCATAGCATAAAGAATCTTCTAGACCTCATCAATGAAGTCTTGGGGGTCTTCAAACAATTTCGACCTATAGAACATAGGAGGGTTCATCCTAGTGAAGTCCCTCAAGCCGGAAGCCATGGTACAAGCATTTGGTTGAACACAGTGTCCAACCTCCATATTCGCTTGAGCCGTCATGGCTCGAGCTTTGGTGGTCATGGCTTGGGCCGAAGTCACAAATTCCGACCTTATCTCTCCATCTGTCATAGGTGTAGGAATGACCGGAGCTTGGTCTTGTGGAGGCACTTGATTGCCTTGTGGAGGGACTTGGTTCTCTAGGGGATGAACTCCCGCATTAGCCAAATCTTCCTCTATTCTCCTTGCAGCAGCCCTTCTTCTATTCATCTCCTATATCCACAAGAAAAAGATTAGAAGAAAAAGGGACACATAAAGTTTCAACTCCTAAGGCAGGACTTTCAAGATTATCAAAATGTGAGAATTCCTAAGCATCACATAGCCTCTCATTCATAAGTGTGGAGCGTTTCACACCCATGAACAAGACTCTACATAGACGTGGTTTAGTGAGACATCAACCCTAAGATTATTTCAACCTCATGCTCTGATACCAAGTTTGTCACGACGGGGGAGCACCCCTTAGACGTAACCGGCTCGGAGAGGACTAAGACTAGCCTCTTAGCGTTCTCATTACATTTCATAGGTTAAAAATGCGGAAAAATTAAAAACTTTTTACATATTGAGGTTTACATAGACGTCTCACATACTATGTAGGGATAGACTCCTCGCATAGGGACCTTACATAGGCTTCTCGTTTATACAACATAAACCATTACATAGGAAATAGTCTACTAATATCATCTCACATAAAACCATATAAACGAGTAGAATTATTGGGCATAGCCAATACAAAGTCAATACTCCATTAAAGTCTTACATCAATGTTTCAATTGATAAAGGAATGAACAATGTCTTTATGACAATACATCTTCAAAGCTAGAATGTAGAAAAAGTAACATCCTCGAACATGAGGACCTACCAACGCTTGGAGAAAAGAGTCCAAGTCTTCTTCAATCGGCCTCGTAGAAACTTAATGGCTGAAACCTACATATTTGTAGAAAACATAGAAATATGGGTTAGTACACCACTTGTACTAAGTATGGATATATGCACATAAAATCATTTGAAAGCCATGCTTAAAAGGGCATTTTGTTCAAAGCCATGCTAAGTCACTTTTGAAAGCCTTAATGAACAAATAAGAACACATGCAAGCCAATAATCACATATTCATTAAGACAAGTCCATATGCAACACAAGACCAATATCATCAATAAAATCAAGGCAACATGGATACTATCAACATAAGGTCATATCAACATGAATAGTAGCATATAAAGATCATATAACCAAAGCAACTCCAACATCATAACAAAGCATGTACAAGAGTTCATCTCATCACATCATACAAGACACTTATTCACAATCCCTTCCCAAGCCTACAAGTGCAATATCTTTATGAAGTCCCATAACCCCACATAGTCAAGCAGACAATGAAAGTGATCATAAATAATGCCTAACTTCATTTAACAAATCATCATGAGTAGTCATCATCACGTATAGCAATATAGACCAATAACATGTTCATAAGTGAAACTAACACCATATAGGATCATCAACATGTAAAGTCAACATATGCATATCATTAAAGTCATAAGAGTATAAGAACATCCTCCTAGGACTTCTCTCAAGGCCATCTAGTGCAATGCATAGGTAGAGTCCCATACCCCCATACTAAGAAGAACCCCTTAAGTCGTCCTAATTAGAGTTCACTTTATTACATTCATTTTACTTTCGGGAACAATTGCCTTAACCAACATAGTCCATGTGAGCTAAACATGGAATCCGGTGTCATGAAACCCTACACCGAAAGAAGGTGGTTTACTTGCTAAGTTAGAACCAAAACATGAACATAACGTTTTAGGTGGATCCACTAGCTTGTATTCCTATGGGGGCAACATAGTTCAAGAACTAGGAGACATACTTGAGACCCTCTTTATGCACCATGGCATTGTAATCTCTATCTCATGAGAACCATTGTGAAACTACCTTCCCACATTGGGAAGGGACACCTCTCATAACTAGTTCACTCGATGCTAAGCTAAAGTCCCTTTTTGAAATGTCTTTAAGCCTTTATTAATCATCATAGCTTAGTATAGGCCATAGGAGACTAACCCTTTGTATATTCATAACATTAGCTCATTAAGAATTGCATGAGAACTTCCTTTCAAAACAACCCTCATATGTGTGATTAACACATTATCATCATATCATAGTAAAGCACATAAGTGATTCACAATCATCCTTATATCATCATACCTTAATTATAATCTCACAATCAATATAATCAAGAAATTTCAATTACATTCATCAAACCATCACCTATGTAATCTAATCACAATCAATACTTCAATTGAACGTCATCATCAAGTATAAGCCATCTTAATTGAAGTAAGGATATAAGATCATAGGTCTTACCAATTTGCCTTCACAAGCCGTTTTCCATGGTCTTACCATTAACCAACCACATTCATCCATAAATAGACTTAATAACATCACATAATAGTAATTAACACAAGAACTAAGTCAATTTCATCATCACTATTCAATTCATCATCAATTCATAACTTAGGGTTAGGGAAATAGGGTCAATTCATGATCTCTTCTATAGAACTAGGTCTAACATGAATAAATACCCTAATTCACCAATAATCAATCATACTATACCCTCAATAATCAAAAGAAACCAATAGCAATACAATTTGAAAGATCAATTTTGGATTAGGAATGAAACCCATGTTTTTATCAACTTTTGGAAATCAATTTAGAAGAACCCTTTGGGGAAAGGAATCCCAAAGGTGAAGAGTTTCCATACCTTGTTAATCCTTGAATATTTATGGAGAGAAGTGAAGTTCTTGCATCCCTAAGACCTTTGACCTTGGTCTTCTATGGAGTCTTCTTTGGGGAGAGAGAAAGTATAAAGAAGGTGAAGGATTTGAGTTCGGGAATTGAGGGTGTTGGGTTAGATTAATGAAGGTTAGGTCTTTATGTAGTTCCTTAATTAACTTAATTAGGCACCCCCTAACCCCTAATTAACCAACTAACCAACTAACTAATTAAAAATACCCAACTTAAAAAGTCACAGCAAAACCAGGCCTGACCTACGAGACCCCGACCTACGGTCCGTAGGTCAGTCGACGCCCACTGCACCCATCGTCCTGCACTTCCATCGATGGTGTCAGAGACTGGTTCTTGGAACTTCCTCATACATTTGGCTAAGTGTTCAATGATGGAGCCATCGACGGGGCGTCGTCCAACCGACGACTCATCGATGGATACTGCCCAAAATGGCAGTTTTGGTCAATTTGGAAGTGTCCTCCTCAAGGACCCTTAGGGTGGTCCTTGGGGAGTCTTACCCGGACGTTTTGACCCGAAATATATTCTAATGCATGTTTAACACCTTCTTACTAAATGTAATTGAATTCCGACTATTAAAACCCCATGAGACATGCCAAGTCACACTAACCTCTATTTCAAAATTCACCGGACATCATGGACGTTCCTTGACATTTTGACTCTAAAACTTCCTAAATGATTTATATACATCATTTTAGGCCTTAAAACAGTGTTTATAGTTTTTTTTCAACATGTGAGGCTCAAGATTAGGTCTAAGACTTCCGGAGTGTTACAAAAGGACATAGTCTTTCATAAAGGTCACAACCCTCCGGTAAAGTGACAACCCTTCAGGAGAGTCACAACCTTCATTTCATGTTCACACCTTTAAAACCCAACAAGATGTTCCAAAAACCACGTTTGTAACAAGATGTTTCACCCCTCAAAGTAGGTGGCCTCCTTTCTTGCTCTTGGTTAATAAGCAAAATATATCTACAAGAATCATGGGTATAATGGTAGAGTTTTCCATTTTAATCAGCGCCGTTACCACCCAAAACGAATGTCGATATGTTTGTCTCAATTAGAAAAATTAATAAGCCCCGAAAATGTGACCATGAAGCCAAAATGTTCATTCACTTTCCAAGCTTCCATGACCCCTTGATTGAAGATTTGCCTTTGACACATGATTGTTAAACTTTGAAAGGATATGATTTGATATGGTTTAAATAGTCTGTTTGATTTTGAAATGCTTTTACTGAATGACAAGAAAAATAAAAATGGGAGTAGACCTTTATAAATCCCGTACCTAACGATGGGTACATTAGACCTGGTGCACCTTGTACTTACCGATTACTGATAAAGCCCTTGCTAGTGGGAAGGTAGAGCTAGTATACCGTTACCGACATCCCTTGAGTAGGAAAATCTACCGATATGAATATTTAACTCTTAGTTCACTGTTATTGGTTGCTTCTTAAAGAGAAGGCCACACTGATTACATAATTCATCCTTGGAGACCTCCCATCTATAAGATTTGATATGAAAGTGTTTTTCTGAATTTACTACCACGATTTGATATGTAAGTGTTTTTCTGAGTTTACTACCAAGATTTAATGAAAGTGTTTTTCTGACTTTACTATTAAGTGTTTACATTTATTTTGCTTACATGAGGCAAATAAGATTGAATATTGTTACCGTTTCTAAAAAATTCATTGAGTTTAGCTATTTTATTAACATACTAGCATGTTTTGTGACTTGTCCCTCATTAAAATAGTTGTGGTTAAGTGTTATTACTCACTGAGCTAGCGTCTCACTCCACGCTTTATTTTATAGAGAATGCAGGTGACATGGGTAATGGTTTCTTAAACTAGATCTTATGAGTTGATAGCTCCTTATGAGACCCCCACTTGTTCGCGTGGACAATAAGCTTATTAGTCGTTATAAACGTTTCTAGGAATTCTTAGAGTCGCTCCATAGTCATTCCTTATATTAGAAGTTATGAGTATTCTTTCGTATTGTTAACTTGTGTCTAGTATGAGACTTATGTTTTGGAGTTGAAATTAGTATTTTCACTCTTCGAATAGTCTATTGATGAATAAGGTGGATTCTTAGAGACGCTCCATGGCGTGTAGCCCCTCTTCGTGGAATCCAAATAAAAAAGAATCTTCAAGTCAAATTTCACTTTCACAGGTACTTCCTACGATCCGTACCACTTCCTACAAATTATCTGTGGGTCCATACAGACTCATAATAGACTTGACATTTTCCAAATTCCAACCCAACTCCTATGACTGCCTTCCAATGACCCGTATAACTTTCTACGATCCGTAGTAGGCTCGTTAGAACCTACCCCAGAGCCAAAAATGCAACTTTTCCTTTCAAAAATCAACTTCCAATTGTTGAGGTGTCACATTAACCAAGATTTCTCCAATGTCATTGAGAGTACTAGGGAAAAAAAAGAAAAGTCAATGAGATGTCCTATTGATTCCAATGCATAGACAAGCTTTGAAATTTCTGCTGGATCTTATGTCCATACTATTGAAAAAAAATCATGGAAAAGTATATTATGGATGCTCAAGGGAATACCATGTCCAAATGCCATTACTGACATCCTTTACAAGAAATGGGAACCAATTGACTTTGTGGATAATCACTATAGTAAGGAGACTTAACTAAGAACCTACTATCATTACCTTCAACCATTGACCAACATGAACATGTGGCCTGATTAAAAAAATCCCCATGTGGAACCACTAGTTGTTAAATCTATGCAGGAAAGCCAGAAAAGATTAGAAACGGAGAGTCTTGGGTGAAGCAAGTCTGGAAATTTTCAAGGAAATGTGTTTTACATGACTTGTAGCACCTGCCAGAAAGAAATCACAACAAAAGAACTTGTCATTTAAAGCTATGTGATTTTACATGTTATCTCTCATTTATGGTTTATATTTGAGTTATGTGACTTTATATCTATTTGGTGTTGTAGGATTATGTTGTTGTTGTACCAAATAATGAAGTAGGTACTTGTAGGGCACTTCCTAGACCTAACGGAAGGCTAAAGAAGACAGTTACTAGTGCTGAAGCACCTGCTACTACTGGATCACCTTCTAGACCTAGGGGAAGGCAAGGAAAAACAAATGTTAATCGTAACAAACAATGATTTTGATATTGATGCACCTGGAAGAGGGAAAGAACTTGTGAACATGTTTCAGCATCAACTATAGACATAGGTATGACTTTTGAGCCTGTTGTAGCACAAGAATGAGGCATGAAAAGAGTTGCTGCTACATCCACTTCCTCACCTGCAAGAGGAAGAAGAACAGACATTGGAATGGCTTCTACTCCACTTCCTCGCACGAAAGAGGAAGAGGAAGAGGCATAGGCATTGGAAGGGCTGCTACAACACCTGTAAGAGAAAGAGGTATAGGCATTGGAAGGGCTGCTACATCCACTTCCTCGCACGAAAGAGGAAGATGCATAGGAATTGGAAGGTCTACTACAACACCTGTAAGAGGAAGAGGCATATGCATTGGAAGTGATGCTGCTGCAACAGGTTCTTCACTTGCAAGAGGAAGAGGTAGGGGAAGGGGTGGTGCAACTATTCAAGCATAAAGAAGAGGCAGGGTCTGAAAACACCTCTAAGTGAGATAGGAATTTCAATGAGGGAATGTTTGTATGAGTGGTTTGAAAATACAACGATTTGCACTACAAATGCTCCACGTAATCTACCTGCTACATATGTTCAATCTCAATGTAATGCAGTACCTCGTAAAAGGTCTAGAGCAGTTGGAATGAGAGTTCTTATTGCTGAAATTGGTTTTATAACATATAATGTAAGTCCTAAGAACCTCTGTTAGCTTTCTATTAATTTTTTAAATATTTATCTCTTAACTTTGTACCTACATATTACAACATGGACTCCCAAGTAGTAGGATACCACATACTGGTTCTGAACAACCTATCAGTTCAATTGATGTTATTGGGGACCTTGCTTTCACAATGGCAACAAACTGGCTTGAAGTGATGAGGGATGATACGAGATTGAATAAAAGACAGAAAGTGGCTTCTGCACAATCCAAGCAACAATGGAAGTAGTGTTAATATGTTGATAGCTTTTTTATATCAAAGATGATGTAACATTGTTATTTGCGCAAGTTGTTTCGTCAAACAATGTAATTTAGCTTAACAAGATTTCATGTTTTGAGGTTGTGATGGTCCACTTGAACATCCATGTCAACTTGATGCACTGATTTTATATAAACCAACTTATGTTACACTTGCTATTAACATTGAATGTTTCTATCATTTGTGTTTATCATTTGTCCTTGCAATTTTTTTGTACAACTAATGAGAATAAAGCAATCATAAATTAGGTAAAGAGGTAAAAGAAATGGGTCAAATTTAATGAATATTAATTTCACCTTTGTTGATACATGACAGTTAATGATAGGCTCATAAAGTATCATTGCACGTCCTACACGCCCGTCGTACGTGTTTTCATGCATTGGTGTGTCTGGACACACACAGACACACACGCACAGACACGACACAACACACACACACACACACACACATATATATATATATATATATATATGTATATATATATATATATACACACTAGATTCACTGCACGTTAGGTTAAGTCATGAGATCCCTATACACGAGATATTTTATCTTTTATGTATGTTTTAGTCTTTCAACATATCAGTATGTATTTTAATAATGCACAACGTCATAATAAGTGAATGACCAATCTATTTGCCTTCTCGCTTTTTGGGCATGTTGTAACGAACGACATATTCTAAACTTGTTATTAGGAAATTTGTTAGTAAGTAATTGTGTATAAATTAATAATTTGTCCTCTAAGTTATGTCATGTAATGAACTGTATGTTTCCTTTTAATATTTGAAATTAAGTGTACCAGGTATTTGTATAACTTTAATACAGAAAAGTAAAGTCTTCAGTGGTAGATGTCTGGTGTTTTTCATATCGTCTCCTCTTCCACCAAACCTAAGAATTCGTCCAATATAATTTTCATTATTTACATGTGTGGTGTATATTTTTTCAAGTCTGAGTTCTTACAATTTTTGTATTAATTAAATCTCACCTAATACTTTCTTGTCGACACTATTTCTTGTGTATGTCCTGGTGAATCAATCTGCTTGTTCAGTCATGACTTGCACTTTTTGTTGTTAGCATAGATATTCCTCTAGATAGTGCAATATATAGTTTGTCATATGAGAAAGCATGCCAGTGTAGGTATACTCCTACATTGGATATTGTTTGACCTGTAGCATATTTTATTTTTTTATCGGTTTTGGTCCTTAACAGTTCAATTTTCGGTTTAACCTATAAAATATACTTATAAAACAAATATATGACTTCTCTAATAAATTTGACACGACAAGACAATAACGTAATTTTACAAAAGCTCATAAAATAGAAATAACATCAATAAACATGAAAAAACTATTCATGTGTAACACAAAGACAAATAAATAGGAATATAATTCTTACTTTAGGTTTTGCTGATTTGAATAATGTAAAGTTGTGACCTCAAAGTAATAACGAAGTATGCATTGATTGCTAAATGAAAATTACATAACTATAAAGATATTAAGATTAATATTTACTAATATGTATGTATATGTAAAAGTATTAATTTACTATAGTTTGATTTCTTAATGGGTTATCGATATACCATTATGTAAAACCAATACCGAACCGATAACCCAATAATTCTTTTTATAAAACCATTTAGAAATTGTTCACCCAATAACCCAATAATAATAACGAGCAATACTTTTTTCGGTTCGATTTGTCGGTCGAATCGGTTTTTGCAGACCCCTAGGGGGGGGGGGGTGATAGTTGTATTGTTGGAGTAGACACCTGGTTTGTGTCATATTGACCTATGACATTCTCGTCAAAGCCTCTAAAAATTAACCTTGTCCCATTGCATAAATCATTTAAGGGGTCCAGTTTTCTTAGCAATATGATGGATACATTTTCTTTCAAAACAAACCTAATGTATAAAATGAAAGGAATCATCAATTGGTATGTATCATGTAATTCTTTCTTATCTTTTGTGTTATGAAGCATTATAATAAGATAAGTGTAAAAGTTAGGATGAATAAGACAACATACCTATGCGGAAGAGAACATTGGGTGTTAAAGTTTTTAGGTATAAATAGAGATCATATCTTTACAAAGGTTGATTCTATATAGTCTTGCACGCTAAAGCCTAGTAAATATTTTGCCATTTTAAATAGTATAACTTGGGTACGTTGTTCTCTACCACACATTTCAAGTCGTAAGTAGTATCTGTTTAAAAAAGGGGAAGAGGGTTGTTATAGTTATATTGTTGGAGTAAACATCTTGTTTGTAGCATATTGACCTGTTGTTTTTTCTGCATGTATGACATTCTTGTCCAAGCCTCTGTAAATAAATTATGTCCCATTGCATAAGCCATTATAGCGGTCCAGTTTTTTCAGAAGCATGATCGACACATTTCAAAACTAACCTAATGTGTAAAATTAAAAGAATCATCAAATGCTATGTGTATGTAATTGTGTAATTATTTTCTTCGTTTTTGTGCTATGAAGTATCACAATAAGATAATTGTAAAAGTTAGAATTGATTAAACAACGTACCTATGTCGTGGAGTCCATTGGGCGTTAAGGTGTTAGGTATAAATACTGTTCATATCTTTATTGAGGTTGATTCTTTGTAGTCTTGCACAAATATTTAGCCGCTTCAAATCACATAAGTAGTATCGATAAATAAAGTCATTCTTTTGCCTTTAGAATTAAAGAAAATCGTCAGATTTCTCTAAATTTTGGAAAAAGAGATGCAGGAGCATATATCTACATCCCAAGAGAAATTGTTAACAAAATCAAATGAATTTAGAGTACATCATGTTAACTTCTTATGCTGGAACATTACGTACTAATATATATAATTAGCAAAAAAATAACTATTTCATCATAAAAATTATATTTTCCCCACAATACTCGAGGTTATGGAATAAACCATCTTAGGATAGAATGACTTACTTCATCAGAATAGTGGTACCTCATATTCTGCTAAACACTCATTCAAAAAAAATAATTCACACAGAAAAATTAAAACTCAAGAAGAAGAAGAAGAAGAAGAAGAAGAAGAAGAGTAGAATATTAGAAAAAAATGTGGTAGAAAAATGAGAGGAATTCCTCTATTTATAGTACAAAAAATGTAGTATAAAGAAATATATTTTTGTGTCTTATATAAAAACTCATGACCTTTTCGAGAAGTCACAACACATTTAAAAAGTCACAACTTTTTGAAAAAGTCACAACTCTTTGGAAATATCACAAATTATTGATAAAGACAACTCTTTGGAAAAGTCACAACCCAAGTTAGGGATATTATAGTAATTGAACATTCAAGTTAGGAGTTTATGCTTTTAAGGTAATATAGATATAGATAAAGTATTATGGATCTTTTTAATTTTTTTTAAAACAACCTTTTCCTTAGCAAAACATACATCTAAGTGTTAACTTCATAATTAAAATAAGAAAAAATAAATAAAAATACAACTAACAACTAACAAAAAGATCAAAAAGTACTCAACAATAAAACATAAATATATACAATATCACGACATAATTAATTTAGATTTGACGACCCTGTTGGGTACTTTTTTGTTTTTTTAAAATTTGATTTTTGTACATTAATTTTGTTTGGCTTTATTTATTGATCAGATATATATTTAGAATTCGAGCATTGTACATAATTATGCTTTTTTGTCTAATATATTCTTTGTTAATTTAGTACCTTGATGTGGTGTTATTATAGATATAAATTTTCTTTTCTCGCACACCCACTTGAGACTCTTGAAACATCCATTATACAATGTGTGTGCGGATACGCTCCACAATACTTGAGATGAGTCGGTGTGTAGTTACGCTTTTGGTTTAGTATTTTAGTCACACATGTTAGGCGAGGTTAGACCACTGGTTAAATCAAAATATCTTTACTATCGGAAAGCTAACCCTCCCCAACTAGAGTTGTTCACTCGAGTAAGTCAGTCTAGATACCTTTTCCATATAGGGTGATAGACCTAGTAGAACAATCCACAAATAATATTTTTAGTAGGCTACATTTGTTTATATCATGTGAATTTGTCCTAGAAGATACTCAACACATGTGATAGGGCTGTTTAAGAGAGGCATTGTATGAGATATTTGAAGACAAATTGTTTAGACAACTTCACATTTTTTATTTGACTTCAAGATGACTTGTCTTTCCCTTTTATAAAAAAAGGTTAAAAAAGAGACCTTTTAAAAAGAGAGTCAATTTGTTTTTAATGAACTACACACATAATTCTCACCAAAAAGAGATACGTAGGAATCTTTTTTTGGATTCAGTGTTTCTAATAATGGTGTTTACCTATATTAAAAAAATTCTTTATTTATTTTGTGTCCTTGATTAAATGTTGTGTCAACCAAGTGAAATCTTTAATTTTAATTATCTTCCGTTTAAAGGTATGAATGATTCCTCCAACATGATTGTTGATACGACACAATTGATCCGTGGAAATGATGGATAAGTATGGGAGATTAAGAGAAGAGAAGGGTAAAGAATCATTTGGGTCATCTTGTACATTTGATAGAAAATGACCCTAGAAGAGATGTGATCAAGGCATTGATCATTTTTCAGATCCCAAAAATAACATGTTTACCTTATAGAAATTTGAAATAACTCCAACCATAGAGGAAATTGTTAGCTTCATAAGAAAAGGGTCTAGTATTCTGTATGCTGATCTTCGTAAAAAAATACCTATAATCCCTTTAGAGCGTCAATAACAACAATTTTCTGGTCATAGTTAAAATTAACGAGATAAAGAAGGAGAGTCTGAAAAATCGGTGGATTTTCTTTAGTTTTATATATGATAGGTATAGTAAGAAGGATGATTTTGATAAATACCAAAGGCAAATCTTCAATCAAGGGGTCATGGAAGCTTGGAAAGTGAATGAACATTTTGGCTTCATGGTCACATTTTTTGGGCTTATTATTTTTTCTAATTGAGACAAGCATATCGACATTCTTTTTGGGTGGTAACGGCGCTGATTAAAATGGAAAACTCTACCATTATACCCATGATTCTTGTAGATATATTCCACTTATTAACCAAGAGCAAGAAAGGAGGCCACCTACTTTGAGGGGTGAAACATCTTGTTACAAATGTGGTTTTTGGAACATCTTGTTGGGTTTTAAAGGTGTGAACATGAAATGAAGGTTGTGACTCTCCTGAAGGGTTGTCACTTTACCGGAGGGTTGTGACCTTTATGAAAGACTATGTCCTTTTGTAACACTCCGAAAGTCTAAGACCTAATCTCGAGCCTCACATGTTGAAAAAAAAGTATAAACACTGTTTTAAGGCCTAAAATGATGTATATAAATCATTTAGGAAGTTTTAGCGTCAAAATGTCAAGGAATGTCCATGATGTCCGGTAAATTGTGAAATAGAAGTTAGTGTGACTTGGCATGTCTCATGGGGTTTTAATAGTTGGAATTCAACTACATTTAGTAGGAAGGTGTTAAACATGTATTAGAATATATTTTGGGTCAAAACGTCCGGGTAAGACTCCCCAAGGACCACCCTAAGGGTCCTTGAGGAGGACACTTCCAAATTGACCAAAACTGCCATTTTGGGCAGTGTCCATCGATGAGTCGTCGGTTGGACGACGCCCCCTCGATGGCTCCATCATTGAACACTTAGCCAAATGTATGAGGAAGGTCCAGGAACCAGTCTCTGACACCATCGATGGAAGTGCAGGACGATGGGTGCAGTGGGCGTCGACTGACCTACGGACCGTAGGGCGGGGTCTCGTAGGTCAGGCCTGGTTTTGCTGTGACTTTTTAAGTTGGGTATTTTTAATTAGTTAGTTGGTTAGTTGGTTAATTAGGGGTTAGGGGGTGCCTAATTAAGTTAATTAAGTAACCACATAAAGACCTAACCTTCATTAATCTAACCCAACACCCTCAATTCCCAAACTCAAATCCTCCACCTTCTTTATACTTTCTCTCTCCCCAAAGAAGACTCCATAGAAGACCAAGGTCAAAGGGCTTAGGGATGCAAGAACTTCACTTCTCTCCATAAATATTCAAGGATTAACAAGATATGGAAGCTCTTCACCGTTGGGATTCCTTTCCCCAAAGGGTTCTTCTAAATTGATTTCCAAAAGTTGATAAAAACATGGGTTTCATTCCTAATCCAAAATTGATCTTTCAAATTGTATTGCTATTGGTTTCTTTTGATTATTGAGGGTATAGTATGATTGATTATTGGTGAATTAAGGTATTTATTCATGTTAGACCTCTATAGAAGAGATCATGAATTGACCCTATTTCCCTAACCCTAAGTTATGAATTGATGATGAATTGAATAGTGATGATGAAATTGACTTAGTTCTTGTGTTAATTACTATTATGTGATGTTATTAAGTCTTTTGATTGATGAATGTGATTGGTTAATGGTAAGACCATTGGAAAAGTCTTGTGAAGGCAAATTGGTAAGACCTATGATCTTATATCCTTACTTCAATTAAGATGGCTTATACTTGATGATGACGTTCAATTGAAGTATTGATTGTGATTAGATTAGATAGGTGATGGTATGATGAATGTAATTGAAATTTCTTGATTATATTGATTGTGAGATTATAATTAAGGTATCATGATATAAGGATGATTGTGAATCACTTATGTGCTTTACTATGATATGATGATAATGTGTTAATCACACATATGAGGGTTGTATTGAAAGGAAGTTCTCATGCAATTCTTAATGAGCTAATGTTATGAATATACAAGGGGTTAGTCTCCTATGGCGTATACTAAACTATGATGATTAATAAAGGCTTAAAGACATCTCAAAAAGGGACTTTAGCTTAGCATCGAGTGAACTAGTTATGAGAGGTGTCCCTTTCCAATGTGGGAAGGTAGGTTCACAATGATTCTCATTAGATAGAGATTACAATGCAATTGTGCATAAAGAGGGTCTCAAGTATGTCTCCTAGTTCTTGAACTATGTTGCCCCATAGGAATACTAGCTAGTGGATCCACCTAGAATGCTATGTTCATATTTTGGTACTACATTGGCAAATAGTCCACCTTCTTTCGGTGTAGGGTTTCATGACACCAAATTACACATTTATCTCATGTGGTCTATGTTGGTTAAGGCAATTGTTCCCGAAAGTAAAATGAACGTAATAATGTGAACTCTAACTAGGATGACTTAAGGGGTTCATCTTCATATAGGTAGGGGTATTGGACTCTACCTATGCATAGCACTAGTTGGACTTGTGTCACATCCGGGGAGCACCCCCTAGACGTAACCGGCGTCTCCGTCCTCTTTGAGGACTAAGACTAGCCTCTTAGCTTACATCATTACATTCATATGTCAAAATGCGGAAAAATTTAGAACTTTTCTATATCTATCTTGAGGTTTACATAGACCTCTCGCATACACATAATATAGCCATATTGAGTAAGCATAGACCCTTCATATTGGAAGATTACTTAGTCTTCTACTTTTATTACACATAGATATATAAGATATAACATAGTCTTAAAACCGGATGTCTCATCTCATAACGATCTAAAACAAGAGTATATCAATTGGGCATATCCCATACATCAACGTAATAAAGCCACATATAGGTTATACAATGTTTAGTACTCAAATGAAAAGGAAAGAAATATAAGTATTATAAGTAGAACAACATCAAAATCTTGATAATGGCATTGCCTCGGAAAGTGAGGACCTACCCAACTTGGACGAGTGAGAATTCCAAGTTTTCCTTCAAAGTCGTCTCAAAAGTCCTTCAACGACCAAAACCTAAAATGTTAGGGAAAAAGGGAGAAAATGGGGTTAGTATACCACCTGTACTAAGTATGAGACCATATGCACACACATAATAAAATTATGCTAAAAAGGGACATTTAATTAAAGCATGCAATTTACTTTGAAAAGCCTTATGCACATTCAAGAAGACCATACCAATCAATAAGACATATTCATTAAGTCAAGAGCATGTACCACACAAGACCAACAATACTAAGTCTATTCAAGCCAACAAGCATATCCACATAATTTGAACACATAGTCAAGACAACCTTATTATCAAGCTATAACATCAACAAGCGTGAATAAGAGTTCATTACAACATAGCCAAAGCAAGACCATTACCCATGAACCCTCATTATGTCAACTAGTGCAATGACTAAGCAAAGCCCCATAACCTTAATCAATCGAGTAAACTCAACAAGAGCCATGACCAATGTCCAACTTCACATAATATATTATTAATAGTACATATCATCATACTTTAGCAATAGAGACCAAACACATATTCATAAGTGAAACCAATCATCATATAGTAATCATTGTGCAAGATCATCATATACATATCACGTACCATTATAAGCATATACATATATAAGAACATCCTCCTAAGAATTCCCTCAAGGCTAACTAGTGCAATGTTTAGATAGAGTCCCATACCCATACCTAGACTAAGCTAAACCCCTTAGGTCATCCTAGTTAGAGTTCATTCCTTTAGTTCATTTTACCTTTTTGGTAACATCTTGCCTTAACCGACATAGACCACATGAGCTAATATGGAATCCGGTGTCATGGAACCCTACACCGAAGGAAGGCGGACTACTTGCCAAGGTAGTACCAAAATATGAACATAGCAACTACATGGATCCACTAGCTAGTATTCCTTTGGGGGAAACATAGTTCAAGAACTAGGAGATATAGTTGGGACCCTCTTTATGCTACATGCATTGTAGTCTCCAATCTCATTAGTACATTAGTGATCCTACCTTCCCTATGTGGGAAGGGACACTCCTCACACTAGTTCACTCGGTGCTAAGCTAGAGTCCCTTTTGAAATGTCTTTAATGTCTTTATTAATCATCATAACTTAAAGTAGGTCATAGGGTCTATCCCTTGTATAATAATCATCATCATAGATTAATAAGAATTTCATGAGTATTTTCCTTTCATTGCAATTCATATAAGTGAAGTTAGCACATTTACATAGTCACATCATAATAAGGCACATTGGTAATTTATCACCATACTTATAACATTACATCTTAGCCAGCAACTCATAATCCATAGTTCAAGACATTTCAATTCAACATCATACCAACCCTATCAATCTTAATATAAGGTCTACTTCAATACAACATCATTACTTAAGCACAAGTAACCATAATCGAAGTAAAGAATAGAGATCACAAGACTTACTCAATCTTCTTCACAATGCCATCATCAAGGTCTACCATCAAACTCCAACTTAAACCAACAATGGTATAATAGTATCATATGATATTGAACACCATAATAACAAGACCAATTGAATCATTTACAACAATCCCTCACTAGTTCATACCCTAGAATTAGAGACTTAGATCAAGTTCATAGTTTACTTCACCATCTAAGTCAATTACTCAAGAACTAGCATGGTAGGACTACAATTCATCTCAATATATTCCTAAATTGTCACAATAACATCATAGGATAGTAATTCACACATTAACCAAGCCAATTACATCAATACTAGATAGTTCAATTCAAGATCACAACCTAGGGTTAAGGGGAAAAGGTCATCTTCTACAAACTAGAATAATCCATCAATAAGTAGTGTAATTAGTCATAATTCATCATAATATAATCAATACAATCGAAACAAAACCATAAAAAAAAATGAAATTTAAATATCAATTTCGAGATTGGAAGAGACCCACATGAAAACTCATCTTTTGAAATCAATTTGAAGGAACCCTTTGGGGAAAGAAGTCCCAAAGGTGAAAGGAATCCCATACCTTGATATTTGATGAATATTGATGGAGAAACTTTGAGTTTTGTAGCCCTAGAACCTCCTTGAATTTGACCTTCTATGGTGTTCTTCTTCTTGGGAGAGAGAAAGAAGAGAGAAGGAAGAGGTAATTTGGGTTTGGGAATTATGAGGGCTTAGGTTACTTTAATTAGGTTAGGGTCTTTATATAGGTTGTTCATTAACTTAAGTAGACTTCCCTTAAACCCCAAACTAATTAACAAACCACCTAATTAATTAACTTAACCAATCTAAAAATGAGCAGCTAAACCAGTGGTCTCACATACGAGACAACGTCGACGCCACGTTTGTCAATCGACCACCACAGGACCCTCCATCCTGTTGGTCCGTCTTTTGGTCAGAGACTAGTTAAAATCCAGTCCTTGCCAAATATTATAAATTTCCATCGACGGAGGAAATTGACACCCCGTCGATTGGACCACGATCCGTTGGTGGCAAGTCGTTTGTGGACACTTCCTTAGGCAGCCTTCCACACAAATGCAAGGGTCCTCCTCAAGGGACCTTGTTTGATCCTTGGGGAGTCGTACCCAGACGTTTGGACTATGAATTGACTTTCACACATGTTAGACATCCTTCCACCAAAATTCATCAATTTCTGACTCCGAAAACCTAATAAAATAGGGTAAGGCACACTAGCACCTCATTGGACTAGTTTCTGGACGTCATGGACGTTCCTTGACGTGTTGGTTCCTGAACTTCCTAAATGACTTATATATATTTAATTTGACCTTAATATAGTTTCTAAACCTTTTTACACCTATGTTAGTCTCTAGATTAGGCTTTAGACTTTCAAAGTATTACATTATCACCCCTTTAGGAACATTCGTCCCCGAATAACACTAAAATTCTTTAAAATGAAGGAATAGACTCAAGACTATCAGCCCAACCAACAACATATCAAAAAATAAGTCACAATCAAAACCAACATAACTTCATGACCTTTCCACAATCAACACCATAACATTATTTCCAACTTAAAAGCTTATCAACATGCATCACATGAGACATTCCTTATACCAAAACTTCCTTTTTTTTTCAATATATTCAATACAATTCATGAAGGCACAATATACCAAAATACACCATATAAGACCAAAACAAGCCAAAGAGCGTAATTGACAATTTTCAAGTTAAATAGGCACATTTCACTTTAATGTTACTGTAACATATTCATTTTTGCAGAACTTCACCAAAAATCAAAGCAACTGCAAATTTACCTATTATTTTCATTATTAGTAGGACTATCTAACCTTTGTTATCAAATAGATGAGGGTAACGGGACTTTATGTCGGCCTCGGCCTCCCATGTTGCACCCTCAACTAGGTGGTTCTTCCATAACACCTTTACGGAAGACACCTCTTTATTCCTTCACTTCTTTACTTGCCTATCAAGGATTGGAACCGGAACCTTCTCATAAGAAAGGTTCTCTTGTACACCAAGACCCTCAATAGGAAGAATGGACTCGGAATCACCGATAAACTTCTTAAGTATAGAAACATGGAATACCGGATGAACCGAAGCCAATTCACTAGGCAACTTCAACTCGTATGCAACCTTACCAATCGTTTACAAGATTACATAGGGACACACATAATGAGGACTCAACTTTCCTTTCTTGCCAAATCTCACCACCCCTTTCATAGGCGAAATTTTTAGGTACACTTTATTACCTTCTTCAAACTCTAATTTCCTTCTCGTATGGTCGGTATAGGACTTTTGCCAGCTATAGGCTGTTTTCAAGCGATTTCTTATGATATGAACCTTCTCCAAAGTCTTATAAATTAAATCGGGACCCAAAAGTGAAGACTCACCCACTTCAAACCATCCAATTGGAGATCTACATCTCCTACCATACAAGGCTTCATAAGGAGCCTAGATATAGATGAATGATCGCTATTGTTGTAAGCGAACTCCACCAAAGGCAAGTGCTTATCCCAATTTCCTTTGAAATCAATTATACAAGCTCTAAGCATAGCCTCAAGGGTTTGAATAGTATGCTCTGCTTGACCATCCATTTGGGGATGAAAAGCGGTGCTTAACTTCACCTTGGTACCCAACCCTTTTTTGGATGACCTCAGAAATCTAGATGTGAATTGTGCACCCCTATCCAATATGATGGATAAAGAAATACCATGGCGACACACAATCTCATCTATGAAGATCTTTGCATAATCCTCCGCCGAGTAAGTAGACTTGACGGGAATAAAATGAGCGGATTTGGTCAACCTATCCACAACCACCCATATGGAGTCATATTGCTTTTGTGTCCGAGGTAAACCTAACACAAAATCCATATTGATGTCTTCCCATTTCCAAGTAGGGACTTCGATTTCTTGAAGTAAACCACCCGGCTTTTGGTGTTCGGCTTTCACTTGTTGGCAATTTGGACACTTTGCAAAAAATTCCGCTATGTCCTTCATCAAGCCTTCCCACCAAAACACTTCCCTAAGGTCATGATACATCTTTGTAGAGCCCGAATGAATGGAGTAACGGGACCCATGAGCTTTCTCAAGAATACAGTTCCTCAAACTATCTGCATTGGGTACACACAACCTTTCTTGATACCTCAAGACACCATGCCCCCTAAGGAGAATGACTCATTAAGCTTACCAAGAACCGATTCCTTCAACTCCATCAATGTTTGATCAAGGTGTTGTTTGGACTTCACCTCGACTACCAAAGATGACTCGGAGTTATGATGGACCATAAAACCACCATTCGGAGAATTTTCCAATCTAACACCCAATCTCGCCAACCTATGAACATCTTTCACTAGGTTTTTCTTAGCTTCTTCTACATAAGACACACTACCCATGGTCATACGACTTAGAGCATCCGTAACCACATTGGACTTGCCGAAGTGATAGTATTGAGAACACTCATGTCGTAATCTTTGAATAATTCAAACCACATTCTTTGTTGGAGATTCAACTCCTTTTGAGTAAACACATATTGAAGACACTTGTGGTCGGTATACACATCAAAATGGACACCATACAATTAATGTCTCCATATTTTCAAGGCAAATACCACGGCCGCTAACTCAAGGTCATGAGTTGGATAATTATTCTCATGCACCTTAAGTTTCCTAGAGTAATAGGCTATTACTTTCTCATTTTGCATAAGCACACACCCTAAACCCACTCGGGATGCATCATAATACACCACAAAGCCCTTGGTACCCTCCGGTAAAGTCAACACCGGAGCGGTGGTAAGCCTATCTTTTAAGATTTGGAAGCTTTTCTCATATGCTTCCGACCACTCAAATTTCATACTCTTTTGGGTTAAAGTAGTCAATGGAGATGAAATGGACACAAAACCATCCACAAACCTCCTATAATAACCAACTAGACCCAAGAAACTCCTAATGTCGGTTGGAGTCAATGGTCTAGGCCAATTTTTCACCGCATTGATTTTCCTTGGATCAACCTCAACTCCCTCACCTCAACCAAAACTCACATTTGCTATACTTGGCAATTAATTGGTTCTCCTTATGAACTTGTAGCACCACCCTCAAATGGTCCATGTGTTCACCCTCATTTTTCGAATATACCAAGATGTCGTCAATGAAGACAATGACTTATGAATCTAGGTAACTTCAAAACACCCTATTCATGAGATCCATAAATGCCGCCGGGGCATTAGTGAGACCAAAAGACATTACTAAGAGCTCATAGTTACCATATCTAGTCTGAAATGCCATTTTTTGTATATCCTCACCTCTCACCCTAAGTTGGTGATAACCCGATCTTAAGTCAATTTTAGAAAAGTAGCTTGCCCCTTGGAGTTGATCAAACAAGTCGTCAATCCGAGGGAGAGGATACTTGTTCTTAATAGTGACTTTATTGAGTTGGCGATAGTCGATGCACATCCTAAGAGACCCATCCTTCTTCATTACAAACAAAACCGGAGCGCCACATGGAGAAATACTAGGTCTAATGAAGCCCTTGTCTAGTAAATCTTTGAGTTGAGCCTTCAACTCTTTCAATTCGGCCGGAGCCATCCGATAAGGAGAAACTTAAATGGGGTTGGTATCTGTTAGAAAGTCAATACGAAAATCAATTTCCCATTCGTGAGGGATTCCGGGAAGATCATTAGGAAAGACCTCCGAAAATTCCCTTACTACGGGGACTAACTCAATGGGAGGGTTTTTGGAGTCTAAATCCTTGACTCTTACAATGTGATATATACACCGCTTTGTAATCATTTTACAAGCCTTAAGACAAGAGATGATACGAAATCTAGGAATAGAATTTCCCCCCTTCCACTCTAAAACGGGTTCATTTGGAAAATTAAACTTGACAATTCTAAATCTACAATCAATGGAAGCAAAACAATCATGCAACCAATCCATCCCCAAAATGACATCGAATCGACCATATCAAGTTCTACTAATTCAACATGAGTAACTCTATTGGGCAACATTATAGGTCAATTTCTATATACCCTCTTTGCAACCACCGACTCACCTACCGGGGTAGTTATCATGAAAGGTTCATTTAGAATGTCGGGAAAAATATCAAACTTTCTAGCTATCAAGGGAGTAACAAAAGATAGTGTAGCACTCGGATCAAGTAAAAAATATACATTAATAGAGAAAACTTGTAACATACTTGTCACCACGTCGGAAGAACTCTCTTGTTCACCCCTTGAGCGAAGTGCATAAAAGTGATTCTTCTTTGGAGGTCCAACATTAGAACCACTAGTTTGAGCTTGCCCGCTACCTTTGTCTTTCCCCTTCACATTTGGGAAATCCCTAACCTTGTGGCCACTCTTGCCACACCCAAAGCAATTTTCCGTCCCAACAAGGCAATCACCATAAAGCTTCTTGCCACACTTTCCACAAGTTGGCTTCTTGTTTGGTGAGCTAGTACCTCTTCCCTTTTGAGACTTAGGGTTAGACACCCTATCATCACGAGCCTTTAGAAATTTGGTAGAAACTTGATTAGAAAATCTCTTATTAAACCTAGGTTTGTCTTGAATGTCAAGCCTACCCTTTGAATAACCACCATCAAAAGACCTTGCCCTCTTGGCATCTCTACTCATCCTCTTAGACCTTGTCTCTTCCACTTGTTGATCATGAACCATGAGACAAGAGATGTTCATATTGTCATGTAGCATAGACGAATGACATTCTTCTTTATGGTCATCCGACACTCATGTCACAAAGTGACTCATTTCATCTCTAGGATCAGAAACCAAAGAAGGAACATACTTTGACAATGTAGTGAATTTCAAAGAGTATTCAAGTACACTCATACCTCTTTGACGAAGGTTGATGAATTCCACCACTTTGGCTTCCCTCTTCTCCGTAGGAAAGAACCTAACAAGAAAAGCCTTCTTGAAAATCTCTCATGTCAACGGTCCACCTCTTAAGGGCCTATTGTCTCTCCATTGAACGTACCAAGTTTGAGCTTCATCTTTGAGTTGATAAGTGGATAACTCGGCCTTCTCACTAGTAGTCAACCCCATAGCATAGATGATCTTGTAGGTTTCATCAATAAAGGGTCTTCCTCCAATTTGGACCCGTAGAAAGTAGGGGGATTCATCCTTGTGAAATCCCTCAGACGAGAGGACATGATGCCAACATGTTGGTTTCCTCGGGGGACAACCTCCCGGTTAGCTTGAGCCGTCATGGATTAAGCTTGAGTAGTGACAACTTGTGCTTGAGTATTAATGGCTTGGTCCATTTGGATAAAGGCATCCCTTATGTCACCATACGTCAAATCAGGAGGATTTACCGGAGCTTGGTCATCATTAGCAACTTCTTCAAAATGAGGTACTTGATTGCCTTGGGGAGGAACTCCCATGTTGGAAATCTCTTCATCAAGTCTTCGAGCGTCTGTTCTTCGAGTATTCATTGCCTATAATCACAATAAAAGGATTATAAGCTAAGAGCACATATAACCAAGACTCTAGAGGCACGATGTTGGATTTCAAAGAAAAGGAGAGTTTCCTAAGAATCTTATAGTTTCCTATTCATAAGTGTGGCGCGCTTCACAATTATGAATAAGAATATACATAGACGTGGTTAAGTGATACATCGACTCTAAAGATATTAAATCTCATGATCTGATACCAAGTTTGTCACATCCGGGGAGCACCCCCTATACGAAACTGGCGTCGTCGTCCTCTTTGAGGACTAAGACTAGCCTCTTAGCTTATATAATTACATTCATAGGTTAAAATGCGGAAAAATTTAAAACTTTTCTATATCTATGTTGAGGTTTGCATAGACCTCTCGCATACACTTAATATATCCATATCGAGTATACATAGACCCTACGTATAGGAAGATTACTTAGTCTTCTACTTTTATTACACATAGATATATAATATATAACATATTCTTAAAACCGGATGTCTCATCTCATAACCATCTAAAACAAGAGTATATCAATTGGGCATATCCCATACATCAACATAATAAAGCCACATATAGGCTATATAATGTTTAGTACTCAAATAAAAAGGAAAGAACTAGAAGTCTTATAACTAGAACAACATCAAAAGCTTGATAGTGTCATTGCCCTCGGAAAGTGAAGACCTACTCAACTTGGATGAGTGATAATTCCAAGTCTTCCTTCAAAGTCGTCTAAAAAGCCCTTCAACGACCGGAACCTAAATTGTTGGGGAAAAAAAGGAGAAAATAGGGTTAGTACACCACTTGTACTAAGTATGAGACCATATGCACACACATCATCAAAAGTATGCTAAAAAGGGACATTTCATTAAAGTATGCAATTTACTTTGAAAAGCCTTATGGACATTCAAGAAGACCATACCAATCAATAAGACATATTTATTAAGTCAAGAGCATGTACATCACAAGACCAACAATACTAAGTCTAGTCAATCTAACATGCATATCCACATAATTTGAACACATAGTCAAGACAACCCTATTATCAAGCTATAACATCAACAATCACGATAAGAGTTTATTACAACATAACCAAAGCAAGTCCATTACCCATGAATCCTCATTATGTCAACTAGTGCAATGACTAAGCAAAGTCCCAAACCTTACTCAATCGAGTAAACTTAACAAGAATCATGAGCAATGTCTAACTTCACATAGCATATTATTAATAGTACATAGCATTATACTTTAGCAATAGAGACGAAACACATACTCATAAGTAAAACTAATCATCATAAAATAATCAATGTGCAAGATCATGATATATATATCACGTACCATTATAAGCATATACATATATAAGAACATCCTCCTATGACTTCCCTCATGGCTAACTAGTGCAATGTTTAGGTAGAGTCCCATACCCCTACCTAGACTAAGCTAAACCTCTTAGGTCATCCTAGTTAGAGTTCATTACTTTAGTTCATTTTACCTTTTTGGGAACATCTTGTCTTAACCGAAATAGAACACATGAGATAATGTTGAATCCGGTTTCATGGAACTCTACACCGAAGGAAGGTGGACTACCTGCCAAGGTAGTACCAAAACATGAACATAGAAACTACGTGGATCCACTAGCTAATATTCCTATGGGGGAAACATAGTTCAAGAACTAGGAGATATAGTTGGGACCCTCTTTATGCTACATGCATTATAGTCTCCAATCTCATTAGTACATTAGTTATCCTACCTTCCCTATGTGTGAAGGGACACTCCTCACACAAGTTCACTCGGTGCTAAGCTAGAGCCCTTTTGAAATATCTTTAATGTCTTTATTAATCATCATAACTTAAAGTAGGTCATAGGTTCTATCCCTTGTATAATCATCATCATCATCATAGATCAATAAGAATTGCATGATTATTTCTCTTTCATTACAATTTATATAAGTAAGGTTAGCACATTTACATAGTCATATCATAATAAGGCACTATTTTATCGAAAAAGTATTTTTTTGTATGTTTTTAGACTTTTTCAGAGTCGCCACTTTTTTTTTTAGGGAAAATTAAGAAAACTTTGTTTTTAAAAAGACTTAAACAGAAAAAATCTAGTGAAAACAATAGAAAGGGTTCGAGGATTCATATTTATATATTAGAAAGGTGTTAAGCACCTAAAATATCCGCTTAAAACGGTTTTCTGGCAACTAACTTAGTTTGGCTAAAACTTTATTTGAGATAAAATTTTGTTTAGAATTTATTTTAAAATGAATGATTGCTTCGCTATCTAAAAGATTTTCCATTATTTATTTTTAGTTTAACTCTTTGCTCGATTTAACTAGGCTATTAAGACGATATGACGTCTTAGGGGGATTTGGATTCGTTAATCTTATGACAAGCGGTAATTAAACAACGAGTAATTAAGAAAATAAAGGGAGAGGAGAGAGATTGGGGCCCAAACCCGGGTTCTGTCCGCCTGGACCGGTATTTGGGCCCATTTTATCTTTGGGTCTTAGGCCCATTAAGTCCGTACCTGTCTTAAACTAACATGATAATGAATCGTTCACCTCTTTGGGCCAAAGTCCCAATCTTCACCTGTCCTAAAATTCTAAAAATACAACAATGCTAAAGAAACAAAAGCTTAAGCCCAAAATTACAAAATAAGAAATAAATTTAAACTAAAAATCTTTATCTCCTTCCGCCTCGATTTCTTTTGCTTCGAGGCCTGTACGCCTTTTACGGAATTTATTTTTCGATTTAATAGACTGATTTGCTGGAAGAGAATTTGAGCCTTTGTGGCTCAACGTGAAGATGCACGGGAAACGTGACATAGTCCAATGGACTCATTCGAAAGTTCATGCCAGAAACAAGGGAACACAATTAGCAAATGACTAAATAAATATGGATCTAAGCATAATTTTCAATGAAATAAAAAAAATCGAGCAATGAAACATTGACCGCATTTATTAAAGCAAATAAAGACGTCACTTAATACAATCCTAAAAAAGAAACTAATTCCTTGTAGACCTATTGAAGAAAATGGTAAACATGACAAACTGACCACTTTGAACATTTGAGTAAACAAAAGAAAATGAAGTAGCATCATTCCAGGTAAAAAAATGGTAAACATCATCACACGGTTGAGGCTAGCGGAGACAAAATCCGAGGAAAACAACTCAAAATTTACTTTTAAAAGATGAAAGATATTATCAACCAAACAGGCTCAAAAGATGGTAATCACACTACGAATCATATTTGCGATATTCGAGCGTAAACATAAGAGTAAGCAGTGTTAAATGCCAACCGAATACAAGAAGGAAAAATCCCGACAAAGGCACAGTAAAAGAGAATAGAGGAAAACGCAGCTCTGAATAATAAAGACGTACATAGGGCTGAAACTACACGTCTTCTACCACAAATAACAGAGATACAATGACAAAATATTAACCACACATACCAGTTGATTTTCAGAAAAATAACATAAACCCCTAAGTATATCAACATGAAATAGTAGCCATCTCAAACGCAACAACCTCTTATTACTCAATATTAACATTGTGGAACAGGGCAATAGGGACCCAGCGACGCCAGATAGTAGAAGTAAAAGATGGAATAATGGACATAACTTCACAATCTTGACTCGATCAACTACATGAATCTTACAAGACAAATATCACATTTGCACCCGTTAACCAACCAATGATAACTAACAATGAAACAACCATAACGACGCCTTTCCGACATTTGAAAGACTCGTGGTAATCAACAAGTGAGAAACCAACGCATCAAGAAAAATAAGAGGTTGAACTGAAATTTTCTCTCCTAAAATAAAACTCACTGTTTATGTCTCTGTTTCTTTTTATGCTTGGAAATTTCTCTTAGATCTTAAAAATTTCTCTCCAAAAAAAAAATTCCCTCAAGCTATAAAAAACAAGAGTATTTATAGGAGAGGAATTAGGTCAAAATTGGGGGGGGGGGGGGGGAGGAAGATGGACAGCAAAATCGGGTTAGAACCAGGATTGAAATTCAAACTTCCAAAAAATTCCCAAAGCTGAAGGAGTATGCTATTTTGATGTCCAAAACTCAGCAAATTCAACTAGGAAAGAAGTGAGGTGGACGCTTGGGATGGAGTTGATTGTCCTTGTGTGCTACGTGGCTCAATCTCGAGCCAAAAGGAGAGAATCGTGTGCTGGTGAGGGGGAAATCGCAGGTCTTCCATTTCAGTGAATTCGTATAAATAGAATGGGACGTTCGGGGAAGAAACAAAATTGCGCGCTGGCTTGCTTTTTCCTCTACAATCCGTTGCTCTCTCTCGCGGCTCGCGTGTCTGAGTTCTTCCTGTGAAGAAGGAAATCAAGAGCATCGTTGTTCACCCATTTTCCTGGGTTCTACGCGCGTAAAAAAAAGAGAAAGACATAGATGGGCCGATTTGATATTGTTGTACCGCTACTGGGATTTTGACTTTGAAATGGGGTTGGGACTGAAATGATATTGGCTGGAGAATTAAAATATTGGGCCTGGGAGTGTTTCGATAGAAATCTAGGCCAAGGGAAAATCAATTGTAATCCAACAATTAAGACTAGACAAAGTTTGGTAAACCAAAATGACGATTTAGCCGAAATTGGATTTAATCTGGAGAAAAAGGCCAAAATATGAACAAGACGAATTAATATTTAACTAACTTACGAGTTTTCTTGATTTTAACAAGATAAAATAGTTAACTTAATTATAACCAAGGACTCGAAACGTAAGATGCTAATTTAGGCAAAATTGCTTTAATAAAGGGCTAAGTAAAACCGAAATCCTTTTGAGAGGATTTTCGAATATTTTATAAAATAAATTAATTATATAAAAACATAGAGAATATATATTATTTAACAATTATAAAAATCAAACTAATAATACTTTAATAATGACTTGAAAACATTTGAATCTAATAAAGTAAACTATTTCACTCGTTTGGAATTTAAGAAACTCGTTAATTAATTATTATTGGGGATGTTAAATATTGGGCGTCAACAACTGTCCCTCATTTTCTTGGATTGATGCAAGAAGTTCGAGGAAAATGAAATTGACTAAGCCAATTTTGACCGACCACATATTCATCTTTTGGAGAGGGATTTTGGTATGAACTTTAGTATTTATGGCCAAACCCTGGAAATGGGTTCCCTACTTATCCCAGGCTATATGAGAATTCAGGCCATCTGCAGTTCTATTAGCTCGATTTAACGCACGATTTTGAAAAAATTCGAAAGTCACCCCAATACCAAATTATTAAGGGATCGGAATGCTCGAGAATAAGATTCAAGAGCGAATGTTGGAATACAGCCGAGTTTTCAACGTTGAGCTCGCCTACATATCCTTGAACCTTAGGAATCAGGCTGCTTGTAGTTCGACTTGATCGGTTGAAAAGGAAATCTATTATGTTAGATAACCTTTGGTTTTGGACAAGTGCCAAATTAAGTCGAGTGTGAAAAGGAGGCTTGTAACCTCTCAGTCATGAATGTGGTGCACTTCACACCCATAATTAAAAACTTACACGGACATAATTTCCAAAACTCTTGGCGTATTATCACTCAGATTGGAAACTTGTCTCCGGTAGACCGAAATTGACAAAACCCAAAGAAAAACCCACATGCCTTATGATTGGGGTGTTTTTTTCTTGTGGTGGAAGTCGCTCCTCTGCTCGCTTCCTAAGAGTTTGACACTCCTCTTTGGACTATGTCCTAGTTCGCTGCTAAGAAAAAGTTCCACGTTGTGCTGCATCTTTTTTGATGTCGTCCGCACCTTTTTTTTTTGTGGAGAATTCATCCTTTCGGATGCTCTCGCCAAAGACTGAGATAAAAACTCGTCAGCTTAAAAATGCAATTAAAAAGGGAGATTGTGTCTTTACCGCATTGACACTTAGTTGCTCTCCTTTCCATTTGACGTCAACTCGATCGGTTTGACGTAAAGCAAATAAAGCTCATGTCTTATGCTTGCAATATAATCTTCAATGTACTCTTCGTTTGATGTTGAAATAAAAACAGATGCAGTGTACTGACGTTTCTCTTGATGTCGTCTTTGATGATCTTCTTGATGTTTACTTTTGTCAAAAATAAAATAAGGCAGTTGATGTTGATGGGTAAATATTTCTCCTCAGATGCACGATTTCCTTCTCTGGCAGTGCATGATTCCGCGGGACGTGAATATCTTCCCGTTATGTGTGATTTCTTGCGGGGCATAAATATCTTCCCACGATGTGTGATTTCTTGCGGGGTATGAATATCTTCCCGCGATGTGTGAATATTAACTCGCGATGCATGATTTTCTGCGATGTGTGAATATTAACTCGCAATGCATGATCTTCTGTGGGGTATGAATATCTTCCCGGGATGTATAAATTTCTGCTAGGAATGAATTTCTTCTCGCGATGCACAATTTCTGCGAGGCATGATCTTCTCGCGATGCATAAATTTCTGCGAGGCATGAATATCTTCTCGTGATGCATGAATATTGACTCGCAATGCATGATCTTCCACAATACATAAATATTAACTCGCGATGCGTGATCTTCCGCGATGCATAAATATTAATGCGCGATGTATGATCTTCTGCGAGACATGAGTATCTTCCTGCGGTGGATAAATTTTTGCGAGGCATGAATATCTTCTTGTGATGCATAATTTTCTGCGAGGCATGATGTCTTCTCGCGATGCACAGATATTAACTCGCGATGCATGATCTTCCACGATGCATGAATATTGACTCGCAATGCATGATCTTTCGCGATGCATGAATATTGACTCGCAATGCATGATCTTCCGTGATGCATGAATATTGACTCGCGATGCATGATCTTCCGCGATGCATGAATATTGACTCGCGATGCATGATCTTCCGCGATGCATGAATATTGATTCGCGATGCATGATCTTCCGCGATGCATGAATATTGACTCGCGATACATGATCTTTTGCGATGCATGAATATTGACTCGCGATGCATGATCTTCCGCGATGCATGAATATTGACTCGCGGTGCATGATCTTCCGCGATGCATGAATATTAACTCACGATGTATGATCTCTCATGGGGTATGAATATCTTCTCGCAATGCGTGAGTTCTTGCGGGGCATAAATATCTTCCCGCGATGTATGAATATTTTCTCTTGATGTCATCCTTGGTACCAAATGAAGAAAGTGCTTCAATCAAGCAACATAGTTATCTTCTGAGTGCCTTCTGCATAATCATATCATCTCAATTGACAAAAACGGTAAAAAGAACCTTCTGGTAGCGACTCTATCGTGTCTGATAATGTGATGCAGATGCCGTCCTTGACGAAAAACCGTAAGCTGTCTTTCTTGGGGTTTTCATTTGATTCATCTTTCAATCTAACTGGACGCTCCTTAGAGAATTCGTGTTGTTGAGAATTGAATGAAATAAACCATTCGCATTCCCAATCTCCCGATATAAGCAGTATAAAATAATTCCTACGTCTATGGGAACACCGTTAGTTTTTGGAGAGATTTCTCCTCCCTTGACTTCTCCATATTCATTGATCGGAGGAATTTGCTGATTTCTGAGCAAAGCTATAAACCTGCGTCCACAGAAAAATTGTTAGTTTTAAAACGAACTAGTCTGTGTCGATTTCTTCAGTTGTCTGCTCCTTGTCATGCTATCTCCGATTGATTTCCTTATTTCCCGACTCTTGATAGATAAGACAAAATACTTTATTCCAAAACAAAGGAAACATAAAGGGAAAACTTAAGAAAAGCATTTAAGAAAAGTAGTATTTTGGAAAAGGTTACTGCCAAGTATCATGTCACGTCAGGCTTAGCGGACTTCTTTGAGTTGATGCTTGGAGGTCTATCTGATTATTCACTGAGGAGTATTGAGAGTCGACTATAGACTGTTGATAAACCCATGTTGAAATTTTGAGGCCATTCTCAAAATTTCTGTCCAAGTTACAAGTTTTGGTTTATCTTCTACTGTCGGTAAGAAAATCATGGAATTTTTGAGATCCTCTCGAAAATTCTGTCCCACTTGCAAATTTTGACGTATCTTCAGTCTTGACTTGCTGAGGAAAAATCTTCTTCTCGAGAATTTTTGAGACCCTCTCAAAAATTCTGTCCCAGTTTCTATTGTAAAGAGGAATATAAATCTTACGGGAGATATAACCGAACCCTTGTGGCACCTACGTATCTCGTTGAGGCAGAAATCAGGTCAAACATAGTTCCCCCTTCAAGGTTGACAATAAGAAATTTACAAAGAAAACCGACCGAGGCCGACAAAGGCCGCCTACGTATCTCATTCTTGAGAATTTAGGTCGAACGTAGTTCAAAAATAAAGGAAATATTAAAAGGGATAAATGGGGTGACCGAGCCAGACATAGGCCATCTACGTATCTCATTCTTGAGAATTCAGGTCAGACGTAGTTTATTACAAAGGGGATAAAATTCTAAACAAAGCAAATACAAGCAAATTGAACGAAATGCATACAAAGAAATGACAGAAATACAAACTGAAACTTCACACGTAGTATCTCTTGACAGTATCTGAATTGATCGTTTCAACCATACGGTGCCATCCATCTCAGACAGGACCAAAGCACCTCCAGACATTACTTTGCGAACCATGTAGGGTCCTTGCCAATTTGGAGCGAATTTTCCTTTGTACTCGTCTTGATGAGGGAAAATGCGCTTTAGTACCAATTGACCAATTTCAAAAATTCTGGCTTGGACTCTCTTGTGTAAAGCACGAATCATTCTCTGTCGATATAGTTGACCATGACAAACGGCAATCATTCTCTTCTCGTCAATCAATGTTAACTGATCAATCCGCTTGCTGACCCATTCAGCATTACTCAGTTCAGCTTCTTGGATGATTCTCAAATACGGTATTTCAACTTCAGCAGGTATGACTGCTTCCGTTCCATATACTAGCAAATACGGAGTGGCTCTAATTGACGTTCTGACAGTTGTTCGGTAACCTAACAAAGCATATGGCAATATTTCATGCCAACTTTGGTGATTGTCAATCACTTTCCTCAGGATCTTCTTGATATTTTTATTGGCAGCCTCTATATCTCCATTTATCTGAGGACGATAAGCGGTTGAGTTTCGGTGAGTAATCTTAAATTACTCACATATGTCTCTCATCAAGTGACTGTTGAGATTTTTACCATTATCAGTAATGATGGATTATGGTACTCCAAACCTGCATATCAGATTGTTGCGAACGAAATCAGCTACAACTTTCTTGGTCACCGACTTATAAGAAGCTGCTTCCACCCACTTGGTGAAATAGTCAATGGAAACCAAAATAAATCTGTGTCCATTAGAAGCGGTTGGCTCTATTGGACTGATGACATCCATGCCCCAAGCCACAAATGGCCTAGGTGAACTCATAGCGTTGAGTTCGTGAGGCGGCACTCGGATCAAATCACTATGCACTTGACATTTATGACATTTCTGCACAAACTTGCAACAATTATTCTCCATAGTCATCCAGAAATAACCGGCTCGAAGGATTTTCCTTGCCAAAGTGAGCCCATTCATGTGCGTGCCACAAACTCCAGCATGTATCTGTTCAATAAGTTTTGCAGCTTCAACAACATCGACACATCTGAGAAGACCCAAATCTGGAGTTCTCCTAAAAAGGATTTCTCCACTTAGAAAGAAATTTAGAGTCATATGGCGTATCGACTTCTTTTGGTTGGATGTCGCATCTTCTGAATAAATCTCGGACTCCAAATACTTCTTCATATCAAAATACCATGGCAAACCGTCTGGTTCTGCTTCAACATGTGAACAATAGACTGGATGTTCTTTCAGCTCTATATCCAGGGGATCAATATAGTCAGTATCTGGATGTTTAATCATTGACGCAATGGTGGCAAGGGCATCAACCAACTCATTCTGTATTTTAGGAGTATGTCTGAACTCGATCTTATGAAATCTCTTGCATAGCTTCTGTATACATACACATACGGTATAATCTTCGGGTTCTTTACAGCCCACTCTCCTTGAACCTGATGAATCAACAGATCTGAATCTTCAATAACCAACAACTCATGGATATTAATGTCGATGGCCATTTTCAAACCAAGAACACAAGCTTCATATTCAGCCATGTTGTTCGTGCAATTAAATCAGAGTTTAGCTGCCATGGGATAGTACTGACCAGATTCTGACACTAAAACCGCTCTAATACCTTTTCCTTGGTGATTTGCTGCTCCATCAAAGAATAATATCCATCCAGGATATATTTCAGAAATATCTTCACCCACAAACGATACTTCTTCATCGTGAAAATAAGTCTTGAGCGGTTTATATTCTTCATCAACAGGATTTTTTGCAAGATGATCAGCCAAGGCCTGTGCCTTTATCGCCTTCTGAGTCACATACACAATGTCAAATTCACTCAACAACATTTGCCATTTAGCTAACTTTCCGGTCGGCATCGCCTTCTGGAAAATATACTTCAGCGGGTCCATTCTGGAGATGATATATGTAGTATAAGAAGACAAATAATGCCTCAACTTCTGAGCAAGCCAAGTCAAACCACAACACGTTCTCTCTAACAGAGTGTAACGAGACTCGTCTGGAGTAAACTTCTTGCTTATGTAATAGATAGACCTTTACTTCTTTACTGTCTCGTCGTGTTGACCAAGCACGCATTCGAATGCACTATCTGAGATGGACAAATACAGCAACAAAGGACTCCCTTCTCGCGGAGGAACCAATACCAGTGGATTTGACAAATAGTTCTTAATAGCGTCGAAAGCAGTCTGACACTCTTCAGTCCACTTTGTCGGAGCGTCTTTCTTCAACAGCTTGAAGATAGGCTCACACACCACGGTTGATTGATCTATGAATCGACTGATGTAGTTCAACCTCCCTAAGAAACTCATCACCTCTTTTCTCATCATCGGCGGAGGTAACTAATGGATTGCTTTAATCTTGGAAGGATCGAGCTCAATACCCCTTCTGCTGACCATAAATTGCAACAAATTTCCGACTGGAACTCCAAAAGTGCATTTGGCGGGGTTTAACTTCAAGTTGTAATGACGTAAATGATCAAAGAACTTCTCCAAATGCGTCATGTGGTCCAAACTCTCGCGGAACTTAATTATGCCATGATCTACGTACACCTCAATCTCCTTATGAATCATATCATGAAATATAGTCATCATAGCCCTCATATAAGTAGCACCAGCATTCTTGAGAACAAATGGCATCACCCTGTAATGATATACACCCAAGGTGTAATAAAAGCTGTCTTTTATGCATCTTCCTCGTCCATCAGAATCTGATGATAACCTGCGTAACAATCCACAAATGATTGCATTTCATATTTAGCACAATTATCAATCAGAATATGGATGTTTGGCAACAAAAAATTATCCTTTGGGCTGGCTTTGTTAAGATCTCTGTAGTCGACACAAATTATGATCTTCCCATCTTTTTTGGCGACCGGAACAACATTGGCCAACCAAGTCGGGTATTGAGTCACTTCCACTAACCGAGACTCGATCTGTTTGGTGATTTCTTCTTTAATCTTTAAACTTAACTCAGGCTTGAATTTCTGAGTCTTCTGCTTCACCGGACTGAACCCTGGATTAATCGGAAATTTGTGAGACACAATATTGGTACTCAGCCCTAGCATGTCGCTGACTTCCTAGACGAACACATCGATGTAATCAGTGAGTAAATGTATTAGATCCTTCCTCTGAGCTTCATTTAAGTGAACGCTTATTTTGGCCTCTTTGACACACTCTTGTTCTCCCAGATTTGCAGTTTTAGTGTCCTCTAGATTCGGTTTATGCTGATTTTCAAACTGCAAAAATTCTTCAGCAACATATTCCGGCACCTCACTTTCTTCTTCGTAACTATCAGCCTCATCATCACCTGCCTCACTTTGATCATTCAGCTCGTGACATGACATGACATTGGCAGGTTTAAAACTTATATTATTGAAACCATAAATATATAAAGTTTGGAAAGTAAAAATATAACAAATAAGTAAATAAACAAGTTTCAATAAAAGAGGCTTTCAAATAAATTGGGAAATAATGCAAACTTTGGCTATGGCAAAGGGCCATCTTGCCTTTTTAAAACATCATGAGGGAATTTTAAAATTCAAACAATTAAGAAAATGCAAAATGGTGGGTCTTAGGCCTCTTACGGACCGCCACCGATTTAAATATGCATATATGATGTACTTCTACCAAGGAGTTTGGGGAATCAGAATCGGCGTGGAGGTCCAATTCTGCAGCATCTCCCCAGGCTCAGCATTGCGGAATCCTGCTAGCTCGACCTCTTCCTCAATAACAACATTAATTTCTTCGAAAAGGCCGCAGATCCCTTCCCCAAGGTTGTCATGCTCGGCATACTCTCGGATCGGGAATGATTGATACAGATGAGGGATTGGCTTAGCCAATGCTTGATCAATCTTCTTCTTCGCCTTCATATCATCATCTGTGGGGACGTACCCCAAACCATATCTAGCTCCTTTGATGGGGACCGAAATAGTCTCAATAATTCCTTGGGAATTTCTTCCCAATTCAAAACCTGGTTCAAAACCATTCCGCAGCATCACAGTGTCTATCATCTTATACACGGTAGGCATAGGAGGATGTGGGGCCAAGTCCTCACCGGTGGCATTTACCAGCTCCACCGTGTAGAAATTTGTTCCTCGCGATACCTCATTGTTAATTGGCGTCTGTCTTCTGGAGTGACTCCCTTCACCATGAATAACCAGTTCTTTGTTCTTCCAAACGAGTTTCATCATCTGATGAAGAGTAGAAGGCACAGCTCCAGCCATATGTATGAAAGGCCTTCCCAGAAGAAGGTTATAGCTGGTGTCAATTTCCAAGACTTGGAACTGTGCGCTAAATTCTGCCGGGCCTATTTAGATGACCAAATTCACAGCTCCCAACGTGTCTTTCTGTACCCCGTCGAAGGCTCTTACATTGACTTGGTTCTGCTCCAGTTTCCCCAAATCAAACTATAACTGCCGCAGTATCGACAATGGGCAAATGTTTAGACCATCTCCATTATCCACCAAGACGCGATTTCTGACCTTCTCGCGACATACAACAGTGATGTGCAACGCCTTATTGTGAGACCTCCCTTAAAAAGGTAACTCATCATCGCAGAAACTAATACGATGCCCTTGGATAACTTGTTAATCATGGCGGACACATTATCGCTGCTTGTGCCGACGGGTACATACGTATCATCAAGAGCCTTCATCAAGGCCTGTCTATGCAATTGAGAGCTCATCAGCAGGGCCCACACAGAAATCTAGACTGGAGTCTTTTCCAAATGCTTAACAATAGAATAATCCTTTGGCTGCATCTTTCTCCAAAATTCCTCCACTTCGCCTTAGCTTATCGGCCTTTTACCCTGATCCTTCTTCTGTCCTCCAAGAGCCAACTCTTCAGGAGTATAACACCTCCTAGAACGGGTCATACCCTGAGCGGTAGCACTTTCAATCACGAATTTTGGCCTGACAAGAGTTTCTGATGGCACCAAGGCAACAACATTTGCGGGTGTCAAGATCACGAACTCTTTTTTCTCTTTGATGCTTAACGAGGCCACAGACATTTCCAACTCATCACGAAAGATTGGAGTTATCACTTTTGTCATGCACCAATCATCATCTATTTTTATCATATTAACATTTCCGCCTCCATGATTCGGCAAAGGGTTGGTGTTGACATTAAGCACATCTTTGATCAGGCCTATAGAACTTAGAATTGGTATCCACCGGTTTGGGCCCCACTGGGTGGATATATACAGCTGCAGCCAGTCGCTCGTACAACTTTGTTCGGCTTTCAGCGAGCGCAGTAAAGTTCCTCGGAGGCTTTTTCTCGAATATAGGTCGAGGTGGGTCATAACTACCTTGTGGAGGATGCGTCTGTTGGTAACTTCTATTTTTGGGAGGGGGAGCTTGATTTTTGGGATAGGGATTTGTTTGGTAGTTTGGCAATGGATCTTGGTAATTCAGAGTGGAATTTTTATATAGTGGAGCGCTTGGACTTGATAAAAATGAGGGGCTGTCCTGTAGCTCGACTGCACGTTAGCACAGTTGGGAGTAACACCTTGGTAGTGAGGAGATGGAATTTGATACAGTGAAGGATGATTTTGGTAAGTGGGAGATGGATTTTGGTAATCTGGGGGTGGATTTTGGTAGGCTGGAGGAGGATTTTGGTAGACTGGAGGAGGATTATTTGTCTGACTAAGTTGGTAGGAGTTTCGAGAAAATTGAGAATGACCTTGGGATGATGACGATCTTCTAGGGTTTTTCTTCCCCACATACGAGACAGAGGCAACGTCCTCTCTCTTCTTCTTCAACAACCGTGAAGATCCAGGCGACGCGGCTACACGTGCTATCTTTCCTATTTTCAAGCCGTCTTCGATAGTCTCACCGATCTTGACTATCTCAGCAAATTTTGCTCCAACGAGCAACATAATTCTGTCGTAATACTCGGGCTCTTGCACCCGCACGAACACTTCGAAAATTTCTTTTTCATACATAGGCGGTCTTACCCTTGCAGCTTCCTTTCTCCACCTATAGGCAAACTCTCTATAGCTCTCGGTTGATTTCTGCTTCATTTTCTCCAAAGAGTATCGATTAGGGACGATTAGTACATTATAAGCAAATCGCTCGATAAAATCCTTTGCCAGAGCATTCCAGCTGGGCCATTGCCTAGTTTCATGGCAGGTGAACCATTCCAGAGCCTCTCCGCACAGGCTTCAGCTGAAGAGCCGCACCAATAGAGCTTCATCCCTACCAACTCCAACAAGCTGGTCGCAGTAGGCTCTCAGATGAGCCATAGGGTTTCCCACTCCTCCGGAAGTATCAAATTTTGGAATCTTGAACCCCTCTGGAAGGTCCAGATTTGGGTGAATATACAAATCTTCATAACTAAGACAGGTGATATCAGGGACACATTGGAGATCTTTCATGGCTTTCTTGATCTCTTCTTTTATATCCACCTTTGCCTCTTCCTTCGCCCTCCATTCTCTTTCCTGTTCCTCGTAATGGTCCAACTCAGAATCGTTCACGTCGTGCTTAGTAGGTACGGGAATCTAGAAAGTGGTTCTTTTAGGTAATGGTGGAGCTATGGAAAGACTCTGGGCATTTTGAGCGATTTGGTAATTATGTGGATAGGTTTGAGGATTGGTATTCTGATTTAAGTGGTAGTGGGATGTTTGGGGATTAAAAGTGTTCTGATTTGGTTTTTGATCTGGATTTTGAGGTGGTTCAGCGGTTTGATGTTAGGTATTTTGAGGATGAGATGGCATTGGGAAATGGTTATTCTGAGGAGGTGGTGGAGTTTGGTAGGAAGTTGCAGCATATTGGGGTTTTTGAGCGGTTAGCTCTATAGTGGAGGGATTCTGAGCAGGTGGCACATTCTGGGTCGGATCCATACTTGAAGAAGGAAAATATATAGGAGGCCTTCCATCTGCAGCATTAACATTATACCCTAGGGGAGGCAAATCTCGTCTTCTATGCATCTCTACCCTTATTTCCGCAATCTGTTGCATCAATTCCAGAATCAACTTATTCTGATCCACTACGGTGGGTTGAGACACCACAACGTTGGTGAGACTTACTTCTTCATTACTATCTCCTATAACTGTCTTTCCTCTGTCTGAGTTTTGTCTAGGGAAGGAATCTGCGGGACCTTTCAATCTGGTAAAGTAGGAATGATCTGCCAGCTTAATCAACACAGATCAATTTCAAAGTACCTGAGAAGGAAAACAACTCAAAGGCAGATTTGTCAGTTTAGATTCAGAATACAAAATGCATAATATCACACAGATAGCAAGTAAACACTCAAGTTTTTGTGTTTAAGGATATCTTCGACCCATAAGTAAAGATGGGAACAAATTTTGTAACAAGCAGGAGTTTGCTTTATTTTTTAGTTCGGCACTATCTCAGAAAAACTAAATCATGTTGAGCTACGGTCTTCTTGCAGCTGCTCTTTGATGTCCGTTGATCTGGTTTTCACATTTCCTTGTACTATAAAGGGGGGAGAATGAAATTTTTTAAAGATAGGGGCCGGGCCTTTGAAGGCTGCCTACGTATCTCACAAGGAGAATTCAGGCCCAACGTAGTTCGAGTACAAAGGGAAATATTTTTTCATTCATTCATTACGATTACAAGGAAATTGAAAGGCAACAACAGAGCTTTAAAGATAAAATGATGACTACATCTTAGTTATTCTTCTTATCTACGTCATCTCAACCACGGGGGACAATCTCGACTTGAATCTTTCCCATGTCGATGAGGGATTCGAGGTCGTGGTGGAAGTCAAGACACTTTTTAATGTTGTGCTCTGTGGCGTTGTGATAGGGACAATGCTTTCGAACTTCGTACTAAAGAGAATACAACATGTCCATGCCCCTGTAGAAATGGGTGAAGACTCCATTCTAAACTAATTCTGAGTAAATTTCCATCATCGTTTTCTTGAAAGGCGTGAACGAGCAACGATAGAATATGGTCTTCTCTATGACTTGTATGTCAAGCCATGGTTCATCAAATGCAAGGAGGACGCCGTCACCCCAAGTGTTCGGGATACTGTCCATACTGAACAAACGACGGACTGCGTTCTTGAATTCTATGCATTCTTCTATCGTATGCCCCTTTTGGTTGGGATGACACTCACATGTCTTGTGGAGATCCCCTGATCCCTCTTGGGATGATGCTCTTTCGATGGATCTCAGCATATGCCTAGACCGATAGTGTTAAAAAATGAGTGCGCACGAAATGACCTCTATCTTTTTTCGGCATTATTGTGGATATGCTTTGAGAGAAATTTTCTTGTCCCCTTTTGCCAGACGTCCTTCAAAAGAAGGTTTGCGGGCAAGTGCTTCCTCATAACTCTCTTCGTTGATTTCCTCTTTGGGGCTCCCAGGAGGAAACAATAAGTCATAAAGACGCCTTCTGCGCTGCTTTTGTATGTCGATCCTCTCTTCTTCACTTGGCTCAGTTTGGATACTCTTTCCTTCGTCCATAGCGGTGAATTTGCCTTTCCTGAGACAGTAGGGTAGTTTTTCAGGATTTAGGGTATGGGAGGTGTCTTTTGAGTGAGAAACTTAAGACTTAGAAAATTTTGGTCGGACATTTGTAACAGTGACTTGTATTTTTTCTTTTGGAAATTTCTGGGAAGGAGTGAATATCCGATATCCTCATTCGCAGCAACATAGCACATAAACAGTTAAAACATATATATCGCGTCCTAAACATATGGGGGACCCTTTTTGTGCCAAGGGTAGGCCTAGCGTATTTGAATGATGTACGCGTGAATTTGTACCATATAATTAAACCACCCCAAACAAATTTCACAAATGAAACATTTAGTGTTCACAAGGGGAAATAAAGCAAAAATATAAAAGGATAGACCCACGCAGGGGCCATCTAAATGTACTAAAACAAAATAAAGCAGGCCCACACAGGGGCTAAAATGACAAAATACAGGTAGAAAAACGCGCACAGGGTCGAAGTCCACTATGTCGTCCCAGATGGCCCTGCTCCGTCGTTGTTTTCCTGAGTCTTGTATTGCTGAAACATATATCATAGCATCATCAAGAATTCTTCACCTAGGCGTCCTTTGTATTCCCAGCTTTCGTATCGCATCCTCTCAATCTTATCTTTGACCCATGAGTCGAAGTCATCGTAACCACGTCTTAGTCTTTCCACCTCTTGAGTCGCCTTCTAGAGAGCATCTTGGTTCTCGACAAACTTGACGTACATTTCTTGGGCTTCTCTTTTTACCTCTCGTAGCTCGACCACTGCTTTGGCTTCCTTGTCTGTTATGCTGCGAAAGCTGCGCGGGGTTGGGGAGGAGATACATTGTATGTTGTCTTTCAGCCACTCTTTGTAACCCTCATCATATCCGGCGTTGAACCGGTCTGGGGCAATGGTGTCTTTATCCATCCTCTTGGCACTTTTCCATTCTCTCAACATTTCTGACGCTTCGTGCACCCTATTGTCTCCAATATCGTATACATAAGCGCCATAGTACGCCTCCCCAGGTGTAGTTTGTCTCCTCCCAAACTGTCGCAACACTCGAAAGGGCACATAAGGGCGGATTCCCCGAATACCCGATAGAGGAAGCACATGCTGTCTACGGCTCTCCACGATGACTTCTTTTGAGATGAAGCGATCAAGCATCCATTGAGATCTTCTTCTCTCAATTCGGAGAAAATCTGAGCCCATCTCCCCATAGTTCTCCGATTATCCATTTTTGCCCAGTACAACATATCATTTAAATCTCTGAGGGTGTTCTTGTTGTCTAGAGTATGCAATTCCGGAGTTCCATCCCCTTTTGCCAGATGGCGTAGAATCCACCACTGGAGGAGTAGATTACAACCCTAAAAGTAACGATGCCCTTTCTTGCACTTTCCCCAAGGCTCGGTACATGTCAGAAACTATGACCGGGGCAATAGGATAGTACTTCACTTGCCCTTGGTTCTCATATCCTTTAAATAGGGTGCGCACGAGTGTTATAACACGAGTGTTGATGCTCAGACTCGGTCCGTGTGGGAAGACTATTTTTCCTAACAGTGCCACGGCAAATGCTAAGGGACGAATCTCGTTCCACTCTCTGTAGGAGACCTTGAACTCTCGGTTATAGTCCGCATAGAAGCTTGTGTGCCCAAATCTGACATAGATGTCTCAAAAGGATATGTTGGACTCCTGGCACCAGTAGACAAAATCTTTCCCCAACCCGAGCCAGTATGCGATATTTTCTACAGAAGGTTTATTAGGAATGAAAAGATCCTCTTGTTTTCTTGCTTTTCTTTCTATCCCAGTACCCACTGTGTCGATGCAATCTCGGATCTCCTCGATAGTCGGTGTAATCTCTGCGGTTCCAAATCAGAATACCATTCTTTGATTATCCCAATACCCTGTGAGGACCTCAATCACTTCTGGCCAACCCTTCATGTTGATCAATTCGGTTAGCGCACCTACGTATTTGTTGAGGGTCCTTCTATGATCCTTATCAAGATTATTGTACCACATCTTGAGTTGAAGCGGTGCTTCTATGATCATGTTGAACCTTGGGAATCGATCCATACCTACAAAATAAAAACTAGTTAAGTTTACCCACCCCCACATTGGTATTCACACGTACATCATTCAAATGTCAAGCAAAATGATGTGTCGTGAGGTCGGAGACCTTGGACACTATTTTGGCGGTTTCAATCTAATGGACTTAATACGCATTGGGTATTAAGCCGTCTTAGGCTAATGCTTAAGTTATGGTTTTGGTTTCGCTCTATCTTAGGCTTACTAGAATTTGTTTCAAATTGACGGTTACCCGAGTCAGACAGACAACGGGGTGAAGCTACCAAACGACGTCGGATGACCGCATTCCAACTATTCGTTTGATACTTCCAAATGAAATCCTTGGGTATTTATGAAAGAAGCTGTGGAAACCCACGTAACTTCCGTTTTCCAAATGCAAAACTATTTGCCGTATGGCGAAAATATGCCATGATAATGCAACATTTCAATAATAAGATAAAGAAATAAGTAAACAATTATATCACGTAGCCAAACAGAGTTAGTTTTAAGGTTAGAATCATCCAAATCCCTAGCAGATTCGTCATTTCTGTTTTATCGAAAAAATATTTTTTTGTATGTTTTTAGACTTTTTTAGAGTCGCCACTTAATTTTTTGGGGAAAATTAAGAAAACTTTGTTCCAAAAAGACTTAAACAGAAAAAATCTAGTGAAAACAATAGAAATGGTTCGGGGATTCATATTTATATTTTAGGAAGGTGTTAAGCACCTAAAATATCCGCTTAAAACAGTTTTCCGGCAACTAACTTAGTTTGGCTAAAACTTTATTTGAGATAAAATTTTGTTTAGAATTTGTTTAAAAATGAATGATTGCTTCGCTATCTAAAAGATTTTCCATTATATATTTTTAGTTTAACTCTTTGCTCAATTTAACTAGGCGATTAAGACGATACGACGTCTTGCGGGGATTTGGATTCGTTAACCTTACGACTAGCGGCAATTAAACAATGAGTAATTAAGAAAATAAATGGAGAGAGAGAGAGAGAGAGATTGGGGCCCAAATCCGGGTTCTGTCCGCCTGGACGGGTATTTTGGCCCATTTTATCTTTGGGTCTTAGGCCCATTAAGTCCGTACCTGTCCTAAACTAACATGATAATTAATCTGTCACCTCTTTGGGCCTAAGACCCAATCTTCACCTGTCCTAAAATTCTAAAAATACAACAATGCTAAAAGAAACAAAAGCTTAAGCCCCAAATTACAATAAAAGAAATAAATTTAAACTAAAAATATTCATCTCCTTCCGCCTCGATTTCTTTTGCTTTGAGTCCTGTACGCCTTTTCCGGAATTTATTCTTCGATTTAATAGACTGATTTGCTGGAGAAGAGAATTTGAGCCTTTGTGGCTCAAGGTGAAGATGCACGGGAAATGTGACATAGTCCAATGGACTCATTCAAAAGTTCATGCCAGAAAAAAGGGAACACAATTAGCAAATGACTAAATAAATATGGATCTAAGCATAATTTTCAATGAAATAAAAAAAAATTGAGCAATGAAACACTGACAGCATTTATTAAAGCAAATAAAGACATCACTTAATACAATCCTAAAACAGAAACTAATTCCTTGTAGACCTATTGAAGAAAATGGTAAACATTACAAACTGACCACTTTGAACATTTAAGTAAACAAAAGAAAATGAAGTAGCATCATTCCAGGTAAAAAAATGGTAAACATCATAACACGATTGAGGCTAGCGGAGACAAAATCCGAGGAAAACAACTCGAAATTTACTTTTAAAAGATGAAAGATATTTTCAACCAAACAGGCTTAAAAGATGGTAATCACACTACGAATCATATTTGCGATATTCGAGCGTAAACATAAGAGTAAGCAGTGTTAAATGCCAACCGAATACAAGAAGGAAAAATCCCGACAAAGGCTCAGTCCAAGAGAATAGAGGAAAACGCAGCTATGAATAACAAAGACGTACATCGGGCTAAAACTACATGTCTTCAACCACAAATAACAGAGATACAATGACACAATATTAACCACACATACCAGTTGATTTTCAGAAAAATAACATAACCCCCTAAGTATATCAACATGAAACAGTAGCCATCTCAAACACAACAACCTCATATTACTCAAGATTAACATTGTGGAACAGGGCAATAGGCACCCAGCAACGCCAGATAGTAGAAGTAAAAGATGGAATAATGTACATAACTTCACAATCTTGACTCGATCAACTGCATGAATCTTACTAGACAAATATCACATTTGCACCCATTAACCAACCAACAATAACTAACAATGAAACAACTACAGCGACGCCTTTCCGACATTTGAAAGACTCGCGGTAAAACAAGTGAGAAACCAACGCATTAAGAAAAATAAGAGGTTGAACTGAAATGAAGTTTACCTTTCACGGGCCAGCGAACGAGAACGAAACGAGCGATAAACAGACTTCTTACCACAAGGAAACTCGAACGAACTCGGCAAAGGCTCACTTGCTTTATAATTGGTATATTATGCTATGAAACTTCCCAGCTAGGAGTTCTCAACCCCGAAATTCCACTAGTTCTTTCTTTTAGCTAAAATGGAACGACCTTTCTAAAAATTTCTTTTCCACGTCAAAAAAAATTCAACTTCCAAAAATTTTCTCCCCTAAAAAAAACTCATTGTTTATGTCTCTGTTTCTTTTTATGCTTGGAAATTTCTCTTAGCTCTTAAAAATTTCTCTCCAAAAAAAAAATCCCCTCAAGCTATCAAGAACAAGAGTATTTATAGGAGAGGAATTATGTCAACATTGGGGGGGGGGGGGGGGGGGGGGGAAAGATGGAGGGAAAAATTGCGTTAGAACCAGGATTGAAATTCAAACTTCCAAAAAATTCCTAAAGCTGAAGGAATATGTTGTTTTGATGCCCAAAACTCAGCAAATTCAACTGGGAAAGAAGTGAGGTGGACTCTTGGGATGGAGTTGATTGTCCTTTTGTGCTACGTGGCTCAATCTCGAGCCAAAAGGACAGAATCGCGTGCTGGTGAGGGTGAAATCGCAGGTCTTCCATTTCACTGAATTCGTACAAATCGAAAGGGACGTTCGGGGAAGAAACAAAATTGCGTGCTGGCTTGCTTTTTCCTCTACAATCCGTTGCTCACTCTCGCGGCTCGCGTGTCTGAGTTTTTACTGTGAAGAAGGAAATCAAGAGCATCATTTTTCACGTGTTTTCCTGGGTTTTACACGGGTAAAAAAAAGAGAAAGACGTAGACGGGCGGGGTTTGATATTGTTGTACCGCTACTGGGATTTTGACTTTGAAATGGGGTTGGGCTTGGAATGATATTGGCTGGAGAATTAAAATATTGGGCCCGGGAGTGTTTCGGTAGAAATCTAGGCCGAGGGAAAATCAATTGTAATCCAACAATTATGACTAGATAAAGTTCGGTAAACCAAAATGACGATTTAGCCAAAATTGGATTTAATTTGGAGAAAAAGGCCAAAATATGAACAAGACAAATTAATATTTAACTAACTTACGAGTTTTCTTGATTTCAACAAGATAAAATAGTTAACTTAATTATAATCAAGGACTCGAAACGTAAGATGCTAATTTAGGCAAAATTGCTTTAATAAAGGGCTAAGTAAAACCGAAATCCTTTTGAGAGGATTTTTGAATATTTTATAAAATAAATTGGTTATATAAAAACATATAGAATATATATTATTTAACAATTATAAAAATCGAACTAAAAATACTTTAATAATGACTTGAAAACATTAGAATCTAATAAAGTAAACTATTTCACTCGTTTGGAATTTAAGTAACTCGTTAATTAATTATTATTGGGGAGGGTAAAAATTGTGTGTCAACAGGCACATTGGTAAGTTATCACCATCCTTATAACTTTTACATCTTAGCCAACAACTCACAGTTCATAGTTCAAGGAATTTCAATTCAACATTATACCAACCCTATCAATCTTAATATAAGGTCTACTTCAATACAATATCATTACTTAAGCACAAGTAACCATAATCGAAGTAAAGAATAGAGATCACAAGACTTACTCAATCTCCTTCACAATGCCATCATCAAGGTCTTACCATCAACCTCCAACTTAACCCAACAATGGTATAATAGAATTATATGATATTGACCAATATAATACCCAAACCAATTGAATCATTATACAACAATCCCTTACTAGTTCATAGCCTAGAATTAGAGACTTAAATCAAGTTCATAGTTTACTTGACCATCTAAGTCAATTACTCAAGAACTAGCATGGTAGGACTACAATTAATCTCAATATATTCATAAATTGTCACAATAACATCATAGGATAGTAATTCATACATTAACCAAGCCAATTACATCAATACTAGATAGTTCAATTCAAGATCACAACCTAGGGCTAAGGGGAAAAGGTCATCTTCTACGAACTAGACCAATCCATAAATAAGTAGTGTAATATAGTCATAATTAATCATAATATAATCAATACAATCAAATTAAACCATAAACAAATCAAAATGAAAGATCAATTTCGAGATTGGAAGAGTCCCACATGTAAACTCATCTTTTGAAATCAATTTGAAGGAACCCTTTGGGGAAAGAAGTCCCAAAGATGAAAGGAATCCTATACCTTGATATTTGATGAATATATATGGATACAATTTGAGTTTTTCAGCCCTATAACCTCCTTGAGTTTGACCTTCTATGGTGTTCTTCTTCTTGGGAGAGAGAAAGAAGAGAGAAGGAAGAGCTAATTTGGGTTTGGGAATTATGAGGGCTTAGGTTAGTTTAATTAGGTTAGGGTCTTTATATAGGTTGTTAATTAACTTAATTATACCTCTCTTAACCCCTAACTACTTAAATAATCACCTATTAATTAAATTAACCAATCCAAAAACGAGCTGCAAAACCAGTGGTCTCACAGACGAGACCACGTCGACGCGACGTTTGTCAATCGACGACCACATGAACCTCCATCCTGTTGGTCCGTCGTTTTGGTCATAGACTTGTTAAAATCCAGTACTTGCCAAATATTCTAAGTGTCCATCGATGGAGGCAATCGATGCCACGTTGATTGGACCACGATGCGTTGGTTGCAAGTCGTTTGTGGACACTTCCTTAGGCAGCCTTCGACACAAATGCAAGGGTCCTCCTCAAGGGCCCTTGATTGGTCCTTGGGTAGTAGTACCCAGAAGTTCTGACTATGAATTGACTTTAACACATTTTATACACCCTTCCACCAAAATTCATAAATTTGCGACTCCGAAAACCTAATCAAATAGGGTAAGGCACACTAGCACCTCATTGGACTAGTTTCCGGACGTCATAAACGTTCCTTGACATTTTGGTTACTAAAATTCCTAAATGAATTATACATTTAATTTGACCTTAATATAGTGTCTAAACCTTTTTACACCTATGTTAGGCTCTAGATTAGGCTTTAGACTTTCAGAGTATTACACCTTGAGGGAAGTCTTAGGACGATGTTCTTATGCTTTTATGACTCTAATGATATGCAAATGTTGAATCTACATGTTGATGACCTATATGATGTTAATTTCACTTATGACATGTTATAGGTCTATGTTGCTAAATATGATGATGACTACTCATGATGCTATGTTATATGAAGTTAGACATTGCTATGATGTTTTATTGGGTTTACTTGGTTATGTGGGGTTATGAGACTTCACTTAATCATTGCACTTGTAAGCTTGGTAATGGGTTATGGGTAATGGTCTTTCAAATGTTGTAATACTATGAACTCTTATACATGCTTTGTTGTAGTATAATATTATGTTGAATTTGTTGTGGTTATATGCTTTAATATGCTACTACACATGTTAAGTTGTCTTTACTTGATGATTTTGGTCTTATAATGTATATGGTTTTTCTTGATGAATATGTGCTCATCGTTTCGTATTTGTTCTTGATATTGCATAAAGGATTTTCAAAGTAAATTAACATGTTTTGAACAAGTGTCCCGTTAAGCATGATTTTAATGTTTCATGTGCATTTGTTTCCATACTTAGTACAAGTGGTGTACTAACACCTATCTCTATGTTTTCTACAAATTTGTAGGTTCCGTCCATTGAGTTCCTAGAAGGCCAATTGAAGAAGACTTGGACTCTTTTCTCCAAGTGTTGGTAGGTCCTCATGTTCGGGGATGTTACCTATATATTCTAGCTTTGAAGTTGTATTGTCATAAAGACATTGTTCTTTCCTTTTCTCATTGGGATATTGATGTAAGCCTATATTGACATGTTGACTTTGTCTTGGCTATATCCAAGATTTGTACTCGTTTAGATGGTTCAATATGACACGAAGTATTAGACTAATTCATATGTATCTTATTTTGTCTAAATGAGAAGCCTATGTATGCTTCATATGCGAGGAGTCTAAGTAAACTTCCTATGTAGTATGCGAGAGATCTATGTAAACCTCATTATATAGACATGTATGTAAAATTTTGATTTTTTGCACATTTTAGCCTATGAAATGTAATGACAAATGCTAAGAGGCTAGTCATAGTCCTCTTCGAGTACGACGATGGTGGTTATGTCTAGGGGGTTCTCCCCGTTTGTGACACATTTCTAAAGGGTTATGACCATTTGAAAGGTTGTGCCCTTTCCAAAGTGTTGTGACCTTTATGGAAGGTTTTCTTCTATCCTAATGGTTGTGACCGTTTGAAAGGTTGTACCTTTTCCAAAGGGTGGTGACCTATCTAAAAGGTTGTCTTATTTCCAAAGAGTTGCGACCTTTACCCTTTGTTGGCTATAAATAGAGAGGTTTTCTCTTATTTTTCTGCATTAAATTCTTCCCTTCTTTTGCATATGCTTCTTACAAACAAAATTGATCGATCGTGTCTGTGTGTGTGATTTGATGTTGTCATTTGGGTTCGTTGAAATTATTGAAGTTTGAGGTACCACTACTTCTTTAATGGTTAATCCGTTTTATTTTGGGAGGAATTAATCTGCAACCTCGGGTACTTGAGGGGATTAAATTTCTTAAGGATACACAATGGATTCTGTGGACTCAGATAGTTCTTTGTGTTTTTCATTCATCTTTTATTATTTTTCTGGTTTTCTATTCTGAATACAATAGTTAACAAGCTCAAGAAATATAAATTGATTGTATTTTTTGTGGTAAGGAAATTACTTTTATGTTCTGTTCTATTTGTTGGAAAGAAAAAGAAAAAAAGAAATTATTTTATCATATGATAAAAGAGTTTTGGGATAAATTAGTACTTCCTTAATATGTTTGAGTATTGATACGGTCAAGTTACACCTCCCTGAGAAGTATAAGTGGTCTTATCAAGTAAAGAACCCAACTATTAGGTTGGGATCGATCCCACGAGGAAAATGATTTAGACTTAACTTCAATGTACAATTACTTCTATTTAGTCAAGTTCTTTCCAAAAAATTGTAATTAAAAGGGGGGGGGGGGTTGTTAAACAAAATTCTTTAATAATTCTAAGTAAAATAAGTAACAGGAGAATCTTTGGTTTTTATCAAGTTATGAGAGAAACTAGGGTGTAAGTGTTCCCCATAGGTTCATAACACCGTAATCCTAGCTTTAACAATTCTTCCCTAGTGTTTTGCATGCAAAGTGATAAGTTAGGTATCTCTAAATCCTTGGTCCAACATTCAGAGAATTTCACCCTTGGTCCGGCTACGTGTGAATAAGTTACTAACCCTTACCTTTACTTCATATTAAGCATCACCTTCGATGTATGACTTAGTCATTACTTCGCACCAATCGAGACTAGTCTGTTAGATAGTATCCCACTAAATCAATGTTGATAATTCTTTTCCTATTAACTACCTCCTCGGTCCGGTAAGTAGCAACAAGGTGAGTTCTAACGCGTGCACTCGTTAAATAGACTTCTAAGCGAAATAATTATCAATACATGCAATAACCTATTTGAGAATTGTTGTTAAGCTAGGTCTATTTTGTTAAGCATTCATGGTTACCACAATCCTAGTTGTGGATTTAGTTACCCATGCATATAAGAACAACATTCATAGTTGATAAACAATAAACCATGAACTTTCTTTGACAATTCAAAGAAAATCCAGAAGTTCAACTTGAAATAACAAGAAATCACCTGAAACCAAATCCGGAAATTTGAATTAATTCTAAAGTTGCACAATCCAATATCCAAAAACAAACCAAGAATAATAGTAATAGAATCCAACCCCAAAATGTGGTTTTACACCCTATTTATAGAAAACATTGTCCTAAATTAAAAGAAATTAAAATAAGAAAAGTTGTCCAAAAACGCAGATGTAATCTACGACCACCACAGACGGCCTCCGTAAGTCCAGACTTAGCATCTATTTTCATACTTCAACTGTCATCTTCTCTAAATCAATCGACAGACCAACAGCACGGTCCGTCGATGCGTCTACAGTTCTTCGATGCCTTCCTTCGTTCTATACTTTAAATTTCTTAAACTTCGGGTACTAGACTATCTCTGAACTTAACAACGATTTAACAGAACCGTCGATCCTTTCGTAGCCCCATACTTGGTCAGATTTCCCTGAGTTTCTCCAGATGCCTGACTATCAGTCGACGGTCACCATCTACGGTCCGTCGATGGAACAACGAACCGTCGATGACCTTCGTGGGTCACCTCTGCACTAAATCTCAAATGCCTTCTGTGTTTTGGGTTTGGACACCTTTCATGCAAAACAAAGATAAAAACATGTTACATATACTACAAAAAGGCTCTAGACACACACCAATCTTAAGGAAAGAGTATTGAAAGTACCGTGAAACCACGGTACATCAAGTATATTTTCAGCATCATCACTTAAATACATTGTAAGCCTTAGGTTCTGGAACCTTCATTACTATGGGGCCAATCATTATTTGCAACGCCCGACGTAGAAGAAGAATTTCACCACGCATATTTTCTTTCTCCCTGCGAACAAGTTCCATCTCTTGTTGGGCAGTTTCGTGTTTGGATGCATATTCTGCCTCCAACAACAAAACTTTTTCGTTCGTCACCTCTTTAGTCAAGGTTAATTCTGCACTCACTCTTTGAATTTGAGTGACTAGATCAACCAAGTTCCCCCCATCGTTTGTCCCACCAATAAGCGCTTCCAATCGTGTTACCCTCTCCCGTAGTTCAGCGTTTCTCCCATCCATTGAATAATCTAAGAAATGCTCTGATACCAATTGTTAGGAGGGCAGCCTACTCTACCTTAATTTCGTACAGGAAATTAGCCCAACCTAATAGCAGTCAAGTCTCACTCAACTCAGCCCTTTCGCATCCTATTTTGCCTAACGTTCAAGGACGTTTTTCTTTCTTTATGCCTTAGATTATTTTTGAGACTTTACTATGAAATCAGAACCTAAACATACGGGCAAACCCAACTTTTATATTTATAATCAAAACAATAAAAAAGACTCACTCGTTGAACAACAATTCTATCCAACTTTCGACTTCTACTTCGACTTAAGGCACAATCACAAGTCGATTGCTGCCTTAGACACCTTCTAAAACCCTCACGTTTTATTCTATGTGTCTTGGTGAAATTCCAGAATTAATCTTCGCTCGTTCACCGTAGGATAACAAGTCTATCCTCAAATTTCGTCCAACACACAAGTCTATCCATTTATAAAACATGTGGCATCCTTGTGTTTACATTGCATAGTGTTGTGAAACATGTTTAACACTTGTCAAATGCTTAGCCCACTAAATTAAACTTCAGTTGACATCCCCAACAGATAAGGCATTTCAAATTTTGAATTCAAAAGCTATTACAAGATACAACGAATCTAGACACAAGTGGTTACAAAAAGGTAACCGCCACATGTGCTGGGCATGTTCCTTTGCTGACTGGATTTCAGCCCTTTGCTGCATTTTCCTTCAATATTTTTGACTCCAATACAATGTATAAACATTGTATAATCATTGCCTCATCAAAGTCCACCCGAATCCATCCGCACATTTGCCATGCCTGTGCACCATTGACGCCCTGCCGATGCCTTGCTTTGGCAATGCTAACTTTTAATCCACTCGTGCCATTTCTTGTTTTCTTGTTGCGTTTCATTCACATTTGGTAATGCTTCAATTTAACTGAGCTCAATTTTGCCGCATTTGACCAGACCATGTGATTTTCGCATGCCAACTTTGTCCAAAACCGATGTCGACCAGCGCCCAAGTCATGCCATGGGTTGTTGCCTTGCCAACACCCATGTCATGTCTTGTCACTATCTTACCAACATATTTTGAACCCTTTTGACTATTCCAACACTTTTCTCACACACCGCATGACTGATTCCACCCGCATTTTGACCTTTGGCAAAGTCATTCATGCCAACCCTATGCCACGCCCATGCCTGTATCGAGTCACTTGGTTAGGACCCTTACAGTATTCGGCTAAATCTATTTTGATAATTCTTTTTCTATTAACTACCTCCTTGGTCCGACAAGTAGCAACAAGGCGAGTTCTAACGTGTGCACTCGATAAAAAGACTTCAAAGTGAAAGAATTATAAATACATGCAATAACCTATTTGAGAATTGTTTTTAAGCTAGGTCTAATTTGTTAATCACCCATGGTTCCCACAACCCTAGTTGTGGATTTAGTTACCCATGCATATAAGAACACAATTCATAGTTGATAAATAATAAATCATGAACTTACTTTGACAATTTGAAGAAAATCCAGAAATTCAACTTGAAATAACAAGAAATCACTTGAAAACAAAATCCGAAAATTTGAATTAATGCTAAAGTTGCAAAATCCAATCTCCAAAAACAAACCAAGAACAATAGTAATAGAATTCAACCCCCAAAACAAGGTTTTACACCCTATTTATAGACAACATTGTTATAAATTAAAAGGAATTAAAATAAGGAAAGTTGTCCAAAAACGCGACTGTAATCGACGACCCCCACAGACGGTCCGTCGATAAAACAACGGACCGTCGACTGTCTCTGTCAGTCTAAACTTATCATCTTTCTTCATCCTTCAGCTGGCATCTTTTCTGAATCAATCGACGGACCAACAACACGGTCCGTTGATGCATCTACGGTTCGTCGATGACTTCCGTCGTTCCATACTTAGACTTTCTTCAACTTCGGGTACTAGGACTATCTTTGAACTTAATGACGATTTAACAGGACGATCCATCGATCAATCGACGAACCGTTAATCCTTCCGTATCCCCACACTTGTTTAGATTTCCCTGAATTTCTCCAAATGCCTGAACTATCAGTCGATGGTCACCATCTACGGTCCGTCGATGGAACGAAAAACCGTCGATGGCCTTCGTGGGTCACCTCTGCACTAAATCTCAGCTGCCTTCTGCATTTTAGGTTTGGACACCTTTCCTGCAAAAAAAGATAAAAACATGTTAAAACTACTATAAAAAGTCTCTAGAGACACACCAATCTTAAGGAAAATGCACTGAAAGTACCGTGAAACCACGGTACATCAACACCCTCAACTTAAATTCGTTGTTTGTCCTCAAGCGATGCATTATGACTCAACGCAACACTTTGTACAAAAGTATCCTCTTTTAAGCTTTCGCAATCACATGGCTATCAATCCCAACTTTTTCTTTGCTTTAGTGCATTCTTCTACTCTTAGGCTCGATAAGCTAACTCATGTGGATCATACCATGACATAAACTCACCATACACCGACACCTCTACTCTTTTGCCTCTCGCCAAGGTATAAATTTTCTGATATTGCAACTAGTGCCCTTACTTCAAAAGAAATCCTCCTTTTACGCACAGTGATTTTAACTTTGGGTAGAGGGATCATTATTCAACACTCACTCTCAAAAAAAATTCACACCTAGTTAGTACTTGTCGCCATATGCTTGCCCTTATTTTCACTGCTTAAGTTCAATACATTAGACTCTAGTATCACGATAGGACTTTCTTGGCTTGTAACGTAGGCTCAGGGTCAGGTATGGTACATATGGGTACATTTTAGTGACTTTTTTCCCTCCTTGACATTACGGATAAGCATCCTACCTATTTCATTATTTCTTATTCCCTATTTTTCTTTACTTTTCATCTTTGCCTTGCTTCCCCCTTTGTTCTTTGTGGAAGTGACTCTTACTTCTTTTTGTTCAACTCTTTTTCTTTCTTTTCTCTCTTTTTATTTATCATTCTTTTTATTTTTTCATTCAATTGATATTTTGACTGAGTCACCTTTCTTGATCACTTTTTTTTTCTTTTCCACATTACTCTTTTCATACCAACTTTTCGGGTCATCACTCATAATAGCCACCCTTAACTTATGGCTTTGCCATGAGTCGAGGTACACATTACCCAAGGTTGAGTCAGGGATAAGACAAGGTCAGTTTCTACATTAGCCACCCTCTTTTGAGCTGAGTTGAGGTGCACATGTCCAAGGAGGGACCAGGGCTAACACATTATACCAAGGGAAGGTGAGTTGGTGAAGAAAATAAAGGTCTATTGTAGGCTCAACGTATTTGGATAAAAAAGGAATAACAATTTCATTTGGTTCACTTTATTTTAGGCTAGATGTATGCTAATTCGAACAAGGGCCTATGATCCTTTCCTAGTCGTCTAACACAGATTCCTTTGGCAGGACCAACCCGGCAAGTTCTAGCTAGGTACCAACAGTGGAACAATCAAACTTCCTCACACTTTCTTGATACCTCGTTACCCTATGAGATTGTTAGACACCTAGTTTGAGAGTTTGTTTGAGGGTCATGCAGTGGGTGCATCTCTATGTCATGATTAAAGCCAACACATTCAACTTCTTTATTCCTATTCATGCAAGCATTTTCTTAGAATGGGATATCATTTATGCTTAGACATCATGCTTCATATTTCATGCTTACATACCTTGTACAAGTTACGACTTGTCGGTTCAACGGTAAAGTAATCAGTCTCTTGGGGCAAAAGAACACAGGCAAGAAAACTCCTAAGAGAGGATCGTGAGTTGGGCTACTCAAACTTCACCCTAACACTCACTTTCCATTTACCCCACCCCCAACAAAAAAAACATGCAATTGTCCCCAATGCATAAGAAATATAAAGACAGGGTGGTAGGAAAATCAAACCTGAGGCGCATAGCATCTATAATCAACAAGCAGGCAGGTTCGGTTTCCCGGAACCCGCAACCTCAGTAGTAGGGTCACCCTCAGCGGTGACCACATCAATCTCCGCACCCTCCGTAGTGATCCTCTCAACAGCCTCAGGTCTGGAACTACATGCCCAGCAGCCAACTCTCGAGCCCTTATCTGACGGGTCTACTCATTAATCAAAGAGGCTTTCCTCGCAGCCTCAAGGTTCGTCCGCTCTTTCTTCCTTGCACGGGCATCCTCTCCTTCAGTGGTGAGGCTGGAACGGTGCCTCTTGGCACGACCATGTAGCTCAGGCGGTGGTGTAGTGGGGGCTGTGAATAGTGCAATAAGCAGTGTGTCCTCTGCTAGCTCTACAGGTGCAGCCTCGATCTCAGCCCCCTTCATCTCCAAGATGCTGTCAACATCTGCCCGCAAACTCGCCAAAGCCTCCTAAAGAGTAGTCAAGTCAATAGTGGGGGTTGGGCGTGCAATAACCCGCAGCTCAAAAGCATCAAGGCGCTGGTTAACCGCCTGAATCTTCTGCTCATTTTGCTGGGCCACCCTCTTCTCAATCATGTCCTTAGCCTCGATAATGGATTTCTGCATCCAAGGCTGGATATGATGCAACAGGGTGGCCATCTGGGCCTCTAACTTCTGGACCCTTGCTATCAGGACCAGTGTTATAGAAGTGGAGTAGACCGAAAGGAACTGGGTACTCTACTAGTGCCATGGGAGGACTCGGCAGGGGTGGTATCAGTAGGATCTGAAGTGGCAAGATCATCCCCTTGGGCTAACTCTAACGAATCCGCCAAATTCTTACTCCACATTGGCCTCATCCCTAATGAGACCTATACGGGGGGCATCACTGTGCCAATGTGGCACTTCAGCATCTCTGTATAAGTGGAAGATCATACATGAGAATGGTTAAGTAGTAGAGGTCTTAAAAACCCTCTCATGTATCACTAAGATCAATAATTTTGCGAAGTCGATCTAGAACCCGGCCACCAAGGCTGCTACTTATAATGCTCTATCCCATGTAAGAATGTTATATACTACCGTCAGAAATAGGCGGTGGCGGACTATCAGCCAAAAGAACTTGGTTGTGAAGGTGAGGTTGGCCTTTTTTATAAGGCCTCTAGGAATCTACCACCAAGTCTGCTCCCTCACCGTCAATGGACAACTGCTGTGCAAGCCACCTCGTGGTGGTCTCTCTCTGATCTCTGTTCCTCTGGAACTTGCCACTCTTGACCATAACTCACCTGTAATCAAACTTCGAAGTAAGGGGGTCCCAAGTAACATCATTAGGCACACCGTACAAGAAGCGGTGGATGGTAGTATGCGAAATGTCCACCCGGCAACCTCGAACTAGAACCTGTGTAAGTGGGTCCTGTTTGGCAGGTCTCGTCCGCCTGTCCAAAGAACCTCTAAGAGTTGCCACATATGAGGCGTAAAACTCTCGAACAATCTCCTTAATATACGACCCCAGACTCCTAACCATCCACTCGAGCCTGTGGCAGGTAAATAATCTATGCACATCAGGGACTGTGTGAAGGCTCCCTGTAATAACTCTCCGCTCGACTGTCACCAACAAGGTCATCACCCCCTTGTCATTCAAAATCTTTACGTCCCTATAGACATGATACTGACCATCTACGCACCATCGGTTTGGCTCATCAGGAACTAGTGCAGGGATATCATCCTAGTGTGCCGGAACAGACTCCGAACTATCAGCCTCATCAGATGAGGCTTGGCGAGCAGACACCTCTGGGTGAGTGGTTCCGGGTGATTCGGAACCGGAGGCATTGGGCTTATTCGACCCTATAGAGTGGGCCGAATTTAAACCTGATGCCGTTTCTGAGCCAGAAGCTCCTTCACAACTCGAGGCAGACCTAGACAGTGTGTCGGTCAGTGTGCGCTCCTCATCATACTGGAAGGAAGTGACTATGCCAGAAGCCACCTTCTGGGGGGTACCCCGAGTGGCTCGTGCAACTGGTGTAGGGGTACGGGTGTCTGGGGGCACATATTAAGGATTCCGCTCATCGTCGGAAGTTCCAATCATTCAACGGGATGGTGCCACAGACTTGGACCTCCCCCTAGAATAAACGATGTTCCGTTTGGGGGCCATATGTACCTGTAAAATAGTTGTTAGTTTCATAGCAATCTTACTACACACAAAAAAAATAATAGAAAAAGGAAACACAAATCACATTCTAGTTCAGACCTGCAATACTTATTGACAGGCACTATCGATGGCCCGTCGATGAATCAACGGTCCGTCGATAGTGTCCGTCGTTGGACACTTAGGAATTTTTTAGATTTTTCATTCTATAGACCTCTCAGTTGGAAACGAAGGACGTGAAGAACGGCTTCTCGATCAATCAACGAATCGTAGTCCACTTCCATCGTCCGACACTTAGAATAATTTTTAAACTCTCTCAAAATAGGGTCTCAGTTTGAAACGTCGGACGTGTAGAACGGTCTATCGATCAATAGATGGACCGTAGTCCACTTACGTTGTCTTAAAGTTAAACAATTTTAAGGTTACCCAATCAACGGACCCCATCGACGGACGATCGATCAATCGATGGTGTGTCGACGGGGTCTCGTGTTGTTGGCCTGAGACAGATTTCAGGCCTTGTTTCTATTATCACATTTTGACAGCTTTTAGACCCTCATAAGTTTACCCTACATATAACAACAATTAAAAGACCATTTCTTCATCCTTAGGGTTTTGATTTCGCAAGGTTCATTCTCGGATTCAAAGATGCTACCAAATTCTAAGTCGGAAAGTTGATAAACACATTTTAAGCAGATTACACCACTACCCATTCACTTTCTATCATTCTAAGGGATATTTTACCCAATTTTTAACAAGCACAAACATAAAATTTTGTCCCTAAGTCAAGACCCACATTCTAAGGTTCGTTTCCAACAGAAAATGAACGAGAATTCATCAAGCAAAGGGAATCGAAATACCTGAAGATCGTAGTGGAGTGAATAGGTGGGTGATATTTGAAACAACCTACGTGCCCGCCTTTGAACATCGACCGGATAAAGCAATAGGAACCAAGCAAAATTTGGGAAGAAGAGAGTTTTGGGAATTTGGGAGAATCTAATAAATTTGGAAGGGAGAAATATGGTGTTGTGATGAGAAAGGAAGGAAATAAGGGAAGGGAAATGGTTGGGAAAAGAATTTGAAACAATTTTTGAGGCTAATGAACGATTTGTCTTTTAATATAACCGGTCAGGTCGGGTCGGGTCGGGTCACTGGCTCTTTGGACTGACGAAAACCCGTCGACAGTCTGTTAGTCATTCGACGGATCGTCTATTGCACAAAGACTTAGACAAAATTTCAAGACATACTTGGGATCTACGGACACCATCGACGGTCCGTAGATCTGTGCACCAGACCATTTTATGCAAAATTCTAGTTTTGGTCCCTGCACAATGAACACCCATTAAGCTATTCTTTTTGTGTGTTTCTAGACAATTTTGAGACACAAACCCTAAACTAATCTCTAGCCAACACTAAAAAAATTTAAGCATGAGGATGAGTAAAACAAAACGAAACAAGAGAATGCAACTATTCCAACAAAGAAAAGAAAAATCTATTGTTGGATAAAGGATACACCTTGGGTTGCCTCGCAAGAAGCTCTTGATTTAACATCGCGGCACGACGCATGATTCTTGATTACTTAGACTTCATCAAGGTGATATGCCTCAACCACGTCATGGACACTCTCTGCATGCCTTAGGTAGATCTTAATTCTTTTCCCGTTGACAGTGAACTTTGCACCCTCCTTGTTCTCCAACTGAACCGCTCCATGTGGAAACACTTTAGTGATAAGGAATGGTCCCATCCACTTGGACTTGAGTTTGCCCGCAAACAAGCGTAGCCTAGAGTTGACTAGAAGCACCAAGTCCCCAACTGAAAATTCTCGCTTTTCAATCTTTTGGTCGTGGTACTTCTTCATCTTCTCTTTGTAGATGGCTGAACTTTTATACGCTGTTAGACGAAACTCATCAAGCTCATTCAACCCATTAAATCTCTGTTCCACTTCTTCATTCCAATCCATCTTCAATTTCTTCATTGCCCATATGGCTTTGTGCTCTAACTCAACTGGCAAGTGACAAGTCTTCCCATATACAAGTTGGTATGGAGACATACCTATGGGGGTCTTGTATGCAGTCCGGTAGGCCCAAAGAGCATCATAAAGCCTCCTTGACCAATTTGTTCTATTAGTATTTACCGTTTTTGGTAGAATTTGCTTGATCTCTCGATTGGACACCTCAACTTGCCCATTAGTCTGTAGATGGTATGGAGTGACCACATTATGGCGAACCCTATATTTCTCTAATAGCTTTTTGAACAACTTATTGTAAAAGTGAGATCCACCATCACTAATAATGTCCCTAGGTGTGCCAAATTTGGAGAAGATGTTCTTTTTCAAGAACGCGGTGACACTCTTCCTTTCATTGTTAGAAAGCGCTATAGATTCCACCCATTTTGACACGTAGTCCACTGCCACAAGTATATATTTCATCCCATGAGAACTCACAAACGGGCCAATAATATCAATGCCCCATACATCAAATAACTCAATCACGAGAATGAGATTTAAAGGGAGCTCTTGCCTCTTCAAAATTCCTCCATCTCTTTGGCATCTATAACATGACTTGGCGAACTCGTGAGCATCTTGGTGAATGGTTGGCCAATACTACCCACAGTGCAGAATCTTATGGGCAGTTCGAATACCACTATGGTGCCCACATACAGGCGAGGAGTGGCATGCCTCCAAAGACTTAACATTTCAACTGCCGGCACACAACGGCGAATAAGCCCATCAACACAAATCCGGTATAAGTAAGGCTCATCTCAAAAGAACTTTTTCACATCATGCATGAACTTCTTCCTATGATGGAAGGACAAGTCCGATGAGACTATATCACTAGCCTATTAATTCGCAAAATTGGTGAACCATGGAATAAAGTCATGAGAAGCGGCCAATATATGCTCATCAGAGAAGGTATCATCAATTTTAGCCTTTTCACGCAACTCTCGCATAGCTTTATCCTCCAATCTGGACAACTGATCGGCAACTTGATTTTCAGTCCCTTTTCTATCTTTTACCTAAAAATCAAACTCTTGTAATAATAGCACCCATCTAATCAACCTTGGCTTCACATTGTTCTTTTCCATCAAGTACCTCAAAGCGGAGTGGTCAGTATGCACTATGACTCTCGTGCCAAGCAAATAGGAGCAAAAATTTTTAAACCTATATACCACCGCAAGAAGCTCTTGTTCAGTCACAGTATAGTTCTTTTGTGCTTCATTTAGGGCCTTACTTGCATAATAGATGGGGTGAACGATTTTATCCCTTCTCTGTACCAATACCACACCAAGAGCAACCCCACTAGCATCACACATCACCTCAAATGGCTTACTCCAATCTGGGGAAATAATCATGGGCGCAGACACCAACTTCTCCTTCAACTCTCCAAATGCCTTCAGACATGATTCATCAAAATAGAATTTACATTCCATCTCAAGTAATTTGCACAGAGGATGTGCAATTTTTGATAAATTCTTAATAAACCTCCGGTAAAAGCCCGCATGTCCCAGAAAACTTCTCACACCTTTTAAAGAGATGGGTGGGGGAAGTCTCTCTATAACTACAAATTTTGCTCGATCAACCTCTATCCCCTTCTCCGAGATGTGATGGCCCAATACTATACCTTCTTTCACCATAAAGTGACATTTTTCCCAATTGAGCACAAGATTGCAATCTTCACATCTTTTGAGAACCTCGACCAAGTGACTGAAACACCGATCAAAGGAGTCACTAACAACCGAAAAGTCATCCATAAACACCTCAATAGTGTCCTCCACCATATCGTAGAATATCGATATTATACATCTCTGGAAGGTGGACGGTGCATTGCATAACCCAAACAACATCATCTTGAATGCGAACGTCCCATAAGGACAAGTAAAGGTGGTCTTCTCTTGATCCTCCGGGACAATAGAGATTTTATTGTAACTCGAATAGCTATCAAGAAAACAATACCATCATTTTCCTGCGAGTCTATCTAACATCTGGTCCATGAAGGGCATCGGGAAATGGTCTTTCTCAGTACATGCATTCAACTTTCGGTAATACATACAAACTCTCCATCCGGTCACCGTCCTCATTGGAACAAGCTCGTTCCTCTCATTAGGCACTACTGTCATTCCCCCCTTTTTGGGCACACACATGACAGGGCATACCTAACTACTATCTGTAATAGGATATATGACTCCGGAATCCAACCACTTAATAATCTCCTTCTTCAATACCTCTTGCATAGGTGGATTCAACCGTCTCTGGTGCTGGATACTTGGCTTCTGATCGGGCATGAGTTGGATTTTGTGTGAACAAATATCGGGAGGGATCCCTATAATGTCCGTAATAGTCCAACCGATGGCTCATTTGAACCTCTTCAAAACTTCTATTAGACACTCTACTTGTAGCACATTCTAATCCGATGCAATGATTACTGGCAAAGTGTCATCTCTACCCAAGAATACATACCTCATATGTGGTGGTAGATCTTTAAGCTCTAATTTTGGAGCCTCCTCAATAGATTGTCTCGGGGGTGGAGACTCGTGATGCTTCATATCTAACTCCAATTTCTTTGGTTTGGATAGATATTCGTTTCGTTCAAGTGCCACAACCAAAGACCCATAATATTCAATACCATCACTCTCACAATTCATGATCACTTCCGCTAGTGGCTCAACACCTAGGAGCTCTTCGATTTGCACCTCATACATTCTCTCAACCCTGTAGGATGTAACAAATACCGTTTGGAGCTCACCACTTTGCTTCATAGACCTACAAATGTTGAATGTTGCTTCTTCATTGTTCAAGCTAAACTTCATCTGCCCTTTCTCCATATAAACCAAGGCGTGACCAGTGGCAAGGAACGACCTCCCAAGAATAATAGGGACTTCAAAGTCCACCTCACAGTCAAGAATCACTAAATCGGCCGGAAATATAAATGACTCCACTTTCACGAGCACATCATGGAGTATCCCAATGGGCCTCTTCACTATTCGATCGGCCATCAGGCCATCAGTAACCGCATTGTATTGGGCTTTGGGTCACCCAAACCCAATTTCTTATAAATGTAAAGAAGCATGAGGTTTATGCTAGCACCTAGATCACATAGTGTTTTAGCAAAGTGTAATAATCCAATGGTACATGGAATAGTGAAAGCGCCCGGATCTTCCTTCTTCTGCGCAAGAGACCTTGTAGCAATAGCACTACAATGATACATTTGGTCATCATCCTCAAAACTTACCGATCTCTTCTTTGTAACCATATCCTTCATGAACTTAGCATAACTGAGCATTTGCTCCAAAGCTTAAATCAAAGGTAAATTGATGGAAAGTTATTTCAACATACTGATAAAACGCCGCTATTTACCATCCTCAGTCTTCTTCACCATTCTAAGAGGGAATGGTGTTGGTGGCGGTCTAGGAATGGGGACCACTTTCTGGGGTACCTCTACTTCTTTTGCCATTTTTTCCACCAATTCACCACTAATTTCCACCACCTCTTCATATTTTCTCATCTCATCTTCTACCACAGACGGCATAGGTGGATCAATAGTTTGCTTACCTCCTCGAGTAGTGACTGTCATGCATTGTCCATCATTCTTAGGATTTGTAATGGTATTGCTAGGAAGAGTGCCCAGTTGGCGTGGGTTCACAGTAATAGACAACTGGGTCATTTGTAACTCTAGATGCTTAATTGAGATCGCATGTGCATCCACTTTTTGCCCAATGTTAGCCAAATCACCTCTCAATTTCTTGGTGTGCTCTTCACTAGCATCAAACCTCTTCATCATCTTCTGCAACATATTTTCAACTCGCGCCATACTATGTCCACCATCCTTAGGAGCAACTTCCCGATTTTGAGGTGGAACATAAGGCCCACTTCAATCATTTCAGTTACTATAGTTACCTCATTTAAAGTTGTTGTCGCGGTTGTGGTTTCCATCTCGAACATACTGGCCCTCTCTGTTACCAAAGTTCTGACCTTGAGCCAATTCTCCTGATTGGAGACTTTGATGTTCTGTTGGAAACCTCCCGTCTGATCATTCACTGCATAAGTATCCTCTTCATAATAGTACTCATCTGCTGGTTGTGGTGGTTTAGTCAAGTAATTCACCAAATTTACCTTCTCTGCACCTCCAGTGACTTGCTTCAATACCAACCCAAGCTCAGTTCTCATTTGAGCCATCTCCTCACGAATCTCATCTACAGCCGGATTGTGTGTAGCTTGCACTGTAAAGGTGTTTCTCCCAGTGTCTGACTTTTTAGTACTCCAAGCCTTATTGTTGCGAGAGATTTTCTTCAACTTCTCTGCGATCTCGGCATATGTGCACTCACCATAAGAACCACCCGCAATAGTATCGAGCACTGCTTTATTATTATCATCTTTTCCTCGATAGAAGTACTCTTTCAATGACTCATCATCAATGCGGTATTTTGGGATACCTCTCACAAGCGCAGTAAATCTGTCCCAAGAGCTACTTACTGACTCCCCAAGTAGTGCCACAAAGTTGTTCACTTTATCTTTGTGGTTGAGATTTTTGGACACCAGGTAGTACCGTGCTAGGAACACATCCCTCAACTGATCCCAAGTATAGATAGAATTGTAGGGAAACTCAGTAAACCATATTGCGGACTCTCTCATTAGTGATAGAGGGAACACTCTCAACCCGATAACGTTCATGTCTAAGTCTGGCCTCCCCACCCAACTCTTGCACACAGACCTTAGTTTGTCTATGTGAGCATGGGGATCCTCTGATTGTATCCCTGAGAAGAAACTTCTCGCGGTGAGCATCTGCATCAAACTACTAGTTACCACGAACGTGTGCCTCTGCGGTAGAGGAGGGAGGACAAGAAGCCCATCAAAATCAGTGATATCGATGTTGCCCTTATAGAACTCTTGAGGACAAGGGACGGGAGGCTGCATCCTCAAAGCATCATCAACCTGATTTCCCACAACTACTTGATTGTGAGCCTCAACCAGTGGTGGAGGCTGACAATTGATCCCATCACCTAGATTGGTTGGGTTCTACTGATTATTCATTCTTCGAAGTGTACGGTTATGTTCAGCATCGAATGGAAGTATTGGTTCTCCTCGACTCCGTGTACTTGGCATACACTAGAGCTAGACCTGAGAGAAACAAAAATAAAAGAAAAATTAAAATCAAGAAATTGTTGACTAAACTTCAGTAATGTTATTAAGGTTAAATATAAAAGTCACTTTCCCCGGAAGCGGCACCAAAATTTGATACGCTCAAATTACACCTCCCTAAAGAAGTATAAGAGATCGTATCAAGTAAAGAACCCAACTATTAGGTTGGAATCGATCCCACGAGAAAAAATGAGTTTGACTTAACTTCAATGTACAATTACTTCTATTTAGTCAAGTTCTATCCAAAAATAGGTAATTAAAAGGAGGGGTTTTGTGAAACAAAATTCTTTAATAATTCTAAGTAAAATAAGTAACAGCAGTAAAGCTTTGGTTTTTATCAACTTATGAGAAAAACTAGGGTGTAAGTGTTTCCCGTTGGTTCATAACACCGTATTCCTAACTATAACAATTCTTCCTTAATGTTTTGCATGCAAAGTGATAAGTTAGGTATCTCTAAATCCTTGGTCCGACATTTAGAGAATTTCACCCCGAACCTTGGTCCTGCTACATGTGTATAAGTTACTAACCCTTACCTTTACTTCATATTAAGGATCACCTTCGATGTATGACTTAGTTATTACTTCGCACCAATCGAGACTAGCCTATTAGATAGTATCCCACTAAATCTATGTTGAAAATTCTTTTCCTATTAACTACCTCCTTGGTTCGGCAAGTAGCAACAAGGGGAGTTCTAACGCGTGCACTCGTTAAATAGTCTTCTAAGAGAAAGAATTATCAATACATGCAATAACCTATTTAAGAATTGTTATTAAGCTAGGTCTACTTTGTTAATCACCCATGGTTCCCACAACCCTAGTTGTGGATTTAGTTATCCATGCATATAAGAACACAATTCATAGTTGATAAACAATAAACCATGAACTTACTTTGACAATTCGAAGAAAATCCAGAAATTCAACTTGAAATAACAAGAAATCACTTGAAAACCAAATCCAGAAATTTGAATTAATTCTAAAGTTGCACAATCCAATCTCCAAAAACAATTCAAGAACAATAGTAATAGAATCCAACCCCAAAAATGAGGTTTTACACCCTATTTATAGAAAACATTTTCCTAAATTAAAAGGAATTAAAATAAGGATAGTTTTCCAAAAACGCGGCTGTAAGCTACGACCACCACAGAGGGTTCGTCGATGAAACGACAAACCGTCGACTGCCTCCGTCAGTCCATACTTAGCATCTATTTTCATCCTTCAACTGGCATCTTCTCTGAATCAATAAACGGACCAACAACACGGTCCGTCGATGCGTCTATGGTTCGTCGATGCCTTCCGTTGTTCCATACTTAGACTCTCTTCAACTTCGGGTACTGGACTATCTCTGAACTTAACAACGATTTAACAGGACGGTCCGTCGAGTCGATACTTCCGTAGCCCAACACTTGGTCAGATTTCCCTGAGTTTATCCATATTTCTGAACTATCAGTCGGCAGTCACCATCTACTGTCCGTCGATGGAACGACGAACCGTCGATGGCCTTCGTGGGTCACCTCTACACTAAATATTAGATGCCTTCTGCGTTTTGGGTTTGGACACCTTTCCTGCAAAACAAAGATAAAAACATGTTACAACTACTATAAAAAGGCTCTATACACACACCAATTTTAAGGAAAAAGCATTGATAGTACCGTCAAACCACTGTACATCAAGTATATTTTCTGTAATATGTTTTCCTTGGATGGGTAAGACTATTTTTATTTTGATCCCAAGTGCATTGAAGCATTTCTCCCTTTCAGTATTTCTTTCAATAAGAAAAGTTATTTTGTGCATAAATGTTAGGATATGCGATTTAATTTTTTTTCTATATTCTTTGTTTTACATGACTATGAGACGAAGTAAATGAACAAATAATGTCTTCTAACAATATTTGAACTTGAGTTTAGTTTCTTTTGAAATTAAATGTCTTCTTGAAGAAAATAGGAATGTGATGGAAACTGAGAAAATGAGGGGGGAAAATAGATAGGAAAGTGACTTGTATGAAATCATTGCTGACAGATTGAATATGATTCAATGAGAGTAAAATTCAAGTCTATTTTTATTTCCCTTGTTTATTTTTTCCTATCCTTTATAAGTTATGAAATTTATCTCATAAATGTTAGGGCAGCTGGTCATTATGTGATGATTATTACTAATATTTATTATGTTAAGAGGGGAAAAAAACTTTTGTAGTTTTAAACTCCATGTGAAATTTGATTGTTTTTGACTTTTGGAAACTAAAATCTTCTGATTTTTTTATTCGTTTCGTTTGAAAAATATAAGAACTTCATGAACAAATCATATTGTCCATTGGTTTGAAGAATATAGAAACTTCACCAATTTGATAGACACTCTGTTTGAATGAATATTCTGACATGATGAGTACAAAATCTTCATCACGAATATAAAGGCTAAATGATTAGAAAAACATAAAATCTTCATCGTTAGCTAGAACAGTGTTGTATTTGAGGTTTATGGAGATTTAAACCTTTTTGGTTACTACTCTGTCTGATGTGAAACTGATTCGAAGAATATAAAAACTTAATCAAAATTCAAGGTTCATTCAGTTACTGATTAGAAGAATATAAAACTTCATCGTTAAACTAGAAACAAGTTGTATAAAGATTGAATCTTTATTGTTAGTTTCTAAATACTTAGTGATCTGTCTAGTTGTGACAGAAAGGGGAAAAAACAGTAGTAACATAAAATTAGTGATTTTTGTGCCTGCATTGGGTGTTTCTATGGATTAAATCTCCAAAAGAAGGCTTCGTGTTGCCAAAGTGTATTTTGATGGTATACAATTTCAAAGCATGAGAAAAATATGTGGAAAATAATTTCAAATATTTGAAAAATAATTTTAGAACAAGTTTAAAATGTGGGGGTTCTTTACTTTTGATAATGAAAAAAATAGACTTACTATCAAATATATATTTGAAAGTACAAGATATGAAATTTGATGACATTCTTTTATTATGTTACACCCACAAAATTCTTGGAGTATATTTGATATTTTAATCATTGTGTCTCTCTTTACTAGTATATGCTATGACTAGTATAAAATCACAAAATTATATAACTCGTTCAAAAGAATTGTATTATTTGATGAAAAAGTTTCACTTAAATATTGTGATTTTCATGAAAAGAGATGTTTATTAAAATATTTTTTTGTATAGACATGAACATTGGTGAAAAGTGACCTATTATGTTTGTGTTGTAAAACAAACATTTGGGTCATATTGCCCTTCTTGGACCAATGATACTATGGTAATGAGTAATTCTATAACAAATTGAATGTTATGCAAAGGTCCTACTAAAAAGGATATATGGCAAGGTGTTGACTATAAAACAAATGTCTGTATTTGAGAAAATTATAAAAAGTAAAGAACAAAATATTTGTGGAAAAAGGTTACCTCACAGAAGGTCTTTTCAAACTTAGTATTTTTGTTTATTCTTACTTGCTTCACTCAAATTGTTTGTGACATAAATGATTGAGACATGTCAATTACAAAATCTTTCAAAAATTGATCAACTTACAAGTTTTGTCTAACTTCTAGTGCAATAATCAATGTCAAGTATGTGTTGTTGAAATATATAAGAATACCTTTGAATTGATTTACACTGACATTTGTGATATGAAGTCAACACCATCTTGTGGTGGAAAAATTATTTCATAAATTTTATTGACAATTGCATTAGATATTGTTATGCTTATTTGGTGAATGATAAAGATGAAGCAATAGAAACATACTGCATATAAAATTGAAGTAGAAAGTCAGTTGAATATTTTCACGATATGAAGTGGTAGATGTGAAAAATATGAATCTTTTTTTGCCTAAATATATTTGGAAATGGAATCATGCACCAAATTACTGCACATTGAATGTCCTATAAGTTCAGATTTACCACAAAATTTGTGGGGGGTGCTATCAGTATAGCAAAAGAGAACGACAAAAAAAATATGTTCAGAATGGGAGCAACAAAAAGTTTTATTTGTTCAGGTTTTGTTGTATCCTGATAGAGAATGTTTGTCGCCCCTTAAAGTATATACAAGTAATAAATCTTGAAAGATAGTGATCTAAAATTTTTAAATACTGTCTATTCCATATTATGAATAATGGAAATGAGGGAACTATTCCCAAACTGGTAAATATAGGACCTAAGATTGTGGATTGTATGTTCATTGGATATGGTACAAATAGTAAAGCATGTCAAGTTATAACTCATATGTCCGAACCATCAGATAGTTATGTGAAGGGTCTAAACAACCTTGGAATAAACAAAAGGAAAATACACTTAGTAAAGAGATTCAGAGGGGTAATAAATATAAATGGACAAATTAGTTCCTTCGAATTTGATTTTGTAATATTTCTTCTTGAAAATGAGTCTCATAAATTCGAAGACGTTATGCCCTGAGTGGACTCATTTTGGAAAAAGGTTGTCAATAGTAATATTGATTCAATCTTGAGAACTGTACTTGAGAGTTGGTTGATCCTCCTCCAAGAAATAAACTTTTGGGTTCAAAGTGGATCTACAAAAGGAAAAGAAAGCTGATAGAACTATTGACAAACAAAAACCAAGACTAGTTGTCATAAGCTTTAGACAATAAGAAAGCCTTGATTATTTTGACACATAATAGCCACTAACTACGATACATCAAGTCAGATGTTGATTGCGCTAGTTGCGGTATATGACCTTCAAATTCGTCAAAATGGATGTGAAAATATTTTTCTTAAAAATCAAAAATTGGAGGAAGAAATTTATATGGAACAACCCGAGGGCTTTGTGATTCCTGGTAAAGAAAATAAACTTTGTAAACTTGTTAAGTCACTTTGTGAACTAAAAACAAGCGTCCAAGTAATGACATACGAAGTTTGACCAAACTATGTTGGCAAATGAATTCAAAAATATGATAAATGTTTTTACATTAAATTAAAGACATTCAAATCACAAGGTCATTGTTTGTATTTATGTTGATGACATGTTGATCATCAAAAGAGATATTTTTGACATAAATGCTACTAATCATATACTAGAAAGTAACTTCGATAAGAAAGACATTGAAGTTACTGATATGATTGAAAAGGTACTTGATAAATTCAAGTATTTGGATTTCAATATTGTCAAGACTCCAATAAATGTGCGCTTTGTACTTCAAGAGAATGAAGGCAAAAGTGACTCACAATTGAATTATGCAAGAGTATTGAGAAGTATGATATATATCATGAAGTGTACACGATCAGATATAACATGTGCTATTAGTAAACTGAGTCAGTTCATAGGCAATCTCAATCAAAATCATTGGAAGACAATGAAAAGAGTTTTTAACTAACTATTTCTTTGCATTATAACTAGTATTCAACAGTATTGGAAGAATATAGTGATGCAAATTGAATCACCAGGTCAAATGAAATAAAATCCACGAGTGGATATGTATTTACTCTTTGTGGAGGAGCAGTCTCTTAGAAATATTCCAAAAAGAAATGCATCTCGCTCTACTATGAAATGTGAGTTTATCACTCTATACGAGGCCAGTGAAGAAGTTGAATGACTCCAAAATTTCTTAAAATATTTTTGACCCAAACCTTTAGGGGCAGTATGCATACACTGTGAGAGTTAATTTGCAATAGGTTGGGCATGGAGCATGATGTATAACGGAAGGTCTCGTCATATATGCGTAGACATAATATCATTAGAAAACTACTCTCTAGTAGAATTATCATAATTTACTATGTAAAGTCAAAGGATAATGTGTAGGATCAACTTATAAAAGGCCTAACTAGAAAGGGAGTTGATAGATTATCAAAGGGAATCGTACTATGGCCGAGGACAAGTCATTATGGCGGTAACTCTACCTAGAATACTGGAGATCCCAAGATCTAGGTTCAAGGAGATCAAACAAAGTCATTAATTACGGTTCAACATTGTCAAAATAATTTTTTATGGTTCATTCTCATGATAAGACAATATTTAGTGACAAGGATAAAGGCAACATGGCCTTTTAATGGTTTCTAAGTTTGATACAAGGTATATCAAGGGTTGATTGTGTGACTTATGTTGTCTAGTTATACACCAAAGCTCGACGATTCAAAGATAACAAATCTACCTATTGATCAAATATATACGATATATGTTCACTACGGAATGTTTAAAGGGAAACCTACTTATCCAGATGCGATTAACCCTTACTTACGAATCACACAACTTTTCATGCATATGTTTTTAAAAAATAGTCATTCCCTATTCGTGTGGGGGATTGTTGGGTTTTAAAGGTGTGAACATGAAATGAAGGGTTATGACTCTCATGAAGGATTGTCACTTTGCCGGAGGGTTGTGACCTTTATGAAAGGTTGTGTCCTTTCTAAAGGGTTGTGACCGTATGAAAGGTTGTGTCTTTTCCAAAGTGTTGTGACCTTTCTGGAAGGTTTTCTTCTTGTCTAAGGGTTGTGACCGTTTGAAAGGTTGTATTTTTTTCCAAAGGACGGTGACCTCTCTGAAAGGTTGTCTTATTTCCAAAGAGTTGCAACATTTACCCTTTGTTGGCTATAAATAGAGAGGTTTTCTCTCATTTTTCTGCATTAAATTCTTCCCTTCTTTTGCATACATTTCTTACAAAATAAAATTAATCGATTGTGTCTGTGTGTGATTCGTTACTTTCATTTTGAGTTTGTTGAAATTACTGAAGTTTGAGGTACTGCTACTTCTTTAACGGTTAGTTTGTTTTATCTTGGGAGGAATTAATCTGCAACCTCGAGTACTTGAGAGGATTAAATTTCTTAAGACCACACAGTGGATTCTGTGGACTCGGTTAGTTCTTTGTGTTTTTCATTCATATTTTATTATTTTTCTGGTTTGCTAATATGAATACAGGAGTTAACACATCTCTATCAGCATAATCATGTGCTAAGATAATTGGTCTAATTATGTATCCATTCACAAGAATATGATAGCGAAAGTTGATTTTCCTAAAATGATTGTAGCATGTGAAGAAAAACACTCGGTGTTAACTTCTGATGTAATTGTTTGGAATTATTAGTGGTTCCACCAAAGGATGTCATTGGCATGTCCTATATGTTTACACCCAATTGGACCCTACTTTCTTCAAACTACATTTGTTTGAGCTTTAAAGTCAATGATTAATTTTTCTATTTAATTTCTATTACATTTTAGAATTGTTATTGTTGTTGTTGTTGTTGTTGTTGTTGTAGTTGTAGTTGTTGTTGTTGTTGTTGTTGTTGTTGTTGCTGCTTTTGTTGTTGTTGGTGTTGGTGTTGTTGGTGTTGTTGTAGTACAACTACTTATAAACTTTCTATTATCATCTTATTTCAAATTTCTTACTTTTTAAATTAGCTATAAGATAATATTTGTATTAATATTTTATATTAATGTAAAGTCATAAAACTGCTTATAAACTTTCTATTGTCACCTTCTTATTTCAAATTTCTTACTTTCAATATTAGCTATAAGATAATATTTTGTATCAATATTTTACATTAGTGTAAAGTCGTAATATTTTGTAAATTATTAATTGTCATCATATCAGATATATTATTCTTGATATTAAATTAGATGCTCAGAAGAATTATTTTGCATAAGGAAAAGACCCAAAATACTTCAACAATTGGCTACGAAGTAACAACCCAAATCTGCCAAGAAGCTCCAAAAAAATGGCCCAAACGTACAAACCCAAAACTCCGTCAACCCTCTTCATACTTACAATGACTTTAATTTCCCATTTTATCCTCAACTTAACAATATATATTAAATACCCTAAATGTCCCCTATGAGCTTTAAATCAATTAGGGCTTCACTTCCTTATTGATAAAAAAAATTCCTAGTAGCCGCACTCTCTCCCTTAAGTCTCTTCTTTTTCTTCCCTTCAATTTTCAAAAAAACAACCAGGCTTGTCAATCATGTACAGTGGTAAGCATTTGCATGCCACTTTTTCTCAATCACGTGAAGCTTACAAGTTTGTCCAAAACCTACTCAAATGTTCAGTGTCTTTGACAAATTTCAAAATTGAAATTTAAATCCCACCCAAACTAAGAACCCTAGTTTTCTACTCCTATAATAATTACCATTTAGAATCCATTTGAACAAGATTTTAACCGTCTTCTTCACCCAAAAGATTGATAATACCTTTATGTTTCTCTTTGCTTTGTTCCTCTCTATTGTGGGTCTTCACATTTTAATTCACTCGAGCCAGACTCATTTTCGTTTGCAAAAGAAGTGTAGATCCAAGGCTCAAAACGCCTCAGTTCACTGCTCAACAAAAGGTAAAATATACAATATTATATGCTTTTTCATAAATTGCTTTTTACATTTAAGATATGTAATGGTGTTGTGTAAACATGTTAGAAGTCATTTTGTTTCATGTTTAATTCTCTATTCTATTTTACCCCATCATGCACATGCCTCTATTTGTTGTAATAAATAGTCTAATTAATCTATGTAAAACTTATAAGTAAGACTTTTTCTTTTTTAATGATAAGTTTTAGATCTTGTATTTATATTGCAAGAGAACTACTTCCTTTTTTTTTTTTTTTAAAAAAAAAAAGTCTTCTGATTATGAAGTCTGGATAGTTATATATTCAAGTAAAAAACTTGAAGCCGTGAATTTAAGTCCTACTTCCCACATTTGTTTAATCGTACAATTAACTTTTTTAATGGAGAATTGCTTGAATGAATAGAAACTTTCTATGTTCCGATTAATATCAACCCTTCTTCCTCCTCCTATTCACTTCCTCCACCTCCTCATCCTTCTCATGCTCCTGCTTCTTCTCCTCCTCCTACTCCTTAGCTTGCTTCTCCTCCTTCTCCACCCATAATCCCTTTTATTCTTGAAACTAAGTTGATATTTTTACTTTTCTGAGTAGAAGTTATACTTTAAGTTCTTTTTAAATGTTATACAAAGAGGCGATAAGTGTGCAAGACTTGTTACTGTGTGTTCCTCCTTGAAACCCCTTTTATGCTTGAAACTATGTTGAGATTCTTAGTTTGGTGAGTAGAAGTTATACATCAAGTTCTTTTTAAATGTTATACAAAGAGGCAATAAGTGTGAAAGACTCGTCAATGTGTGTTCCTCTTGAATGTATATTCCTTGTGTTATCAATTAGGATTTCCCTCTAAATTTTATTCCCTTTTATTACATGTACACCTAGGAGAAAAATTGAGTCTTGATTTGAGACTCTCACAAAAAAATCGAGCCTCATTGACTCAACACTATCATCATACCTGCACATGGAGTCATTGCGACATCTTAGACTTCCCGATTAGTGAGCAAAACAAGTGGTCCTCGCTTGGAGTACTTATGACTATTTCTATGTTGAACGTTAATTTGCTTACTTATTTTTCACTATATGTAAATATTGCTTGCAATTTGAATATGTTCTTATTGTTTAATCTAGAATAGCTAACATAATATAGATGTTTGGGTTTGAGGTATCTCTAGTTAGAAATAAATCATTGTCGTGACGTAGTCAAGATTATGTTTTACAAGCTTTCTTTTGAATCAAGTGTAAAACTGATTTGTACTTGTGCAAAACATTTAAATGCCCAACATATGACATATAATCAAATGATGTGTCTTTTACTGAAAATATTTGAAGTAGCTCCTTTTATGTCCTACTAAATATTTTCATTATTTGAGAAACAAATTGTTGTTTTCCCTGTATATCAACTTAAAGATAAATTTTTGCATTTTCATATTATTACTTTAGTATTCTTTTAATGGTAGCTTATTTTACTTGCAAAGTGTCCATTTTTACAACTTATAAGATCTTAAATGATTATCCTAAGTTTGGTCGATAATCGTTTTTAACAAATCTTAAAGGATGCTTAGCACTTATTTTTAGAATAACTAGAACCCAGCTTACCTAGAATCACATAAGTTAAGTAGACTATTAATACCGTGAATTGAAGCATTTCCGTAGGTAGTGACTCCTTAAGTTAAATAATATAGGAATCACCAATATGTTGTACACAATTTGACGCGAGTTAAAATGGGGTATAACACTAAGGCATTTCATTTCTTGTGTTGATTTGGCTTACAACTGTCCAACCCTATGCCGCGCTTTAGGTTATGCACAAACTGGCTATAGTCCAAGCAATCCCGCCAAATGAAGATATGAGTGTTAAACAACCCCCCCCCCCCCCAAGGTTTTTCCTTTGATAGTGGTGTTTGAGAGTACAATTTCTAGGCAAAGCGAAATGGTAGTGGATCAGGATAGAGGAGAGGTGGTCTTTGGGTACCTATAATGGATTCATAATCCGATAATATTCAGGGACACTTCGAAAGGATCCACCAGCATACCATAAGACAATTGAAAAAAGAGTTGGACTATGCCAAAGTCACCACATTCCAACAACAAGTCTATGTTTAAATAGGGAGGAATCCTCATTCGAAGTTACAAGATGTGGAGGGAGGTTGAAGCAAGTTGAGGGGACTCCTAGGTGGAAGAATTATATTTAGCTCGACTGGTAATATGGGAACAAAGTGTTGAGATTTCTCGATTAATAAAGGACTTTGTTTCATCTTAAAAGTCGTGTACCACCAACAAGAAGAGAGAGAAATTTGAAAGGGATAGGTCATGTTGGGTGCATTCACAAGATCAATTTTAAGCAGAGTTAGAAGAGAAGAAAAAGAAATTCAGTTAGTATGCTGGTATTGAAGTGGAGTGGAAACAAATAATCATTGAAAGAGAAACACTTCGTAATCAGCTTAAGACGTTAGAGGAGCGAGAGGCCATCTTAACGAACAATCTTGGTATCCAGCAGATTTGGTCGAATAACTTTCATGAAGATATGGGATGGTCCAACGTTGAGTGCATCAGTTGGTGGAGAAAACTCCTATGCTATTAGAGATCATCACCGTTTGGATGATACATGAATTTTTGAGAAAGCATGTTCCTTTGTTCCTCATGTGCCCAAGGTGTTGGAGAACTTCTATGAGATCTTTGAAGGACAACGAAATCCCCATGAAGATTTGCAACCATTTTCAAATTTTGTATCTTGTTTTGTTGTTTCAGGGTTCGTATTTTTAGTTTTAAGAGGATTTCCGTAATTATTTCTTCCAAGTGGAGTCCCGTAGAGCCATCCACATCTATCTTAGTTATTTGAGTTTATGGGTTCGAAATTCTTGAAAAGGTAACTTGTTGGGTTCTAAAAAATTATAATGCATATTAAATAGATTTCTTAACACAAATACAAGATTTATCCCTAAAATTAATGGATTTTGAAAAAATTAACTAGTACTATGGCTCCACCTCCCCCCCGGAAGAGTTAAAGTTAGGCGATAGTTGGTATTTAGAGGAATATTAGAGGTACGTCAAAGCTAACTCATATACCTCTATTACAAGTAAAAACACATGCAAATACACAAATAAGAACAAGCAGAAAATACACAAAGATTCAATAGAAAGAAAGAAAACCCACGCCAAAGGTATTTTATTTTCTTTCTGTTGAGTCTCTGTGTATTTTCTTCTTGTCTTTGTGTGCTTTTTTGTTTTTCTTGTAACGGTGCGTATATGAGTTATCTTTGACATACCTTGAATATTCCGCTGAATACCTACTATCTCCTAACTTAAACTCCTCCTAAGGGGGGTGGAGGCTGAGCCATAGTACTTGTTATGACATTTGCGAAACCCATTGATTTTGGGAAAAAATCTTGTATTTGGGTGAAGAAATCTATTTAATACGTTTCATGACTTTTTTAAAACCTAACAAGCTACCTTTTCTAGAATTTAGAACCCATAAACTTAAGTTTCTGGATCCGCCTCTACGTAAGCAGAACTTTTTTTTTTTTGCAGGGACGAGAGATGTGAAGCATTCAGAGGAAATAACTAAGATGGACGTTGATGTCTCTATGGGAATCCACTTGGAAGAATAAATAATTACGAAAATACTGAGCAGGCTACATGTGCAGTCTCTTTTTCAAGTCAAATATGTTTTAAAATCATGGATGATTTCGAACCTTACATTGTGATGAATAATCTCAATTATGCCAAAAATAACCGAATTTCCTAAATTTTTCATCTTCTTAACGACTTTCCTTCAAACATGGTCCATTTTTTAGGTTAGTTTGTTTATCATCAGTTTAAATGGTTGACGACGTACAACCAGTCGATTGGACTTGTAGAGGTAAGGTAAGGAGTTGCAAAATATATTGGCTCTTATGGGGGTAAGTGAGTATAATAATCTTTGTAACATCAAACTTTTACCACGGAACCCCACAAGAGAATCAATAGTTCTTCATCAAACAAGATTTTCAGTGACATTTGACTTTACTTGCAGATTAGGATATGATTCAATCAGTAATGACTATTAAATCCTTAAGATAGGTCACCAATCATGCAATAAAATTCTCGAACTGAAAAGTTGTTCCTGGATTAAAATTAACAAACATCCTTCTAGCATTTATCCAGTGTGGTTGTCTACTATGGACTCTCCGACATTTGTACTTGAGGCATTTTATTGGATTGGTTCACTAAATAAGTCTTTCATTTCATTTGATATTCCTAATTAGGTTTATGCAGAAACAGCGTCACCAAACAGAAGGTTCGTTGTTTATGACATTAATTACCTCAGCTATGGCACATTTTTGTATTGGGAGAACTACTTTCTGTTTATTCTACTCATGTTCATTAGTTGAAGTACGATTTTAACCTTTGGGTAATGAAAGACTATGGTGTTAAGGAATCTAGGAATAATTTTTTTAACATACAAAATCCCGATCTTTATCCAATCACCTTGAAATACGGGTTTCAGATGGTGAAATGTTACTCCTTTTCAAACATTTGGTACATAATTGTTATGTTTTTAAGACTTCTGAAAAATTATCTTGTTCATGGCCTCAATCTATTTTGGATTGTTTTGTGAACCAATTCATCTATGTAAAAAGCTTGATCTCACCTAAATTACTTGCTTAATATTTACTCATGTACGATAGTCTCTTTTTGTTGTGACTCATAGGAAGCAATAGGGATTGCCAAAAAATAGCGTCTACAATGGAAGAAGAGACATATTCACATCATACATGGTGCAATTAAACAGTTGTGAAATTGAGTTTTATTTCCTTGGAATATGTAAGGTCCGAAAGAAATTTGGTGGATCCTATGAATAAGGTCTTGGAAAGGAAAATAATCCTTGAACATTGAGGGGGGTGGAGAAAAAGTCCATTGGTTGAGGTAGTGTGGTGGACCCGTTAGACCTTAATATACACTACATTTTCTACCCCTATGGTGTAAGGCAGTTTATTTTATAAGGTTGAGCTTATTTTGCTCTTAATGATTCTATAACCTTTAGATAGTCTATTTGAGATAGCCTTAGTAGAATTTTACGTGAGTGTAAAGGTGTTGTCGCCGTTTATGAAAGACTTGGGTCATATTTCTAGAGTACTCATAAGACCCAAGGTGTGTGTGCATGACCATTAACGCACTTAGTTAGTATCGGGGAGTTTACATAAAACAAAAATATGGTATGTTTTGTTGGAGTCTCAACTTTTGTCCATTTAGTTCAAGATTTCTTCACTTTATGGATATTTGTTGTTGCCTCATTTCACTACGCGTCAGTTCAAATTGAAAGATATTGATACTTAAGTACACTTTCCTTTCTTTTCCCAGAAATTATTCTCATTCTTTGCCTTTGCATTAATGGGGGATTGTGGATATTATTTATTTTTATTTAATGCAAAGCATAAGTTACATTTTTTAACTCTCCATAATTGATGTTTGTGAACATTGTTAAGTCGTTAGTATATGTGAAATTGGAGAGTACTTCCACATTAATGGCTCATATTTATTTCAAAGTATCAGTTCCTTAATTTCGTAAGAAAATATAGGAAGTATTAAAAAGACGTATTATGAAAAAATTATTAAAGTAAGATTAATGTTTCAACACATTAATTATATGTTAGTTTCTTACAATCTTTTGATGGATGAAAACGTGAATAATTTTACTACTTAAGGGTATCATTTGGGAGCTAAATACACATTTCAATTACTTTCTCTTTCACCAACTCCTTTATTGGCTTAAATAATTTTTATTCATATTGTGGATTTCTAGGCAATTTTGTGCAACCTAAACTTTCAGCCATAAGTATACGCGTTTGAGAGTAATTGTGGAACATTGGAGAGCGACTGACTAAAATGAATTGTCCCAGAGTTGGTCCAAAATAACTTTCAAGAGAATGACTTGCCACAACACAGTGTTTGTGTTAAGTTATTTACTACTCTATAATTCTAGTCAATATCTATAATGTAGTATTTTTCCCAACACCGTTCATTTATAATGACTTTGTGTAAACTTTTCCTATTTTCGCTACCAACTTTCTCTAAAACACTTTGATACTAAACATGGGGTCTATGAAATCTCATTTTATGCTCTTACTTTGTTTCTGTCTGCTTTGTTTTTCTTCATCCTCGCGGCAAAGATCAAAGCTCCGGTCCTCTAAAATGTAAGAAAATGCTTATTGTAGATCCCTAGTAGTTTGGTGTAGTTACTCTTATCCGAAATCGAGTTCGTGGAACATGAAAAAAGATTTGCTGCTCATGAGATGAGATGACTGGTCATATTTGAACATGAAAAGTTGCAGAAATCTTGCAGTAGCCGCCTCTTCCAACTCTTTCATCTCCATAGTCTTAACCTTTCTTATAATCACTTCTGTAATTGTCACATATCCCCTAAATTCAGCAGTTTTCCGAGCTTGACGCATCTTGATCTTTTTTACTCAAATTTCTTAGGTCATAATCCTTATGAAATCTCCCATCTTTCCAAGTTGCAGTCCCTTTCACTCTCAATTAATTTTCTCATATTCACAACTCATAATTTAAAGATGTTTATTCAGAATATGACTCAATTAAGAGAGGTTGATCTTACTTCCATAAACATCTCTTTCCCCATTCCTCCAAATTTTTCTTCTCATTTAACAACTCTGAGGACGGGAAATACATGATTGTATGGGATACTAGCTGAGAGTATTTTTCACCTGCCCAACCCTGGAACACTTAACTTACGAAACAATGATCAACTTAGTGTATCACATCTCTCATATGGTTGGTTCTCAGTTTGTGAATTTTTCTGATAATTTGCCTGAGTCTATTGGCTATCTAACTTCACTGCATGTTTTGTATTTTCAAAGTTACATAGAGGTCCTATTCATGAATATCTCTTGAATCTCACTCGCATACAGTATTTGGAGCGTCAATATTGGTGTTAATCTGTATTACTAAGATACTTAGAATAACAGCCTTGCAGAACTTCAATTCGTAAGGAACAAAAAAGCATATTTCAAAACTAGAAACTTTAAACCAATAAATAAAATATAATTCGCAACAAAATAGAAACAATATTGAAAATTTGAAAATCGAGCCTGCTAAATACACAACATGTCCTTACACAAATTATTCTCCTCATGTACCTGAGGTTAATGGAATATAACCTCATAGATAGAACGATCTTACTCATCAGTGTTTTGGTACTTAAAACTACGGTGTCAGCAAACCACTCAATGGTACTGGAGTACACTAGAATTTGTTCGTGGAGAAGAAGTTCTAAGGTTCAGATAATATGTTGTTGAAAATAAGAGGAAACCGCTAAATTCATAGACAACAAAGGATAGTGTGAACATGTACTTATTGTGGCTTATCGGAAAGTTCACAACCTTTTGGAAAAGTAAAAATCATAACCTTTCATTAAAGTGACAACCTTAAGAAAAACTCACGACTCTTCACAAAGGTTACAACTCTTCATAAAAGTCACAATTTTTCATAGAAGTCACAACTCTTCATTTTCTATTCACTTCTTTAAAAATACAAATATCCCCTGTATGAATGGGGAATGAAACTAAGAAAAAGAAATGGACAAGTGTGTACCTTACAAGCAAGATTAATTGCATTCGGATAAGTAGGTTTCTGTTTAAACTTTCCGTAGTGAACATATGTCGGATATACTCGGTCAATCGGTAGATTTTATATCTTTGAACCATAGAAATTTGGTGTATACCTAGACAAATACATGTAATACAATCAGTCCTTTCCCATTATTGGTTCTCACTATTGTATTAATTTTATCCATGAACACCTCCTGGTTTCATGAGTTTATAGAGAATGGACTTTTACAATCATCCTCCTTGAAAATACTTACACTTCACAGTCACATATGTGATTCCTATTTATTTCATCGTGTAGATACACTATTTGGTCAAATCTTTCAAACCTAAAAATCATTAAAAACTTTAAGCTTTGATAACTCATCAAAATTTCTTACTGTTTTATCGTTTTTCCTGAACATTGTCCTCAACACGAGAATGGATTGAGTTATTTATCAGTGGCATTCTATCAATGACTATTATGTTTGATCTCCTTGAACCTAGTTCTTGGGATCTATAGTTTGTTAGGTAGAGTTACCAGTATGATGACTTTTCCTAAGCCTTAAATACATTGCCATAGATGATTTACAACCCTCTCTGTACTTAGGATTTTTTGTAAGTGGATGCGATGTATTTACCGTTGACTTCACATTGTCAATTGTGATAATTCTACTAGTGAGTTGTTCCTTAATGATATTATGTCTACGTCATATATGATGAGACTTTCCATAATACATAATGCTCCCTTTCCTAACTATTGCATCTTGACTGTTACAGTATAAGCATAATGGTGCCAAAAGGTTGGGGCCAAACAAGAGTACTATCAAGAAATTTCAGAGCCATTCAACTTCTTCACTAGTCTTATCTTGAGTGTTAAACTGAAATTCCATTGTAGAGCAAGCGATACATGTCTACTTGGAAGATTTTTAGGAGACTTCTCCTTAACCAAGAGTAAATACATACCCACTCATGGATTTTACTTTATTTTACTTGGTGATTCAATTTGCATCGCTATATCCTTTCAACAGTGTTAGATATTTATTGTAATGCAAATCATAGTTTTGAGTTTTTTTTAAAAATACCCCAAAACACTTGTCATTGTCATTCAATGAGTTTGATTGATATTACTCATGAACTGACTTAAATTATTAATAGCACATGTTATATCTGATCGTGTACAATTCATGATATAAATCATACTTCCAAATACTTTAGAATAATCCAATTGTGAGTCACTTTCAGATTTATTCTTTTGAAGTGCAAAGCTCACATATATTTGAGTGTTGGTAATATTGATATCCAAATACTTGAATTTGTCAAGTACCTTTTCTATATAATGAGATTGTGAAAAGCTAAACCTCATGGAGTTTTAAGAATTCTTATACCCAAGATCACATCAGCAACTCCAAGGTCTTTCATATCAAAGTTGTTTCTAGCATACACTTAATAACATTTATGTTAGAAGTGTCTCTAGTGCGATCAACATCTATCAACATAAAAACAAACAATGACCTTGTGAATTGAAGTGTCTTTTATATAAAAACATGTATGACATTCCTTATTCTTAGATATATTTGCCAGCATAGTTTCATCAAACTTTGTATGTCATTGTTTGGATGCTTGTTTTAGTCCATAATCTAAATTAACAAGTTTGCACACTTTATTTTTTGTAGCGGGAACCACAGAGACCTTGAGTTCTTCCATGTAAAATTCCCTCCAATATTCCATTTAAGAAAGTTATTTTCACATTCACTTGATGATTTTGAAGGCCATATATCGCAGTTAGTGTAACTACTATCACAATGGATGTAATACTAGATACTAGTGATTATGTGCAAAGATAATCAAGACCTTCTTTTCGTCTGATGCCTTTGATGACAAGTGTTGCCTTGTATTTTTCAATAGCTTCATCAACTTTAATTTTTCTTTTGAAGATCCATTTTGAACCCAAAAGTTTGTTTTCTGGAGGAAGATCAACCAACTCCCAGGTTTTGTTTCTCAAGATTGAATCAATCTCAATATTGACATCCTCTCTAAAAAAGGATGAGTCCGTACAGGGCGCAACTCTTTTGAATATTTTAGTCTCATTTTCAAGAAGAAATTCTATAAAATCATATCCAAGGGACGTAGATGTCCTGTAACGTTTACTATGGTTTGAAATCTATTTATTATGTACATTCTCCTTTGGTTCTTTCCATGTTAATTTACATCATTCACTAGACAACTCAAGTCTAGTTTTATAGGGATACATCTGTTCAATGAACAAGCGTTATCTGATTCTATTACCGTATTTTCATGAATAATCAGATGTTCAGACTTATCAACCAAAAATCGACATGCTTTATAGTTTGAAGCATATCCAATGAAAATGTAGTCCACATTCTTGGGTCCTTTTTTTTTTACCCTTTTGGGATAAAAACTTGGAGTTTGGATAGACACCCCAGACTTAATAATTCAAGTTGGGTTTTCTTCCTTTTCATTTCTCATATGCACTACACTTAATCTGAAATGGGTCATTTTGTTCAGTGTTCAGTAGACTTTGGCTTAGCATACTTAGATTTAAATACAAACTTGTAGTGGCTCTCCTATATTCACATAGATCGTGCAAATCAGGCTCTCTTGAATAATTTAATCAATAAAATGTCAGTCCACATCTACGTGCTTAATTATTTCATCATACACTTGATTTGAGATGATATGAAGGGTAAATTTATTATCACACCAAAGTTTTGCAGGTTTGGGATACTTCAACCCAACTTCACTTAAGAGGTGATATATCAACATAATCTCATATCTAGATTGTTCGTGATGCAACTTTTTGTTTCTTACTTCTCTATAAAACCAAATTTCCACCCACAAAGACATAATAGCTAGTAGTCGACCTTCTGTAAATCTTGGATCTATCCCAATTGGCAGCTGCACATCACTCAATGAGAGTATGTCCATTATTGCTAAATACTATGACAAGTCAAGGGTTCCTTTAAAGTAACATAATATTTTCCACAAAGCTGCCTAATATTTGACATCCTTGATTGTATTGGCCAAAGACTCAATGTGAGTGATGTTCAAAAGAGATTCAGTAATAGGCCCTCTAAGGTTGCAATTTCAAAGATACAAAACATGCAGTGAAGTTATATAGACAACAGACTCAGGAAAATTATCAGAAAAATTCACGCCACTGAGATATTAATCTATGAGAGATGCACTGTTGTTCCATTTGGTATTTGGAAACTACCCATTAAGCTGATCATTGTTTTTTATGCCAAGTGTTTCCGGGTCGGGAAGGTGAAAGATACTCTTAGGTATTATCCCATACAATCCTGGAAATTCTAGCCTCAAAGTTGTGAAACGAGAATTTTTAGTTATATGAAAGGGATATGAACATATCGACGGTCAAGCTCTTTTAATTGGTTCAAGTTTTGAAGTAGTGATTTAAAATCACGTGTAGTGAGCCATAGCTTTTTTAAGTGTGTAAAGATATGGAGACCGGGCCTAACTCAACCCCAAAATCTAGATCATGAGGGGAGGATTGCCCAAGTCTATATAAGGAGACCACCAGTCCACTCCCCAACCAATGTGAGACTTTTATCCACTCTGATACCCCTTTCATGCCCATACCCAACTTGTGCGTGGACCGTGAGCCGAAACGGGGATAGACATGGCTCTAATACCATATAAAGATATGATCTGTGTCAAACTCAACCTCAAAATCTAGTTCATAAGGGGATGATTTCCCAAGTCAATATAAGGAGACCACCAGTCCATTACCCAACCAATGTGGGACTTTTACCTACTCTAAAAAGTGAAGATACTTTTTGATATATAACAATGGGTCCTAGGTTGTCGTGCACTATTTAAGAATTATGAAAGGAAGTGCAGTTGTGCATAATCAAAAATGAAAGTAAAATAGATTTAAGTATAACTACACTTCCTTTCATGATTCTTAAATAGTGCACTACAACCCCAGGAACCATTGTTATAGATTAAGAAGTATCTTCACTTTGTTAGAGTAGGTAAAAGTCCCACATTGATTGGGGAATTGACTGGTGGTCTCCTTATATTGACTTGGGCAGTCCTTCCCTCATTAACTAGCTTTTGGGGTTGAGTTAGACCCATGTGTCATATCTTTACATGGTATTACAACCATGTACATCCCCTGTTTGGGCTAACGGTCCACACTCCATTCGGGCCTGTGCGTGAAGGGGGTGTTAGGGTGGGTAAAAGTCCCACATTGGTTGAGTAGTGGATTGGTGGTCTCCTTATGTGGACTTGGACAATCCTCCCCTTATGAGATAGATTTTGGGGTGGAGTTAAGCCCATGTTCCATATCTTTACATACTTATAGAAGATAAGACTCACAACACATGATATCGCTCCTTCAAAACATCACCCAATTATCATAGTTTGATCTTCTCAATGAATGTGGCCCTTAATTCAATACTAATTAACACCCCTTCATCTTTCTATGATGCCCAACCACATGAATTTAGACTCCACGGTCTGAATTTCCTTAGCCAAAGATCACTGGGTTACACTCAAGCAAGCTAAACTACTCATAATCACCGCCTTTCGACTCAAAGCGTCTGCCACTATATTAGCCTTACCCAGATGGTATTGAATGGTCACATCATAATCCTTGATTAACTTAATCCACCATCTCTCTCTAAGATCCAAATCCTTTAGGGTGAACATATGCTGCAAACTACGATGACCAGTAAACACCTCACACTTAACACCATAGAGGTAATGTCGCCAGATCTTAAGAGCAAACACTATTGTTGCCAAATCCAAATCATGTGTTGGATAATTCCTCTAATGCACCTTTAATTGACGCAAGGCATAAACTATAACATTCTTATCCTGCATCAAAACAACATCCAAACAAGAATGTGAAGCATCACAATAAACAATAAAATCCTTAGCTTCAACTGGTAATTCTAGAATAGGTGCGGTGGTCAAGAGAGTCTTGAGCTTTTGGAAGCTCTACTCACATTTTTTAGTCCATTCAAATGGGATCTCCTTTTTCGTCAAATTTGTCAAGTGAGTGGCAATTGAAGCAACGTTCTTCACAAATCGACGATAGTAGCTAGAGAGCCCCATAAAACTCCTAAATTCCATCACAGAGCTAAGCCGAACCCACTTCTTAACCGTCTCAATCTTTTGGAATCTACCATTACCCCTCTTTTGAAACCATATGTCCCAAAACTTCAACCGAAACCAAAACTCACACTTAGAAAATTTGTCATACAACATTTGTTTCCCAAGAACACCCAGAACAATATGAAGATGGTCGGCATGCTCTTCATCACTTTCTGAATGGACCAAAATATCATCAATAAAGAGTAAAACAAATGAATCAATAAATGGATTGAAATCCCCATTCATTAAACTCATAAAAGTTGCAGGCGTATTAGTTAAGCCAATGGACATAATTAGAAACTCAGTGCCCATGGGGTGTCTAAAATCCGTCTTGGGCATATCTTCAGGACTAATTCTAAACTGATGATAGCCCGACCTTAGATCAGTCTTGGAGAAAACTGATGCACCTTGCAATTTGTCAAAAAGATCATCTATTCGAGGCAAAGGGTACTCATTTTGAATAGTGACCCTATTCAATTATCGGTAATCTATACACATTCTCATATTGTCATCCTTTTTCTTAACAAACAAAATTGGAGCACCCCACGTGAAAGCACTAGGATGAATAAATCCTTTATCAAGAAGCTCTTGGATTTGAGCCATAATCTCTCTTAACTCTGCTAGATCCATGCCATACGGAGAGGTGGAAATAGGACAAGTACCAAGCTCTAAATCGATGCAAAAATCTATATCTCTTCCGGAGGCATACCAGGAAAATCAGTAGGAAACACTTCTCTAAACCACAGGAATAAACTCAATAGATGGGGACTCAACCTCAACATTAGGAATATGAGACAAATAAACCAAACAACCCTTCCCTACTAATTTTCTAGCTTGAATGGAGAATATGATCTTAGCTTGCTTAGGCTTGTACACCCCTTACCACTCTAACTTTTCCCTTCCCGAAATTTCTAGAGTTCAAGACTTAGTATTACAATTTAACACAGCATAATAGGTGGACAACCAAGTCATGCCTAATATAATATCAAAGTCAGTCTTATCCAAAATCACCAAATCAGTCCAAGTCTGAAAATCCATAAACAAAATAGGACAAGCACAATAGATATGGGTGACTATGACTGACTCTCCACCTGAGGTAGAAACATGGATAGAGGCATCAAGTATATCCCAAATCATATCAAACTCTGAGGAAAGTTAGAACAGATACATAAGAATAAGTACAACCCGGATCAAATAACACGTTAGCCATCCGATTATAGACATGAATAGTACCTGTGATCACCACAGCCGACGCATCTTCCTCATTCTTGCCTGGAAAGGTGTAACACTGAGCCCTATCATCTTGACGAGCTACTTCCCTACCTAGATGCGTTGCACCTCTAGCTGTGTTACTATTTCCTCTACCCTCATGACCTCGTTGATTACCTTCTCACCCATCTTGTGGACGCCCTCAACCATTATTACCATTTCATGCGGACTTCTCTAGTGTACTGCTGCACAGAATCCAACACATATTGATGGGGACAATCTCTTCTCATGTGCCCAGGTTCTCCATAATTGTTGTAAGTACAATCAAATAATAGTCTTTCTCCTATTGAAGGCGCAACTCCCTGTCTATCCTATATCAAATTATAAGGTAGAGTTCCCGAGTAATTACCTGTAGAGGTGGGCATGACAGACTGAATTGGCTAGCTGCAAGTGTTGGACTCGATGTCCCCTTGAAGTAAGAACCTTGAAAGTTACCCGAGTTTTTAGCCATTTTAGCCAATGCCTTATCCTGACTGTCTCGCCTCACCCCCTTCACTTTCTTAACATAGTTTGTTACCTCATTAAAGCTCATTCATGCAATGGTCATATGGAAAAATAATACATGCAATTCAGAATTTAGTCCCTTAATAAATAAATGGATCATCTCCTCCTCAATAGTCACCGACTCAGTAGTATATCTAGACAAGGCATGAAATTTGGTCTCATAAGCAGTCATAAACATACACATTGCTCCAAAGCCATGAACTCTTCCTTCTTCTGATCCCTCAAAGTCCTAGGCACATATTTCTCCAAAATTAAAGCATGAAATTGGGTCAAAGTAAGGGGAGGTAAAACTGGAGATTTGCATTCCATAAAAGCTCTCCACCACTGCTTAGACTCACCTTGAAGTTCAAATGTCACAATCTCAATGATGTACCGTGGTTTAACGGGACTTTCAATGCTTTTTCCTTAAGTTTAGTGTGTGTCTAGGGCCTTTTTGTAGTAATTTTAATGTGCTTTTATCTATGTTTTGTAGGAAAGTTGTTCGAAACGAAAATGCAGAATGCTGTGAAGAATCAGTGCAGAAGTGACCCATAAAGCCATCGACGACCCATCGTCCCATCGATGGACCGTAGGTGGTGACCATCAATTGGAGGTTCAGACATCTGGAAGCAACTCGGGGAATTCTGACCAAGTGTGGGGCTACAGAAGGATCGACGATCCGTCGTTCCATCGACGAACCGTCCTAGAAAACTGTTGATCAGATCAGAGAGTAGTCCAGTACCCGGTGTTGAAGAAAAACTAAGTATGGAACGACGAAGGCATCGACGGACCGTAAGGGAATCAACGGACCGTGTTATTGGTCCGTCGATTGGATCAGAGAAGATGCAAAAGAGAAGGCTGAAGAAAAAGCAAAGTGTGGACCGACGGAGGCAGTCGACGGTCCATCGTTCCATCGACAGACCGTTTGTGGGGGCGTCTATTGAAGCCGCGTTTTGGGACAAACTTTCCTTATTTTGAAATCCTTTTAATTTAGGACTTTGTTATTATAAATTGGGTTAAAAACCTCGGTTTTGGGGTTGGACTTTTTATTAATTTTTATCCTTTTGTTCTTGGAGATTTGACTTCGCATTTTGGCAATTTATTCAAGTTTCCGGAATCGATTATCAAGTAAATTTTGTTGTTTCAAGTGATATTTCTGGATTTTCTTCAAAACTTGTCAAAGTAAGTTCATGAATTATTGTTTATCAACTATGAATTGTGTTATTCTAGGCATGGGTAACTAAATCCACAACTAGGGTTGTAGGAACCATGGGTAATTAACAAAGTAGAACTAGCTAAATAACAATTCTAGAATAGGTTCTTGCATGTATTGATAATTCTTTCGCTTAGAAATCTTTTTAACGAGTGCACGCGTTAGAACTTGTCCTATTTCTACTTTCCGGACCAAGGGGGTAGTTAATAGGAAAAGAATTATCAACATAGATTTAGTGGACATTATCTAATAGGCTAGTTTCGATTGGTGCGAAGAAATAACCAAGCCATACATCAAATATGATGCTTAATATGAAGTAAAGGTAAGTGTTGGTAACTTAGACACACGTAGTCAGACCAAGGTACGGGGTGAGATTCTCTAAATGTCGGACCAAGGATTTAGAGATACATAACTTATCACTTTGCATGCAAGACACTAGAAAAGAATTGTTATAGCTAGGATTACCGTGTTATGAACCTATGGGGAACACTTATACCCTAGTTTCTCTCACAACTTGATAAACACAAAAGTTTTAATCTAGCTTCTTGTTTTACTTAGAATTAATTAAACACTTTTGTTTCACAAACCCCCCCCCCCCCTTTCAATTAACTATTTTTGGAAAGGACTTGACTAAATAGACGTAATTGCATATTGAAGTTAAGTCTAAACCATTTTCCTCATGGGATCAACCCCAACCTACTTGTTGGGTTCTTTACTTGATACGACCGCTTATACTTCTGTAAGGAAGTGTAATTTGAGTGTATCAAATTTTTGCGCCGCTGCCGGGGAAAGTGGATTTTAGATTAACTTTAAGCACATTACCGAATTTTAGTCAACAATTTCCTAAGTTTACTTTTTCTTTTTGTTTTTGTCTCTCTCAGGTCTAGCTCTAGTGTATGTCAAGTACACGGAGCCGAGGAGAACCAACGCTTCTCTATGATCCTGAACTGAATCGGACATTCCGCAGAATGAATAACCAACAGAAATCCAGTAATCCTATCGATGGGATCAATCGTCAACCTCCACCACCGATAGATGCTCAATATCAAGTGGTTGCTGATAATCCACTTAATGATGCTTTGAGGAGGCAACCTCCCATTCCACGCCCTCAGGAGTTCTATAGGGGCAAGATCAACATCACTGACTCTGATTGGCCTCTTGTCCTACCTCCTCTACCACAGGGTCATACTTTCGTGGTAACTAGTAGCTTGATGCACATGCTCACCGCCAGAGGTTTGTTTTCGGGGCTACTATCTGAAGATCCACATGCTCACATCGCCAAACTGAGGACGGTGTGTAAAAGTTGTGTAGGGAGGCCAGACTTGGAAATGGATGTCATCGGGTTAAGAGTGTTCCCTCTCTCACTGACGGGAGAGGCCGCGACATGGTTTACTTAGTTGCCCTATAACTCGATCTATACTTGGGACTAGTTGAGAGATGTGCTCCTAGCGCCTTACTATCCGGTATCTAAAAAGCTCAACCACAAAGATAGGGTGAATAACGTTGTGGCATTACCTGGGGAGTTGGTGTAACAACCCTAAAAATGAATAGGATCCAGACTTAGGTTTTCAAGAATGCTTGCGATTACACCAAGGTCCACACGGGCTGATACGCGTAGAACCAGACCTCAGAACCCTTACTACTACCAAGCCAACTAACTTGGGGAGTTAATTGAGATTGGAAAGGTTGGAACCAACCATGTGAGGCTCATGAAAACGAAGATTTAATCGAAAGAGTTTTTACCGGACTCAAAAGAAGAAATTTTATGTTTTGAGGGTCCAAGGGTAAAATGGTCTTTTCCAAGCCAAGGGTAATATTGTAATTACCCTGAGGAATTAATTATTAATAAATTAATTTAATTAAACAAAGCAATTCGGGTGGGGCAACCCGAAATGACCCATTTTCGCAAATGGGAGTCACTCGGGTTCGAGCCCCACTAGAAGCAAGGATTTAACTTGATTTTATTTAATTTGATAAATTAATTTAATTAATAATAAATATTAGCTGATTTAGGAAAAAGAAAAAAACATCAAATTTTTATTTAAAGTTTGAAAGAGTCCTAGTTGACTAAGTCCTTACCTAAGCCTAAACTACCTTGCACGTTTAACTCTTCCCTTCTCTCACGTCAACATCTCTCTTCTCTTTCACGATTATTCTCTGCAAAACTAAGGTGAAGAACTGAAAATATATCAAGAGTTCTTCACACTTGAAGAACTCACACAAAATTTTAAGAAAAACAAAGTAACCAAAACGATAAACAAAGAGAAGTTGTTGTCAGGTAGTGTGGAAGATTGAGGAATCTTGGACTGATTTGTGGAGAGGATTTTGGTCAACAATTTAGCGGTTGAACAAGGAAATTAAGGTATGGGTCTTCTTACTCTTGGTCCCTTTCACAAAAGACCCCTAGGATTCAGAATATTCGGCACAAAAACTAGGATTGTTTTCCCCGTTGCATGTCCCTGTCATTAGCTCCCAACGAATTCGTAGGTTGGTATGAATGCTGGTAGACTTAGGAATGTTTGATGTTTGTGCTGAATGTGAATGTGTTGAATGTACGTTAAATTACGAAAATGACAACCCATGTATGTGTTCGGAATTTTGTGTAATTGTGTGCAAGTGTGTGACCATGACAAGGGTCTCGGCCTTGATGCTCTAAATTGTTAATGTTGTGGTTGTTAATTTACGTACACAAACTCACGAAGATCGTGATGTTCATAAAAAGGAAATGTGGCTGATTTGAATAAGAATCCTATAGCCAATTAATTCTACGAATGATGCACTTAAAAATACGTTAAAACGGATCCATGAATGTAACCTTGAACTAAGTAATGCATTGATGTTATGAGTTAGAAAGTGACTAAAATTTCAAGCATTTTACAAGTTAGTTTTAGGCTAAATGTTAATGCATAAGAATCTGGAAATTTAATATAAAATAAAAGAATGAGGCCACTAGGAATTGAACCCGTGACCTCATCCTTGGGCGAAATAATCCACGGAAATGGGTTAGGGTTGGGGGGTTCGATCCTGGGTGCAGACGGAGGGATGAATGAGTAAAATAAATGAGGGGACTGGGATTCGAACCCACCACCCCTCGGTCAGAACTCAAGAAGAACAAAAAATAAAATAAAAAGAAAAGGATGTGAGGCGTGGGAATCGAACCCACGACCTCAAGGCTGGGAATAGAGGGGACGAAAATAAGTATTAAAAACAAGTGAGGCTGTGGGGGTTCGATCCCACGACCTCACTGTCCATGCTCTCAACTTAGCGGGAAAAAAAATTAAAAAAATATATATGGGGCTGTGGGGGTTCGAACCCACCACCTCACAGCCCCTAGCGAAAATTAATTAAAAGTAAGGAGGCTGTGGGGGTTCGAACCCACAACCTCCCTACTTAGGCGAATTAAAGAACAAAATAAAAGAGGTTGTGGGGGTTTGATCCCACAACCTCTTGGTTTAGGCGAAATTGGGCAAGATGAAGTTAATAAAAATTAAAAACGGGTTGTGGGGGTTCGAACCCACAACCCTTCGGCCAAAATAGGATTATTACTAAGGAGAAAATTAATCCTTCAATGTTAATATTGTGATTTAACTTAGAGTCATAATGTTATTAATATTAGAATAAAATCAATTAAAAATATAAATGATATCCAATTGATTCAAGACTTGGGTTCCTTGCTCAAGCTTCCGTATTGATACATAAGTCATACGTGAATAAAATATCCGAGAATAATGCCACATACTTAGATCGAAATCAAGATCTTGGCACATATACAAGATGCATAAGTCTTGTATCACATAATCTTAGACGAAATATGAATGAAGTGTCATGACTTGAATGTATAGACGCATAAGTCTAACAAACGTTCAAAGTAAGTGAATCTAAGAAGTATGTAATGAAATGATGAACCCTAGAAGGGTCAAGTATGAGTGTAAGATACACTAAATGGCCAAGTGCATTGGCATATGATGAAATGAACGTTCACGTAATAAGAGGTGAGTAACTATGAAAAGAAAGGGTGTTAATGATAATGAATGTGGTGACAACATGATATAAGATTAATGTAAATGATGAGAGTAATCTCGAATGAGCCTAAATAAATGTTACCAATACGTACTCACCTATGAGAGTGTAAGATAATGAAGAGATCAGTCTCTATGAACACTCTAATAAAGGTATTGAGCTTAACACACTTGATACTAATGATGAGATGAGAAATCATCTAATGAGCTATGATGTCCTCATACTAGAAGTCAGCTTCCATGACGTATGAGTTGAATGAAATGGAACTTTATACTAAGCACCGATAGACTAGCTATGAGCGGTGATGCCTTCTTTCGGGAAGGGCGAAGGTTCACGTAACTCTCATGAGATGAGACTGTCCGGCTTGCTGGGTATGGGTCTCCATAAATCTCCTAGTCTTCGAACCTATACTGCCAATATAGGGATTTGGTGAGGTTAAACTCCCATGTACGCTAGCATATTTTTGGGTCACCATGGCCGGTGCTTCCACCTCTTTTCGGTGTGGGGGAGACACTGGATTTCATGATGCTCACATGATCTATGTCGGTTAAAGTTAAAGTTCCCAATGAATGAATGAGGCCAGCCTCAAATGATGCACATAATGAAATAAACGATACCAAAGGTGTTAGGATAGGTTAATCAAGAGGTGAGCTAGACTCAGGTAATAACACTAGGTTATTCTTGATCATTGCACAGCAAACCCGATGAAAGTTGTAAACTACACCCTAGGTATAGCTGGTTTTCACACTGGCCTATGAACGAAATGAAATGAAGTATGTATGAATGAATGAAGCAGACTCTGTGTTTGCTAATGAAGACTCCCTAGTTGAGTTCCCATATGTTGAGCCCTCATTTCTGGGATGTCTTAATGTTAAGTCCATGATTCCAAGGTCTCATGGCATATGAATGAATGACATTAAACAAGTTATGTGCTACATGCAAAAGGTGCTATGTGCTATATGATATGTGCTATGTGTAAATGTTATGTGTTGTGTGCAAATGTGATAAGTATGATGACATATGTTATTCTCATGGCATAACTTTCCTAATCCAAATTTGGAAAGCTCATTTACTTTCCTAATCCAAATTTGGAAACTTTCCTAATCTCAATTTGGCAAGTCCACTGACTTGACTTCCAAAAATCATGTTGTTAGGAAAGAGCTATTCTTTCTCATGCATGTCCTTGGTGTGTGCTTGCATATACCCATACTTAGTACAAGTGTGTACTAACCCTAGACAAACTCTACTATTTTAGGTGCAGGCACAGGTGGACGATAGAGCTACAGGATCATCGTTGCAGTTATTCGGACGTCTAGCATTCATCCGGAGTTGGTAGGTCCTCATGCTTTTGAGGATTCTACTGTTTTATATTCTAGCTTAGTTTTAGAGTTGAGCTAGTGGAGCATGTTCCACTAGCGTTTCTTTCCTGTTTTTATTCAGACTATGTGTTGGTGCCATTTTGGCAATTATACGCTTTATAAGTATTGAACTATTCCTTTCATTTGATTATCTCTTAATGTTAGATGGGTGATGGTGAACAAATAACGAATGTATTAGAAATGTTTAGTAAGAAATATTTAGAAACAAAAAGTTTCAAATTTTCCGCTAAAATTAACCTATGTAAAGTAAGAATGACGTAAGTAGGCTTGTCTGCGACCTCTGAGAGGTCAACGATGCCGGTCTCGTCTGGGGTCTAGATTCCAGTCGTGACAAAGTTGGTATCAGAGCACTAGGTTAAATTACGAAAATAATAAGTTCACATCAATCACATTGAGTAGTTTCTAAGTCATGGTAGTGAAGTGCACCACTATCCTGAATTAGAGACTGCATGATGCGTAGGAAAATTTCCTTTTTTCTGATCTTATCGTGCTTTTTTGAATGCCTGAATTCTTGGTGTTATGAGCGTGTCTAACATCAATCCTTTTTGTTTTTCCAGAGAATGAACACTAGGAGAGGAAATGGTCAGAGGAGAGGAGGAGCAGCTGCTAGGGGTAATCAGGATCTACCACAGGCTCCAGCTAAAGGAGTGGCCATGCCAGTTAACCCAGCTGGGTTGACTGATACTGAAGTGAGGGCATCTCTGGCCCAAATGGCACAGGCCATTACTATGCAGGCCCAGGCTATGACTGCCCAGGTCAACCGACAGGATGTTCAGAGGGAGAACCCACCGGTTCGTAGCATGGCTGACAGGCTGAGGGATTTCACGAGGATGAATCCTCCTATTTTCACCGGGTGTAGGACATCAGAGGATCCCCAGGAGTTTGTGGATGAGATTCATAAGATCCTGGTGGCTATGGGGGCCACTGAGTTTGAGAAGGCTGAGTTGGCTTCCTACCAGCTCAAGGATGTTGCACAGACTTGGTGCAAGATGTGGCAAGATAGCCGTGTCTTAGGTGGAGTGCCAGTCACATGGGAGATATTCAAGACAGCATTTCTGGAGAGATTCTTTCCCAGGGAGATGAGAGAGGCCAAGGTTGAGGAATTCATCAACCTCAAACAAGGCTCTATGACAGTCAGGGAGTATTCCTTGAAGTTTGTTAAGCTGTCAAGGTATGTTGTTTTCCCTAGTATTTAATAGCAAGAATGAGGATAATACTGACTTTGTTGAAATAACCCAGGTACGCTACTTCCCTGGTTTCTAACAGCAGGGATGAGATGAGCAGGTTCCTCACAGGAATCAATGGAGACCTGGAGGAGGAGTGTCGATCTGCTATGCTCCATGATAATATGGATCTTTCCAGGTTGATGGTGCATGTCCAGCAGGTAGAGGACAGCCGCAGAAAGAGAGGTGTTTGTGATTCTAGGAGGCCTAGGCCTCACGATCAGGCAGGACCCAGTCATGGAGGCCACAGGAACAACTTTGGAGTCCGTGAGCAGCCAAGGTTCAAAAAGGGGCAACAGAGTTCTGGGAATTCTAATCCTCAGAGGAGTGCTACACCTAGAGGAGGCAGACCTGAGCCCAAGTAGGGCAATGGAGGTGAGATGCAGCGTCCTAAGAAGAATTGTGCTAAGTGTGGCCGAGCTCACAGTGGAGAGTGCAGACAGGGCACTAATGCCTGCTTCGGTTGTGGTAAGAGTGGACACATGGTCAGAGACTGTCCACAGAACAGAGGTCAGGCCGTAGGTAATACTCAGCCTAGGCCTAATCCACAGGGTACAGTAGCAGCCGAGCCTCCTAAGAGGAACAGGTTCTATGCCCTGAAAGGCAGAGAGGAGCAGGAGAAGTCCGCTGATGTGGTCACAGGTATGCTGCAAGTCTTCTCAACTTCTGTTTATGCTTAACTTGATCCAGGGTCTACACTTTCCTTTGTAACTCCTCTGCTTGCTCTTACTTTTGAGATATTGCCTGAAGTTCTACATGATCCTATAGTGGTTAGTACACCTTTAGGAGAGAATGTAAGAACTGATAGAGTATACAAGGATTGCCCAATAGTTGTGAGTGGTAAAACTATGTGTGCAAACCTGGTTGAGTTACCCATGCATGATTTTGATGTTATTCTTGGCATGGATTGGCTTCACAGTAGTTATGCTTGCTTGGACTGTCGTAGTAGAGTGGTGAGATTTCGCTTTCCTAATGAAGAAGAGTTAGTCTGGGAGGGGTACAATTCGAGTCGTCCTAACCACTTGATTTCAAATCTTAAGGCTAATAAAATGATGTCCAAGGGGTTATTATGTCATCTTGTGAGTGTTAATGATCTAGAGCATGTCATTCCTTCCATAGACTCAGTACCAGTAGTGAATGAGTTCTTAGATGTGTTTCCTGATGATTTTCCTGGAGTCCCTCCCCTTTGAGAGATTGACTTTAGTATCGACTTAGAACCCGATACTAAACCAATCTCAATTCCTCCTTACAGAATGGCTCCAGCTGAACTCAAAGAGTTGAAACTGCAGTTAAAAGATATCACTGACAAGGGTTTCATTCAGCCGAGCATGTCCCCTTGGGGCGCTCCAGTATTGTTTGAAAAGAAGAAAGATGGAACCCTTAGAATGTGTATCGATTATCGGCAGCTCAACAAAGTCACTATAAAGAATAAGTATCCACTCCCCAGAATAGATGATCTGTTTGATCAACTCCAAGGGTCTAGTTTCTTCTCTAAGATTGATCTTCGTTCAGGGTATCATCAGCTTAGAGTTAGGGATGGAGATATTCCAAACACAGCCTTTCGTACCCGCTATGGTCACTATGAGTTTTTAGTCATGTCATTTGGTCTCACGAATGCACCTGCTGCATTTATGGATCTCATTAACAGGGTCTTCCGTGAATACCTTGACTCTTTCGTCATAGTATTCATTGATGACATTTTCATCTACTCAAAGACCAAGGAAGAGCATGAACAACATTTGAGACTAACCTTGCAGGTACTTAGAGAGCATCAGTTGTATGCCAAATTCAGCAAATGTGAATTCTGGCTGAGATCAGTGACCTTCCTGGGTCATATTGTGTCCGATCAGGGCATGGAGGTGGATCCCAGGAAGACTGAGGCTGTGAAGAACTGGCCAAAGCCTCTTACTCCTACTGATATTCGTAGCTTTTTATGATTGGCTGGTTACTACCGCAAGTTTGTGGAGGGCTTTTCTTCCATTGCTGCCCCATTGACAGCTTTGACTAAGAAGAAAGCCAAGTTTGAATGGACGGAGACTTGTGAGAAGAGTTTCCAGGAGCTCAAGAACAGACTCACTTCAGCCCCGGTGCTTACTTTGACTAAGTGTGGTGAGAATTACACTGTTTATTGTGATGCATCTAGGGTTGGTTTGGGTTGTGTTCTTATGCAGGTTGGTAAGGTGATAGCCTATGCATCTAGACAACTCAAGGTTCATGAGAAGAATTATCCCACTCATGACCTGGAGTTGGCAGCTGTGGTGTTTGCACTGAAGCTGTAGCGGCATTATCTGTATGGAGTGCATGTAGATGTGTTCACAGACCATAAGAGTCTCCAGTACGTGTTCACACAGAGGGAGTTGAATCTACGTCAGCGAAGATGGTTGGAGTTGTTGAAGGATTATGACATGAATGTGCACTACCATCCAGGTAAGGCTAATGTTGTAGCTGATGCTTTGAGCAGGATGAGCATGGGAAGTACAACTCACGTTGAGGATGAGAAGAAGGAGCTCGTAAAAGATGTACACAGACTGGCCAGACTGGGTGTGCGTTTGGTTGACTCCACTAGTGGGGATGTTTCAGTTCATCCTAGTTCTGAATCATCCTTGGTAGTTGAAGTCAAGCAGGGTCAGCATCTAGATCCCGTGTTGATGGAGATGAAGGACTCAGTGCTGATGAAGATGAATGAGTCTTTCGCTTTGGGAGGTGATAGCATACTTAGGTATCAAGACAGGCTGTGTGTGCCAGATGTGGATGATTTGCGGACCAGGATTGTTGCAGAGGCCCATGGTTCCAGATATTCTATACATCCAGGTTCCACCAAGATGTATCATGATCTCAAGCAGATTTATTGGTGGGATGGCATGAAGAAGGACATTGCAGAATATGTGGCCAAGTGTCCTAATTGTCAGCAGGTTAAGGCAGAGCATCTCAAGCCTGGTGGTCTGACGCAGATTATTGAGGTTCCGACTTGGAAATGGGAGGCCATTAATATTGACTTCGTGGTTGGGCTTCCAAGGACTAGGAGGCAGCATGACTCTATATGGGTTATTGTGGACAGATTGACTAAGTCTGCCCACTTTATCCCTGTGAAGTCTACTTACAGAGCCGAGGATTATGCGAGACTCTACATTGATGAGATTGTGAGATGGCATGGGATTCCCTTGTCTATTATTTCAGACAGAGGAGCTCAGTTTACTTCTCATTTCTGGAGATCTTTCCAGAAGAGCTTGGGCACGCAGGTGAAGCTTAGCACTGCCTTTCACCCTCAGACAGATGGGCAGGCGGAGCGCACCATACAGACATTGGAGGATATGTTGAGAGCGTGTGTAATTGACTTCAGAGGTAACTGGGATGACCATCTGCCTTTGATAGAGTTCTCATATAATAATAGCTATCACTCCAGCATTGGGATGGCACCGTTTGAGGAACTATATGGTAGGAGGTGTAGATCTCCAGTTGGGTGGTTCGAGGTTGGAGAGTCATCCAGTTTGGGGCCAGAGATCATTCATGAGGCCTTAGAGAAGGTCAGAATGATTAGGGACAGGTTGACTACTGCTTACAGTCGGCAGAAGTCATATGTTGATAACAGAAAGCGGCCCTTAGAGTTTGATGTTGGTGACCAGGTTTATTTAAAAATATCGCCTATAAAAGGGGTGATGAGATTTTGTAAGAAAGGGAAGCTAAGTCCGAGGTATGTTGGGCCATATGAGATCCTACAACGTGTGGGTGAGGTGGCCTATGAGTTGGCATTGCCTGCAGAACTAGCTTCTGTTCATCCATTCTTTCATGTATCTATGTTGAAGAAGTGCCTAGGTGATCCAGCATCAATCTTACCTGTGGAAGGTTTGGGGGTTGGTGAAGACTTGTCTTATGAGGAGGTACCTGTTGAGATCTTAGACAGACAGGTCAAGCGGCTGAGGAACAAGGAGATTTCCACAGTGAAGTTATTGTGGAGAAATCATCTTGTTGAGGGTGCTACGTGGGAAGCTGAGGCCGACATGAGAGCCCGCTACCCTCACCTGTTCAGCTCTTGAGGTTAGATTTTATACTCTTAAACCTATGTTTCCTTACCTCCCCGTATTTTGTTACTATTGATTGACTATGTATAGTGCTTTTATTGTGATTTGACTGGCATTATAACGTGAAGTAGTAGTGTCATTCGGGGACGAATGTTCCTAAGGGGGTGATAATGTAACAACCCTAAAAATGAATAGGATCAAGACTTAGGTTTTCAAGAATGCTTGCGATTACACCAAGGTCCACACGGGCTGATACGCATAGAACCAGACCTCAGAACCCTTACTACGACCAAGCCAACTAACTTGGGGAGTTAATTGAGCTTGGAAAGGTTGGAACCAACCATGTGAGGCTCACGAAAACGAAGATTTAATCGAAAGAGTTTTTACCGGACTCAAAAGAAGAAATTTTAAGTTTTGAGGGTCCAAGGGTAAAATGGTTTTTTCCAATCCAAGGGTAATATTGTAATTACCCTGAGGAATTAATTATTTAATAAATTAATTTAATTAAATAAAGCAATTCGGGTGGGGCAACCCGAAATGATCCATTTTCGCAAATGGGAGTCACTCGGGTTTGAGCCCCACTAGAAGCAAGGATTTAACTTGATTTTATTTAATTTGATAAATTAATTTAATTAAATAATAAATATTAGCTGATTTAGGAAAAAGAAAAAAACATCAGATTTTTATTTAAAGTTTGAAAGAGTCCTAGTTGACTAAGTCCTTACCTAAGCCTAAACTACCTTGCACGTTTAACTCTTTCCTTCTCTCACGTCAACATCTCTCTTCTCTTTCACGATTATTCTCTACAAAACTAAGGTGAAGAACTGAAAATATATCAAGAGTTCTTCACACTTGAAGAACTCACACGAAATTTTAAGAAAAACAAAGTAACCAAAATGATAAAGCAAAGAGAAGTTGTTGTCGGGTAGTGTGGAAGATTGAGGAAGCTTGGACTGATTTGTGGAGAGGATTTTGGGCAGCAATTTCGTGGTTGAACAAGGAAATTAAGGTATGGGTCTTCTTACTCTTGGTCCCTTTCCCAAGAGACCCCTAGGATTAAGAATATTCGGCTCAAAAACTAGGATTGTTTTCCCCGTTGCATGTCCCTGTCATAAGCTCCCAACGAATTCGTAGGTTGGTATGAATGCTGGTAGACTTAGGAATGTGTGATGTTTGTGCTGAATGTGAATGTGTTGAATGTACGTTAAATTACGAAAATGACAACCCATGTATGTGTTCGGAATTATGTGTAATTGTGTGCAAGTGTGTGACCATGACAAGGGTCTCGGCCTTAATGCTCTAAATTGTTAATGTTGTGGTCGTTAATTTACGTACACAAACTCACGAAGATCGTGATGTTCATAAAAAGGAAATGTGGCTGATTTGAATAAGAATCCTATAGCCAATTAATTCTACGAATGATGCACTTAAAAATACGTTAAAACGGATCCATGAATGTAACCTTGAACTAAGTAATGCATTGATGTTATGAGTTAGAAAGTGACTAAAATTTCAAGCATTTTACAAGTTAGTTTTAGGCTAAATGTTAATGCATAAGAATCTGGAAATTTAATATAAAATAAAAGAATGAGGCCACTAGGAATTGAACCCGTGACCTCATCCTTGGGCGAAATAATCCACGGAAATGGGTTAGGGTTGGGGGGTTCGATCCTGGGTGCAGGCGGAGGGATGAATGAGTAAAATAAATGAGGGGAGTGGGATTCGAACCCACCACCCCTCGGTCAGAACTCAAGAAGAGCAAAAAATAAAATAAAAAGAAAAGGATGTGAGGCGTGGGAATTGAACCCACGACCTCAAGGCTGGGAATAGAGGGGGCGAAAATAAGTATTAAAAACAAGTGAGGCTGTGGGGGGTCAATCCCGCGACCTCACTGTCCATGCTCTCAACTTAGCGAAAAAAAAATTTTAAAAAATATATATGGGGCTGTGGGGGTTCGAACCCACCACCTCACAGCCCCTAGCGAAAATTAATTAAAAGTAAGGAGACTGTGGGGGTTCGAACCCACAACCTCCCTACATAGACGAATTAAAGAACAAAATAAAAGAGGTTGTGGGGGTTTGATCCCACAACCTCTTGGTTTAGGCGAAATTGGGCAAGATGAAGTTAATAAAAATTAAAAAGGGGTTGTGGGGGTTCGAACCCACAACCCTTCGGCCAAATTAGGATTATTACTAAGGAGAAAATTAATCCTTCAATGTTAATATTGTGATTTAACTTAGAGTCATAATGTTATGAATATTAGAATAAAATCAATTAAAAATATAAATGATATCCAATTGATTCAAGACTTGGGTTTCCTTGCTCAAGCTTCCGTATTGATACATAAGTCATACGTGAATAAAATATCCGAGAATAATGCCACATACTTAGATCGAAATCAAGATCTTGGCACATATACAAGATGCATAAGTCTTGTATCACATAATCTTAGACGAAATATGAATGAAGTGTCATGACTTGAATGTATAGACGCATAAGTCTAACATACGTTCAAAGTAAGTGAATCTAAGAAGTATGTAATGAAATGATGAACCCTAGAAGGGTTAAGTATGAGTGTAAGATACACTAAATGGCCAAGTGCATTGGCATATGATGAAATGAACGTTCACGTAATAAGAGGTGAGTAACTATGAAAAGCAAGGGTGTTAATGATAATGAATGTGGTGACAACATGATATAAGATCAATGTAAATGATGAGAGTAATCTCGAATGAGCCTAAATAAATGTTACCAATACGTACTCACTTATGAGAGTGTAAGATAATGAAGAGATCAGTCTCTCTGAACACTCTAATGAAGGTATTGAGCTTAACACACTTGATACTAATGATGAGATGAGAAATCATCTAATGAGCTATGATGTCCTCATACTAGAAGTCAACTTTGATGACGTATGAGTTGAATGAAATGGAACTTTATACTGAGCACCGATAGACTAGCTATGAGCGGTGATGCCTTCTTTCAGGAAGGGCAAAGGTTCACGTAACTCTCATGAGATGAGACTGTCCGGCTTGCCGGGTATGGGTCTCCATACATCTCCTAGTCTTCGAACCTATACTGCCAATATAGGGATCTGGCGGGGTTAAACTCCCATGTACGCTAGCATGTTTTTGGGTCACCTTGGCCGGTGATTCGACCTCTTTAAGGTGTGGGGGAAACACTGGATTTGATGATGCTCACATGATCTATGTCGGTTAAAGTTAAAGTTTCCAATGAATGAATGAGGCCAGCCTCAAATGATGCACATAATGAAATAAATGATACCAATGGTGTTAGGATAGGATAATCAAGAGGTGAGCTAGACTCAGGTAATAACACTAGGTTATTCTTGATCATTGCACAGCAAACCCGATGAAAGTTGTAAACTACACCCTAGGTATAGCTAGTTTTCACACTGGCCTATGAACGAAATGAAATGAAGTATGTATGAATGAATGAAGCAGACTCTGTGTTTGCTAATGAAGACTCCCTAGTTGAGTTCCCATATGTTGAGCCCTTATTTCTGGGATGTCTTAATGTTAAGTCCATGATTCCAAGGTGTCATGGCATATGAATGAATGACATTAAAGAAGTTATGTGCTACATGCAAAAGGTGCTATGTGCTATATGATATGTGCTATGTGTAAATATTATGTGTTATGTGCAAATGTGATAAGTATGATGACATATGTTATTCTCATGGCATAACTTTCCTAATCCAAATTTGGAAACTTTCCTAATCTCAATTTGGCAAGTCCACTGACTTGACTTCCAAAAATCATGTTGTTAGGAAAGAGCTATTCTTTCTCATGCATGTCCTTGGTGTGTGCTTGCATATACCCATACTTAGTACAAGTGTGTACTAACCCTATACAAACTCTACTATTTTAGGTGCAGGCACATGTGGACGATAGAGCTACAGGATCATCGTTGCAGTTATTCAGACGTCTAGCATTCATCCGGAGTTGGTAGGTCCTCATGCTTTCGAGGATGCTACTGTTTTATATTCTAGCTTAGTTTTAGAGTTGAGCTAGTGGAGCATGTTCCACTAGCGTTTCTTTCCTGTTTTTATTCAGACTATGTGTTGGTGCCATTTTGGCAATTATACGCTTTATAAGTATTGAACTATTCCTTTCATTTGAGTATCTCTTAATGTTAGATGGTTGATGGTGAACAAATTACGAATGTATTAGAAATGTTTAGTAAGAAATATTTATAAACAAAAAGTTTCAAATTTTCCGCTAAAATTAACCTATGTAAAGTAAGAATGACGTAAGTAGGCTTGTCTGCGACCTCTGAGAGGTCAACGACGCCGGTCTCGTCTGGGGTCTAGATTCCAGTCGTGACAGTTGGTGAGTAGCTCTTGGGATAGATTCACCTCATTTGTAAGAAGTGTCCCAAACCACCGCATTGATGATGAGTTGTTGAAAAAGTACTTCTATCGGGGGCAAGATTACAATAATAAGGCAGTGCTTGATACGATTACGGGTGGTTCTTATGGTGAGTGTACTTATGCAGAGATGCAGAGAAGTTAGAGAAAATCTCCTGCAATAATAAAGCTTGGAGCACTAGAAAGTCGGATACTGGGAGAAACACCTTTGCAGTGCAAGCTACACACAATCCAGCCGCCGATGAGATTTGTGAGGAGATGGCTCAAATGAGAACTGAGCTCGGGTTGGTTTTAAAACATGTCACTGGAGGTGCGGAAAAGGTAAATGCAGTGAATTATTTGACTAAACCACCACCGTCGGTTGAAGAGTACTACTATGAATAAGATTCTTATGCAGTAAATGAGCAGACGGGGGGTTTCCGACCGAACGCCCAAGGCTCCAATCAGGAGAATTGGCGCCAAGGTCAAGGAAATCAAGTTTGGAACTATGGGAATTACAACAGAGAAGTCCATTATGTTTGAGAAGAAAACTACAACCGTGACAACAACTTCAATCGGGGTAATTATGGTAACAGAAACGATCAAAATGGGCCCTATGTTCCGCCTCAAAATCAGGAAGTTTCTCCTAGGGATGGTGGAGGTAGTATGGCGCGAGTTAAAGATATGTTGCAAAAGATGAGGAGGAGGTTTGACGCGAGTGATGAGAACGCCAAGGAGTTAAGAGGTGATTTGGCTAATATTGGGCAAAAGGTGAATGTACATGCAGTCTCAATCAAGCATCTTGAGTTGCAAATGGCCCAATTGTCTACTACTATGAACCCTCATCAACCGGGTACTCTTTCTAGCAATACCGTCCAATATCCAAAAAATGATGGACATTATATGCCAGTCACAACTCGAGGGGCTAAGTAAACCATTGATCCACCTATGCCGTCTGGCATAGAAGATGAGGTGAGAAGAGATGATGAGGTAGTAGAAGCTAGTGGTGAGTTGGTAAATGAAGCGGTGAAAGAAGCAAAGATGCCCCAAAAGGTGATCCCCGTACCTAGACCACTACCACCATTTCCGCAAAGATTGGTGAAGAAGATTGAGGATGGTAAATACCAGCGTTTTATTACTATGTTGAAACATCTTTCCATCAATTTCCCTTTGATAGAAGCTCTTGAACAAATGCCCAATTATGCCAAGTTTATGAAGAATATGGTTACGAAGAAGAGATCGGTAAGTTTTGAGGTTGATAACCAAATGCAACATTGTAGTGCTATTGCTACAAGGTCTCTTGTGCAAAAGAAGGAAGATCCGGGCGCTTTCACTATTCCATGTACTATCGGGTTGTTACACTTTTCTAAAGCACTATGTGATCTAGGTTCAATCATAAATCTCATGTCTCTCTCGATTTACAATAAATTGGGTTTGGGTGACCCAAATCCTAAAGCGATGCGGTTACTGATGGCCGATCGAACGGTGAAGAGGCCTATTGGGATACTCCATGATGTATTAGTGAAGGTGGAGTCATTTTTATTTCCGGACGACTTTGTGATTCTTGACTGTGAGGTGGATTTCGAGGTGCCCATTATTCTTGGTAGACCATTCATTGCTACTGGTCGCGCTTTCGTTGATATAGAAAAAGGGCAGATGAAGTTTTGGTTAAATAATGAAGAGGCAACTTTCAACATTTGTGGGTCCATGAAGCAGAGTGGTGAGCTCAAAACGGTATCTGCTATATCTTACAGGGTTGAGAGTACGTCTGAGATACAAATCAAAGAGCGCCTTGGTGTTGAGGAACTAGCGGCAATGATCATGAATTTTGAGAGTGATGGTATTGAAGAGTGTGGGTCATTGGTTACGGCGCTTGCTCATGGTGATTTTCGGTTCAAACCAAAGAAATTGGAGTTAGATATGAAACATCGCAAGTCTCCACCCGCGAAACCATCTATTGAGGAGGCTTCAAAATTAGAGCTTAAGGCTCTACTACCTCATCTGAGGTATGCATTCTTGGGAAAATATGACACTTTGCCAGTAATTATTGCGTTGGATTTGAATGTGTAACAAGTAGAGTGTTTGGTGGAAGTGTTGAAGAGGTTCAAGAGAGATATTGGGTGGACTATTGCGGATATTATTAGGATCCCTCCCAGTATTTGTTCACACAAAATCCAACTCATTCCCGATCATAAGCCAAAAGTATTGAGCACCAGAGATGTTTGAATCCACCTATGCAAGAGGTAGTGAAGAAGAAGATTATTAAGTGGTTCGATGCCGGAGTCATATATCTCATCGCAGATAGTAGTTGGGTATGCGCTATTCAGTGTGTGCCCAAAAGGGGGGGGGGGAATGACAGTGGTTCCTAATGAAAAGAATGAGCTTGTTCCAATGAGGTCGGTGACCGGATGGAGAGTGTGTATGGATTACCGGAAGTTGAATGCATGGACCGAGAAGGACCATTTTCTTATGCCCTTCATGGATCAGATGTTAGATAGACTCGCGGGAAAAGGATGGTACTGTTATCTTGACGGCTATTCGGGTTACAATTAAATTTCTATTGCACCGGAAGATCAAGAGAAAACCACCTTTACTTGCCCTTATGGGACTTTCATATTCAAGAGGATGTCTTTTTGTCTGTGTAATGCACCGGCTACTTTTAAGAGATGTATGATGTCAATATTCTCCGATATGGTAGAGGACACTATTGAGGTGTTTATGGATGACTTTTTCGTTGTTGGAGACTCTTTTGATCGTTGTTTAAGTCACTTGGCCGAAGTTCTCAAAAGATGTGAAGATTGCAACCTTGTGCTAAATTGGGATAAATATCACTTCATGGTGAAAGAGGGTATTGTATTGGGCCATCGCATCTCAAAAAAGGGAACAGAGGTTGATCGAGCAAAAGTAGAGGTTATTGAGAGACTTACTCCACCCATCTCTGTAAAGGGTGTGAGAAGTTTTCTTGGGCATGCGGGCATCTATCGGAGATTTATTAAGGATTTCTCAAAAATTACACATCCTCTGTGCAAGTTACTTGAGAAGGAATGTAAATTTTATTTTGATGAATCTTGTTTGAAGGAATTTGGAGATTTGAAAGACAAGTTAGTCTCTGCGCCCATTATTATTTCTCCGGATTGGAGCAAACCATTTGAGGTGATGTGTGATGCTAGTGGGGTTACTTTGGGTGTGGTATTGGGACAACTAAATGAAGCTCAAAAGAACTATACTGTGACTGAACAAGAGCTCCTTGCGGTGGTATTTGCCTTCAAAAAATTTTGCTCTTATTTGCTTGGCACGAGAGTCATCGTGAATACTGATCATTCTGCTTTGAGATATTTGATAGCAAATAAGGATGCGAAACCAAGGTTGATTAGATGGGTATTACTGTTGCAAGAGTTCGATTTCGAGGTGAAAGATAGAAAGGGAACCGAAAACCAAGTTACTGATCACTTGTCCAGATTAGAGGATGAAGTTATGCAAGAGTTGGGTGAAAAGGATGATATTGATGATACTTTCCCTGATGAGGGTGTATTGGCCATTTCTCATGACTTGATTCCATGGTTCGCCGATTTTGCGAATTATCTGGCTAGTGATATAGTCCCATCGGATTTGTCCTTCCATCAGAGGAAAAAGTTCATGCATGATGTGAAAAAGTTCTTTTGGGATGAGCCTTACTTATACCGGAGTTGTGCGATGGGCTTATTCGCCGATGTATGCCGAAAGTTGAGATGCTAAGTGTTTTGGAGGAATGTCATTCCTCGCTTGTGGGAGGTCATCATAGTGGTATCCGGACCGCCCATAAGATTTTGCAGTGTGGGTACTATTAGCCGACTATCCACCAAGAGTCTCATGAGTTCGCCAAGTCATGTGATAGGTGACAAAGAGATGGAGGTATTTCGAGGAGGCAAGAGCTCCCTTTGAATCACATTCTAGTAATTGAGTTGTTTGATGTATGGGGCATTGATTTTATGGGCCCGTTTGTGAGTTCTCATGGGATGAAATATATTCTTGTGGCGGTGGATTATGTGTCAAAATGTGTGGAAGCCATAGAACTTGCAAACAATGAAGGTAAGAGTGTCACCGCGTTCTTGGAAAAGAACATATTTTCCAGATTTGGCACCCTAGGGCCATTATTAGTGATGGGGGATCCCACTTTTGCAACAAGTTGTTCAAAAGGTTATTGGAGAAATATGGGGTTCGCCACAATGTAGCCACTCCTTACCATCCACAGACTAGTGGGCAAGTTGAGGTGTCCAACAGAGAAATCAAGCAAATTCTGTCAAAAACGGTGAATGCTAATAGAACGGATTGGTCAAGGAGGCTTGATGATGCTCTTTGGGACTACCAAACAGCATAAAAGACTCCCATAGGTATGTCTCCAAACCAACTTGTATATGGGAAGGCTTGTCACTTGCCGGTTGAGTTAGAGCATAAGGCCATGTGGGCGATGAAGAAACTGAAGATGGATTGGAATGAAGCAGCAGAACAGAGACTAAATGGGTTGAATAAGCTAGATTGAGTTTCGCTTAAAGGCATATGAAAGTTCAGCCCTATACAAAGAAAAGATGAAGAAGTACCATGACCAAAAGATTGAGAAGCGCGAATTTGCGGTTGGGGACTTAGTGCTTTTGTTTAACTCTAGACTGCGCTTGTTTCCGAGCAAACTCAAGTCCAAATGGACTGGTCCATTCTTGATCACTAAAGTGTTCCCACATGGTGCAGTTGAATTGGAGAACAAGGAGGGTGCAAGGTTCACGGTAAATAGGCAACGAATCAAGATCTACCTCGGGCATGTGGAAAATACCAATGAAGTGGTTGAGTCATATCATCTTGATAAAGTCTGAGTAATCAAGAGTCTTGCGTCGTGCCGCGATGTTAAATCAAGCGCTTATTGGGAGGCAACCCAATGTGTATCCTCTAGCCAACAATAGGTTTTTATTTTCTTTGTAGGAATAGTTGCATTCATTTGGTTTTACTCAATGTCATGTGTGAATTTTCTTTTATTTCTTTTAGACTGTTGGCTAGAGAATAGTTTAGGGTCCGTGTCTAAATAGTGTTCAGAAAACACAAAAAGAATGGTTTATTGGGTGCTCAATGTGCAGGGACTAAACCACAAGAAATTTGCAGAAATTGGTCTGATGCACAGATCTACAAACCAACCGACGGGTCGTCGTCCCATCGACGGACCGTCGATGGTGTCCGTGGATCCCAGGTATGTTTTCCAATGTCGTCTAAGTTAGGGCACAATCGATAGATCAGTCGACGGACCATTGACTGACTTATGATCCATCGACGGGGAATCATTAGTTCCTAAAACCCGTGACCCGCCCCGCCCCGATCGGCTATATAACAAAATACCCTTTCAATTACGCTCCCACACCTTTTCAAATTCTCCCCCCAACCATTTCCCTCCCCTTATTCCCTTATTCCCCCATTCACTCCCACACTCAATCACTCTAAATTCTCTTATGATTTATTATTCTCTCCACTTCCAAAAATTCCCAGAACCGTAGTCCCCCAATTCCCCATCCATTTCTAGCATTTTCCGGTCGGTTTTTGAAGGAGGTCACATTGGGTGTTTCTGCAAGTTCACCCACACATTCACTCCACTACAGCGTACAGGTATTTTATCTCATCTGCTCAATGAATGCTCGTTCATTTGCTTGAGAAGCCGAATAGATTGTATGTGGGTCTTGACTTAGGGACAACTTTACATGATTAACTTGTTAAAATTGAGTTCCATGTCCCTTAGAATGATACAAAGTTAATGGGTTGGGGGTGGAAACTATCCAAATGAACTTTGCATGTTGTTTGTTTTGTTGTTTTTCCGACTTAAGGCTTGATAGTCTCTTAGAATCTAGGATCAAAATTTGCAAAATCGAAGCCCTAGGAATGACGAATTTGTTTGTTGATTGTTATTGAATGTTGTGTGTATTGGTATATGCTTGAAATTGTACATTTAAGGGGTGCAAAGAATGTCTGAAAAAACCTGTCTCTGATCGACAGTACGAGACCCCGTCTACAGACCGTGATTGGGGTCCGTCGATAGCTGAACCCTTTATTTCCTTAACTTTAGGACGACGGAAGTGGACTACGGTCCATCGATTGATCGACGGACTGTTCTGCACGTCCATCGTTTCTGTCTGGAACTTTGCTTTGTGTGATTTTCAAAAATTGTTCTAAGTGTCAGACGACGGAAGTGGACTACGGTCCACCGATTGATCGACGGGCCATTTTGCACGTCCGTCGCTTCTAACTGAAAGTTCAGTGGATAGATGGCTTCTGAAATTTGCTAAGTTTCCATTGATGGACACTATAGACGGACCGTCGATTCATCGATGGGTCATCGATAGTGCCCATCTATTGCATCTGCAGTTCTGCACTAACATGCCTCTTGTGTTTCCAGATTGTGTTTTTCTTCTATTGAGTGTGTAGGTTGATTACAATGAAACTAATAACTCCCCTTTCAGGTACTAATGTCCCCCAAGTCGTATATTGTCTATTCCAGGGGATGGTCCAAGTCCGTGGCACCATCCCGCCGAATGATTAGCTCGTCAGATAATGAGAATGATCCCGAATACGTGCCTCTAAGCACCTAGACCCCGACACCAGCTGCTAGGGCCACTCGGGGCCCAACTAAGAAGGTGGCGCCCGGCGTAGTCATTGTCTCCCAGTATGATAAGGAGCGTACACTGACTGGCACACCGTCTGGGTCTACCTCGGGTTCTGAGATAGCGTCTGGATCCGAGGAGGCTTCCGGTTCTTCGTTAGCCCACTCTACAGGGTTGAATGAGGCCACTGCCTCCGGTTTCGTATCATATGGAGACACTCTCCCGGATGTACCTGCCCACCATGCCTCATTTGATGAGGCCCAGAGTTTAGAGTCAGCTCCGGCACCCCGGCATGAAGACCATGCACTGGTTGCTGATCAGCCTAACCGGTGGAGCGTAGAAGGCCAGCACCAGATTTACAGGGATGCCAAGCTGCTAAACGATAAGGGGGTGATGACTCGGACTTTGACAGTTGAGCGACGGGTTCTTACAGGGAGCCTACACACAGTCCCTGAGATACATGACCTATTCACCCGCCACCAGCTCAAGTGGATGACTAGAAGTGTAGGGTGTTACAGTGAGGAGATGGTGCGAGAGTTTTATGCATCTTACGTAGCGACTCTCAGAGGTTCTTTGGACTGGTGGTCTAACCACGCCAAACAGGCACCACTCAGTGATGTTCGAGTTCGTGGCTGCCGAGTGGATATCTCTTTGCCTGCCATTCGCCGCTTCCTAATGCCGGAAGGGTTCCCCTCACCCCCGAGTTTGACTACAGCTGGGACGTGGTCAAGAAGGGCCATTTCAAGAGAGATAACGATCTGAGAGAGAACACCAAGAGGTGGATTGCCCAGCAGATATTCGTCGACGGTGAGGGTGCAGACTGGGTGTTCAACCCCAGAGGCCTTATCAAGAAGGCCAACCTCACATTTGCAGCCAAGTTCATCTGGCTTTTGGTCCGCCACCACCTATCCCCCACAGTGCAGATAACATACTTACCTCGGATAGAGCGGTCTTAGTAGCTGCTATGGTCGCCGGGTTTGATATTGACTTTCCACGATTGTTGTTGTCCGTCATCCATGAGAGGGATTTTAAGTCCTCTACCACTTATCCTTTTCTCCGTATGGTTTTTCAGTTGTGCAGGACAGCTGGAGTACCCATTTGGCACATAGATGTCCTCCGTACTCCTACCGGGACAATGGATATAGGTCTCATCAGGGATGAGGCCAATGAGGAGGCACCACATAGAGGGCCCAGATTGGATGTGCAGCCTTTGGGTGAGAACCTGGTGGATACGGTAGAGTAAGCCCAAGGGGCTGATCATACTACTTCAGAGCCTACCGACACCACCCCAGTTGAGTTTGCCCATGGCACTAGTAGGGCACTGAGTTCCTCTTGGTCTACACCACCATCAACAGAACTGGTCCCGATTGCTCGGGTCAAGAAGCTAGAGGCCTAGATGGCCACTTTACTGCACCATATCCAGCCTTGGATGCAGAAGTCCATTGCTGAGGCTGAGGACCGGATTGAGAACAAAGGTAGCTCAGCAGACGGAGAGGAGGATTCAGGCGGTCCACCAACGCCTTGATGCTTTTGAGTTGAGGGTCCTAGCACGCCCAGCCCCCACCATTGATTTGACAACCCTTCAGGCGGTTGTGGCAAGTCTGCGGGCTAATGTGGATGCGATACTTGATGTGAGGTAACCAGAGCCTGAAGCCGCACCTGCGGAGCTTGCATAAGATACAGTGCTTACTACACTATTCCAGACCACCACTGCACCTCCGCCTCCGCCGCATGATCTTTCCAAGAGGCACCTTTCCAGCCACACCAGTGAGAGTGAGAGTGCTCGGGCTAGGAAGAGGGAGCGATCAGATATGTAGGCTGCGAGGAGAGCCTCATTGGTTGATGAGGAGGCCCGGCATATGAGGGCTCGTGAGTTAGCTGCTGGGGAGTCTAGCTCCAAATTGGAGGCTGTTGAGAGCAGCACCACTGAGGGTGCAGATATTGCTACGGACACTACTGATGGTGTCCCTACTACTGATGGAGCGGGTTCTGGGAAACTGGACCCTCCTGCTTGTTGATCTTCGGCGTTATGCGCCTTAGGTTTGCTTCACCCACCACTTTATCTTTAATTTTCTTATGCATTGGGGACAATTGCATGTTTTTTTGTTGGGGGTGGGGTAAATTGAAAAGTGAGTGTTAGGGTGAAGTCTGAGTATCCCAACTCACAATCCTCTCTTCGTGGATTGTTTGCCTGTGTTCTTTTGCCCCAAAAGACTAATTACTTTATTGTTGAACTGGCATGTGTAGTATCAAAGTATGAATATGAAATCTGAAGTATGATGGCTAAATAGGAATGATATCCCGTTCTAAAAATAATGCTTGCATGATTAGGTATAATGAATGGTGAACGTGTTGGCTCTATAGAGATGCACCACTGCATGACCCTCAATCTAACACTCTAACTAGGTTTCCGATAATCTGATAGGGTAATGAAGTATCAAGAGAGTGTGAGGAAATTTGATTGTTCCACTGTTGGTACCTAGCTAGAACTTGTCCGGTTAGTCCAGCAAAGAGGAATCTGTGTTAGACATTTAGGAAAGGATCATAGGCCCTTGTTCAAATTAGTCAATCTTTAGCCTAAAGAAAAGAGAACCAAATGAGATTGATCCCCTTTTGATCCAAATATTTTGAACTTACAATAGACCTTTCTTTCCTACACCAACTCGTCTTCCTTGGGTATAATGTGTTGGCCCTGGTCCCTCCTTGGACATGTGCACCTCAACTTAAGCTAAAAGCATAAGTTGAGGGTGGGTAATGCAGAAACTCACCTCGTCTTAGCCCTGACCCAACCTTGGGTATTGTGTACCTCGATTCATGGCAAAGCCATAAGTTGAGGGTGACTATTATAAGTAATGTCCCGAAAAGTGGGGATGAAAAGAGGAATGTGGAAAAGAAAAGAAATAGTAAACAATATAAGTGACGTAGTCAAAACAATTATCAATTGAATAAAAATAAAATAAAAAGATGGAAACAAAAGAGAAATTAAGGCAAAGATGATAAGAAAAGAAAAAGTTGGGCATAATAGACAATGAAAGAGGTAGGACACTTAGCCTTAATGTCAAGGAGGGCAACAAGTCACTAAAATGTACCCATATGTACCATACCTGACCCTAAGCCTACGTTACAAGCCAAGAAAGTCCTATCGTGATCCTAAGAGTCTAATATGGTGAACTTAAAGCAGTGAAAATAAGGGCAAACCTATGGCGACAAGTACCAATTCAGTGAGAAGTTGTTTTGAGTGTGAGTGTTGAATCATCATCCTTATACTCAAATTTGAAATCACTGTGCAAAAAAGAAGGATATTGTTTTTGAAGTGAGGGCACTAGTTGAAATATTGGAAAGTTGGTACCTTGGTGAGAGATAAAAGAGTAGAGGTGTCGATGCGTGGTGAGTCTGTGTCATGGTTTGATCCACATGAATGAGTCTAGGGAGCCTAAGAGTAAAAGCATGCACAAAAGCAATGAGAAAAGTCGGGATTGATAGTCATATGATTATGAAATATTAAAAGCGAGTATTTTTGTACAAAAGTGTTGTGGTGAGTCATAGTGCGTCGCTTCAAGACAAACAACGAATTTAAGTTGAGGATGTTGATGTACCGTGGTTTCACGGTACTTTCAATGTTTTTTCCTTAAGTTTAGTGTGTGTCTAGGGCCTTTTTGTAGTAATTTTAATGTGTTTTTATCTATGTTTTGCAGGAAAGTTTTCCGGAACGAAAATGCAGAAGGCTGTGAAGAATCAGTGCAGAAGTGACCCACGAAGCCATCGACGGCTCGTCGTCCCATCGACGGACCGTAGGTGGTGACCGTCGATTGGAAATTCAGACATCTGGAAGCGACTCGGGCAATTCTGACCAAGTGTGGTGTTACGGAAGGATCGAAGGTCCGTTGTTCCATCAACGGACCCTCCTGGCAAACCGTCGATCAGATCAGAGAGTAGTCCAGTACCCGGTGTAGAAGAAAAATTAAGTATGGAACGACGAACGCATCAATGAACCGTAGGTGAATCGACGGACTGTGTTGTTGGTCCGTTGATTGGATCAGAGAATATGCAAAAGCGAAGGCTAAATAAAAAGCTAAGTCTGGACCAACGGAGGCAGTCGACGGTCCGTCGTTCCATCGACGGACCGTTTGTGGGGCCGTCGATTGAAGCCGCGTTTTGGGACAAACTTTCCTTAATTTGAACTCCTTTTAGTTTAGGACTTTGTTATTATAAATAGGGTTAAAAAACATCGGTTTCGTGGTTGAACTTTTTATTAATTTTTATCCTTTTGTTCTTGGAGATTGGACTTTGCAATTTGGCAATTTATTCAAGTTTCTGGAATCGATTATCAAGTAAATTTTGTTGTTTCAAGTGTTATTTCTGGATTTTCTTCAAAACTTGTCAAAGTAAGTTCATGAATTATTGTTTATCAACTATGAATTGTGTTCTTCTAGGCATGGGTAACTAAATCCACAACTAGGGTTGTGGGAACCATAGGTGATTAACAAAGTAAAACTAGCTAAATAACAATTCTAGAATAGGTTCTTGCATGTGTTGATAATTCTTTCGCTTAGAAATCTTTTTAACGAGTGCACGCGTTAGAACTTGTCCTATTTCTACTTGCCGGACCAAGGGGGTAGTTAATAGGAAAAGAATTATCAACATAGATTTAGTGGACACTATCTAATTGGCTAGTTTTGATTGGTGCGAAGTAATAACCAAGTCATACATCGAATATGATGCTTAATATGAAGTAAAGGTAAGGGTTAGTAACTTAGACACACGTAGCCAGACCAAGGTACGGGGTGAGATTCTCTAAATGTCAGACCAAGGATTTAGAGATACATAACTTATCACTTTGCATGCAAGACACTAGGAAAGAATTGTTATAGCTAGAATTATAGTGTTATGAACCTATGGGGAACACTTACACCCTAGTTTCTCTCACAACTTGATAAACACCAAACTTTTAATCTTGCTTCTTGTTTTACTTAGAATTAATTAAACACTTTTATTTCACAAAACCCCCTCTTTTAATTACCTGTTTTCGGAAAGGACTTGACTAAATAGACGTAATTGTATATTAAAGCTAAATTTAAACCATTTTACTCGTGGGATCGATCCCAACCTACATGTTGGGTTCTTAACTTGATACGACCACTTATACTTTTGTAAGGAAGTGTAATTTGAGCATATCACTCAACCCCATTTTGATGGACAATTCCAACTTATGAAGCCTCTCATAGAAATCTAGGATGATTTCATATGCATCTTCACTCTCATAACCATTGAACACATGAGGCTTTAACTTCAAAACCTGGGTCAACATCTCATGTTCATTACCAGTCATAACATGACCCAATAAAAGATGTAAGAAAGCATCATTACCTCCAGTTCCACCCACATTAGGGATCGTAATAGCAATGGGAGGATTGGTGGGATATTGAGTCACTTGAACAGAAGGAAGTATTCTAGGACAATTCAACCCTTTCAACAATGAAATGATTTGCTGAGCTAATACTATGTCCAAAGGAGGAACATCGGTTGTCTCAGCCTGCACCTCTTCCTCTAGTCCAACTTCCTCAACATTTTCAACCTCAACATATGGGAGGGGCCTCATTTTGGTGAGCATTTTCAACTGGTACCCCATATCTGGTAGGCACCACTCTTCCTCGGCCTCTACCCCTCGCTCTTACTCTACCCCTGCCTCGATCGTGACCTCTCATTATAGATTCCTCAGCTATAGTATTGTTGGGAGCTATGGTCCTAACGCCATTGAATTTATTGTTAACCATCTGCGGACAGAAGAGTGAAGGAGATTAGATACCAATTCGAATTTACATATACCAATTGAAATCAAGTTACAGTACGAAAGGAAACAAGAGAAAATAGAGAGATTTCCTGAAGTCTTATAGCCTCTCGAAGAAATGTACTCACGTCTCCGTATCGTTCTACAAGACTCTACTAGACTTTTTTTGGTACATCGAGATAAACGAACCTAGTCTTTGATACCAACGTTGTCGACCCATACTATCATGATTGGCATGCAGACTAACCCTCCGGTAGGAGAACCATTTATACTAATTATCTAACCAAATTAATAAAAATACTAAGACATTTAAGTAAGGAAGCAAGTTAAATTCCCATGAAACAAGTAGAGCTCCCATAAACTCGAAACAAAAGTCTAACAACAAAACTAACATTGCAGAAGTAATGCCTAGAACCTAAAAATCAATGTACCAAAACTTCTAAAAATGAACCATAAGTCTTAACAAGAAGCCTTACAACCCCAAACTAACGAAGTAATAACTAACTAAAATGTCTAAGTCCGAAATGTGGACGTACACGGAAAAAGAACTCATGGTAGCCGGAAGAACTGGCTCACTCCTAAATTCGAAGCGATCATTGATCTTCTAGACGAGGCATGTCAATAGCCGCCTGAAGATGTCATGTACTTAACAAATGAAGAGTAAGTGCAGTATCAGTACACAACCAGAGTGTACTGGTAGGATAACGCAGCGATCTCACTAAGTGCATTATACATAAATCATTACAAAAATATAATCGCATACATATATAAAAATATACAATATTATCACATTTACAAAAAAGTTACATGTTTCACATTTCTCAACATACACAATTATGACAAGTATTTAGTCCTTTCATGAAACCCAAACCCAAATCGTTAACATACCAAAACATGGTACCCAATCCAAGGTTTATGCCGTCACATGGAAATCGATCCCATAGTTATGCCAGAACATCGCAAGCGATCCAAGTGATTTATGCCGCAACATGGAAACCGATTACTTCAATACACGACAATCACAAACAAAAATACATTCTCATAATAATACAATCGAGTCATGATTCAAGGAATTCGACAATTTTATGTTCTTATTTACAAAAAATGTGATCAATAATGCAACATTCATATACATACATGTATTATAATAAGCAAGACATACATACATGACACAATCATAGAATCACAACCATCACCTACCTCGAAACAAGCTTGAAACCCTAAATCTACAAACAATCGTAATAACAAGAAAATCAATAAACAATCGCTAATTACTCGAATTACTAATCAATTCTATCAACCCCAAATCATACCCATGATCCCAATATTCAAATCAAGGTTTTCCCTACCATGATTCTCAGATCAAAACTCTTTCCTATCGATAATTACCCATTAAATTACTTTCTACGGATTCGGGGAATGAAAACCTTACCTTTAGCCTAAAAATGGTGGAAAACTGTCAAGAATCGCCTAAGGCTCGTTCCTTCGCTATAAAAACTGAAAAATTCAAAATAAAGATATTTTGGGGTTTATTTACTACTTTAAGTAACGTCAAACCCGTCATAATGGCACCCACTCTGCGACAGTGGTCACGCCAGAGCATTCAAAAGCACCTCCAAAGTGTCTTGCATGAAAGAGTGATCTATTTTAATAATTACAAGACCCTAATTTAACAATACATCTTTAACCAACGACGCTTTTAAAATATCATTCACACTAAGATCGATTTCGGGAGTTCTACTCACCCGAATTCAATTTTGTAAAGTTGTATGAGTTTCTTAATAACCTATAATATCAACTCATGTGATAAAATCAATAATTACATCACCCAATTGCTACCAGATTTCTCTAGACTTTAATGACTCCAATTTCGTCCAATTTGGACTAGGTTGAGAAATTCCAAGTTACTACGAAAAATCTTTTTCGACATAAACATTTTCCCCATTAGTTTTTCTATAACGACGGAACCCATTCATTATATAAAGATAGGTTTTGTATGTGCAGTCTATTTTCCTTTTGAGAGAAATAACGGGAAGATCATCAAGAAACCATTTTAGAAACTCATTAACAATCGCAACTGACTGAAGACTTGGGCTTCATAATCTATATCCATAACCCGAACAAGATTATAAATGCAACCCTTAGATATCATCTTTCTAGACTTTAGGCAAGAGACAAACTGACCCTTAAGAACATAATCTCCCCCTTCTCATGACATATAGGTTCGGAAACTTAAAAGTGACCAATCAAGTCCTACAATCTATGAAAGCATAACATGTATAAAGCCAATGAATCCCAAGAATAAAATCAGAATATAACATAACAAGCTCTACAAGATCAACATGAGTGACTCAATGAGGAATAGATATAAGACAATTTCTATACTCTCTTAGCCACTATCGAATCACCAACTAGAGTAGAGATATGAAAGGGATTAGAAAGGATTTAAGGAAAATATCAAATGTCATGGCCACATAAGGAGTAAGAAACGATAAGGTAACATCTAGATCAAGTAAAACATGTACAAACATTGCTCACCGAATTCGAAGAATCGGCATGATCTTGTCAAGTATGAAAAGCATAAAATATATTTTGCTTCGTATCACCCTAATCGGAACCACTATGTTGAAATTTTATACTATCCATTCCCTTAGTAGAAAGCAATGGGAAATATCTCATCCTGTGTTCGCTCTTTCAACATTCAAATAAATTTTCTGTACCGGCCAAACACTTGCCATCATGTTTCTTACCACAGCTAGCAAAAGCGGGAGTAGAAGTCCCATACCACCATTTCCTCCTTGAGGCTTAAGGTTAGATGCCCTATAATTGTTGAACTTAGGAGCTAGAGAATTATAGAAACCTTGACCAGAATACTTTTATCAAAATTGAGGACGCCATTGTCCATTGAACCTAGAATGAGAAAAGTCACCATCATCGGTCCTTCCCCTCTTGGACTCTTTTGTTGTTTCCTTGAGCTTCTTCTCTTTAATTTTTGGGCCTGTATCATCAAACGGGAGATATTCATCTTCTTAATAAACATGGCGGTATGACGCCTTTCGAAAACCAAGTTGGAAACACATAACACAAACTTACTCTTCCTTTCCCAAGGATTGACAACCATAGTTTTAGTATACTTAGCCACTTGAGTAAACTTCAATGCATAATATTTCACACTCATATTGCCTTAACTGAGATTAATGAACTCAAGCACTTTCACTTTTCTCATTTCAAGAGAAAAGAAATGATCAAGAAAAGCTCCCTTAAATTTCTCCAATCAAGAGGACTTGCATCAATAGCCCTCTACTTTTCCACTATTCAAAAACCACTTGAGTGACACCCTTGAGTTGTAAAGTGGACAAATCCACCTTATCAACCATAGACAATCCCATAATTCCCACTATATTATACACATCATCAATGAGCTCTTCAGGATCCTTATCAACCATAAACCTTTGAAATTACAGAGGATTCATCTTAGTGAAGTCTTTTATTCTTGCCACCGACATACCCAATTTGGGTTGACGAGAGAATTATCCTTTCTATTAGCTTGCGCATTCATAGCTTGATTTAACACTTTGAAAGTGGCTCAAAATTTGGTACAAGTCACTTGCTCGGCCAAAAGGTCAAGCAGAACTTGAGGAACCTTAGTCTCCACATTGTCGTTGCATGCATTCTTTCTCACATAAGCTCTTCGAGGGGCCATATCCTATAAAGGATCAAACACAATTTAGGAGAAGGATATTTATATAGATAGACTTTATGGCACGACTTTAGAATAATAAAAAAAGTGAAGTTTCCTAAACGCTTTATGTCTCCCTTCATACTAATGATAAAGACACTATTCAACATGTCTTGTCAAATATACAGGACCATTTCTAAAACCATGTGCTCTAACACCAATCCAAAGTACACCCTAGACATGACATGGCATATAAAACCCAAGAGGGCCTACACAATCCACTTGACATACATATACACAATATAGTAGACAAAAATAGGAAAACTCATATGAATTAAAGAGTTTAACATTAAAATTTCATGGTTTTGACAAGTCATCTAGTACATCGATGAGCCACGAGAGGGAGAAGAGGAAGCAACACACCCTACATTAGTGAAATTATGTATGCATAAGTATGTATTAGTACATGAAATGTACTAAGTATGAGAAATATACATAAAAACATGAAAAATGATAATAAAGGGACATAATCAATAACATGATATGCATGACCAATCTAAACATAGTAAAAGCCTTTAAAAAGGAATCATAAATCATGTACATGGCCAATGCATCCTAAAAACATAAGGAAAGCTTCATAAAATCTTTAATTATAACTTAGATCATTTTGTGGGATATTTACTATCAACTGACATAGACCACGTAAGCTATAACGTAAAACCCGGTGTCTTTCTCTCACATTGAAAATAGATGTCCTTACTTTCCAATGCAAGGACCTTAATTTCTGTCTTAGATGGATCCATTAGCTTTATCACTAAGTACAATCCTATGGGCCACGTAGTTAGGGACAAGGAGATTACTACTAGATTCCCGACCTCTACTAACGCTAGAGCCTCCATCTCAATATCTCTCGGTTTTAAGTAAAATCTCAAAGAAATTAGTCATAAATATAAATGTATTGTCATACATGGAAAATAACAATTAAGTTACTAATCCAAGCTAAAAACATCACATAATAGCTCTTTAAACCATGTGTGATAAAATCATTCACCGTTAACGATGACTTAATGTGACAAAGTCTTTCACAATTTATTTATATGTGAGCGGACCTTTCAAAAATTCATTCATGCTTATCTTAAAACAACCTAGATAATAAATCATTCCTTTTTCATAGATCATGCATACTTATCATAATAACGTCATTTATTAATTCATGGCCTTTTGGGTTCATAGCCAAAATTATGTAGCATGCATGGGTTCATGTGAGAACAATTGGATAGCATATAATTGAGTTAAAATAATAAAAATAAGGTAAAATTTGAAAAATCGAATCAATACAATTAGAACACACGAAGAATTGAATGAAAACCTAACCAAATTAACGAAATTGAATTAGAGAATTTGAGAAACCTTTGGGACTCAATGGGTGAATGGAACCCATTGATAAACTCTCACATACCTTGATCTTGAAGCCCAAAACAATGGTGAATAAATAGACTTGATTTGGAAACCCAGCTTCATCTTCCTTGATCTTGGGAGAGGAAACTTGAGAAGATTTTGGGAATTTCGGGGGAATGAAAAGGAATAGGTAGGTTTCTAAATTAGTTATAGGGTCTCTGTTATAGGTATAACAATGTAGTATAGGTATTAGGTTCATAGTAAAAGACCCAAATATACTTAAAGTATTAGCCAGACAGACCCTACGGTTGCGACCTACGATTCGTAGGAATTCCTAAGGGTCGTATTAGTCAACTGTAGGTTGAGGGACTGGGGCCTAAAATCTTGGGTAATTCCTATGACACACTTCTACAGACCTTCAAAAATTTTACGGTCTGTAGACCCCATCGGTAGACCATAACTTTTAATTCAAAATTTTAGTAAGTCAAGATTAGTTCTACGAGACAACCCTACTATCCATAGAACTGACTTTTTAGAACTACTCTTTGTTCATTGAAGTCAGATATTTAGGTCTTGGAAAACATCTGGATTATATTAGTATTCAACATCAGATCTAGATTAACGGCAACCATAGAGGTGTCCTCAGAATCTTCATCTTTATCTGAGTCACTTAAAAATTTTCCCATACCGCTAAATCCTTCTTCACTACTAGTGATCCGCCCATATTTTAATGGGTTGGGTAAGTGATTTTTCACACCGATAAAATATGAATTAGTCAAATGGGTTAAATTTCTAAGTTTTATTCACTCAAAATTCATGATATCACTAAAAATAGTCTAACTTCTCTTCCTTTTTATGTTATTTTCCATAGAACTAACAATTCTTCCCTATAATTGAAAAGGTGAAGTCTTTAACCCTCCAAAGATATAATTCAAATGTACATTTCTTTTGTTAATTATAATTATATTTTATTTATTTATTTAATTTTATATTGAATACACAATAACTGTGTAAATAAGCAAATCTTGTATTAGTATTGACATTGGTTAAAGTGCATTAAGCATGTTTTAGTCCTAAAAAATATTCATTTACTTTGAAATTAAAAATATTTCCATTTTGTTATTACATAAATTTATTTTATATTGAAAAGTTATAGGATTTTTTTATTTTATTTTTATGATACAATGAAACTAAATGAAGCATGTTCAACATTTTTTCATCTAAAAAAGACTAAAATATCTTCTCCATATTGAATTCTTAAGTAAAGTACTATTTATTCATGAAAATATGGGTAAAATATGGGTAAGCCAGTATTTTATGCAACTCACTTATTACCCAATCAATTTTTTACCCTTATCAAATATGAGCGGGTTGAATTATTACCCATTTTATGTTTACCCATTTTCAACCGGCCCATTTGCCACCACTAGTCACAAACTAAATTAATTATCTAAAAATTATCCGTCAATTAATTAACTATAGTTAAACGAATAGTTCAAAATTCTCAAACCAACTTCACTAATTATCAGGAATGACTCGGGGTAACTAATTGGAAGGGGTAAAAATAATATTTTTTACAAGAATAACCTTCCGGGTCATTACATTATCCACCACTAAAAATCATGTTCTACCTCGAACATATAGAAGAAGAAGGAAGAATAACCAACGTTACCAAAAGTCTAAGTTATTATGACCTACCGTCGGTGTTCATCTGTGAGCTCCTCCTTAAGGCCATTCCATCAAGATCAACTACTAAAAACTGACCTTTCAAATAAAACTTGGGAATATTTGCAAATCAAGAGTGATTATCAAGCCACAGATTAACCCATGAACCCAATCTAAACTGAAATCCATTAGACCATAACACAACCATCATAACAAATATTTTCTCACATAGTCAAGACACCATTCTGAATCGATACAGGCTACAACCAGAAGTGAACTTTAACCAACCACCATAAACTCATAATGCACAAACCATCACAAATCTTATCAAGATTTCCTTTTCACAACACAATCTTTTCATGAGTATAAGTTATAAGAGTTTGATCTTTAGATATCAGGTACTCATCAAAGGAAAATCAAACTTATCTAACCCAAAGAAGAAAATTATCGAGTAAACACCTAGCGAACGATACTCTGAACATCTTGGTCACTCCAGTACAATTAGTTATTTACCATTGTAATATTTCTAATCACAACTATATTGGTCAATGATCTATATAGGGATTCATAACTACTATGCATATCACTACAACAATAATAATCATTAGCGGCAATTAATACTTAATTGCCGCCAAATATGTATTTTTAACGGCAATTATCACTCTTTATATATGTCCCTAAAACCTTTAGCGACATTGGTTCTAATGACACTTAACTAATGCCTGTAAAGACTTTAGCACTCTTTATTAATATCAATATTTAATGCCGCTAAAAGTTGTTATTATTGTAGTGTATGTCTCTATATATGTCCTCATATAGTTTCATATAAGTATTCCTTCCAAAATCCTTTTAACTAAAGGATATTTCTCCCCTTTTACTTTCAATCAACATTGTTGGTCCTTACTTAATTATATGAAGACTCCTCACAATATGAATTTATCACAATTTATCATTAACCTTCCATTCAAATATCTTTGATAATTGATATTCTATTTAGCCTTTTATAATTTTTTGATGTATTAGACTTAACTCACCTTGTGGCTTCTATCAAATGAATATCAACAAGGCTGTAATGCCATCCAAGTTGAACTATTCAAATGGTCTTCAATATATCTCCACTCCAAAGGATAAAAAGAAAATTTGCCATATGAGTCTTATAACAAGTATTACCCTCTCAAACGTCATTAGAATTCATTAGGACATTTTTATGACTTGTCAGAACTCAAAAATGGACGTGATGACACATGTCTTATCTCACCAAGACAAGTCAGCCTAAAATCCACTAATATGGTGAATGTGGAAGTAAAACGAGAATAAATATTTAATACTATACATTAAGGCAGAAAATTATAAATTATAACCAACATAAATATGCCTTCAAAATTTGATTGTTACGTGTACGAGCCTCTAATGTGTTATAACAAAATTGAAAGGAAATACAATTCTCAAATGACATTGTTTCTAAAATAGAACAAGATCATAAATCAAGAGAAAGAAGGTCCGCTGAGATACAAACAACTACCTAACAAACCTCCACAAAAAGCCTCCGACAAGAAGAGAAGAGAAAGTATCACGAAGGTCTGGGTTAGTAGCCTACAAAAATGTAGAAGCAATGGGTGAGTGTCAAACCACACGGTACTCAGCAAGTAAAACTCTAAACACAAGTTAAGGGGATAGAATACGGTTACTCCTTACTACCTCAACCGAACCTCCACAACTACAACTTGCATAAAACCAGTCCAACCTAACAATGCACAATTTACATAGCACATAGCTCAACAACAATACTCTAACAATTACATATCCTCAACAACAAACTTAATATTCATCAATTACAAGTTCCACAAAAAAACACTCACAAGATCAGCAACACACAAGATCAAGTTCACCAGTGATAAAGATGTGCAATGTAATTAAATGAAGTATCAAGTATGGTGATACATGTCTGACCTAACGATACACACAAACTGTCTCTCAGTCCGAAACCCATGGGGGACATATCTGTCCATGCATCCGTCGCACCGTACGACACGACCCTTGATGATAAAATATGTCGGATAATATGCAGTCATAATTTTCTCTGACTTTCCTGTTGAATCACCATAGCATACACTTGGTTTACAGTTGGAACAGATGAGTGGAGGAGAATCATACTTCTTACCTGATCATAACTTTCATTTAGTCCAACTAAGAACGACAACAATCTTTGTTGTTTGACATGCTCCACATGAGCTTCAGACTCGACACATTCACATGATGAAGGTGGAAACATAAAATCAATCTCATCCCTGAGATCTAAAATTTTAGAGTAATATTCACTCACTAATTCAGTTCCTTACGTCAAATTGATAATCTCTTTCAATAGATGAAAAATCCTTGCTAAGTTTGATTTCTCAAACTTCTCTTTGAGTCATTCGAGATCTTCTTCGAATTGGAAGCATATACTATACTTACTAGGGCTACAGTTGCACTGATCCATGACAATACCACTACGTCACACCTCTCCACTTTACTGCTAAAGCACATTTGCAGGAGTTTCTCATACAAGTCGCATCCATAAAACCGAGTTTGTTTTTGACTAACAACACCAATTGTATTGATCTACTCCATACACTGTAATTTTATAGACTTGTAAGTTTCATAGGAATCAGGGCAACATCCAGAGTGTCTGACGAATGCAGAAATAACGGATGTTGTAATCTATGGTAATGAGCCTGCAGATGCAGAAATTTGGTGTTGAAGTGATACACAACTCTTTAGGTTTAATTCTCACCCAAGAGTGTCAACACACCAATGAGTGCCTCTGATTTACTCACCTTATCTGATAGAACTCACCTGACTGATGCGCACATTATCGCCGAGTCTTGGGTAGGCTTCAATTCCTATCTTTCACAAAACTAGACATAGCCTATGCGGTAAACAAGTTGTCTCAATATAATTCATGCAAACACCATCAGACCTTCACTTGAAAGTTGTGAAGCGTGTTTTCCAATACCTGTGTGGTACCATTCAACTTGTCCTACAAGTTAATCCCTTTAATGACTTCAATCTACATGTGTACTCTGATGCAGATTGGGGTGGAGACATCTCTGACAGAGTATCTACATCTGTCAACATCCTTTTTCTTGGTCACAATCATATTAGTTGGTCCTCAGAGAAACAAAATATTATCTCACGCTCCTCCACCGAGTCTGAGTACAAGGCAGTGGCTAATGCCCTTTTTGAAACCTTGTGGGTCACCAATCTCCTAAATGAGATATATTTTTTAGTACATGAGCTACCCACAATCTATTGTGACAATCGTGAAGCCACATTCTTGAGCAAACATCCTATCCTCAAGAGTCGTGTGAAGCATGCTGCAGTGGACTTAGACTTTGTTAGCCACTATGTCAACATCAAAAGAGTTTGTGTTGTTCATGTCCATAGTTCTGATCAAAAGTCGACACTCTCACCAAGGCACTGCTTAAATCTGCATTTGAGAATAATCTATTCAAGTTAGGCTTAGTGATCCATCGCCTAACTTGAAAGGGAATATTGGAGCATCAGAAGTCAGTTAAGACAATAGTTAATAATTAAGTCAGTATTAGTGTTTCATAGTCCTTTCTTATTTAGGAATCAACATTAGTTATATCAACAGATATTATTTATGTAGTTTAGTTAATTTCGTAGTTTTATTAAATCATTGTAACTCTATTTAATACCTTCATCCTTCATTAATACAATATCATTTTCTAGAACCTATTGAGTACAGAGCTAACCGACTTAACAAAACTATGCCAGCGTGTTATAAACCACATGGCTGGCACATTGCACATGAATTCTAACTAACTCTATAACAAAATTCAGAAATGACTAAAAACGTGTAACACACGGCATCATATTCAGACCAGAATGCAAATTTCCAGAAGTACAGGTTCCACCTACTGAGGCCACCTATGGATCATAGGTTGGACCTCGGTCCGTGGACTAGGTACTGGAACGTGGTCGTTAAAAAAAAACTAGAAAATCTCGAACGTAGGTTGGACCACGACCCATGGACCAGGTCTATGGAACGTGATCTGCAGAAAAAAGAAACCCTGATCCATAGCCAGGACCCACAAACCATAGGGTGAACCATGGTGCGTGGACTAAGCCCGTGAAACATGGTTTGCATAACCCATTCTCTAAGCCGAATGATGGTTGATTAGGACGGACCGTAGGGTGGACCAGGGTCCATGGATCTTGGTTTACATATCTCAGTATCTAAGAAAAACAACGAAGGACTAGGACGAACAGTAGGTAGGACCATGGTCCATCGGTGACTCCGACAACAGTTAAATCGGGGGTCATTTAACCCCTAAACTACGTCATATAGACCCTAAATTATGAGGTTTCAGTCAGTGTAAGCCCAGAAACATAACGAGAACTTAGCTAAGTAAAATCATTAATCATAACTTAGAAAATTAGAAGCAAGAGAGGAGAAAAATGTTGACCAACCCTAGTTCAAGAAAACAACAAGTTTCCATAAGTTTCAGCCCCGAAATCAAAAGATTTCTCTGTGGAATTTTTTCACCAGGTATATGGGATTTAACTAGTGGGTTACTTTCGCCCATTAGGTCCCTAGAATTCAGTCAGTTTCTTGATTCCCCTATTATGAACAAACCTAGGGTCTCTAGAGTTTCAGTAGATTATCATGAATTACTTCTGTATATGTTCCAAATTAGATTATCATGTTAGTACTCAATTTATTGCATGAGTTTCAGAACCCTAAACTTGTATTTCTTTAGTTCTTGAATTACATAAGCTAGGTCAGATATTTTAGTTATTCAGTTATACATGCCTCATTTATTAATGCATCATTATGAGATTAATTGTTGCACACACAATTCACATGTTCTGTTTTGAGCTATCCAATATTACAGAAACTCAGTCATAATGTGTTAAACACTTAATCTATTTTGAGTAACATAATATTAAGTTGTACTAAAGTTCAGCATACCCAAGTACTCTCAGAACTACTGGTGACGTAGGTTGTAAGTTCCCTCTGTGGGCATCATTTTAGTGATCACTCCAGCATGCCTCTATACCTCTGGCAGGGTATATTGGGTCCTAGCAATGGGGCGTATACATCGGACTTCACATTTAGTTCATGTGATTTTATTATCGGTTATTAGTAGCTCCCACAGTTCTGTCAGATTCTATTGCATCTACCATTTATCAGTACATTCCGTATGCAATCTCAACATGTTATATATTGGTCATTATATTCAGTTAGCTCAGTATTCAGTATCTATATCATGTTCAAATTATATTATTGCTTTATTGCATTGTTCAGTTATATGTTAATTATTTCCGTTTTATTCTATCCTACATGCTCAGTACCTTTCACGTACTGACGTATACTATGCTCTACATTTTCTTGTGATGTAGGTTCAGGTTCTAAGCATCCAGATCACGTTTAGATCGGTTTTTAATCTTCAGTTAGTAACATTAGCGGTGATTCCTCATTCTTCGAGGACTAGTGACATGTTTATCTTTATCACTTTTACTCTTTAGTTTCAGTTTTACTAGATCTAGTTGGGGCATGTCCCAACATTTCTAGTCAGTTTAAAGACTTCACACATAGTTAGATTCAAATTAGTCTTTTGAGTTTGATATTTCTTTGTATTGAAACTCTTAGATTTTATATATTCAGTTAGTATATAGGTATTCCCCATCATTTCAGATTTACTTATGATTATCTTACGTATCAGCTTTATTTCTCAATTTATCTTTAGTATGCTCATGATAATGCAAGTAGGGTTAGCTTGGGATCACTTGTGATCCTAGGTCCCGTGTCTGCTTTCAGGGGTAGCCTCGGGGCGTGACGAAAAGACTTTACACTTTCAAAGCTAAAAAAATACCACTTATTTTTGAAGTATTTCAAGTAAGGGTCGGATTGATTTCATATTTCAGCGAGTGTAAAGTGTTTAGCATTATATTGATCTACATGTTGGAACTTTTGATGACATGTATGAGGAACTCTGTTGTGGCAATGGTGAGACAAGCTATGGTTCTCAAAGGAGCTTTCAGTCTGATGCTCACCACAGTTGGTAGGAACAGCAAGTGGTTTTGTTTTGGTGTGCTCGGAGTGAGAGTGGAACCATGTGGTTTTTTGGTTGTGATTTTTCCATAAACAAATGACAGAACACTTAGTGAGACAATGGGTGAAGAGGAGAATAAGGATATAACATTTGTCTTTTATGTATTATTTCTGATTTCTGAGAAAATTAGGATATTTCAAGTTTAATTATTTATTTATGTTGTTGTTTTGTGTTTTAATAAATGATGTGTTAATGGCAAAAAAAACACCTCAAAATTATACTCGGCCTTTGTATTCCTCAATATGAGCAAAACTTGATAAGTGAGGTGCAATATAATGTGAGTTGCGCCTTTCTTAGGGAACCAACCAGTTTTGAGTCAATGGATCGGTGCCTGATCAATGAGTGAGATAAGCCGAAGGATTGTAGAATTGGTCCCATTAAAGATTTGATACCGATTAGTTTTCCATTATTATTAACACATAAAATACTGTAATCTGAAGAACTCAGCACTCGTCCTGCGGATTCTAACTCCTCAGAGACAAAAGTTTTGATCGCAATTTGGAGGAATATAATTGTGTGACAGTGAGGTTGTTGGTTTTTTGATAAAGAAATTAAGAAAATAACAGAGAAAAACTTTTGAAAGAAAAAAGTACTGCAGAATTGTCAAAGGGATTTATATTATTAATAATTCATTGGCATACATTTATATATATAACTACTAACTAAAAATAGAAAAATATGCTACTAACTTATCAGTAAAATTTAAATAACAAATAAAAGAACTAACTCCTAAATTCAAATCACATAGAACTTTAATAAAATAATTTAAAATCCTAAAAGTAGCTAATTAATTTATTACTGCAATATCCTGAGACATATTCTCAAACAAAGGTCATCTTGATTGAGATTTTGCTACTGCATATGAAGGTTAAGGCTACACACATATTTTATGGATTGCTACCAAAACCTTTATATCATACAGAAAAATAATTATACTATATATATATAGAAGAGGATGCATGGGCTGCGTGGCTACTTGAGTATGTGAATGGCTGCATCATCCCAACTGTCTGCAATTGCCAATGGTTATAGCCAACAGGCGCATGCTTGATTCACATCTGCCGTGGATTTCACCACCAACCCTGTATTGTTATTAAATTAGATGCCACATAGATACTCAAAAACAACACATAAGAGTTTGTTTATACTTACTTTGTTAATGAGGTCAATATGGTCGCATCCTTCAATATCTTTGACTTCTTCGTTCTTACAGCTGAAGTCTCTAGCAACTTGTTGTCGCACAAAATCAATTTAATCTGTTATTAGTGTTGCAATATCTGCAATGCTAAGGGGAATCTCCTCGAGATTGTCACACCAGCTTATAACAAGTGTTTCGAGAAGAGGAAAGGATTCCTCTGAGGCATCCCACCTTGAGATATCTAAGAACACCAATTTCAAAAACTTTAGTTTATGGAACGTGATATCTCCGAGGCACCACTCTTTTGATTGACGAAATTGCCTCTGACACTGAACGGTCATGCTTAATTGGAGATACTCTAGGTTTGGTAGTCCCGCAAGGAAGGGAATCACACTATCTATACGATTACTCATAAGTAAGGAAATCGAAGCATTTGAAGCTGAGTAAGACTCTCAAATTTTGGACAAATTTCTGCAGAATCTTCATCACCCGAAAAAAATGATGAATTACAACTCGCCTTAATATGCTCAAATTTTCAAATTGAGAGGATTCTTCAAACAGCCCCGTCTTATTGTTTTCCCATTTCAAATCTAATTCAGCTTCACCAATCTCAACATGCCTTAATTACATTTTTCCATTTCCAAAAAATCGCCGGTAACACGATAAACTTGGATAAACCCTCCACAATTAAAGTTTCTAGATGGGGCAGATGTGGTTCTGGATGAAAATCAAATTCTTTTGTGTAAACTTTGAGGTACTTTGATGAATTAGTGGTTCGAATGTAATTGAAGACAAAGCTCTCACTTCACAAGAACTCAAATCCTAGACCTTAAAAAGTCTCACTTCACTAACCTGACGGATGGGATTCCAACCATAAGATTCTGCTCGATTTGTCATTATCAGTGACCTCAAGTGTTTGTGGAAAGGCTTCGGTGTTTTGGAGCCTAAAGATGTAAACTCGGAAAGCTCTTTACTGAAACTGAAGCTCACTCGACGTTCCTTCCATTGAGAAGGTTGAAGCTGTCTATAATGCCCCTTCACTGCCAACATAAATTTTTCTTCTCTACTATTCTCCAAACAAAAGTGTGGCAGTACTTGACCTTACCGTTGTATTTTCTCTCTGAAACCATTACCAAGTTACTGCTAATGAGATCCATCAAGTAACTTTCAGCTGCCTCTTCTAATAATCTCCCAGATTCAATGTTCTGCCCAAAGTCTTCTGCTATCCATAAACTTATCAATTTGGACACTGGAATTATTGCATCGAACGGAAACATCCCCAAATAAAATAGGCAAGGCTTTAAACAATCAGGTAAGTTATCGTAACTCAATTGCACAGTTGACAGACTATATTCTTCAGACTTACCAAGATAGGAAAGTAGAAAATTTTTAACCTCATTCCACAAAGATTCTTCCGTTTTCCTTTTTTAAAAAAAATTATTCCAGCTACCAAGACAATCACTAGAGGCATTCCTTTGCATTTTTAATTTCTGCAACTGCTTGACTCACATCTTTCAGTTCAGGCCGGCAATCTTCCTTTTGAAACACTTTTTCCGCAGCAATTTGCAACTGTCATCTAGTGGGAGGAATGAAAGAGAATAAGGATCGGTATGGTACTTGACTTGTTCACCCACTTCTTCAAGTCGAGTTGTTACTACTATTCTACTTCTATTTCCAACGTCTGGAAAAGAAAGTCTTAAGTCATCCCATGCCATAGAATTCCACATATCATCCAATACAATGACATATCTCTTGCCCATTAAGCTTTTCCTCAACTTGTCAGCAAGGATATTATCCCTATCTCCCCTGTCCTTGGAAAAGGTAACTTGACTAAAGATCTCTCGTAATAGCTCTCTCCAGTTATATGTTTGGGAAATGATGCACCATGCTCGAACATCAATGCGTGAAATAATGATGTCATTATTGTACAACTTTCTTGCAATAGTCGTCTTCCCTTGTCCCCCCATTCCTACAATTGGGATGACATCTATCTCTCTTGTCCCTCGAGTCAGATAGTCAATTAGTTCTTCTACTTCATTCTCAAAACCCACCATCTCCTCATCGTTCACGGGATTTCTATGTTGAGTTTGCAGATGCTTCGATGACTCTACCACAGAGAAGGTCTTAAAAGGAAGTGTTGAAATACGTGCGTCCACTACCAGTCAACGGACCAGGTCCTTTGGCACAGCAAGAACAGTGCAAAAGATTAAATAATATGAAGAACACAACACAAGCAGTTTACGTGGAAACCTCCTTCCTCAAGGGAGTAAAACCACGACCTGTTGCACGGGATTTTCAACCATCTTCACTAATCTTCTCAAGCAAAAGTGAAACCCGGTTACAACCAATGTGAGAAAAAGTTATTAATCTCACGATCAAGTAATGTACCTATTACTTGATGAGCCTAAGCGGATACAACACCGCCCACTAAGCTATCACCCCTAGATAATTTAGACTTTGCTAAGCGGATACCACACCGCCCACTAAACCACCTAACTCTAGATGACTTAGAATTTGACTAAGCAACAAAATAATGTTGCCCACTAAACCAGTTAACCTTAACTGATTTAGACTTTTACAAACCCGAAACAAATATCTGATTCCTTTATAGATTAGGAACAGATTTACAATGTAAGCATGAAAGATATAATCCTAAGACAACTAGGTAGCTTGCAGCTCTATCAGGTCCCTGTTGCTCTTAGGATGATTCTTCTTGAAGATGGCCTTTGCTTTTTGAGCTTTTGGATTTTCTGAAATCCAAAACTTTATTTGCCAAAACTTATGTTTGTGTTGTTGGAGAAGAGACTATATTCAAATGGACACAAACCCTTGGGACGAGGCTATTGGCTGAGAGCCTGCTGTCATAAAAAGTTGTGCACCAACCCCTCAGAGTTGGCAGCTTTTTGACAGCTGTCTTTTCGTCCTTTTCACGTCGCAGTCTTGAGGGGACCAGGTCCCTTACTTGCGGGGACCAGGTCCCTTGCAAACTTCTTTGTGAGTTCTTGAAAAGTCCAACCTCTTCCATTCTAATTGGTTCAGTACGCTGGCGCCTCACCTACCACTGACAGGACAGCTTTACAGTTGTACACAATTATGTATCAGATGGAGAGAACTCTGCCTGGGACCAGGTCCCTGCATTTGTGAGTACTGAAACATACAAGCTCGTCCGCTCTTCTTATTGGTGTAGGACACTGCACTTTTCACCTACCACCTGATATGACAACTTTTACGATTGTACCCCATTAGTATCGTGACGCGAACACTCTAACAGGGACCAGGTCTCTGCATTTGTGAGGATCATCAAAACACCTAGAATATAACATTTTACCCCTTTTTGATGATAGCACACAAATATACCTCACACTGAGTTTATCATTCATCTCACTGTCAGCAGTTCCACTAACAAGGATCTGGTTCCTTGTTAGATCGATAAGTTTGTTAAATCATCAAAACTTCATATCAAGTTCGAGCTAACATCTCAACTGAACTTCGAACTAACATTTTCCCCCTTTTTGATGATAACATACTTATTCACCAGTTCCCCCTATCAACAAGAATTCTTGGGGTAACTGGAGTTGAATCATCCCCAAAGTTTGTCAAATCATCAAAACATCAACATAGCATTTTCCTCCTTTTTGATGATGACATACTTATTCACTAGTTCCCCCTATAAACAAGAATTCTTGGGGTAACTAGAGTTTAATCATCTCCGAAGTTTGTCAAATCATCAAAACATCAGCATTGCATTTTCCCCCTTTTTGATGATGACAAACATCTTCTTCCCCCTATCGGCAGAACCAGGTCCTCGTCAGGTAGCAAGCATTTATCCCCCCTGTCAGCATGACCATATCTCTTCAAGTAGCTACCATTGGTTCCCCCTATCGATGTGACCATGTCTTCTTCAAGCAGTTATAACACCATGTCTTCTTCAAGCAGTTATAACACCATTGATGTCATTACCTTACCTTCACAACGTTCCCCCTTTTGACATCATAAAAAAGGGTTAAAGCAGTAAACCAAGTTGACAGAAATATAGTTCCAGCAAATTCATGGCCACTTGGGCAACACTGAGCATGAGTAAAAGGCATAAAGTAATGAGACAAGTCAGTAGGAACAAGACATTTTTCATCCATAAACAAAAGATCAGCCATCAAAGCATTGCAAATATGATTACAAATGAAAACCAAAGCAATGCCCAAAAAGAGTAATGAGGACTGACATAGAGAGATAGGAAGAGAAGGGATTGACTTAGAGGCAAGGGATTGAAAGAAAAGAATTAATAGATCATATCCCTTAGCATAAGATTTTCAGAATCATCTCTTAACATTCAGCATGTTGTGCAGCCCAACCTGTATCTTAAATTTTCAGAGCTGCCAATTTTTTATTATTTTTTTTTGGCACCTGGTCCCTCTGATAGTGTTGTTTCAGAAGCTGGACTTTTAGACAACCCATTTAACCATTCTAGTTAACACGAGCAGCTGTCATAGCTTCTAACACCAGCCTGAGTTTCTCATAACAGAAAGATTGGTAAAACAAACAACTCAAGGCCTCCAAGATGAATAGATCAACAATTGAGGAACCAAGATTTTTTTTTTTTTACACATTCTTCTTCAGAAAACTTTGAGTTCTCATAATATCAACTTCGCCCTTTTTGAACATCATCTTTTCCACTTCTTCAATTTTCTTGGAGGACCAGGTCCCTCTTCACACTTAAAAACATCTTCATCAGAAAATTCTCCAATAAGAATAAAGGGTTTAACAGCTTGAAGTGTTTTTTGAGAGAAGAGAAAAGAGAATTTTAAAACGAACTCTGATATTTGGAAGGTAAATTAATTTTTCCTGGGGAAATATAAAGAAATATAAAGTATAAAGAAAGAGAAAAGGAGGTATCATTTTGGCACTCAAAAGATGGGACAACAGTCAGATACCATAATGACAGACATGTGGCAATTTCAAGGTTCTCATGCGTAACTCAAACTGCAATGTTAAGAGTGCTAACCTTCGAGAAAGGACCAGGTCCCTCTCTGTAGTTTGAATGTCATTGTCTAGATCTATCCTGACCTCCTTTTTCCTTCATCCCCTTTTCCATGTGTGTATACCTACAAAAGGTATGAAACTGAACTTGCTAAAACATACATAACCGAAAAGCAAGGATACCTGTTCCCTTTGCATAGTCATGAAAGAGTTGATTGCTTCAGGAAGGATCTATTCAGGAATGTTTTAGCATTTCCATCATCAGCGTGCTTATTTCAGTCAAGTTTTTGTGAACTTCAGGTTGCTGCTTGTTCCACAAGAGTTGAGTCCATCAAGCTACACTTGCTACATTTATTGCCTTAGTTGATGAAAGAGCAATTTAATCTTTCCTTTTAATTCCACATGAGTGAAAGATCAGCGCATAACATAATATACTCTTGAGGTACTCTTTCCATCAGCTTGATACCCAGCATAATCAATAGCACCATGTAATCCATATCAAAAAGTCCGCGCATGGACAGAACAGGAACCAGGTCCCATGTCTTCTTAAAATATCTTTGGATTCTACTAGCAGCCTTCAAAAGTGATTTCTTTGCACATGAGTAGAGTCTTTGAACCCGGTTCATCAGCATCCAGCTTCAAGTTAGTGCCCAAGAAAGTATGAATTGTCTAGGCACCCATAACATGAAACGTTTTCAGCAGTTTCTTGGAACTAGTACCAGGTCCCTTTCTTTGTTCATACATCAATTGCCCTGATCAAGCTGTGCTATTTTCTTCCCTTCATCTAAGTCACTATGAGTACACACTAATCCTAGATTAGGACCTTAGAGAAGATGTCAGACACTCGATCTTCCACTTTGCAAAACATCATGATGACATTGCCCCTCTATAACATTGTCTTGACTTCAAGTATGTTAAGCCATTTGAGCAACTCACAAATGTATTTTTATTGATAACCAAAGGTACCTTTTGAGGTTTGCTTGATCTACAACTCCAAAAAGAGATTTAATTCTTCCATTATGCATAAACTCTTCACACAAAACCTCAAAGATTGCCTCCCTTGAAGCCATTATTGAGGAGCAACTTAGACAACCCGATCAGCTTGTTTGGGAACCGACTGTCATACTTTGCTTCTTTCAAACTGAGCTTGATCAACTTCTTCATTCTCACCTTCAGAATTCATATTATCAGTTTGAACTGCATCATCTTTGTTCAACACTTTCTAGAGGACCGGGTCCCTCATCAGATTTATCATCTGCATCAGCTTCCGTGAGATTGCTGGATTCATGAAGAGAATGTTCTTCAGCAAGTTCACTATTTAAACCATCTCTCTGATTCTGAAGCACATCTTCCATCTCAGAAACATCTTTCTTTGCAACTTCTAAACTCTTCTAGACTCATCAGTAAATACATAACCATTTTTAGTATAACCCTGATAAGCCTTGCTGGAGGAAGAGTGTACCACAACTATTCTTTCATCAATATTGAGATCAAACTTCTCAATATTATCATTTTGGTCATAGAACATGTAGTATTCAACACTTTTTCGAAAGTTCTTTGGAAGACTAAGTGCCTCCTTATTCTACCTGAAGGATGATCTGATCTGCTTCTCTTTAACACCAACACCACAAACTTTGTCATCTGCAAATTTCATTTTGTGCAGACTGGGTACCAGGTCCCTTGACACAAGTTTGTTTAGTAGAGAAATGTTCACCAGAGCATGTCTGTCTTTTCATACCTCAGAAGCACCAAGGCAAGTGAGAGTGTCACAATGAATAGTAATCAGATCAGCAATACACATATTCTTGCATCTTTTTTCTATCAAGATCATCCGAGAGAGCAAGATTGTGACAACCCATTTATAACAGCTTCATTTTATTTTTATTCATCACATATCTATGAAATACTTTGAAAGATTGTACTTTAACCATTGACATAGTACAAAACTTCAATAGTGTATTCCATAGATTTTCAAACCAAGTCTTCAAAAAGAACATACCTTTTCTTGCCATCACCAAATGAGACACCTCCACCTTGAAGTGCCTTGAGAGAGAGGAAGTACAGTGCTTTGAGCATCCACCATTCATGAATCGACACTGGTTGTTGCCACTTCCTCTCACAAGAATGTCATATCACGTGTTAGCCTTGGGAACCCACTTCAGTTGAAGTTCCCAGTAAGAAGATAAAGGAGTGATAAGAGAATTCTTTGTCCAGTGAGGCAGATTGATATTTTTCAACTTAGGAACAGAAGTAAGACCAGGTCCCTTCTTCTGTTGATTCTGTTGATTCTTCTGTTGAACAGCACGACCAGGTCCCTTCTTCTGCAAGTTCTTCTGTTGGCCATACACAAGACCAGGTCCCTTCTTCAGTCTATTCCGTGGTTTGGAATAGTTTGATGAACTTTCTCCACAGTCTTTAAACGCAGGACATTCTCTTTTGCAGCCCAGATCTCCTTTCATGTTATTTTCTTGACCGAGTATATTTGTAAGGATCTTAGAGGAATTAGTCCATTTGAGGGAATTTTCAAGTTTCTCTTTTACACGGACCAGGTCCCTCTCCAATGCATGATTTCTCTCGAAAGCCACTTTAATCTTCATTTCAGCAGTATGCAGCTTATTTTCAAGGTCCAGTTGCAAGCTGCTAGCCTCATTCTTTCCTTTAAAAATTGTAGTAGTCGCCCCTTTTATCTTTTCCTTCAGTTCTAGATTTTCTGCTTCTAGAACAACCATTTGACTTTCAATATCATATATTTGGGCAACTAAAGCAATTTTTCCATCTTGAAAGATGTCTAGGCTGTTGTTTACGAGATCCTTCTCATCTGTCATCTCACTTATCAAATCAAGTAATACAACAGCCAGCTTTCTCAACTTACTAGTAGAAAAGGTATTCAAGTTTTGCTTGAAATAATATAGAGTTACCTTTTCATCAGTATCTTCCTCGTTTGACTTTGCCATGAAACTATTATCTGTGTTTTCAGAATCATCTGAATCACTTGAGGATTTTTCCCAAGCAGCCATATCCCTTTTTACTGCCTCGAAGAAGACTTCTCTTCTGCTTATCTTGGGACGGACCTGGTCCCCTTCTTTGTCTTTACCTTCTACAGTCTTGATAATAGGAACAGGTTCTTCAAGGAACATGAGCTCATCTGTGATGTTGGAGAATCTGGGGCGCACTTCATGAATGAGTTCACCATCATTCATGGTGAAATCTTTAAACTGAGTAGTAAAGAGATCTAGCTTAGATTTCCTTATTTCCTCAGAGCCCTCATAAGTTGTTTCCAACAGATCCCAGATTTCCTTGGCTGATTGACAAGATGAAATCAGATCGTATTCATTTATACTAAGGCCACACATCAATAGCTTCCTTGCTTTGTGATTTTTCTGGACTAATAGTCTGTCAGAGTCATTATATTGTTTTCTAGTTTTGGGAATGACTCTTGTGACCTCTCCATCTCTAACCTCCATAGTTGGCACATAAGGACCTTTACATATGACGTCCCATACTTCACTGTCCTCAGCCATGAGATAGTCTCTCATCCGAATCTTCCAATATTTATAGAGCTTACTATCAAACAGAGGAGGTCTTGTGGGAGACTGATTTCTTTGCTTATTTAGTAGTGACGCCATTTCTCGCAGGAACTTCTCTCTTGGTGTTAACCAGATAGAGAGCACCTGCTCTGATACCACTTGTTGAAATACGTGCGTCCACTACCAGTCAACGGACCAGGTCCTTTGACACAGCAAGAACAGTGCAAAAGATTAAACAATATGAAGAACACAACACAAGCAGTTTACTTGAAGAACAGTGCAAAAGAAATCTCACGATCAAGTAATATACCTATTACTTGAAGAGCCTAAGCGGATGCAACACCGCCCACTAAGCTATCACCCCTAGATAACTTAGACTTTGCTAAGCGGATACCACACCGCCCACTAAACCACCTAACTCTAGATGACTTAGAATTTGACTAAGCAACAAAATAATGTTGCCCACTAAATCAGTTAACCTTAACTGATTTAGACTTTTACAAACCCGAAACAAATATCTAATTCCTTTATAGATTAGGAAAAGATTTACAATGTAAGCATGAAGATATAATCCTAAGACAACTAGGTAGCTTGCAGCTCTATCAGGTCCCTGTTGCTCTTAGGATGATTCTTCTTGAAGATGGCCTTTGCTTTTTGAGCTTTTGGATTTTCTGAAATCCAAACCTTTATTTGCCAAAACTTATGTTTGTGTTGTTGGAGAAGAGACTATATTCAAATGGACACAAACCCTTGGGATGAGGCTATTGGCTGAGAGCCTGCTGTCGTAAAAAGTTGTGCACAACCCCTCAGAGTTGGTAGCTTTTTGACAGCTGTCTTTTCGTCCTTTTCACGTCGCAGTCTTGAGGGGACCAGGTCCCTTGCTTGCGGGGACCAGGTCCCTTGCAAACTTCTTTGTGAGTTCTTGAAAAGGCCAACCTCTTCCATTCTGATTGGTTCAGTATGCTGGCACCTCACCTACCACTGACAGGACAGCTTTACAGTTGTACACAATTATGTATCAGATGGAGAGAACTCTGCCTGGGACCAGGTCCCTGCATTTGTGAGTATTGAAACATACAAGCTCGTCCGCTCTTCTTATTGGTGTAGGACACTGCACTTTTCACCTACCACCTGACATGACAACTTTTACAATTGTACCCCATTAGTATCGTGACGAGAACACTCTAACAGGGACCAGGTCTCCGCATTTGTGAGGATCATCAAAACACCTAGAATATAACATTTTCCCCCTTTTTGATGATAGCACACAAATATACCTCACACTGAGTTTATCATTCATCTCACTGTCAGCAGTTCCACTAACAAGGATCTGGTTCCTTGTTAGATCGATAAGTTTGTTAAATCATCAAAACTTCATATCAAGTTCGAGCTAACATCTCAACTGAACTTCGAACTAACATTTTCCCCCTTTTTGATGATAACATACTTATTCACCAGTTCCCCCTATCAACAAGAATTCTTGGGGTAACTGGAGTTGAATCATCCCCAAAGTTTGTCAAATCATCAAAACATCAACATAGCATTTTCCTCCTTTTTGATGATGACATACTTATTCACTAGTTCCCCCTATCAACAAGAATTCTTGGGGTAACTAGAGTTTAATCATCTCCGAAGTTTGTCAAATCATCAAAACATCAGCATAGCATTTTCCCCCTTTTTTATGATGACAAACATCTTCTTCCCCCTATTGGCAGGACCAGGTCCTCGTCAGGTAGCAAGCATTTATTCCCCCTGTCAGCATGACCATATCTCTTCAAGTAGCTACCATTGGTTCCCCCTATCGATGTGACCATGTCTTCTTCAAGCAGTTATAATACCATGTCTTCTTCAAGCAGTTATAACACCATTGATCTCATTACCTTACCTTCACAACTTTCCCCCTTTTGACATCATAAAAAAGGGTTAAAGTAGTAAACCAAGTTGACAAAAATATAGTTCCAGCAAATTCATGGCCACTTGGGCAACACTGAGCATGAGTAAAAGGCATAAAGTAATGAGACAAGTCAGTAGGAACAAGACATTTTTCATCCATAAACAAAAGATCAGCCATCAAAGCATTGCAAATATGATTACAAACGAAAACCAAAGCAATGCCCAAAAAGAGTAATGAGGACTGACATAGAGAGATAGGAAGAGAAGGGATTGACTTAGAGGCAAGGGATTGAAAGAAAAGAATTAATAGATCATATCCCTTAGCATAAGATTTTCAGAATCATCTCTTAACATTCAGCATGTTGTACAGCCCAACCTGTATCTTAAATTTTTAGAGCTACCAAATTTTTTTTTTTGGCACCTGGTCCCTCTGATAGTGTTGTTTCAGAAGCTGGACTTTTAGACAACCCATTTAACCATTCTAGTTAACACGAGCAGCTGTCATAGCTTCTAACACCAGCCTGAGTTTCTCATAACAGAAAGATTGGTAAAACAAACAACTCAAGGCCTACAAGATGAATAGATTAACAATTGAGGAACCAAGAATTTTTTATTTTTTTTTTTACACATTCTTCTTCAGAAAACTTTGAGTTCTTATAATATCAACTTCGCCCTTTTTGAACATCATCTTTTCCACTTCTTCAATTTTCTTGGAGGACCAGGTCCCTCTTCACACTTAAAAACATCTTCATCAGAAAATTCTCCAATAAGAATAAAGGGTTTAACAGCTTGAAGTGTTTTTTGAGAGAAGAGAAAAGAGAATTTTAAAACGAACTCTGATATTTGGAAGGTAAATTAATTTTTCTGGGGAAATATAAAGAAATATAAAGTATAAAGAAAGAGAAAAGGAGGTATCATTTTGGCACTCAAAAGATGGGACAACAGTCAGATACCAGAATGACAGACATGTGGCAATTTCAAGGTTCTCATGCGTAACTCAAACTGCAATGTTAAGAGTGCTAACCTTCGAGAAAGGACCAGGTCCCTCTCTGTAGTTTGAATGTCATTGTCTAGATCTGTACTGACCTCCTTTTTCCTTCATCCCCTTTTCCATGTGTGTATACCTACAAAAGGTATGAAACTGAACTTGCTAAAACATACATAACCGAAAAGCAAGGATCCCTGCTCCCTTTGCATAGTCATGAAAGAGTTGATTGCTTCAGGCAGGATCCATTCAGGAAGGTTTTAGCATTTCCATCATCAGCGTGGTTATTTCAGTCAAGTTTTTGTGAACTTCAGGTTGCTGCTTGTTCCACAAGAGTTGAGTCCATCAAGCTACACTTGCTACATTTATCGCCTTAGTTGATGAAAGAGCAATTTAATCTTTCCTTTTAATTCCATATGAGTGAAAGATCAGCGCATAATATAATATACTCTTGAGGTACTCTTTCCATCAGCTTGATACCCAGCATAATCAATAGCACCATGTAATCCATATCAAAAAGTCCGCTCATGGACAGAACAGGAACCAGGTCCCATGTCTTCTTAAAATATCTTTGGATTCTACTAGCAGCCTTCAAAAGTGATTTCTTTGCACATGAGTAAAGTCTTTGAACCCGGTTCATCAGCATCCAGCTTCAAGTTAGTGCCCAAGAAAGTATGAATTGTCTAGGCACCCATAACATGAAACGTTTTCAGCAGTTTCTTTGAACTAGTACCAGGTCTCTTTCTTTGTTCATACATCAATTGCCCTGATCAAGCTGTGCTATTTTCTTCCCTTCAGCTAAGTCACTATAAGTACACACTAATCCTAGATTAGGACCTTAGAGAAGATGTCAGACACTCGATCTTCCACTTTGCAAAACATCATGATGACATTGCCCCTCTATAACATTGTCTTGACTTCAAGTATGTTAAGCCATTTGAGCAACTCACAAATGTATTTTTATTGACAACCAAAGGTACCTTTTGAGGTTTGCTTGATCTACAACTCCAAAAAGAGATTTAATTCTTCCATTATGCATAAACTCTTTACACAAAACCTCAAAGATTGCCTCCCTTGAAGCCATTATTGAGGAGCAACTTAGACAACCCGATCAACTTGTTTGGGAACCGACTGTCATACTTTGCTTCTTTCAAACTGAGCTTGATCAACTTCTTCATTCTCACCTTCAAATTTCATATTATCAGTTTGAACTGCATCATCTTTGTTCAACACTTTCTAGAGGACCGGGTCCCTCATCAGATTTATCATCTGCATCAGCTTCCGTGAGATTGCTGGATTCATGAAGAGAATGTTCTTCAGCAAGTTCACTATTTAAACCATCTCTCTGATTCTGAAGCAGCTCTTCCATCTCAGAAACATCTTTCTTTGCAACTTCTAAACTCTTCTAGACTCATCAGTAAATACATAACCATTTTTAGTATAATCCTGATAAGCCTTGCTGGAGGAAGAGTGTACCACAACTATTCTTTCATCAATATTGAGATCAAACTTCTCAATATTATCATTTTGGTCATAGAACATGTAGTATTCAACACTTTTTCGAAAGTTCTTTGGAAGACTAAGTGCCTCCTTATTCTACCTGAAGGATGATATGATCTGCTTCTCTTTAACACCAACACCACAAACTTTGTCATCTGCAAATTTCATTTTGTGCAGACTGGGTACCAGGTCCCTTGACACAAGTTTGTTTAGTAGAGAAACGTTCACCAGAGCATGTCTGTCTTTTCATACCTCAGCAGCACCAAGGCAAGTGAGAGTGTCACAATGAATAGTAATCAGATCAGCAATACACATGTTCTTGCATCTCTTTTCTATCAAGATCATCCGAGAGAGCAAGATTGTGACAACCCATTTATAACAGCTTCAATTTATTTTTATTCATCACACATCTATGAAATACTTTGAAAGATTGTACTTCAACCATTGACATAGTACAAAACTTCAATAGTGTATTCCATAGATTTTCAAACCAAGTCTTCAAAAAGAACATACATTTTCTGCCATCACCAAATGAGACACCTCCACCTTGAAGTGCCTTGAGAGAGAGGAAGTACAGTGCTTTGAGCATCCACCATTCATGAATCGACACTGGTTGTTGCCACTTCCTCTCACAAGAATGTCATATCACGTGTTAGCCTTGGGAACCCACTTCAGTTGAAGTTCCCAGCAGATAAAGGAGTGATAAGAGAATTCTTTGTCCAGTGAGGCAGATTGATATTTTTCAACTTAGGAACAAAAGTAAGACCAGGTCCCTTCTTCTGTTGATTCTGTTGATTCTTCTGTTGAACAGCACGACCAGGTCCCTTCTTCTGCAAGTTCTTCTGTTGGCCATACATAGGACCAGGTCCCTTCTTTAGTCTATTCTGTGGTTTGGAATAGTTTTATGAACTTTCTCCACAGTCTTTAAACGCAGGACATTCTCTTTTGCAGCCCAGTTCTCCTTTTATGTTATTTTCTTGACCGAGTATATTTGTAAGGATCTTAGAGGAATTTGTCCATTTGAGAGAATTTTCAAGTTTCTCTTTTACACGGACCAGGTCCCTCTCCAATGCATGATTTCTCTCGAAAGCCACTTTAATCTTCATTTCCGCAGTATGCAGCTTATTTTCAAGGTCCAGCTGCAAGCTGCTAGCCTCATTCTTTCCTTTAAAAATTGTAGTAGTCGCCCCTTTTATCTTTTCCTTCAGTTCTAGATTTTCTGCTTCTAGAACAACCATGACTTTCAATATCATATATTTGGGCAACTAAAGCAATTTTTCCATCTTGAAAGATGTCTAGGCTGTTGTTTACGAGATCCTTCTCATCTGTCATCTCACTTATCAAATCAAGTAATACAACAGCCAGCTTTCTCAACTTACTAGTAGAAAAGGTATTCAAGTTTTGCTTGAAATAATATAGAGTTACCTTTTCATCAGTATATTCCTTGTTTGACTTTGCCATGAAACTATTATCTGTGTTTTCAGAATCATCTGAATCACTTGAGGATTTTTCCCACGCAGCCATATCCCTTTTTACTGCCTCGAAGAAGACTTCTCTTCTGCTTATCTTGGGACGGACCTGGTCCCCTTCTTTGTCTTTACCTTCTACAGTCTTGATAATAGGAACAGGTTCTTCAAGGAACATGAGCTCATCTGTGATGTTGGAGAATCTGGTGCGCACTTCATGAATGAGTTCACCATCATTCATGGTGAAATCTTTAAACTGAGTAGTAAAGAGATCTAGCTTAGATTTCCTTATTTCCTCAGTGCCCTCATAAGTTGTTTCCAACAGATCCCAGATTTCCTTGGCTGATTCACAAGATGAAATCAGATCGTATTCATTTATACTAAGGCCACTCATCAATAGCTTCCTTGCTTTGTGATTTTTCTGGACTAATAGTCTGTCAGAGTCATTATATTGTTTTCTAGTTTTGGGAATGACTCTTGTGACCTCTCCATCTCTAACCTCCATAGTTGGCACATAAGGACCTTTACATATGACGTCCCATACTTCACTGTCCTCAGCCATTAGATAGTCTCTCATCCGAATCTTCCAATATTTATAGAGCTTACTATCAAACAGAGGAGGTCTTGTGGGAGACTGATTTCTTTGCTTATTCAGTAGTGACGCCATTTCTCGCAGGAACTTCTCTCTTGGTGTTAACCAGATAGAGAGCACCTGCTCTGATACCACTTGTTGAAATACGTGTGTCCATTACCAGTCAACGGACCAGGTCCTTTGACACAGCAAGAACAGTGCAAAAGATTAAACAATATGAAGAACACAACACAAGCAGTTTACTTGAAGAACAGTGCAAAAGAAATCTCACGATCAAGTAATGTACCTATTACTTGAAGAGCCTAAGCGGATACAACACCGCCCACTAAGCTATCACCCCTAGATAACTTAGACTTTGCTAAGCGGATACCACACCGCCCACTAAACCATTTAACTCTAGATGACTTAGAATTTGACTAAGCAACAAAATAATGTTGCCCACTAAATCAGTTAACCTTAACTGATTTAGACTTTTACAAACCCGAAACAAATATCTGATTCCTTTATAGATTAGGAACAGATTTACAATGTAAGCATGAAAGATATAATCCTAAGACAACTAGGTAGCTTGCAGCTCTATCAGGTCCCTGTTGCTCTTAGGATGATTCATCTTGAAGATGGCCTTTGCTTTTTGAGCTTTTGGATTTTCTGAAATCCAAAACTTTATTTGCCAAAACTTATGTTTGTGTTCTTGGAGAAGAGACTATATTCAAATGGACACAAACCCTTGGGACGAGGCTATTGGCTGAGAGCCTGCTGTCATAAAAAGTTGTGCACCAACCCCTCAGAGTTGGCAGCTTTTTGACAGCTGTCTTTTCTTCCTTTTCACGTCGCAGTCTTGAGGGGACCAGGTACCTTGCTTGCGGGGACCAGGTCCCTTGCAAACTTCTTTGTGAGTCCTTGAAAAGGCCAACCTCTTCCATTCTGATTGGTTCAGTATGCTGGCGCCTCACCTACCACTGACAGGACAGCTTTACAGTTGTACACAATTATGTATCAGATTTAGAGAACTCTGCCTGGGACCAGGTCCCTGCATTTGTGAGTATTGAAACATACAAGCTCGTCCGCTCTTCTTATTGGTGTAGGACACTGCACTTTTCACCTACCACCTGACATGACAACTTTTACGGTTGTACCCCATTAGTATCGTGACGAGAACACTCTAACAGGGACCAGGTCTCCGCATTTGTGAGGATCATCAAAACACCTAGAATATAACATTTTCCCCCTTTTTGATGATAGCACACAAATATACCTCACACTGAGTTTATCATTCATCTCACTGTCAGCAGTTCCACTAACAAGGATCTGGTTCCTTGTTAGATCGATAAGTTTGTTAAATCATCAAAACTTCATATCAAGTTCGAGCTAACATCTCAACTCAACTTCGAACTAACATTTTCCCCCTTTTTGATGATAACATACTTATTCACCAGTTCCCCCTATCAACAAGAATTCTTGGGGTAACTGGAGTTGAATCATCCCCAAAGTTTGTCAAATCATCAAAACATCAACATAGCATTTTCCTCCTTTTTGATGATGACATACTTATTCACTAGTTCCCCCTATCAACAAGAATTCTTGGGGTAACTAGAGTTTAATCATCTCCGAAGTTTGTCAAATCATCAAAACATCAGCATAGCATTTTCCCCCTTTTTGATGATGACAAACATCTGCTTCCCCCTATCGGCAGGACCAGGTCCTCGTCAGGTAGCAAGCATTTATTCCCCATGTCAGCATGACCATATCTCTTCAAGTAGCTACCATTGGTTCCCCCTATCGATGTGACCATGTCTTCTGCAAGCAGTTATAACACCATGTCTTCTTAAAGCAGTTATAACACCATTGATCTCATTACCTTACCTTCACAACTTTCCCCCTTTTGACATCATAAAAAAGGGTTAAAGCAGTAAACCAAGTTGACAGAAATATAGTTCCAGCAAATTCATGGCCACTTGGGCAACACTGAGCATGAGTAAAAGGCATAAAGTAATGAGACAAGTCAGTAGGAACAAGACATTTTTCATCCATATACAAAAGATCAGCCATCAAAGCATTGCAAATATGATTACAAATGAAAACCAAAGCAATGCCCAAAAAGAGTAATGAGGACTGACATAGAGAGATAGGAAGATAAGGGATTGACTTAGAGGCAAGGGATTGAAAGAAAAGAATTAATAGATCATATCCCTTAGCATAAGATTTTCAGAATCATCTCTTAACATTCAGCATGTTGTGCAGCCCAACCTGTATCTTAAATTTTCAGAGCTGCCAAATTTTTTTATTTTTTTTTTGGCACCTGGTCCCTCTGATAGTGTTGTTTCAGAAGCTGGACTTTTAGACAACCCATTTAACTATTCTAGTTAACACGAGCAGCTGTCATAGCTTCTAACACCAGCCTGAGTTTCTCATAACAGAAAGATTGGTAAAACAAACAACTCAAGGCCTCCAAGATGAATAGATCAACAATTGAGGAACCAAGAATTTTTTTTTTTTTTTTACACATTCTTCTTCAGAAAACTTTGAGTTATCTTAATATCAACTTCGCCGTTTTTGAACATCATCTTTTCCACTTCTTCAATTTTCTTGGAGGACCAGGTCCCTCTTCACACTTAAAAACATCTTCATCAGAAAATTCTCCAATAAGAATAAAGGGTTTAACAGCTTGAAGTGTTTTTTTAGAGAAGAGAAAAGAGAATTTTAAAACGTACTCTGATATTTGGAAGGTAAATTAATTTTTCTGGGAAATATAAAGAAATATAAAGTATAAAGAAAGAGAAAAGGAGGTATCATTTTGGCACTCAAAAGATGGGACAACAGTCAGATACCAGAATGACAGACATGTGGCAATTTCAAGGTTCTCATGCGTAACTCAAACTGCAATGTTAAGAGTGCTAACCTTCGAGAAAGGACCAGGTCCCTCTCTGTAGTTTGAATGTCATTGTCTAGATCTGTCCTGACCTCCTTTTTCCTTCATCCCCTTTTCCATGTGTGTATACCTACAAAAGGTATGAAACTGAACTTGCTAAAACATACATAACCGAAAAGCAAGGATCCCTGCTCCCTTTGCATAGTCATGAAAGAGTTGATTGCTTCAGGCAGGATCCATTCAGGAAGGTTTTAGCATTTCCATCATCAGCGTGGTTATTTCTGTCAAGTTTTTGTGAACTTCAGGTTGCTGCTTGTTCCACAAGAGTTGAGTCCATCAAGCTACACTTGCTACATTTATCGCCTTAGTTGATGAAAGAGCAATTTAATCTTTCCTTTTAATTCCACATGAGTGAAAGATCAGCGCATAACATAATATACTCTTGAGGTACTCTTTCCATCAGCTTGATACCCAGCATAATCAATAGCACCATGTAATCCATATCAAAAAGTCCGCGCATGGGCAGAATAGGAACCAGGTCCCATGTCTTCTTAAAATATCTTTGGATTCTACTAGCAGCCTTCAAAAGTGATTTCTTTGCACATGAGTAGAGTCTTTGAACCCGGTTCATCAGCATCCAGCTTCAAGTTAGTGCCCAAGAAAGTATGAATTGTCTAGGCACCCATAACATGAAACGTTTTCAGCAGTTTCTTTGAACTAGTACCAGGTCTCTTTCTTTGTTCATACATCAATTGCCCTGATCAAGCTGTGCTATTTTCTTCCCTTCAGCTAAGCCACTATGAGTACACACTAATCCTAGATTAGGACCTTAGTGAAGATGTCAGACACTCGATCTTCCACTTTGCAAAACATCATGATGACATTGCCCCTCTATAACATTGTCTTGACTTCAAGTATTTAAGCCATTTGAGCAAGTCACAAATGTATTTTTATTGACAACCAAAGGTACCTTTTGAGGTTTGCTTGATATACAACTCCAAAAAGAGATTTAATTCTTCCGTTATGCATAAACTCTTCACACAAAACCTCAAATATTGCCTCCCTTGAAGCCATTATTGAGGAGCAACTTAGACAACCCGATCAGCTTGTTTGGGAACCGACTGTCATACTTTGCTTCTTTCAAACTGAGCTTGATCAACTTCTTCATTCTCACCTTCAAAATTCATATTATCAGTTTGAACTGCATCATCTTTGTTCAACACTTTCTAGAGGACCGGGTCCCTCATCAGATTTATCATCTGCATCAGCTTCCGTGAGATTGCTGGATTCATGAAGAGAATGTTCTTCAGCAAGTTCACTATTTAAACCATCTCTCTGATTCTGAAGCAGCTCTTCCATCTCAGAAACATCTTTCTTTGCAACTTCTAAACTCTTCTAGACTCATCAGTAAATATATAACCATTTTTAGTATAACCCTGATAAGCCTTGCTGGAGGAAGAGTGTACCACCACTATTTTTCATCAATATTGAGATCAAACTTCTCAATATTATCATTTTGGTCATAGAACATGTAGTATTCAACACTTTTTCGAAAGTTCTTTGGAAGACTAAGTGCCTCCTTATTCTACCTGAAGGATGATCTGATCTGCTTCTCTTTAACACTAACACCACAAACTTTGTCATCTGCAAATTTCATTTTGTGCAGACTGGGTACCAGGTCCCTTGACACAAGTTTGTTTAGTAGAGAAACGTTCACCAGAGCATGTCTGTCTTTTCATACCTTAGCAGCACCAAGGAAAGTGAGAGTGTCACAATGAATAGTAATCAGATCAGCAATACACATGTTCTTGCATCTCTTTTCTATCAAGATCATCCGAGAGAGCAAGATTGTGACAACCCATTTATAACAGCTTTAATTTATTTTTATTCATCACACATCTATGAAATACTTTGAAAGATTGTACTTCAACCATTGACATAGTACAAAACTTTAATAGTGTATTCCATAGATTTCCAAACCAAGTCTTCAAAAAGAACATACCTTTTCTTGCCATCACCAAATGAGACACCTCCACCTTGAAGTGCCTTGAGAGAGAGGAAGTACAGTGCTTTGAGCATCCACCATTCATGAATCGACACTGGTTGTTGCCACTTCCTCTCACAAGAATGTCATATCACGTGTTAGCCTTGGGAACCCACTTCAGTTGAAGTTCCCAGTAAGCAGATAAAAGAGTGATAAGAGAATTCTTTGTCCAGTGAGGCAGATTGATATTTTTCAACTTAGGAACAGAAGTAAGACCAGGTCCCTTCTTCTGTTGATTCTGTTGATTCTTCTGTTGAACAGCACGACCAGGTCCCTTCTTCTGCAAGTTCTTCTGTTGGCCATACACAGGACCAGGTCCCTTCTTCAGTCTATTCCGTGATTTGGAATAGTTTGATGAACTTTCTCCACAGTCTTTAAACGCAGGACATTCTCTTTTACAGCCCAGATCTCCTTTTATGTTATTTTCTTGACCGAGTATATTTGTAAGGATCTTAGAGGAATTAGTCCATTTGAGGGAATATTCAAGTTTCTCTTTTACACGGACCAGGTCCCTCTCCAATGCATGATTTCTCTCGAAAGCCACTTTAATCTTCATTTCAGCAGTATGCAGCTTATTTTCAAGGTCTAGCTGCAAGCTGCTAGCCTCATTCTTTCCTTTAAAAATTGTAGTAGTCGCCCCTTTTATCTTTTCCTTCAGTTCTAGATTTTCTGCTTCTAGAACAACCATTTGACTTTCAATATCATATATTTGGGCAACTAAAGCAATTTTTCCATCTTGAAAGATGTCTAGGCTGTTGTTTATGAGATCCTTCTCATCTGTCATCTCACTTATCAAATCAAGTAATACAACAGCCAGCTTTCTCAACTTACTAGTAGAAAAGGTATTCAAGTTTTGCTTGAAATAATATAGAGTTACCTTTTCATCAGTATCTTCCTCATTTGACTTTGCCATGAAACTATTATCTGTGTTTTCAGAATCATCTGAATCACTTGAGGATTTTTCCCACGCAGCCATATCCCTTTTTACTGCCTCGAAGAAGACTTCTCTTCTGCTTATCTTGGGACGGACCTGGTCCCCTTCTTTGTCTTTACCTTCTACAGTCTTAATAATAGGAACAGGTTCTTCAAGGAACATGAGCTCATCTGTGATGTTGGAGAATCTGGAGCGCACTTCATGAATGAGTTCACCATCATTCATGGTGAAATCTTTAAACTGAGTAGTAAAGAGATCTAGCTTAGATTTCCTTATTTCCTCAGTGCCCTCATAAGTTGTTTCCAATAGATCCCAGATTTCCTTGGCTGATTCACAAGATGAAATCAGATCGTATTCATTTATACTAAGGCCACTCATCAATAGCTTCCTTGCTTTGTGATTTTTCTAGACTAATAGTCTGTCAGAGTCATTATATTATTTTCTAGTTTTGGGAATGACTCTTGTGACCTCTCCATCTCTAACCTCCATAGTTGGCACATAAGGACCTTTACATATGACGTCCCATACTTCACTGTCCTCAGCCATGAGATAGTCTCTCATCCGAATCTCCCAATATTTATAGAGCTTACTATCAAACTGAGGAGGTCTTGTGGGAGACTGATTTCTTTGCTTATTCAGTAGTGACGCCATTTCTCGCAGGAACTTCTCTCTTGGTGTTAACCAGATAGAGAGCACCTGCTCTGATACCACTTGTTGAAACACGTGCGTCCACTACCAGTCAACGGACCAGGTCCTTTGACACAGCAAGAACAGTGCAAAAGATTAAACAATATGAAGAACACAACACAAGCAGTTTACGTGGAAACCTCCTTGCTCAAGGGAGTAAAACCACGACCTGTTGCACAGGATTTTCAACCGTCTTCACTAATCTTCTCAAGCAAAAGTGAAACCGGGTTACAACTAATGTGAAAAAAGTTATTAATATCACGATCAAGTAATGTACCTATTACTTGAAGAGCCTAAGCGGATACAACACCGCCCACTAAGCTATCACCCCTAGATAACTTAGACTTTGCTAAGCGGATACCACACCGTCCACTAAACCACCTAACTCTAGATGACTTAGAATTTGACTAAGCAACAAAATAATGTTGCCCATTAAATCAGTTAACCTTAACTGATTTAGACTTATACAAACCCGAAACAAATATCTGATTCCTTTATAGATTAGGAACAGATTTACAATGTAAGCATGAAAGATATAATCCTAAGACAACTAGGTAGCTTGCAGCTCTATCAGGTCCCTGTTGCTCTTAGGATGATTCTTCTTGAAGATGGCCTTTGCTTTTTGAGCTTTTGGATTTTCTGAAATCCAAAACTTTGTTTGCCAAAACTTATGTTTGTGTTGTTGGAGAAGAGACTATATTCAAATGGACACAAACCCTTGGGACGAGGCTATTGGCTGAGAGCCTGCTGTCATAAAAGTTTGTGCACCAAACCCTCAGAGTTGGCAGCTTTTTGACAGCTGTCTTTTCGTCCTTTTCACGTCACAGTCTTGAGGGGACCAGGTCCCTTGCTTGCGGGGACCAGGTCCCTTGCAAACATCTTTGTGAGTTCTTGAAAAGGCCAACCTCTTCCATTCTGATTGGTTCAGTACGCTGGCGCCTCACCTACCACTGACAGGACAGCTTTACAGTTGTACACAATTATGTATCAGATGGAGAGAACTCTGCCTGGGACCAGGTCCCTGCATTTGTGAGTACTGAAACATACAAGCTCGTCCGCTCTTCTTATTGGTGTAGGACACTGCACTTTTCACCTACCACCTGACATGACAACTTTTACAGTTGTACCCCATTAGTATCGTGACGAGAACACTCTAACAGGGACCAGGTCCCCGCATTTGTGAGGATCATCAAAACACCTAAAATATAACAGGAAGGTTCTTAAGCCTCATGTTCGTCACTTTCACACAAATATTCTTGATCTTAATGATTGTAGGAAGCGAAAAAAACAAATGCCGAAGAGCATTATACTGAACAAGAATAGAGTCGATGGATACTTCCGCTTCATATGCCAAATTGACATTACGCCTATGAAGATCTTTAAGAATTTCATCATGTTTATGCTCCCCCTTTGCGACATCTCTGAACAAAGATGTTAGATATGAAAGATCTTCCTCTAAAGTACAAATATGGGGCCTCATCAGGAAATCTAAACTTGATTCAGTTTTCAACATCTCATTCAATTTCCTTAGAAGAAAATCAAGAAATCTCAATCCACCAACTGTCGGGATTGATGTACTATATTTTAAGGATTTGTACCTCTTCTCCACTTGTTCCTTTAGATCTTTAATTTTCTCCAATACTTGTATCATGGGAAGATCATTCTTGCTAGTGTCATCTTTGATTGTAGATCCCGCAAGAAGCATTTGAATTACACATAGCATTTCATCCACAAGAACTCCAATCTTTGCTAATACTTCATTCAGCCTCTTGCCATTCATAACATGATTTGGCACATCACTCAGAAAAAACAACAAGAACTCTATTGCCACATCAACATTTCGATCAGCGACAATGTTCTTAAGCTTTGTCTGTCTAAGATACATCAGCAGACTGTGGAGATGATATGAAAATCCTTTTGGTAATTTCATGTCCTTGAAAGTTCTTGATTTTGCATACTTTGAAGCCTTCAGATCACAAAGAAAAATCTTCTTCATTTCCATCTCCACTAGCACAACTCGGAATAGTAGATAAGGGGCTTACTCTTGATATTTAATGCATCGTCTTCATCCTCATTAACCCAAAGAGCAAGACAGAAGTGTCCCACATTTTCAGCCATAAACTTAATTCGAGTCTGCAAACCTTTCAACTTCTCATGGTCGATGTAACCATTAATTATTGTGTCATATAAGTATCTTGGAAACCTTATTTTCTTTTGAATGAAGATCAATTGTCTTTAATATCTATCTGTCTTCTGAAGAATTTTAATTTCTTTTATCAAAAAAGGGTCAGGCTAGACTAGATACCTCGGTGCATCACTTAGATTCTTGTCGAGGTGATCCATATATTCTAACAGATAGATATCATCGGCCAGCTCATAATTCAACCTTGAACTAGGATTACCTTCAATGAATTCATGCAATGTTGTTAATTGCCTTTCCACATTTATGTTAGTTCTGCATTTATCTGGAATTCCACCAAAAAATGATTGAAGCATTTCCACAATCAATGTGGCTTTCTCTTTTATTTTGACTAAGGAATCAGACCAAAGAAGATGACTGTATTTGAGAAAAGTTTGCAAAAATCATAGCTCCATTTCATGTGTCTCAATTTGATCAATCTCGACTCTATTCACATCATATACACTCTTTATCTATCTTAGGTGATCTAACACATTGTCAATGTCATTTCGAGACATGTTCAGTAGAAAATCCCTGCAAGTTCACCAACTCTTGAAATATCAGTTTCATCATCATACTTATTCTATAAGTTGGAAGGTCTCAAGTCAAAAGTTGAATCATATCATCACTGTTTTACTTATTGATTTGGATGTAAATGTTAATATTAATGTAATTTATTATGCATTCAACCTAGTAGCTAACTAAATTTAGATGCTCAAATTTACAGGTTTAGACAACATGTGATCATTTTGCGTTCAATCAAGTCATTCAAATAAAACATAATGAATAGTAGTTGCCATCAAAATGGACTGACTAATAATTCAGCTGTTGCACCAAGAAGAACTTAGAGATTTTTTAAAGAAGGAAAGCAAATCAAAAGTTGATATATCTTACAAGTTGTGAGTAGTTGACTTTTAAGTTGTGATCAAATAAAATAAAAAGTGTTGTTGATATTAGAAAAATATTAGTATTGATAAAGATTTGCAATAGGAGAATGCTAACAAAAAAAGGACTGGATCTAAATACTACCAAAAAGTCAATGGTTGTTTTATTGGATGAAAATTATTATAAAATAAAAGAAATGTTTATCATAAATTGCAAGAGGAAAGAGAGAATTAAGGATAAGTAAAGTAGAAAGATAGAAGTAAATTTTTGTTTTCACTTGTCTTTGATGTCTTGCATTGCATACCCTTTTATAGGGAAAATATTACTTGGAGAAGTGATGTTGCTACATTAAAAAAAGGTGGGTCCCATGATATCCATATAATTATTTATAATATGCATTTTTGGTGCCTCATTAAAGCCTTTCCACGAAAACAATGGGATAAAACCTTGGTTAAGGGAAAAAAAGTGCAACACGTATTTACTCCCCCTAATGATGATGTCACTTAATATTTCGAAGATAACGCATTCCAGACTTGTATATCAACTTCTCAAAGGTTGAAGTTGGTAATGCCTTGGTGAATATATCTGCTAAATTATCATTAGAAGGAACTTGTCAAACATCTATTTCACCTTTCTTTTGTAGATCATGAGTAAAAAAGAATTTTGGTGAAATATGTTTTGTTTTATTTCCTTTGATGTATCCTCCTCTTAGTTGAGCTATACACACAACATTGTCTTCATATAATGTTGTTGGGATGTCTTCTTTTAAGGGAAGACCACATGCTTCTTGAATGTGTTGATTTACTTATCTCAACCACATGCATTCTCGACTTTCTTCATGGATGACTATTATTTCTGCATGATTTGAAGAAGTAACAACCATAGTTTATTTTGTTGAACGCCATGATATAGTTGTACCTTCACATGTAAATAAATAACTTGTCAGAGATAGACCATTATGTGGGTCAGACAAATATCCTTCATCTGCATAACCAATTAATTGTGAATCGGATTCTTTTGAATAAAATAGTCCTATATCGATGGTCCCTTGAAGGTATCTAAATATATATTAAATATTGTTCCAGTGTTTTTGTATTGGGGAAGAACTAAATCTTGCTAATAAATTTACAGAAAAAGATAAATCTGATTGAGAATTACTAACAAGATACATCAGTGCACCAATTGCACTAAGATATGGTATTTCAGAACCAACAAGTTCTTCGTCATTTTCATGAGGTCGAAATGGATCATTATTGATATCAAGTGATCTCACAATCATTGGGGGTACTTAATGGATGTGCTTTATATCACGACCCGAGCCTACACTCTGGACGTGGACGACACTCGACAACCATTGTTGGTCCCCAAGCGAACCCTCATCCTGGTTGAGTACAAGCGGGAGACTAACTTAAATATACAAAACTTAAAATAGAATAAAAATTCATGAAACCAAAATACAAAACTTTAACTCCAATGAAAAACTCTGGATAAAAATAATATATTCAACTCACCATAAAATAGGCTACTTAAGTCTTTCAAACATCATATATTCATATAAAAGAGAACCCTAGGTCTGCCTATGTGGCGCCACCACAAACCAGGATTTCCTTTTAACTTATTTATTTTCAAAATTAGCCTTACCTTGAATGAAAAGTTGTGAATTTTATGAAAAGTTGTGAATTTTATGAAGAGTTGCGAATTTTATAAAGAATTTTTATAAAAAGTTTCGACTTTTACAAAGAATTGCGAATTTTATGAAGAGTTGCAACTTTAATGAAGAGTTGCAAGTCTAAGGAAGAGTTGGACTTTTATGAAGAGTTTCAACTTTATAAAAAATTGTGACTTTTATGAAATATTATGACTTGTCCAAAGAGTTGTGACCTTTCGATAAGGCACAATAAACATTTATTCACACTATCTTTTGTTGTCTATAAATAGAGGAATTTTCTCTCATTTTAACACAACATAAATTCTAAACATCTTCTTCTTCTTTTGCACAATTAAATATTTGTGCAGTTTGCTCATGTTGAGTGGCTCACTGACACCATTATTTTTGTATCAACACGCATGTGAATAAAATCGTTCTGTTCTGAGAGGATATATTCCTTTAAACTTTGGGTACTAGAATGAAATAATTTCCTTAAGGGGACAATGTGCATTCAGTGGACTCGACTTTTTCCTTTATGTATTATTTTATTATTAAAGATCCTTGTATGTTTTTTACAGTCATTAATTTACTCTTATTTTATTAATTTTTATTTTTGAGTACATGTTTGAAACTTTGTTGTTTATGTTTATGTTTTTTATCATTGTGTTAAAATAAATATATGTTAAGCATGAGTTAATGTAATTATTAGACTATCGGTGTCATATAGATTAGAATTCTTAAACTTATAAAATAAATGACGTTGATCTTTATAGAGTTTTCAAATGGCTAAAAGATCCATGGGATGTCAAAGAAGGGACTTTCAGTGTTCAAAAGTTATGGTGGTTCCACACTACCTTGGAGTTTTATTTATTCAACTTTCTATCTTATCGAGACATTCAATCGATTAGTGACATTTAAAAAATAAAGGAATATAGTGGGATGGTAAGTATTGTACTCAAGCTTAATCAAACATTTGGGATTCAAATGTTGGGTTTGAGTCAATGAATTATCCCTCAAAGTAGGATGAATCTATATTAATCAAATATTAAAGAAGTGATTATCCCCTTATAAACTTTAGATTAAAATTCCCAAAAAATAAACTTTTAACTATATTGATCGAAACATAAACAAAAAAATATGTCTTGTCTATCCAAGTAGTGTCATCGACTGCATATGATTTTGAATAAGGGACTTGCCAAGACATCATTTAATTCAAGTTACTTGAACGACATACATTATTTTGATTTTATCCAAGAGATAAATATGTTTTTATATTTTAATAAACTTATCAAGTACACAACTAATTATATAAGATGTATCATATTTAGATTTTGTATGTAAAGACCTTGAATAGGAGAAAAACTCTCGCAATTGATGAATAAAATGTTTGTACCACTTTTTAAAAATACAATTATAAACAATGAAATAATTACATATCTTTTCGGAATACATTGGTTATGAACAAGAAAGTAAAATAAAGAATTAATAACAAAATCCATAAACTCTTAGAATCAAATCTTTTTCATTTTAAGATTAAAAAAACATTTCATATCTTCTTTGGATAAAATATTCTTGAAATTTATCGTAGGGTTCTACCCTCTCGAAAACACTTATATTATAAAATGTTCAGAAGTAGATTAATTAAGTAGTTCACCACCGCGTTAAACACGGAAAATTTACCTAGTTTAATATAATAAATAATACAAACCTCTCAACTATATTGACTATCTATGAAACCTCTAAATGACAAGGATGGAAGTCGGGACAAGGCCCACGATATCCTAACTAAACTGAAAAGTAAATGAAATCCTCCAAAATCAAGGAGGCTCATCATAGCTAACCCGTACTCTCGGATTATCAAAGAAGCTCATGTTCATGATCGTGAATACATGTGTCTCCATCATAAGAAGATGCAGGCCAAATGACTCAATACGTGAAATGTACGAGCATGTAAGGGAAATTCCAAAGCAATACATAAGCTTGAACTTGACAAAAAGGGAAACATACTTACCTCTTTTCAAACTTACTCAAATCAAGAATACTAAAGGATACTCAAACTACTCAACTTAATCAACTCAGATTTATTCAAGGATAAGAAACTCAACTCAGAGATTAGATACTTAAATCAAAGATATGATATTCGACTCTGGGAACTCAACTATGGATACACAACTCCATACAAAGCAATAATACACATGCAATATATGAAAAAATTTATAAACAGTAAAAACAACTTAGTTCGTTAAAGAAAACGCACTAACAAGCTCAACTTTACTTGTATAATACAGTAATATAGTTTCTGTGGGAGTTTCTTTAACCGACAACCACCACTCTGAGCTTAAGTGATGATACAGCGTCTTGCACACGCTGCTAGAACTGTCCTATACTTTTTCGTCATATATAACTACTTAACTTAGTGGATCCGCTAGCTTATGCTAAAAGCATCTTAAGGAGTCATCTAAAAAGTATGTTCCTTTACTATCCATGATGGCTACATGGTATATGGAGACTTGAGTTAGCTAAAGTCGCATCCCCACATCGGTGCTCAATACTACTACTCCCAAAATATACTTAGCTCATATATTTGTAAAAACAAAACTCTTTCTTTGGTTTGAGATAATTACTCAAAGCTTAGCTTAAAAGCTTTCTTGGAATCAATTTTCTGTTTCTTTCTCAATGTGAAACATTTTAAAAGTCTTTTGGAAATCTCAGTTTTCTCACATCTTAAATGTAACAATATTTACTCTTGGGAATACTTAGATCCTATATAATCTTTTAAGAAATGAACTTTACACTTACTCTTTACTCAACTAAAAGCTCAAGTCTTAAAACAAAGTTAAGACGTTTGTAAAAGACTTCTTAAAATATGGTTCATGCCGAATTATGGATGTGAACGACTCAATGCAAGGATTTCAATAATCATAGATAGAACTAAATACTTAAAAGTATATAACTTACATGATACTACTCATTCAAGAATGCTCAACTTAGAGGGTTCATGCAGAATTATGAGCATGACCTACTCAACTCAAGGACTCAAATATACTTTTAATCTCAAGGCTGCTTGAATTATAGGATTCATGCGGAATTACGGGCATGAACAATTCAACTCAAAGACTTCATGGGTAACATGTAATAGTCCCATGATTAGAAATATAATCTCTAAGGAGATTAGGAACTCAATACTCAAGACTTAGAACTTGGAGATAATACTCATCTCAATGATACTCAATTTATGGAATTCATGCGGAAGTTATGGGCATGAACAACTTGACTCAAGGGTCAAAATATCAATAATGAACTCATGTATACGAATCATCTCATTCTTATACTTATTTACTCCAAACTTAACTCAAAGCGATGATGGATCTCAAAGGATTCACAATTGAACTCAAAGGTTTCCTTGAACTCTACTTTTAACTCTCTCTTGAATGTAAATTATGGATTCAAGAGTTATGGTTCATGATATGAATCATATCATGATGATAAAGTGGACTCACGACTCATACTCACTTTCTAGAGTCTTGAAACAAATTATTAGAAATTATAGAAGACTCCTCAAAAGGACTTAAAAGAGACTTTCTCAAAATGAACAGAAGAACTCTCAAGAATTAACTCTTAACTTTACCTTGAGTTTGAACTATGAGTTCAAGTTTATGATCATGCTATGAATGATTTCTAGGTGTTTGGAAGTAGTTTAGAGTGATTAGAATTAAAGGGAGTGAAGATACACTTTAAATGATCTCAAACTGAACAACTGGACAACAAATGGAAAAGGAGTGAGGGCAGGCGACCTTGGCACGTTCTGGGCGCGGGGTGCCAGACCCTAACATCAGAGGCTGTAAATGGTCACACCGCTGGTGCGTCACCCCATCCCCTTGGGTGCATCTGAGGCGTGCCGCCCCAACATCTCCCCAGGCCAAGTTCCACGAATTTTGCCACGATCTCGTTTTTTATCCTAAATCACTTTTAATCGATTATTTTCTCAAGTTTTCCTTAGATTAAATTACCCAACCTATGTACACACTGATCCACTCAAAACAATCACTTTCATCTCAAGAAATCATCAAAATTCCAACAAAAAAGTTAGAATGAACTTCAAGAACACTTCTTTAGAACTTAAATCCTTCATCTTTTTAGAGTGAAATCAGGCAGAAAATAACATGTTTGGCGTATGGGTGAACAAACCAACACTATGGATACTTACATACCTCTTAGGGATTAAACCCGTGGCGAAATTCCGCAACAGGATGCAAGATCTTGATGAACACTTGATCCTCTCCTCTTTTCTCCTCTTTTATCTTCTTTTCTCTTCTTGAACTCTCAACTAAAATCCTAGGCGTATATTAGGATTATAAAACTGAACCTAATAGGATTAGACCCCTAAATATTACTAAAAATGAGTTAAATCTAATTGTATAAGGAAAAGACCAAAATATCCCTCACTATTTTTGGCTAACTTTCCTTAACTGGACAACCTAACTTCAAAAGGTCATATCTCACTCATCAGAACTCGAAACTTAGCAAACATAGCAGCATTGGAAATATAATTCAAAGATCTTTCCTAAGATATCTTGTAGAATACCTAACTCATCGTATGCTAGGATTTATTGTCATTTGAAGTTGACCCAAAACTCATACTTAACTTAACTCTCCAAAATTTTAGATTTTTGTTATTTCCAACTTAGTGCATTTTAGAACTCAAGGTGCTATATCTACTGACCTTAACACTTAAGAAATTCTAATTCCTTGGTAAAAGTCTCACTTACTAAGAAGAACAGTTTGAGTCTTAGTTTGAAAATTTTCTAGGGTGTTACACTTTATCCATGTGAAATCTCTTAAAGATACTTTTAGTGTATGTTGATTGATGAATAAATACTCCATTAGTAAAATTCTCAATTTGTAGATAAAAGATAAAGTTTTATATTTCCAAGATCTTTCATTTCAAATTCCTTTTTCAAATAATCTACTACCTTTGAAAGATCTTCGCGAGTTTCAATGATATTCAAGTCATCAACATACACAACTATTATGACAAATTCAAATCAAGAACTTTTGATAAATACACTAGGACAAATTGAGTCATTCTTATACCCTTGTTTTAATAGATATTCGCTAAGACAATTATACCACATGCATCCTAATTGTTTTAATATGTATAAATATTTTTGAAGTGATCCATATAAATAGACTATAACGACATGTGTTAGATGCATGCCAAGTTTTATATGAATTGCCAAATTTATAAGATACTTGAAAGTGATTGCATCCACCACAGGAGAATATGTCTCCATATATATAATCGCCAGAACTTTGCGAAAATATTTCTGCCAAGTCGTGCTTTTTATCTTACGATGTTATTTTCTCATTTCATTTTTGTACAAGGACCCATTTGTACCCCGCTGGATTTATACCTTCAGGTGTTCGGACTGTCGATCTGAAAACTTCGCATTTTTCAAGCGAAAACTAATTCAACTTGAATTGCATCTTTCCATATTGGCCAATCATTTCTCAGTCTACATTCATCAACATATTTTGGTTCAAGATCGTCATTTTGTTGCATTATTTCTATAGCAACATTATCATAAAAAATATTATCGACAATTATATCATTTTGGTTTCATATTTTTCTTGATGAGAAATAGTTTATTGAGATTTTTTCATTATTTTCACGTGCCTGAACCTCTTTCAAGTTTTCATCAATTATTATGTCTCCTTGCTTTTCTTGAGTAGGTTTTTTCATATTATGACCATCTTGATCGTTAAATCGATCTCCTTTTCTTTTTCGAGGATTTTTATCTTTGGAACCGATTAGTCTACCACGTTAAACATGGTTTAGACTCATTTTTATTAATTAGTTGTCCTATCGAGACGTCAACTCAAATTGGAGCATTAACATCTGAAATATCAGATTTAGTAACTCTTGATAAGACAGTGAATGCATCTGACTACTGATTTGGAATATTTTGCAAGTGAATTATCTCTTAAAACTTCTTGTTCACATTTATTTATACGAGGATCTAAATGAGATAGTGATAATGCATTCCAATCTATTTCCTTTTTCAGCTGTTTATTTTCTCCCCCTAATGTTGGGTATAGTGATTCACTGAAATGACAATCAACAAATTTTACCGTAAATAAATCTTGAGTTATAGATTCCAAATATTTTATAATAAATGGAGATTCATACCCAACATATATATCCAACCTTCTTTGGAAAACCATCTTTGTACATTGTGGTGGAGCAATTGAACATATACCGCACATCCAAATATTCTTAGATGAGAAATGTTCGACTCCTAACAAAAGCCAATTGTAATGGGGAGAATTTATGATAGCTTGTCGGTCTGATCGACACAAGACTTGGTGCATGTAAAATAGCATGACCCCATAATGAAATGATAAGTTCTGGTCTCATAAGCATCGGTCTAGCAATTAATTGGAGACGTTTAATCAATGATTCTGCTAGACCATTTTGAGTGTGAACATTAGCAACCAGGTGCTCAACTATTATCCCAGTTGATATGGAATAATCATTAAAAGCTGAGATGTAAATTCACCAGCATTATCAAGATGAATTTTCATAATTGTATAATCTGAAAATTATGGTCTTAACTTTATTACCTGAGCAAGTAATCTTGCAAACGTTATATTACGAGTTGATAATAAGCACACATGTGACTATATTGTAGATGCATCTATTAAAATCATATAATATTTAAATGGTCCACATATTGGCGAATGTGCGCACAAATATCACCCTATATACGTTCCAGAAATATTGGAGATTCAATTTTCACTTCGATTACTGATGGTCTAGTTCAATTTTCCTTGAGAATATGCAGTGCAAGAGAATTTCTTGGATTGAAGAATTTTATGGTTCTCAGAGAGTGTCCATGTGAACTCTCAATTATTTTGCTCATAATATTAGAATCCGGATGGCCTAACCGTTCATGCCAAATAATAAAATCATTTCATATCGTAAACATTTGATCAACTATGGCATGTGTTTCGATCATGCTAATACTTGTGTAGTATAAGCCAGATGAAAGAGCGTGTAAATTTTCAAGTACAACCTTCTTAGACATTATTGTAGTAATATAAAGATATTCATTTTAACAAATATCTTTAAAACTTAATAAGTTTCTTCGAGACTTACTACAATATAATGATTCATTGCTTGTCAGATTTGTTCCTCCGATAAGTACTAAGCTTTTTCGGAGCTTTTAATTGATTTTGTACTACAAGATATTGTATTAACATTAGTTTCTTTCATGATAAAATAAGAGAAATATTTTTTATCGCTTAAAATAGTGTGTGTTGTGGCACTATCTATAAGGAATATATCATCATAATTGATTTTGGATCCAACTGATGATTGAAGAATTTTCATATTCTTCATAAAAATAAAAGATATTATAAGAACGTTATAACTTAACAACATAAGAAACTTTATGAAAATTACACTAAAAATGTAGAAATTAGTAGGACATAATGCCTTAACAAAAACATTTAAGAAGAACAACAAAATAATAAACATAATAGAAAATAACAATTATTCTTTTCATAAATTGATCAGTTCTTCAACCAATATTCTCATAGAAGTCTTCAACTTTCAAATAAGTAATATTTGAGAGGCCTTCAAAATCATCATCTTTATAAGAAAGATTTTCCTCAATATCATCATATTTATTTGAGGGAGTTGCTTCATTATCATCATTCTGAAATGTCAAGTGTGCCTCCATATTATTATTTTTCTTTTGAGAGAGACTTGATGAAGTTTCACAAAATGATCAGGCTACGACATTCACGTGACCATAGACCTTTCATACCACATCAGTGATAAATATTGATTCTACCCAAGAAGGATTATTTTGAGAAATTTTGTTATTCTCATGTTTATTTCCACTATAGTGACGATAATTATTTCACCCTTTACAACGTCCACACCCACGACCATGACCACGAGCACGAGCACGACCATGATAATTATTTTGTCTTGATTCTGACTGATTGTGTGCTACTACAACATTCACTTCAGGGTATGGAGAAAAACTTGTAGAACAGGTTTCATGATTTTCATTAATAAAGTATTATTTTGTTCAACCACAAGTAGGCATGTAATTAACTCAGAATATTTCGTAAAAGTCCTTTTTCACAATATTGTTGTTGTAACAACATATTTGAAGTGTGAAAAGTGGAAAAAGTTTTCTCAAGTATCTCCACATAATTTGAATATGAAACTAACTTTATGAATAACAAGATAACACTCATTTACAATTTTAAAATCTTGAAATCGAAGGTGTATCCACTCATTTCGAGCTTTTGGTAACGCCGTAAATTTTAGGTGGTCATATCGACCTTTCTGATTAATCCATAATTCAAGTGGATCTTTCACAATTAAAATTCCAATTTTTAATCCTTCATGAAGATGATGACGGAGAAAAATCACAGCCTTCACTTTATATTGACTTGATATTTTATTTTCTTATTTAATAGTATCACCAAGATCTTTGGCGTCAAGGTGAATTTCAGCATCAAGGATCCATGGTAATTTTTTTTCCACTAATGTCAAGTGTCACAAACTCAAGCTTTGATAGATTAATTGACATAATCAAAACTGTGATCGAAACTTATTCTGAGAAAATTAGAGTCTCGTGTTGATAACATGTCATAAAATAAAGAAAATGTTGAACTTAAATTGCAAGAGGAAAGAGAGAAGGAATAAGTAAAGTAGAAAGATGAAGTAAATTTTTGTTTTCACTTATCTTTGATATCTTGCATTGCATACCCTTATATAGGGAAAATATTACTTGGAAAAGTGATGTTGCTACAGTAAAAAATTGCTCCCATGACATCCACATATTCACAACAAAAATAATTCTTGGGTTTTTATCATATTAATTATCAGTACACAGAAACAACTAATGTTCCCATTTACCTTCAAAGTCAAAGATGACATTATTTAATGAAATAACATGACTTATTAGCACAAAGGAACAACTAATTACTTGTACCTCCCAATGATTAATCAAAGTGTTTGGAAGGAGATTATCTAACAAAGTGGAAGTTTAGATGATCATTAATTTGGATTAGTCTAAGTTAAGCGGAAATTACATAAGTTCATAGTGAAATATATGACCAAATATTTCGGATAAAAGAAATATATATATATATATATATATATATATATATATATATATATTTTCAGTTCTAAAGAAATATATGACAAAATAATATTGGTGTGGAAAATATGTATAACCATGTATTCATTCTTAGTCCATTTCACTGTTAGTGAATCTCCTATATGGTTTTGTATCAAAGGGAACACAGAAGGATTTGTACAAACTTTGAAAAATACTTGTCACTATCCAAAAATGGACGTGATAACACCTGTCTAGCCAACAAGGCAAGTCAATCTCAACCGAACGAAACCAAAGAAATCTGTTAAGTAAATCAAGAACAAGATAAAAGTGGAAAACATATTCATTCTATTATAACTCAAAACCTGATTTTCATGTGTACAGGTCACTAATACATAAAGTGTTTACATGAAAAATAATTGCAAGTCTCAATATCTTTGTTTCTCAAATATTTAAAAACATAAAATCCAATTAGGAAAAAGAGGGTATGTCGGATGACTAGTAGCTATCTCTAACTGTTCTTTAACAAGCCTAAAAAATAAGAGAAGAAGAAGAGCAATTACACGGTACCGAGCTCAGAATCTACACAAGTTTAGAAGCAAGAAGTGAGTACAAACCAACACAACACTCAACAAATAACCAAATAAACAAGACAAACTATCTAGAAATTGAATAATCCTTTCATCTCAACCGAACCTCCTCAATCTAATATCTACACAGAAATTAGCCAAATGTAGCTAACTTTGACCCACGACATGAAAGGATGAACCATAGGGGTTTGACGTGTCGTAGATGAAATTCGTAAGATGGTTTCTTATATTTGGTTTAAGACCTCAGTCCTACAGAAGAGTTCGACGAGTCATAGGTTGTTCTACGGATCGTAGGGTTGTCTCGTAGAACTAATCTTGACTTACTAAAATTTTGAATTAAAACTTCAAAACTAGTAGAAAAGAAAAAAATAAAAAACTGCGTTGATTTTTTTTGTCGATTTGCATTGTTTTTGGTAGTAGATGATTTGTTTAATTTAGATTACCAAAATAAAGAATAAAGTGATCTTGTATCAATAATATATAAGAAATAAATAAATTAAAAATAATTTTATAGTTTATCACATCGAGCTTTTATAGTAATTTGTATTTTATTTTTGATTTTATGCGTAATTGTTTATTCAATATTTCTTTTTAATAATATTAATATTATTTTATTAAGTTATATTATAGCATGGCTTGACAACACGGACATGTAAAGAAACTGTACATTAAAACATTTAAACAAGATTAATTTGAAGAATGGACCTTTGCAAAGGCTCTCAATAGGCTGGTTGAAGACAATATGCAAGTTAATTTCGATAAAAGATGATTATTTCTTAATCGAACATAAAAGATTAATTAATTCTTAATCAAGACAATTAATTATCAATATAATTAAAATTTTGTCAAGAACTACTGTGATCCTATGTCTACTGGCGTCACAAGGCAACATGTATTTTAACATGACTCGATATACACGTGCTGGAAGAAGGGGAGGGGCAGCTAAAATCAAAATTAGAAAAGCGATTTTGAATTTTGTTAACATGACTAGATATACACATAGAACACACGTGTCAAAAAATTACTTCTCAATGTCAAAACTCAATATATTCAAGAAATTTAAATATTTTCCCTCAACATAAAGAGGAAAAGAACTCTTAAATACAATAACATGAAATTTATCTAGTTTCTCCTTTCAAATTTCCAATAACAAATTTGGGCACATTTCATTTAATTCAGGTTGCTCTAATTAATTTTCCAACAACAAATTTTGGCAAAGTTCATTTATGAAAATTTACCATGAGATTCCTATTTAAATTAGAATCAAAACATTTTTCCAGTATAATGTGTTTTCAAAGTATTCTTCAAGTATACTTACTCAACTCTCTCATTCAATAATTTCATATATGTCCAGTGAATAATTAGAACTATGCTCAATAATTATGTTTTTTAATTGCAAATAATGTACAAGTAAATTAATTTTTTTATTTTATTTTGCAGAAAAATGTCTTCTAGTGCTTCTTCTTCATCTTTTTCGTCAATGGGGAAAAAAAAGTTGAATGAGGTGAAAAACTAAGTGTACTTATTGTGCCTAATGATGATACATCTCAAAATGCATATATATTATGTCTTCAAAAGTTTGGAGTGGAAACATTTGGAGTAAGAAATGGATTTGTGGCATTTAATATTCATGGAAACACAAATGCGTATTGATTTAATCCTTATGAGCTAAATTATGCCTATGATGGATGGTATTCAGTTAATTAATTGCTGACTAATTACAATTTAATCTTAATTTTTTTTTGTATAAATGCTTACTCCAATTTTTTTTAATGATATGAATACTATTTTGAAAAGTTATATGAAATGACTCGGCATACACGTGCAAGTGCAAATTGCAACACACGTTCATATTGTTAATAGTAACTTTTTGAAGGATCTGACATACTCATGTTTTTTTTCCTGTGTTCAAATTAGCAAACCACAAAAATAATAAAAGATGAAAGAAAAACACAAAGAACTATCCGAGTCCACAGAATTCATGGTGTATTTTTAAGAAATTTAATCCCCTCAAGTATCCGAGGTTGCAGATTAATTCCTCTCAAGATAAAACGGATTAACCTTTAAAGAAGTAGCGGTACCTCAAACTTCAATAATTTCAACGAACTCAAAATGACAGCAACGAATCACACAAACAGACACGATCGATCGATTTTGTTTTGTAAGAAATGTAATTCTTTCCTTCTTTTGCATACATTTCTTACAAAACAAAATCGATCGATCGTGTATGTGTGTGATTCGTTGTTGTCATTTTGAGTTCGTTGAAATTATTGAAGTTTGAGGTACCGCTACTTCTTTAATGGTTAATCTGTTTTATCTTGAGAGGAAGTAATGGATTAAATTTCTTAAGGACACACCGTGGATTCTGTGGACTCGAATAGTTCTTTGTGTTTTTCTTTCATCTTTAATTATTTTTCTGATTTGCTAATCTGAATACAGGAGTTAACAAGCTTAAGAAATTTATATTGATAGTATTTTCTGTGGTAAGAAAATTACTTTTATTTTCTGTGTTCTTTTTGTTTGAAAGAAAAAGAAGAAAAAGAAAATTATTTTATCATATGATAAAAGAGTTTTGGGATGAATTAGTACTTCCATAATATGTTTGAGTATATTTTTTGTAATAAGTTTTTCTTGGATCGATAAGATTATTTTTATTTTCTTCCCAATTTCATTGAAGCATTGCATCCCTTCAGTCTTCTTTTCAATAAGAAAAGTTATTTTGTGCATAAATGTTAAGATATGCGCTTTAATTTTTTATATATATATTCTTGATTTTACATAATTATAAGAAGAAGTAAATGAACAAATATTGTCTTCTAACAATATTTGAACTTGAGCTTAGTTTCTTATTGAAATTAGATATCTTCTTGAGGAAAATAGGAATATGATGGAAACTGAGAATAGGAGGAAAAAAAATATCAAACAAAGTGACTTGCATGTAATCATTGCTGACAGATAGAATATGATTCAATGAAAGTAAAAATCAAGTTCTATTTTTATTCCCCTTGATTATTGTTTTTTTCTAGCCTTTATAAGTTATGAGATTTATCTCATAAATGTTAGGATAGATGGTCATTATGTGATGATTATTACTAATATGTATTCTATTAAGAGGGGAAAAAACTTTTATAGTTTTATACTCCATGTGAAATTTGATTGTGTTTGACTTTTGGAGACTAAAATCTTCTGAATTTTTTACACCTTTGGTTTGAAAAATACAAGAACTTCACGAACAAATAAGATTGTGCATTGGTTTGGAGAATATAGAAACTTCACCAATTTGTTAGATACTCTTTTTGAATGAATACTCTGACTTGAAGAGTACAAAATCTTCGTCACGAATATTAAGACTAAATGATTGAAAAATATAAAATCTTCCTCGTTAGGTAGAGACAATGTAAAACTGATTCGAAGAACACAAAACTTCATCAGAATTCAAGGTTCATTCGGTTACCGATTAGAAGATTATAAAAACTTCATCGTTAAACTAGAAACAAGTTGTATAAAGATTGAATATTTATTGTTAGTATTCTAAATACTAAGTGGTCCGTCTAGTTGTGACAGAAAGGAAAAATTAGTAACATAAAATTAGTGATTTTTGTGCCTGCAATGGGTATTTCTATGGATTAAATCTCCAAAAGAAGGTTTCATGTTGCCAATGTGTATTTTGATGGTATACAATTTGAAAGCATGGGGAAAAAATATGTGAAAAATAATTTCAAATATTTGAAAAATATTTTTGAGAATATATTTAAGATATGCGGGTTCTTTACTTGTGATAAAGACAAAATTAGACTTACTATCTAATTTAAATTTGAAAGTACAAGATATGAAATTTGATGACATTCTTGTATTATGTTAGACCCACAAAATTTTTGGAGTATATTTGATATTGTGATCGTTGAGTCTCTCTTTACTAGTATATGATATGACTAGTATAAAACCACAAAATTATAATACTTGTTCAAAAGAATTGTATTCTTTGATGAAAAAATTTCACTTATGATTTTTCATGAAAATATATGTCGATTAAAATAATTTTTTTGTATAGACATGAACATTGGTGAAAAGTGACATGTTATGTTTGTGTTGTGAAATAAAATTTTGGGCCATATTGCCTTATTGGACCAATGAGATTATGGTCATGGGTAATTCTACAACAAATTAAATGTTATGGAAAGGTCCTTTTGAAAAGGACATATGACAAGGTGTTAGAATGTAAAAAAATGTTTGTATTTGAGAAAAAATCATAAAAAGTAAAGAACAAAATATTTGTGGGAAAAGGTTACCTCATAGAAGGTCTTTTCAAACTTAATATTTTTGCTTGTTCTTACTTTCTTAACTCAAATTGTTAGTGACATAAATGATTGAGACACGTCAATTACAAAAACCTTGCAAAAACTGATCAACTTAAAAATTTTGCCTAACTTCTAGTGCAATAAATCAATGTCAAGTATGTGTTATTGAAATGAAATAACTTTGAATTGATTTACATTGATATTTGTGATATGAAGTCAACAACATCTCGTGGTGGAAAAGTATTTCATAAATTTTATTGACAATTGCACTAGATATTGTTATGTTTATTTGCTGAATGGTAAGGATGAAAAAACAGAAACATGTAGGCAATATAAAACTGAAGTTGAAAGTCAGTTGGATATTTTCATGGTTAGAAGTGGTAGATGTGAAGAATATGAATCTTTTTTTTGCAGAAATATATTTGGAAATGGAATCATCCATCAAATTACTGCGTATTCTCACCTCAATTTAATGAAATTGTTATCAGGAAAAATCGAACTTTGAAGAAAATGTTGAATGTCCTATAAGTTCAGATTTATCACAAAATTTGCGAGGAGGGGGGGGGGGGCTATCATTATAGAAAAAGATAACAAAAAAAATTATGTTCAGAAAGACAACAACAAAAAGTTTTGTTTGTTCAGTCTTTCTTGTATCCTAATAGAGAATGCTTGTTGTCCCTTAAAGTATATACAAGAAATAACTCTTGAAAGATAGTGATCTAACAATTTTCAATACAGTCTATTCCATATGAGAAATTGAAATGAGGGAACTATTCCCAAACTGGTAAAAATTGGACCTAAGATTGTAGATTGTATGTTCATTGGATATGCTACAAATAGTAAAACATGTAAAGTTATGGCTCATATGTCCGAACCGTCGGATAGTTAAGTGAAGGGTCTAAACGACCTTGGAATGAATCAAAGGAGAATATACTTAATAAAGAGATTCATAGGGGTAGTAAATGTAAATGAACAAAGTACTTCCTTCAAATTTGATTTTGTAATTTCTGCTTGAAAATGAGTCTCATAAATTCGAAGAAGTTATGCCCTTTCGTGGACTCATTTTGGAAAGAGGCTGTCAATAGTAAGATTGATTCAATCTTGAGCAACTGTACTTGAGAGTTGGTTGATCTTCCTCCAGGAAATAAACTCTTGGGTCAAAGTAGATCTACAAAAGGAAAAGAAAGTTGATGGAACTATTGATAAATACAAAATAAGACTTTTTGTCATAAGCTTTAGACAATAAGAAAGTCTTGATTAATTTGTCACATAATAGCCACTAACTAGGATACATCAAGTTAGATGTTGATTGCGCTAGTTGCGGTATATGACCTTCAAATTTCTCAAAATGAATGTGAAAATATTTTTCTTAAAAATGAAAAATTAGAGGAAGAAATTTACATAGAATAACCCGAGGGCTTTGGGGTTCCTGGTAAAGAAAAGAAAGTATGTAAGCTTGTTAAGTCACTTTGTGAACTAAAAACAAGTGCCCATAACGAAATGCGAAGTTTGACCAAACCATGTTTGCAAATGAATTCAAAAATGTGATAAATATTTTACACTAAAGATATCAAAATCTAAAGGTCATTGTTTATTTTATGTTGATGACATGTTGATCATCAAAAGAGACATTTCTGATATAAATGCTACTAAGCATATGCTAGAAAATAACTTCGATATGAAAGATATTGAAGTTAGTGATGTGATTGAAAAGGTACTTGACAAGTTTAAGTATTTGGATTTCAGTATTGTCAAGACTCCAATAAATGCAAGTTTTGTACTTCAAAAGAATGAAGGCAAAAGTGACTCGCAATTGAATTATGTTACAGTATTGAGAAGTATGATATACATCATGAAGTGTACACGATCAGATATATCATGTGCTATTAGTAAACTGAGTCGGTTCATAAGTAAACTCAATCAAACTCATTGGATGACAATGAAAAGAGTTTTGAGTATTTAAAAACATACATAACAAAATATTGTTTTGCATTATAACTAGTATTCAACAGTATTGGAAGAATATAGTGATGCAAATTAAATCACCAGGTTAAATAAAATAAAATCCACGAGTGGATATATATTTACTCTTGGTGGAGGAGCAATCTCTTGAAAATCTTCCAAATAGAAATGTATTGCTCGCTCTACTATGAAATCTGAGTTTATCACTCTAGATAAGGCCGGTGAAGAAGTTGAATAACTCCAAAAAAAATTGAATGATTTTTTGCCCAAATATTTTGCTCTAGTATGCATACTGTGAGAGTTAGTTTGCAATAGGTTGGGCATGGAGCATGATGTATAAAAAAAGGTCTCATAATATATGACGTAGACATAATATCGTTAGAGTACTACTCTTTAGTGGAATTATCATAATTGACTATGTAAAGTCAAAGGATAATGTGTCGGATCCACTTACAACAGACCTAACTAGAGAAGGAGTTGATAGATTATCAAAAGGAGTGGGACTATGGTCGAAGACAAGTCATTGTGGAGGTAACTCTACCTAGAAGACTGCAGATCCCAAGATCTAGGTTCAAGGAGATCACACAAAGTCATTAATGACGGTTCAATATTGTCAAAATATTTTTTTTATGGTCCATTCTCATGATAAGACAATGTTCAGCAACAAGTATAAAGACATTAAGACTTTTTAATGGTTTCTAAATTTGATACAGGGTATATCAAATGGTGTATCTACGGGATAACACATTTAGAAATCACCTATGTAAGTGTGAAGTGTAAGTCGCTTCAAGGAGAATCCGGTAAGGTCAGTTCTCTAAGCACTTATTAACCAAGATGTAGTCATGGCTGAAACGAACAAAACAATGAGAACCAAAAATAGTTCAAGGGTTGATTGTGTGTATTATGTTGTCTAGGTATAAACCAAATCTCTACGGTTCAAAGATATCAAATCTACCGATTGACCGAATATATCCGATATATGTTCACTACGAAAGTTTAAAGAGAAACCTACTTATCTCGATATGATTAATCCTTGCTTACGAATCACACAGTTTTTCATGCATATATTTTTTTAAATAGTCATTCCCTATTCATATGGGGGATTGTTGGGTTTTAAAGGTGTGAACATGAAATGAAGGGTTGTGACTCTCCTGAAGGGTTGTCACTTTGCCGGAGGGTTGTGACATTTATGAAAGGTTGTGTCCTTTCTAAAGGGTTGTGACCTTTGAAAGATCGTGCCTTTTTCAAAGTGTTATGACCTTTCTGGAAGGTTGTATTTTCCTAAGAGTTCTGATCCTTACCCTTTGTTGGCTATAAATAGATAGTTTGTCTCTCATCTTTCAAAATTGAATTTTTCCCTTCTTTTGCATACATTTCTTACAAAACAAAATCTACCGATCGTGTCTGTGTATGTAATTCGTTGTTGTCAATTTGAGTTTGCTGAAATTATTAAAGTTTGAGGTACCGTTACTTCTTTAATGGTTAATCCATTTTATCTTGAGAGGAATTAATTTGCAACCTCGGGTACTTGAGGGGATTAAATTTTTTAAGGACACATAGTGAATTCTGTGGACTCGGATAGTTCTTCGTGTTTTTCTTTCATTTTTTATTATTTTTCTAGTTTGCTAATCTGTTAGGAGTTAACATGTAGTATATGTGAACTGTGTTTTTATTTTATAGAACGTTTTTTCCCGATTAATAAGCCACAAAAGAGCTTCGATCGATGAGAATTACTACGATGATTGTGCGAATAACAACACTAGATGATAATGAAGAATATCGTAAAGAATTTATGGAAGCTGGGCTTGACTATGAGAAGCCATGATTAACAGAGGGAGATACATCAGAGCCCTATTGAGAAAATTTTGAACAAAGTTTAATATTATAAGACAAGTTATATAATAAAGTTCTTTAGTCATGTACTTGACCTATTCAAGTATTAATTTCGGATTTGGTGAGTATTAGAGATGTACTAGTAGACATATGATTATGATGCTATATATCTCTGTTATTATGAACTAGAATAATTATGATTATTGGTATCTCATTCAGAGTCTCATATATATTTTGTGGTTGACTAATTTGAAATTATCAGAAAGTTTATTTTGAGTGGTAGAATATATACTTTTAACATGTCGATTAGTAGTTTTAATATTTCAATAGCGTATCACTAGTGCCGGAAAACAAGGCCATATTTTAGTGACCCGCTCAACCCGCCCATATTTTAATGGGTTGGGTGAGTGATTTTTCACATGGGTAAAATATGGGTTGATATCCATATTTGACCCATAAAAATATGGGTAAAATATGAATTAACCAAATGTGTTAAGTTTCTAACTTTTATTTACTCAAAATTCATGATATCACTAAAAATAATTTAACTTCTCTTCCTTTTATGTTATTCTATAGAACTAACTATTCTTCTCTATAATTGAAAAGGTGAAGTCTTTGACCCCTAAAAATATATAATCCAAATGTACATTTCTTTTGTTAATTATAATTACATTTTATTTATTTAGTTATTTAATTTTATATTAAATACTCAATAATAGTGTAAAATAAGTAAATCATGTATTAGTATTGACATTGCCTAAAGTGCACTAAGCATGTTTTAGTCCTAAAATGCAAATATTCAATTACTTTGAAACTAAAAATATTTTCATTTTGTTATTACATAAATTTATCTTATATTGAAAAGTTATAGGATTTTTTTTTATTTTTATGATACAATAAAACTAAATGAAGCATGTTCAACATTTTTCATCTAAAAAAGACTAAAATATCTTCTCCATATTGAATTCTTAAGTAAAGTACTATTTATTAATGAATATATGGGTAAAATATGGGTAAACTAGTATTTTAGCCAACCCATTTATTACCCAATCAATTTTTACCCATATCAAATATGGGTGGGTTGAATTATTATCCATTTTATGTTTACCCATTTTCAACCCATCCACATTTGACCCAATCCGTCCATTTGCCACCAGTATTCAATACAATCAGTAGTCAATGGATGTCTTTCTGTTTGACTTTTCAGCAACCAGGTCCCTTCGTTTGTCTTTGTTTCCTTCAGGATTCATGTACTCTTTATGTTCTATCTTGTGCATGGGACAATCTCTAATGAAGTGGTCAGGTTTGTCACACCTGTGACACAGGTCATTTCGAGTTCAATGAATGCATACATAGAAATGATTGGGCAAAATAGAAGGACGCAATTCAAGCAGAATAGACTTCACTTGAAAAAACGTGAAGATTCTTGACCAATAATCCAAACACCTGAAGGTATCAAGCTAGTGGGGGTATGAGTTTTTGTACAATAATCAAATGAAAAAAAGTGAAGTAATAGACTATAAAGCTCGACTTGTGGCATAAGATTTTTCTCAAAGGTCTATCATTAATTATGTGGAGACATATTCTCATATGGTGAATGCAATTACCTTGACCAGGTATCTAACAAATCTGGTAGTTCATGAAAATCTTAGAAATCCATTTAATAGATGTTGTCACTAAAAATTAAGGATGGAAAAGATGAAATCTATTATATTTAACAATGTACAGAGAATCTTTTTAAATACAAGTGAAGACCAACAATAACTCCTATACTATAGGAGGTGTATTCCTAGTGGACTGTTAATAATGAACATGGAATACTAAACCTATAAGCAGTAAATAACTAACTTACAACTACAACTGACTATGCATTATTACAGGGAAGATGCGCCAATACACCCTCACAAGTTGAAGGTGAAATCAACAACCTTAAACTTGGATAGATGTTTGTGAAAGAGCAGACGAGACAAAGGCTTTTGTAAGTGTGTCTGCAAGATGATCCGCAGCATGTAGATGTTGAACGCGCACCTGGTTCCTCTGCATTTGATCTCTAACAAAGTGAAAATCAACTTCAATGTGCTTCATCTAGCTATACAAGACAAGATTTTGACATAGATAAGTGACACTAACATTATCACAATAGATCAGTGGTGGTTCAGGAAGCCGGACATGTAGTTCTGCAAGAATTGTTTTGAACCCAATTGACCTCAGTAAGAGCAGAAGCGACAACATGGTACTCTACCTCAGTAGAAGAACGAGCTACAGTACGCTGCTTCTTGGATAAAGAATATAGCAAGAAGTAAAAGTATTATCATTAATTTCACGTGCTCAAACCGCATCAGAATACATAAACAACCCAGGTGATGTGTTGTTCGTTATCTGTAACCCTTAATTCTTGGTATGTTAGAGATAGCGCAGAAGCTGTTTGACAGAAGTCCAATGTGTTTATGTAGGAGCATGCATAAATTAAGACAACTTATTAACCGAAAAGATTATGTCTGGTCTGCTAAATGACAAATACTGAAGCTTACCAACATCTTGACGAAACAAGGTGGCATCCAAAGAAGGTGTAGCATCCTTAAGAGATAGAAAAGTAGAGGAACTCATGGGTGTGTGAACAGGTTTACAATCAGACATATTCTGGGCAGCGAGAAGATCAGAAACATACTTGGCTTGAGAAAGAATGATTCCAGCTTGTGTGTGAAGAACCTCAACGCCTCAGAAGTAGTGCAGTTGTCCGAGAGAGAATTGGGATGAACGAACCCGAATAGCCTATTGGATAACATCAGAATTTGAACCAGTAATAATAGTATCATCAACGTATAAAAGAATGCAAACAAACGTTCTACTGTGATGACGAATAAAAAGGGAGGAATCAGAGTTAGATTTTTAAAATCCCATTTTGATGAGAAACTGCTTTAACTCAGAATACCAAGCGCGAAGAACCTGCTTTATGCCGTAAATTGCTTTCTTTAGTCTGCACACATAGTGAGAAAAATCATGATGAGCATACCTAGGAGGTTGGCGCATATAGACATCTTCATTAAGGTGACCTTGAAGAAATGCATTATTCACATCCAACTGGTGCAAGGTCCAATTATACTAAATTGCAAGCGATAAAACCAATTGAACAGTAATAAGTTTAACAACTGGGTTGAAGGTAGAGCGATAATCTACACCAGGACGTTGAGTAAAAGCTTTTGTAACCAACCGAGCTTTATACATATCCCTACTTCCATCTGGTTTGGTTTTGATACGATAAAGTCATTTGTAGTCAACCACATTGTGTGAAGTGGATGGTTGTACGAGCTCCCAGGTCAGATTGTCATTAAGGCATCAAACTCAAGTTTCATAGCTTCTCTCCAATATGCACTCTTTTAGGCTTTGTTATAAGTGGTAGGAAGAAATTCAGTAGAGGTAATGGCAAAATAATCAAATACTTTCTTTCGGGTAGTGATGTTATTCTGAGAACGAGTGATAGGGCGATGAACAGTGGGTAGTGGGTAGATGTGACGGTTGTGGTAGATGATGGATGAATAATGGAAGATGGGTTTGGAGGTAGGTATTGAACCTGGGTTGGGATTGAGTATACATCAGGCAAAAGAGGTGCTGCGGGTGGAATTTGTGCTTGTTGGTTTTGGCGTTTATATTGGAGCAGGGGTGGAGATGTATGAGGAGTGGAAATAGAACAACCTGTATCATTAAGGTGTTGCACGGAGGACTCTGAGACACTAGTGGAACGTGGCACTACCTCAAAAGATGGATCCACAGACTTTTGCAACCGTGTAGGAACCTGTATTGGCGGTGGAATCTCATGATCTATTGATGGCACATGTGCAGGAGTGGAGGAAGACGATTCAGTTGGAAGAATATTCCATTGTAAAGGCAAAAGTTTTTTTCCTTAATGGAGGAAAATGTTGGATATTTTTATTGGGTGTGGAGACTATGGACACTATCGATTTCTCACAACTTGAGTTTTATTATATCAAAATAAGGACCCGCTTCGGTCTTATAATCTTGAACTCACTTGTTACTTGCTTCAACAATACTCTTTACTTGAGCACTCACTCTTGCTTGCTCTCTTACTTTCTTACTTTGTTTCTTGCTTGGTTTGCTTTCTTTCTTGATTGATTGCAACTCAAATGGACCACCTCTATTTATAGGTGGTGATGGAAAAATCTAGAGAGATACATGCTACTCTAGTATAGAATATTCCTAACAATATTTTTCTAGACCTATCTTTCCTAGAACATTTCTAGACTATTCTATCTAGAATACTCATTCTAGAGATCTTCCTTCAATTCTCCACAATTCAGGAAAATTCTAGATTTTTGTTGTCTTATCTTAAGTAATAATTAAGTTGGTGATGAATTCTTAACACTCCCCCTCAACACCAACTTATTATTTTCTTTTCGTCTGTTGTGAGCGAATCCTAAAACTTTGCAAGCATCAGGACTTCCCTGCCCTTTGAGGATCTCCTCCTTCGTCGGATTATTCTGATCCCTACTTTTTGAAGCTTCTTCAAAGGTAGAAGCCTTTTTTATGTTAACCACCTCGGTTAATACTGCATCTATGTACTTGATGTTTGGACGCTTAAGTCTTGTAGACCTCCTCAGTTGCGATTGTGACTCTTCTTGGACTTCTTCTTGCAACTCATCTTGTGTTTCATAAGCTCCAGTTTGGCATAAGCTCTTCTTTTTCTTTTGTGAAGATACCTCTTTGTTAGATTCTCTCTTATTTCCTAGATCTACTTCGTTGAGCTTATCTTGCAGCTTTTTCTCGAGAGCTATTGAGTCTGGCACGGAGACTTCTTTGGACCGCCAAGATGACGCTTCGTCAAATACCACATTTCTTGATACATATGTCCGATTTGTGGTAGGGTCACAACACTTCCATCCTTTTCTTTGTTCGTCATATCCAACAAAGATGCAACGAACAACTTTCTTATCAAACTTGTTGCGGAGATGATCTAGCACGAACACATAGCAGACACAACCAAAAACTCGAAAGTGACTTACGGTAGGAATCATCTTTTTAAGTTTTTCAAATGGTGAGATGAATCTCAATCTTGCTTGCGGCAGCCTGTTGGTGAGTGGACAACAGGCTTCATGCATTCTGCCCATAACCTTACTAGTACATTCATACTATGCAGCATACTTCTGTATATCTCCGTCAAATGTATATTTTTCTTTCAGACACTCCATTTTGTTGTGGCGTATTTGTGCAAGTTAACTCTCGTCTTATCATCTTCGCTTTAAGATAATCATTGAACTCTCGTGACGTGTATTCTCCCCCATTGTCTGTACGGAGACATTTGATTTTTCTTCCAATATCATTCTCCACAGTATATTGGAACTCTTTAAACTTCTAAAATACTTCAGATTTCTCTTTTAAAAAGTAAATCCATACGTATCTTGAGAAGTCATCAATAAATGTTACCATGTAACGGTAACCGCTGATGGAGGACTGCTTCACTGGTACAAACACATCTGACTGTACTAGCTCCAATGGCTCCTTCGCTTGATACTTTGATTCTCCATAAGGAAGTTGATGTGCTTTCCCATATCGACATCCAATACATATAATGTCTCCTATAATCTCATGTTTGGGAAGACATTTTAATTTTGATTGTTGCATCATGATTTTTAGTTTGCTATAGCTCACGTGCCCAAGACGTGCATGCCATAGATCAGCTGTTTCATCACTCCGCATTTTCTTAACATAAGTTGTCTCCACTGACACAATGTATATTGATTCTAATCTTCTCCCTGCCATGATCGGTGTTCTTGTAACTTTTAAGTTTTGATATATTTTTACGTCATTTGGTCCAAACAAGACATAGTTACCGGAATCTCTTAATTATGATACAGACAATAAGTTCTTCTTCATACCTGGAACATGGTAGATATTTTGAAGTTCCACTTGTCGTAAGCTGTGATGAGGCACAAACACCGTCTTGCCAATATGAGTTTTTGGCATTTTTGAATTATTTGCAGCCACCACAACTCGACCACCTTTATATTCACTAATGTTAATGAGCTTTTTCTCATCACCAGTCATGTGATTGGAACATCTTGAATCAATGATCCAATCATGTTCATAATCGACAAATATCTCACTCACAGTTGCAAGTGTAATCTCCTCTTCTTTGTTAGAGTGATAGGTGACAAGCTCATCTTGTTGATTAGTTTCTTCAACAGCATAAGAGGTCTCGAAATCCCGAACTTCTTCTTCATCTTTCTTATTTTGAGTAGAAGTTGCTACATTACCTTCAGCTTTCTTGTACCAGCAGTCTCTCGCATAATGTCCTCTCTTTCCACAATTGTAGCACTTCTGCATTTGTCGGTTGTTGAAGTCTTTCGCCTTCTTGTTTTGTCGTTGAGTTCTTTGATGTTGGATATCTTAGTCTCCCCCTGGCTGTGAGCTTCTCTCCGCTTCTGTTTTTTTGATAGGCTTGCCTTTTGCTGAAGAGCGCCTTATCTTCGTCTTTTATAGTAAGACTTGATAATGGCTTATCCAAATCTTCTTCATTTGCCAATAGATTTTCCAACTCAAATAAAGTTGGTTCTGTGACCCACCCTCGTGTGGCTGTGATTATGCCTTTGTACTCCGGCCTTAGACCATGAACAATAATTCTCCTCATTTTTGTCTCTGTGATAGCATTCTCTGGATCTAATTTTGATATTTCATCAAATAAAGATTTTACCTTTGAGAAGTATTGACTGATTGTCATATTCCGTTGAGAGATCGACAAAAGCTCATTTTCAAGCCTGTAATCTCACATCATTCTTATTTATAAAAATTGTCGCCAAGGTATCCCAAGCTTCTTTGGGTGTATTGGCATTCTTAATTCGTTGTAAGAATTCATCCTCGATGGTTACAGTGAGAGCATACATGGCTTTTCCAGCTTTGACCTTCCACCTTTTTGCTGCTTCAGCATCTCTTGGTTGATTGCAACTCAAATGGGCCACCTCTATTTATAGGTGGTGATGGAAGAATCTAGAGAGATATATACTACTCTCGTCTAGAATATTTCTAACAAACTTTTTCTAGATCTATCTTTTCTAGAACATTTTTAGACTATTCTTCTAGAATACTCATTCTAGAGATCTTCCTTCAATTCTCCACAATTCCGGAATATTCTAGATTTCTCCTGACTTATCTTAAGTAATAATTAAGTTTGTAATGAATTCTTAACAGGAAACATATAAGAAAAGGGAGCTCTATTTTCATAAAAGATAACATCTCAGGAAATGTATATTTTTTGAGACATAGGATCATAACACTGATGATGACTGTGGTGGATATTAGAATAGTCTAGGTAAACACAAGAAGTAGAGTGTGGTTCTAATTTGTGTTTCCTATACGACCTAAGCCATGGGTAACAAAGACAGCCAAAGGGTTCTAATAACTTGCTAATTGGGAATCTCTCCAAACAACCGTTGATATGGAGAATTGTTACCAAGAGTTGGGGTAGGTTGTATGTTAATTAAGAATATGGCAGTGTGACAAGCAAACGACCAAAATATTGGAGACATAGAGGCTTGATATAAAATGGTTTTGGTTGTTTCAATAATGTGGTGGTGTCTACGTTCAGCCATAGCCACTCGTTGTGGTGTGTATGGGGGAGATACAAGGTGCTCAATGTTGTTGTCAACAAGGAATAGTTTGAGTCCTCCAAACTCACCACCACCATCAGTGTACACCGAGATTATTTTAATGTGAAAATAATTTTCAACAAGGGGTTTAAATTTGGAAAAAAATTGTTTGAACCTCATTTTTGTTTTTAATCGTATAAAGCCAAATATATTTCGTAAACTGATCAACAAAAATTACATAATATAATTTTTTATCAATCGACAAAACTGGCGAGGGCCCCTAGGGATCACTAAAAATAATTTGCAAAGGATTTGTGTTCCGTAAAGTATTTTGAGAAAAAGGTAGTCGATGACTTTTATTAGAAGAGCAAGAGTTGCAATAATCAAACTTTTCTAACTGGGAACATGAATTGAAAGCTTATGTAAAAGTGTTTTAAGTACTCTTTTATTTGGATGTCCTAATTGTCTATGCCAAAATTCTTTTGATTCCACTTTAGTTGTTTGGTAGCTCAGATTGCATTGGCCTCCTCCAAAGAGCCATTCATAAAGTCCATCTCTATTCTGATCGCGTGCCAACACTGCCCCTGTGCTCAAATCCTTCACAAGTAAAGAAGACGGAAAAAATTCCATGGATGTCAGGTTTTCTTGACAAAATGTAGACACGGATATAAGATTACGTTTAATAGCTGGGGCACAGAGGGTATTAGACAGGTGAATTTTTTTGTTGAAAGCATTTAACTGAATATTACCAGTGTGATTGACATGAATTTTATTACCGTTACCTAGGGTGATTTGCTCATTCTCAGTGTAGTATTTCGGACTATGAAATTGTTGTGAGTTAGTGGTCACATGATGTGACTCTCCGGAATAAAAAATCCAAGGCATCGAAGCATAGTGTGCCTTGGATTCCAAGTGGTTATGAGAGCAGGACGAACATACATTGGCAGTATGTCCAATATGACCACATAACTGGCAAACTGGACGATATGGTTGAGGAGGTGCAGTAGTGAGCCAATTTGATTAGGTGGGTGATGCAGATTGCTGTCTGGAACTTTGCGGACGCTGTGGTTGGCCTCACCTATGATTGAGAGGTGCAGAATTGGCTGAGGAAGATCGTTGCGCCATAACAACAGTTATGGACGATGTTTCTTGGTGGGGCTCTTTATGTTGAAGAAACAACTTTGTATTGAGAATCTTGTTATACAAGTCTTCATACGAAATAGGTGCATCGCATGCTTGGATAACAGTGGAAATTGAATCATACTCAGGTCCTAAGCCAATGAGTATTTTTACATGAAGTTCATCATCTATAATAGAATCTCCTACAGCTTCATGTTCGTCCGTAACATTCCTAATGTCTTGTAGATATGCAGTCATACTACGAGAGTTTTTTTGTACTTGTGGCTAAGGAGTTGTGAAGACTGAAAACTTGTTTATGTGATTTGTTGGCATAAAATTGATGTAGTGCGTCCCACGCATGCTTGGAGGTGGAAATATTTGTCATTGCAGAGGTGATGGATTGGTCGACTGGACCAAGATTTTGCATGTTGGGTTGGGTACCTGTGAAGCATTTTCAAGGACAATCTTGGATGGTGCTTTCATGGTTCCATCAAGATACCGTAAAGGTCGTGCCCTAACATGAGAGATACAACCTGAGTCTTCTAAATAATAAAATTGCTTGGACCCGTAAGCTTTTTGGGTAACTGGGAGTCTGGATTAAATTGAACCAGGTGGGTCGTGTTATCAACAGTAATGACAGAAGTGCTTTGAGTCACCATGATAGATGAACAAGAAAACAAATTAAAGAGATGAACAGATATATCGATACTCGTTGGAGTTTAGAAGAGCTCTGATACCATAAATATTCAGGATGGAAAATATAAAGTCTATTTTATTTAACAATGTGCAGAGAAACTTCTTAAATACAAGTGAAGACCAACAATAAATCCTATACTATAGGAGTTGTATTCCTAGTAGACTCTTAATAATGAACGTGGAGTACTAAACCTATAAGCAATAAATAATTAATAGCTACAACTGACTATGCACTATTACGAGGAAGATACGTCGATCAATAGTCACAACCTATTCATATGGATCATTATACCATGATATTTTCATGAAAATCCCTCAAGCACTCAATATGCCTGAAGCATGTAAAACTTTTTAAAAACTTGTTCGATAAGACTTCAGAAATCCTTATATGGATTGAAATAATCAGGACGGATGTGGTACAATTGTCTTAGCTAATTTTTGCTAAAGAAATGGTATAAAAATACCCTATTTATCTTTATGTTTTTATAAAAAGGTCTAGATCTGAATTTTGTTATAATAATTGTGTATGTTTATGATTTGAATATATTGACACTTCTAAAGAGCTTTCAAAAGTTATTAAGTGAGCATCTGACAAATGAAATACTTTTCCATCAATTAACATACACATGAAAGGTTCTAAAGTGATTTTACAGAAAGATCCGTTTCGACCTCAAGAAAATGATGAAGAGTTTCTTGGTGATGAAACTCCATATCTTAGTGTCATTGGGGTGCTAATGTATCTTGCCAATAATACTCGATCAGATATATTTTTTTGTTGTATGTTTATTGGCAAGATTTAGTTCCTTCCCAACAAAAAAAAACATTGAAATGGGGTCAAACATATACTAAGATATCTTTAAGGGACCATTGATATGATATTATTTTGTTCTAATAAATTTGTTTAAGAAATGATTGGTTATGCAAATGTTGGATATTTATCCGAGACTACTTATTTACATATGGAGGCACAACTATATCTTGGCATTCAAATGAAACAAACATAAGTTGCTACTTCTTCAAATAGTGCATAAATAATAGTCATCCATGAAGTAAGTGGGAGTGCATTTGGTTGAGATCAATGACTCACCATATTCAAGAAATGTATGATTTCTTATGAAAAAAAAGGATATTCTGACAACATTGTATGAAGACAATGTGGCAGGTATATCTCAGCTGAAGGAAGGATACATTAAAGGTAATACAATAAAACACGTTTCACCGAAATTCTTTTTCACTTGTGATTTTAAGAAGAAATGTGAAATAATTCCCTCACTTGATAATTTAATAGACATGTTGACTAAAGCATTACCAACCTCAACATTTGAAAAGTTGGTATTCAAGATTGGAATGTGTCATCTCCAAGAAATTTAATGATGTTTGTAACGGGGAAGTAAACTACGCGCTGCACTCTTTTTCCTTCTAGTTTTTATCTCAATGAGTTTTCCTTGCAAGGTTAATTATTAACGAGAAAACAAACAATGCATATTACAAAATATGTGTACTCTTTTGTCCTTCACCGAATTTTTTCCATTGATTTTTTTCCTAGTAAGTTTATAACGAGACATATTATCTATCAATCATCCAAGGGGGACTGTTGTAAATATTTTGGTGGTTAAGATGATGACCATAACACCTAGGTTAATTCCATCCTTTATGAGTAGTAGTGTTGTTGATAATGTGGTCAAATGGATCTCATAACTCCGAAGTTAATTCTCTCCTTTATTTATAGTAATATTGTCGATAATATGTTCAAATGGATGACCATAACTCCTATGTTTATTTCTTCTTTTATGGGTAGTTATTCTCAAGGTATAATATCAAATTTATGACACACTTTGATATTCCTCAATGTAATCCTATAAATAGTAATATTGAGAATGATGTTGAATACATTTGAAAGAAAGAACATTATCTTATATTGTTCCTCCTGTCTTATATTCTTATTTTTACATCTTTATATTGCTCTTTTGTTCTTATGTTTTACAACATTACTATTCCTTTGATTTTTCCCTTTGTGTTATCATTTTTTATTGACAATTGAAAATGAAATAGAAATATGAGTTCAAATTGATACTTTTAGTATCAGAACCCTATAAATTATTTATGCATTGTATTCTATATCCATGCACTTAAAAATAATCTTATATTATCTTATATCATATATATAATTACTTTTATGTTTTTCTTTATACTTTTAGATTTTACCCCTATTTTATGTTTACCTTTAAACTCGTTTCTTCAACTCTTGTACATGTCCCTTCAGACTGATGTATTCCTTTGTTGTGCCTATTCAAGAATTTCCTATAAAAATGAGTTAAATCATACTCATTTTTGTATCTTCTTCTTTGTGACAAATTACTCCGTAATTTCTATGGAACTTCGCCAATACCTTGAAGTATACTTTGGATCTTCACTAAAAAATAATGAAACAAAACTATAATTATCTTGTAGTTTTTCCTCCATTAAATTGTCAAAATAAAAACTATTTCAAGTGCTCAATTCATAAACAACTGATCACAATCATGACGATTTTTTATTCGTACATACTTTTTTGGGTTTTTCCCTTCTGTTATCACTTTGTTCGACAACTTACATTAGTATCTCATCAAGAATTTGTATCTTGTATTGAATTATTTTTGTACTTTTGGTTATGAAAACTTTTTAAGCATTCTTGATGGAACCAGGGTTGAGGAAGAGGAGCAAGAGACAACAAAGAGAGAATAAAATCCACCCCAAATTGATAAGGTACTTGTACCTATTAATATATTTTATTGGGAATTTAAATGTTATTGTATTAATCACATCTCCAAAATTTTATAAATTTTGTCCGATATGGAAAAGTCAACCCTTTGGAGAAGTCATAACTTTTTGAAAAAGTCATAACCCATTGAAAAAGTCATAATCCTTCAATGTGAAAATTTTCTTATTTTTAACGTATTTATAATATAAGAAAATATAGTACAAAATATTTTGTAGGATTTGAGCTAAGCCTTTTTGTATTAGTAATTATCCAACTTCTTTGAGATAATCAACAAATCATACCAATGGTCCATAAAGGCACTTAAAAAATATAGTATGAAATATAGAATATGTACTAAATCGGTGTTTAGAAGAAGAATAGAAAACTTAGAAAATTTGTAGTTTAAGAATGTGTCATAACCCCTCTATATAGTCAACAAAGGGTAGTATGACCAAGTGTATATTGTGTCTTATCAGAAACTCACAACCCTTCAAAAGAGTCACAACTCTTTGAAAAAGTCAAACTCCTTCGAAAAAGTCACAACTCTTTGGAAAAATAACAATTCTTCTGAAAAGTAACCACCCTTTGGAAATGTTACCACTCTTTTTGAAAAGTCACAATAATTTGGAAAAGACACAATATCCTTCAATGTTAAAGGGTGTCTTCTTTTAATATATTTTATATATTATAATATAAATAAATATAGAATATGTACTAAATTAGGTGCTTTAAGAAGAAAGAATAGAAACTTAGAAAATTCGTAGTTTAAAAATGTGAGAAAAAAACTCCTCTATTTATAGTCATCAAAGGTATTATGGACATGTGCTTATTGCTCCGTATTAGAAAAGACACAACTCGTAGTCGCAAACCTTTAGAAAGGTCACAACTCATCCAAAAAATTACAATTCTTCAAAAAAGTCACAACTCATCCAAAAAATCACAATTCTTCAAAAAACTCACAACTCATCCAAAAAAATCACAATCCTTCAAAAAATTCACAACTCATTGAAAAAGTCACTCGTTAGAATAATTGCAGCTCTTATGAAAAGGCACAAACCTTTGAGAAGATCAGAACTCACCGGAGAAGTCACAACTTTTGAAGAAGTAGCAACCTTTGAATAAGCCACAACTCTTTGAAAAAGTCTCAATCCTTCAATGTAAAAAAGGTATATTTTTTTTTATTTTATAATATAAATATTTAAATAAATATAATACAATATAAAATATAAAATATATGTTTAATTGGATGTTTTAGGTTGGGATAATATAATAGTTTAACATTCAATTTAGAGAGTTCATGCTTTTATAGATGGATGAATGGATGTGGATGGACGGAAGAACGGACGGATGGACTGATGGAAGGATGTATGGACAGTTGGATGGACGGACGAACAAACAGATGGACAAATGGACAAACGTACAGATGGACAGATAGACAGTCGGACAGACAAAGATAGATAGACAGACAGACATATATTCACATATTGCTTCTTAACCTTTCACATTCTTCGTTCACAAAAGTTTAAATGTTTCATTTACTACTTTTTTGTTCTTTGCTAATGGTTGATATAGGAAAAAGTTGGGGAGTCTTATTTATAAAAATTGTAGTTGTTTGTAGTTTTTCTTGATTTTCCTAATTACTTATAATTGTTTTTATTTACTATATTTTTTTCCAGTTGGTGCCCTCCAGAATATCAAACATTTGATTTGGTTTGTTCATTACATTTTTTCAAGAATAATGTATTTCAAAATATTTTTTAAATATTATTGAAGAAGTTCTTAAAAACTTAGTGAGATCTTTTTTTATTATTTACTAGCTTTAGAATAATCAAGGAACACATATTTGAGAATACGAGTGGTTGATATCATTCACATGATAAATTTATCATGGTTTATTTAGGGTTTTTTTATGGACAATGTTAGCGGAAACGTGAAACTAAAGAACAAGGAAGAACAACAATATTTAACGTGGTTCGGATCAAAATGCTCCTATGTCCACCAAAGAATAACTGCACCAATATGTATTTCACTCTACAAAGAATACAAGTGAAATACTACAAGAGAGAGAACAAAAATGCCTTAGAAGGTGAGAAGGCAAATGAGAGGATGATTTGAAAATGAATTAAGAGCTACCTATTTATAGGAATAAATTCATCCTATTGATGTCATCCATGACATCACTATGTGTCAAAATTGTCAAGGTTAAGATAGCAAACCATTTTATGGTTTGCCTAACTTTCACCTACCAAGATACAATCTTTGACTTGTATTTTGTACTAATTATCTTCCTACCAAATATTCATATTAATTCATTTCCATTTAGTTTGATTCCACAAGAACCAAAACCAACTCTTTCAATCTCCACCTTGGTTTGTGTTCCAAGCATGCGTATAAACAACTCCGGCCAAAACTTCTAAGCTTACTGGGCAATCCCATTGTAAGAAACAAGAAGAATCAAAACCTTTGTTGAACATACCAGCTCCACCTAGCAGTTGTTCTCTAAGAGTTGCATCAATTGATGCATACTCCCGCCAAGTCCTTGCAGTGTGCAAACTTGGCAAGCGGAACTATTTTGGTCAACATGTCTGCAGCGTTATCGTCTGTGATAACCTTCTCAACCTTGATAGCTCTCTTTTCTACGACATCTCGAATAAAATGAAATCTGACATTAATGTGTTTGGTGCGCTCATGAAATCTTTGATTTTTAATCAAATGAATAGCACTTTGACTATCACATTTTAGAATTGATTCAAGCTGAACTGAACTCAATTCTGCCACCAAACCTTTCAACCAGATAGCTTCTTTCACTGCCTCCATTGCTGCCATATATTCTGCCTATGTTGTAGACAAAGCGACAATCGACTGTAAAGTCGATTTCCAACTAACGGCACTATCGACGAGAGTAAAGATGTATCCAGGTGTGGACCTCCTTCGATCAAGATCCCCTGTATAGTCAGAATCTACATAACCGAGAATTGAAATACCTTCACTTTTTCGGAAGGTTAGGCCAACATCAGGAGCTCCTTTGAGATATCTCAATATCCTCTTGACAGCTTCCCAGTACCTTTTTCCTGAATTTGCCATGTACTTGCTTACCACACTTACAGATTGGGCAATATCTGGACGTGTGCATACCATAGCATACATAATGCTACCAACTGCACTCGCATAAGGAACCTTTGACATATGCTCCATCTCATCCATAGATTGAGGCATTTGTAACTCTGAAAGCTTGAAATGAGAAGCTAACGGTGTACTTACACGCTTGCTCATATGCATATTGAATCTTTCAAGAAATTTTCCGATGTACCTCTTCTGTGAAAGATGTACAACACCATTTTCTCTTGACATTTCCATTCCAAGGATTTTCTTTGCAACTCCTAGATCCTTCATGTCAAATTCCTTGCTCAACAGTTTCTTCAAAATATTTATCTCTGTGATGTTGTTAGCAGCAATAACCATATCATCAACATACAACAATAGATAAATCATAGAGTTACCAGATATTTTCTTGTAATACACACAACTATCAAATGCACTCCTCAAAAATCCATGTGTAGTCATGAATGCATCATACCTCTTGTACCACTGTCTAGGGGATTGCTTTAAACCATACAAAGACTTCTTCAGTTGGCATACATGGTCTTCTTTTCCTTCAGCTAGGAAACCTTCAGGCTGATCCATATAGATTGTCTCTTCTAGATCACCATGTAAGAAAGCAGTTTTGATATCAAGCTGTTGAAGCTCTAAATCAAATTGTGCAACCAATGCTAGTAGCACACGAATTGAGCTATGTTTCACGACTGGAGAAAAGATCTCATTGTAGTCAATTCCCTCCTTCTGACTGAAACCCTTTGCAACCAATCTCGCCTTGAACCTAGCATCTTCCACTTCTGAAATACCTTCTTTCTTTCTGTAGATCCATTTGCATCCAACTGTCCTCATCCCCTTTGGCCTTTTAACTAAGACCCATGTATCATTTTTGTGAAGAGACTCCATCTCTTCCATCATGGCTAACTTCCATTGTGCAGCATCTTTGCAAGAAGTTGCTTCTACATACGAAGAGGGCTCGAGATCCTTAATCTCTTCTTCTGCAGCTACGAACGCATTTGCAATCATATTTTCTTGCTTTATAAGACGTTCCGGTTTCCGTATCTGCCTTTTGTCCCTTTCCTTCGCAATTGTGTATGGTTTATTGGAAGAAAGTTCTTTAAGATCTGCATCTTTTGACTCATCAATTTGAGTCTCTTGATCCCGTTCCTTGGTAATCTCCACCGGTAGCTCTACCTGCTCGTTGTTCTCATTTCTTGATAACTCCACAGAAACTTTACGAGGATCAAGTATAGAGGATTCATCAAAGGTAACATCTCTACTAACTACAAATTTGAGTAAAGACAAACACCATAGTTTGTAACCTTTTACTCCATCTACATACCCTACGAATATGGCCTTTTTAGCCCTTGGTTCAAGATTTCCTTCATTAACATGATAATAAGCTGGACACCCAAATATTCGCAAGTATGAATAGTTAGAGGGTTCACCTGACCAGACCTCATTCGGAGTCTTAAAGTCAATCGCTGATGCTGGATACCGATTGACAATATGAGAAGCAGTATGAACTGCTTCAGCCCAAAATACTTTGGACATCTTAGCTTGTAAGAGCATACAACGAGCCTTCTCAAGAAGAGTTCTGTTCATTCTCTCGGCAACTCCATTCTGTTGTGGTGTGTGCCTGACCGTCTTATGCCTTGCGATCCCATGAACCTTGCAGAAATCATTAAACTCTTCACTGCAAAACTCCAAGCCATTGTCCGTGCGAAGATACTTGATTTTCCTCTCCATTTGATTTTCAACCAAAATCTTTCACTCTTTAAATGCTTCAAAAGTATCACCTTTTGTCTTCAGGAAATGCACCCAAACCTTTCGTGAAAAATCATCAATGAATGTGAGAAGATACCTCTTTGCTCCCTTCGATGGAAGCTTAGAGGGACCCATAAATCTGAATGGATGTAGTCTAGCACCCCTCCCGTTTTGTGCTTGTCGGTGCTGAAGCTGACCTTTTTCTGCTTCCCTAAGACGCAGTGCTCATAAAATTCAAGTGTGCTGATCTTCTCACCATTCAAAAGGTTGCGGTTGCTCAACATCTCCAATCCTCGTGCGCTCATATAGCCTAGTCTCATGTGCCATAATTTTGCCTTGTCATCATTAGATAACTGCACTGTAGATGCATTTACAGAGCCAATAATGGTGCTTCCCGCAAGTGTGTAGAGGCCATCCTCCAGCTTGGCCTTCAACATGACTAAAGACCCTTTAGTCACTTTCATAGTTCCTCATTCACTCATGTACTTATAGCCTTGTTTATCTAAAGTACCCAGGGAGATCAAATTCTTCTTTAGATCAGGAACATGACGGACTTCTGTAATAGTTCTCACGATTCCATCATGGCGGCGAACATGAACTGAACCAATGCCAACTATTTTGCAAGTTGCATTATTGCCCATTAATACAGTTCCTCTGCTTGTTTCATAGCTGCTGAACCAATCTTTTTGGAATGTCATATGCAGAGTACAACCAGAGTCTAAGACCCATTTGTTGTCATAGACTCCACTATTGCATGATGTTGTTAGTACATAATCATCATCATTATCATGTACTTGCTCAACAATGGATGCGCTCGCCTTTTCTTTGGACTTCGACATAGGGCAATCTCGTTCAAAGTGCCCCTTCTTGTGACAGCCCCAACATTCCGCATTCGTTTTGTTCACACAAGACTTTGATCTGTACTTCGATTTGCTCCTTCCCTGTTTGCTAGTACGACCTCTTACAAAGAGTCCACTAGCTTCGTCACTTTTGTCTCCTTCAAAATGCATCCGCACATCACAAGAGTTTAGTGCTTGCCGCACTTGCTCGAGTTTAATAGGTTGTTTGCTATACATCATTGAATTCTCAGTATCACGATATTTTGAAGTCAATTAAAATAGCAAAGAACATGCAAGCGTCTCCTCGTCCTTTTTAATTCCAGCAGTTTGTAAGTCCATCACAAGTTTATTGAACGCATCTAGATGGTCTTGCAACAAAGTACCTGAATGCATCTTAAATGTATGAAGACGCCGTTGTAACAACATCCTTGTTGTCACTGACTGGTCCTGGTAAAGCCCTTCCAGCTTTTCCCATAACTCTTTGGCCGTCTCTTCGGTACTTGTACTCACTTCACAAAGTACGTTAGGTGCAAGGGACAGTTGGATTGCACTCAATGCATCTCCTTCAATCTTTTCCTTGTCAGAATCCGATATCTCATCGGGGTACTTTCCGTCAATAGCATGGATTGAACCTTTCCTCCGCAGTAACGCTATCATCTGGATTTTCTAGACATTGAAGTTATTGTGCCCACTAAATCTATCAATTTTAAACTTCATGGAACTCATTTGTTTACTTGTTCTTCCTTTTCTACTATAATGTATTTGGAACTACAGAAAATCAAAGTAATCCTTTTCTGATGTGGAAGTTCAGACTGTGCTGCAACCACAGAGCATACTCAGACAGAACCTTGGCTCTGATACCAATTGTTAGCGGAAACGTGAAACTAAAGAACAAGGAAGAACAACAATATTTAACGTGGTTCGGATCAAAATGATCCTATGTCCACCAAAGAATAACTGCACTAATATGTATTTCACTCTACAAAGAATACAAGTGAAATACTACAAGAGAGAGAACACAAGTGCCTTAGAAGGTGAGAAGGCAAATGAGAGGATGATTTTAAATGAATTAAGAGCTACCTATTTATAGGAATAAATTCATCCTATTGATGTCATCCATGACATCACTATGTGTCAAAATTGTCAAGGTTAAGATAGCAAACCATTTTATGGTTTGCCTAACTTTCACCTACCAAGATACAATCTTTGACTTGTATTTTGTATTAATTATCTTCCTACCAAATATTCATATTAATTCATCTTCCATTTAGTTTGATTCCACAAGAACCAAAACCAACTCTTTCAGACAATGATATGGAAGAGTAAGGAAATTTAGTTGCTATTGGCTACAAAATTAATTATAGGTCATAAATTGAGCAAGAATAGAGAAATAGATAGTTGACTAATCTATGAAAAACATTCAATATTGAGAAGAAAATTATATCAAAGAACAAATATTATAATTGAAAATATGTAGAAGATAAAATTCATGAAAGAGTAATAATTTTACAAATTCAAGTTCTTAATATATACAATACCAAAATTCTAATATTCAGATATTAGAAAATAATCTCTATTTATCTTAATGATGTCATCGATTACCGCATTAAGCGCGAATAAGTTATCTAGTCTTATATATAAGGGCTTTTGAAAGAAAAAAAAACATGTTATTACAACACCGCTCATTATTCTAAACTCACCTTCTATATTTAGAATTCAAAATTCACTTCTTCAAACTTGCAGTGGTGATGTTAATGTTTAAAGCCCTTAGTCAGCTACCTATGAAAAGTTTCTTTAAAAAGATAATTGCACCTTAAATGACGTTGTAGTGTAAAGAACAAATATTATAATTGAAAAAAAATAGTGAATCTAAAAAATTAATCATATTATTCATGATTTGTACAGGGAGTACAAAGTACAAGAAAACAACATAAAATTATAACTAATAGGAAATGAATGGATTAAGGAATAAAACATCAAAGCTCATATAATTAAGTTATTGTAAGGAATAATTAAGTTACAGAAGCTATTTCTCCATGAACAATGAGAAAGAAGTCCAGAGGAGAAGTTGAAGCAAACTGGTCCATGTCATGAAGTATCAATCTTCCAATTGTAAAATAGAAGATCTTATTCAATAATTAATTGATTATTGTTGCCATTGGAGTTTGAATCTTTCCCTCAAGAAACCATTCTTTATTTTGTGCATCAAATTGAAATATGAATAGAAACAACCAAATAGAAGATTAGAGATTTATTTGGAAGAAAGAAAAGTCTTATATCAAAAAATATCACAATTCAAATAGCTACTCACTTGATCGATTCGAGAGAATGGTTGAGATCCTAGAAATACTTAGTAGTGAGTTGGAGGTGGTGGAGAAGCATAAATGTATGCTGGTGGAGGAGGTGAGCTGTAGTAACAGGGTGGAGGAGGAGACTTTACTGGTGGAGGTGGAGAGTGGGGCGATGGTGGAGGTGGTGACTTGTAATAGTAGTGTGGGGGAGGTGGTGGGGATGGTGGAGGAGATGGGGAAGGTGGTGGTGGTGACTTGTAGTAGTAGGGTTGGGGAGGTGATGGGGACGGTGGAGGAGGATACTTGTAGTAGTATAGTGGTGGAGGAGATGGGGAAGGCGGTGGCGGTGACTTGTAGTAGTATGGTGGAGAGGGAGAAGGCGATGGTGAAGGACGAGACTTGTAGTAGTAAGGTGGTGGAGGAGATGGCGATGGTGGTGGTGGTGACTTGTAATAGTATGGTGGAGGTGGAGATGGCGATGGTGGAGGAGGGGACTTGTAGTAGTAAGTTGGTGGAGGTGATGGTGATGGTGATGGTGGTGGTGGAGACTTGTAATAGTATGGTGGAGGGGGAGATGGTGATGGTGGAGGAGGTGACTTATAGTAGTAAGGTGGTGGAGGTGGTGACGATAGTGGTGGTGGGGACTTGTAATAGTATGGTGGAGGAGGAGATGGTGATGGTGGTGGAGGAGACTTGCAGTAATAAGGAGGTGGGGGAGAAGGCGATGGTGGTGGTGGGGACTTATAGTAGTAAGGTGGGGGTGATGGTGACGGGGGTGGGGGTGATTTATAATAATATATTGGTGCAGGTTTTGGCGTTGGTGGAGGTGGAGACTTATAGTAATAAGGAGGTGGCGGAGACTTAGTTAGTGGAGGCGGAGATTTGTAATAGTATACTGGTGTACGTTTTGGTGATTGTGGAGGTGGAGACTTGTAATAATAATGAGGTGGTGGAGACTTAGTTGGTGGTGGCGGAGATTTGTAATAGTAAGCAGATGGTGGTGGAGACTTATAAATGTATGTGGTGGTTGGGGAGGTGGTGATTTATACACATACTTTGGTGATGGAGGAGGTGGTGACTTATAAACATAAGTCGGTGATAGAGGTGGAGGAGATTTATAGTAGTATAGAGCAGGTGTAGGCTTGGACTTTTTGCATTCTGCATAAGGTGTCTTAGAGACATAAGCAAATGGCTTTGCATAAAGTACAACTTCATATTTATTCTTTGACTTCATTTGAGGTTAGCACCCTTTACTCCCCAGTGAAGATTTGTAGCAATTCTACACTTTGAATCCTTTGGAGCATTGTGGAGTTTAGCTTTGCAAGCCTTTGCTCCATATTTGCTATATTCAAATCCTTCAACTGTGATGCTAAATTTTCCATTGATCTTAGTGGTACCATAACTCACAATTTTCTTGTCACCAGCCTTGCAAGTTACTTCAACAACAGCACCTAAATCCATGTGAAAACAGAAATAATACATAAATTAATACTAAAATAATTAATAGATCTTCTAACATATGATCATTTAGATATGTCCCCACTTCCTCCAGAACTATGCCCTGTATTCATCATATAAAATTGTAATAACTTGTTTTTCACATAATAAATACTCTTTCAAGCAAACTACTTTCATGCAATTGTAAGAATAATGCTTATAGTTGTTGCCTTATAAATTTTCTTGACGTTTTAACATCTTAATTTTAACGATAAAAGAGGATTGAAGATTCAAATAAAACAAGGGACATTTATGAATTACGATAAAAGCATATAATACAAATCAACAATAAGGAAAACATGCATGATATAAACACTATGGTACCTTTCAGGTGCTTCTTGCCATGAGACATTTTTGGGTGCTTCCAATCATAGCATCTAAAACAATAGACTTTTCCGACAACTTTGACCACAAATTGATGATGTGGAGGATAGTAATGAGTTGGAGATGGAGGAGACTTGTAGTAGTATGGAGTTGGAGGTGATTTCTTTGGTGGTGGTGGCGAGGAGTAGTAGTATGTAGGAGGTGGTGACTTAACAGGTGGTGGTGGGGAAGTGTAGTGATATGGTGGGGGAGGCGATTTCTTTGGTGGTGGTGTTCAGGAGTAGTAATATGGTGGAGGGGGAGACTTCACTGGTGGTGGTGGAGAATTGTAATAGTACGGAGGAGGAGGTGATTTAGTAGGTGGTGGGGGTGGTGATGGGGATGGAGATGGTGGAGGAGCATACTTGTAATATATAGTATGGTGGTGGTGGTGATAGAGATGGAGGTGGAGGAGACTTGTAGTAATAAGGAGGTGGTGGAGATTTGTAATAATATGGTGGAGGAGGTGAAGGAGAAGGTGGTGGTGGAGACTTATAATAATATGGCGGGATGGTGATGTTGAAGGCGGTGGTGGATATTTATAATAGTATGGTGGTGGAGGTGATGGTGAAGGTGGAGGTGGAGACTTGTAGCAATACGGAGGTGGTGGTGGAGGTGATGGTGGAGGAGGAGACTTGTAGTAATATGGTGGAGGTGGAGATGGCGATGGAGGTGGTGGAGACTTATACACATAGGGTGGAGGTGGAGACTTATATACATATGGTGTGTTGGGATATATACTATTAACCATATGTTAAGAAATAATATTTATTAGAGAATAAATATTTGCTCAATTTCAATAGATCATATATTCGTTTATGGTGTCTATTTACTTATTTAGTAGATGATTTAGTGTGTAGAGTTTTAGCTTATACACAGAGGATTAAATTATCGGTTCTTATAAGTATAAAGTTTTTGGTTCAAAATCTAGGATGGAAATTGGACATGACATCGGGTACGATTGTAGCACAAAATTATATGTAATTTATCTTGATTATGAGAACGGTATAGTTCCAACTTCTTGTGCTAGTACATTTTGTATGTGTAGAGATAATTGTTTTAGACTAACTAACAAAAACATATTCTCTAAAACTATTAAATGTACTTATATTCTTAATCCTGATATAACTATTATGATCTGTATATATTAATTATCCTTTTGATTTATTAAAATGTGAGATTCTGAGATGGGTCAATATGACTGGTAAGTTGGATGATAATAACATATGTTGGTGAAATAATAATTTAGTTGATGGAATCCATGTCTCGTTATAGAGATTGATTGATATGCCTTTTTAAGAAACTTATAAGTTTTCATCGTGTCAAATCTTGCAAGTAGATTTATGAATCCGAAACATGAAATAAGTTAAGTAGTGCTCTAAAGGAAATTAATCATTAAGTTAAATTCGTCAGTAATTTAATTTATTGATTAGTATCTGAAATCTTAACATGGGGAATTACATAAGTGTTTAATGGAAATTACGAAATAGAGGAGTGCAATTACGAATTTCTAGTGAAATGATTTGTAATTTATTATGCAGTAAGAATAATTTAAATTAATTATTTGGAATTATTTTCATAATAGGAAGTCTCGGTAATCAATTTTGTGGTCTCTATGTGCCCATATTTAACTGAACTCAGAATCTTATTTCTAAAGGGGAAAGAGAAGATGGACGTGAGTTTTCTTATATAAAAAAACAAACGTGTAAGTTTTCTGGTTAAGAAAAAAAAAAGTGGATTTTATTCTCCTCTTTGGATTGGGAAGAAATATCTATAATTAGGGATTCTTCTAACCTTAGAAAGATGATTAGTTTTCTATTCGATACTTGCCCACCAAAGTATTGAGAGAGTTCGGATGTAACTTGGGATTACTGTAGAAGGCCATAGCTATCTTGTAGATTCGATTGAAGGTATCCGCTCACGCTTCAAGAGATAATTCTTAAATTAAATTTCATTATGTTTATGTGTTCTAAAATGATATTTGTTTTAGCATAAACAATACTGGTTATCTATTATTCATGTAAGTTGTAAAGATCCTGATATGCTTTCGCTGTGCGTATATGTTTTCGTGGTGATGGTGATGGAGGGGGTGGAGACTTATACACATATGGTGGAGGTGGTGATGGAGAAGGGGGAGGAGGTGATTTATAAACATATGGAGGTGGGGGAGAAGGTGCGGGAGGAGGTGGAGATTTGTACACGTAAGGTGGTGGCGGAGAAGGAGAAGGAGGTGGTGTTGACATATACTCATACATCGGAGGTGGTGGAGAAGAGTATACACAATGGGTCCGCCGACACTACATTAGCAATAACCAATATGGCCAACACCGTTAAGATTTGTTGCAAATACTGACGACCCTTGGCAAGGCGCTACCTTGAATTCTCATTTCGCCGAAAAATTACACCACCTAGCCTCCCCAAATGTGGCTAGTTAGAGTTAGAAGAAAGGAGATAACCTTGTGTTTTTAAGTTGAGTAGTGTTGTTTTGGGATTCATTGGCCTATGAATTTATAGTAATACACCTTGAGAGGTAGCTCTATCTAAAGGACCAATTCAAATGTAAAAGAATATGCAACATATTCTAAAGGAGCAGTTCTAATTTTACTAATAAAAACTCCACTTCTTGATTACTTTCGAATAATTCCATTGAATTATTTTCACATCATTTACCTGCTATAAAGAAAATCATGAGAACAACACATGAATGTGCAAAGAGACAGATCACTTCACATTCCACAAAATATTGCTAAGGGAAATGATTGTTAATTATTTTTCAATATTTTCCACTCTCTTACCATTTTAGTTTCTATGTGTTGCCTCTAATGGACATTCAGAGTTTGAGACCTACAAGTATCAATAATAAATTGAATGATAATCATACACATAGAGTAGTGCCGGCAAAATGAGCTCATATTTTGGTAATCTGCCCAAACCGTCCATATTTCATTAAAATATGGATAAACTATGGGTAAAGTATGAATTCGCCAAATGAGTTAAACTTCTAACTTTTATTCACTCAAAATTCATGATATCACTAAAAATAGTGCAACTTCTCTTCCTTTCTATGTTATTCTATAGAACTAACTATTCTTCTCTCTAACTGAAAAGGTGAAGTCTTTGACCCTCCAAAAATATATAATTTAAATAAACATTTCATTTGTTAATTATAATTACATTTTATTTATTTATTTAATTTTATATTGGATAATCAATAATAATGTAAAATAAGCAAATCATGTATTAGTATTGGAATTGTTTAAAGTGCATTAAACATGTTTTAGTCCTAAAATGCAAATATTCATTTACTTTAAACTTTAAAATATTTTCATTTTGTTATTACATAAATTTATTTTATATTGAAAAGTTATAGGATTTTTTTTTTTATGATACAATAAAACTAAATGAAGTATATTTAAAATTTTCATCTAAAAAAAAGACTGAAATATCTTCTCCATATTGAATTCTTAAGTAAAGTATTATTTATTCATGAAAATATGGGTAAAATATGGGTAAACTAGTATTTTACCCGACCCGTTTATTATCCAACCCATTTTTATCCATATCAAATATGAGCGGGTTGAATGATTACCAGTTTTCAACCCGCACACATTTGACCGAACCCGCCCATTTGTTACCTCTACACATTGTTAATAAAAGAAAATTTTGTTCTTATTTCTTAAGGTCATTAGTGGTAAAAAAAAAATCAAACTTAATTAAAAGTTGTGATAGCATGGTAAGTGTTCTTTCATGCTCAATTAGAGGTCTCGAATTCGACTTCTTTATATAAAGCCACATTTGATACTTGATAGAACACATTTTACTCTTCAAAATAAAATTTTCCAGTGTTAATTTGGATAAAATGGACCCCAAAGCAAACACCAGACACCAAAAGAAGAACCTTCCTATGATGGATGCATGGCTTCAACTAAGTTGATTTTACTTGTTGCCAACTAGAAATATTGATTTCTTTGACATTGAAATGTTTCAACTACTCCATTATATTTTGTGATATACTTAAAATAAGTTTGACTATTTATTTTTTTTTTGAAATATTTTTATTTATTAATTTCAGAAGCATTTGTTCATGAACTAAGTTTTTAAAAATCAATTTCTGTCGTTTTCAATTAATGCTAATTATTAATACTTAATAAGTTTATGAAAGAGATTGTTTAATTTTTTGAGACTTGACATGCACTACTACTATTTAAAAAGAAGTAGCACATATCCGTACTTCAGATATTTTCCATATTTTATTTTAATTAGTATACATTTGCAAAATTAAAGTATTTCTGTTATTTTGTATGAGGATTTAATTTAGAGATTAAATTATATGTTAGAGAAATATGTAGCTCTTTGATATGTTCTATACTCCGTGAATCGCCTTAATTTTTACTTCATACAAGTAGCACATAAATTGGTCGGAACATCACAATTGTTGGAAACAAAATGCTTTGTACAATTGTACTGTGACAGAGAAAATCGGCTGCCCCTATATATTTCAAACAAAACATAAATTCATTTATTTATTTAGTTGACTTTGCTCCAATACAAACAAGATATATTTATTTAATCTTTTCTAAAAAGTTAAATATTTTATTATTTCGTTAATCAATTGTGAATTCTAATCATATATAATGAAAGAATTATTAGACTTGGATTAATTAACTTTTTAGACACAATATTTACAAAAAAAAAAAATTCAAATTTAAAAAAGAACCTATAACATTGATGTTTAAGATAGTAGTCAAAAGAACCTACCAAATTTGATATTCTAGTCTCAACAAAGCAGTCAAAATTTTTATACGAGGTCATCTCGGCAAAAATGGGTCTCATCCCCAAACTCCATTTTAAGCCAAACTCCATAATGGAGCTCCAGATCCAAACGAAGGATCATTCTAGACCAAAATCAACATTTCGGATCTAACTGCATTGACAAAATTTTCGTCCGAGCTCGTTTCTTTAGAATGTTGACTAAAGTCAAACTTAGACCTTAACTTGGAAGTTAAAATGCCTAATCACACAAACTCACATTGAAAATCTTGGGAGCCATGTCAACCATGATACTAGCCTAAAATGACTCTTCTAGAGCTGATAAAATCATCATAATTGGATTCTGAGGTAATCTTTGCAAGATTTTTAAAAAAATGACCGTTCAAGGTCTAAAAGCTCCAAGACACTAAAATTTGTATAAAAAACAAACAAACAGCCAGGTCAATAATCTATAGAGACACTCTAACAGGAATGACTTGGAGGTAATTTCAACTATTGAGTGGATATTTGAAAGGTACTTGCTTGTCATCCCACCGGCCCTGATCTTGTTAATTCCTTATATATGTTCCTGTTCTATTCTAGAACCATGACATTAAGACTTGAACTTCTTTCATTCCAGTTGTAATACATTAGTGGTTTGTACACGTGACAATCAAGTTTGGAGTGTTTATGAGACAGAATAAGTTATCCGCATTTATTTTATTAATAGATTAATTTCTGCATTTCTATTGTTATGTTTTTTGTTTTTTGTTTACTTATTTTGGTGGGATAGACAAGTTCCATCACATCCATATGTGGATCCTGACATAGACCTTGAATTCTTCAAAATTTTGAAAGTTTACATCACTAATGATCTTTCAAGTAATAGATTTGAAAGACGTATTCCTAGTATCATGGGACAACTCGTTGTACTTGGGGTGCTGAATTTGTCTCATAATGGATTGCATGGTCATATACAACTGTTTTATCGAAAAAAGTATTTTTGTAAATTTTTTGACCTTTTTAGAGTCGCCACTTAATTTTTTAAGAAAATTAAGAAAACTTGTATTTTCAAAAGACTTAACAGAAAAATCAATTGAAAATATTTTTAGGAGTTCAGTGATTCCTATTTATATTTTAGGAAGGTGTTAAGCACCTAAAATATCCGTTAATACGATTTTTCGACAACTAACTTATTTGGTTAAAATTTAACTTTAGGATAGCGATGAAAATACTTCTTCGAATTGTTTTGAAAGGTGAAGTACTAGTTTCAATATCTAAAATGAATTTGAATTTTTGCAAGGTTTATTTAAGATTTGCTTAAATTGTTAAATCTAAAGTGGTGTTTAGCAGGGATTTGGATTCTTTAACCCTAAATCAACGACAAATATAGCAGATAAAATAACGAAAAATAGAAGAGGGAGAAAGAAAATTGGGTCCAAATTCGAATTTTCTGTCTGCCTGAACCGATATTTGAACCCACCAGTTTTGGACCTTTGGCCCACTTCATCTGTACATGTCCTAAGTTCTAGCATAATAATAAGAAAAACTTTACAATGCTTAGGCCCAAAGAAAATGAAATACAACAAAAGCAAAAATAAGATCAAATATGGGCTTTTGACCCAAATTCTTCTATTCCTCCGATCTTCTTCAATTTCCTTCAAATCCTCATGCTAGTACGGCTTCAAAACTCTATCCACCGAACTTTAGGAATTGACTCGAGGGAAGAAATTTGAGCCTTTATGGCTCTCTGAAATGCAAGGGAAGAAACGAGTTCTTGGCGAACTCAAGGCCGATTTTACACATGCGGCAAAAAAAAAACAAATAAAACACGTAAGCCATACAATATTGACCAACTCGGTTCAACACAAAATGTGTATAACAATAAATCTATAATAATTTAGTAGCAAGCATTTTGGAAATAGAGAAGGCAATTTTATATAACTGCTGCCAAACAACATAAAGGAAATTAATCCATGCACACTTCCTATCAAATGAATTAACATTCCAAGACTCCCGAATTTAATACAATAGGCTACGAGAATATCGAAAAATCCAAAAGCTGCATACGATAGATAAAATGCCTTAATTGATTTATTATTATTATTATTATTATTATTATTATTATTATTATTATTTTCGAAGGGCACAGACAAACAGACTTTTATCCCTTAACTATCCTCGAACTCCTTATCACGTCTGACACCGCATCATCATATGGGAAGAAATAATAATGATACGAAATATCATTTAAAGCTTAGATGTGCTCAAACCTTCTATTAATTATAAAAGACAAAAGCAAAGAAGAAACATGTGAATAAAACTTATATTAAGGTTCCAGTGAACCAAACGAGAAAAGCTCAAAACCAAAAATAAGAAAATCATGGAGAAATAAATCTAGGCATCGTTTGGAGACGAGATAAATCAGAGACATACACTCGATCTCTTATTTGAACGACATGACGATTTTGATGAACAAATGAACACAACATCTAAACTCCCTATAGAGGGGGTTTCAAATTCAGCACAATGTTCACCAAAACACGGTAACCGCAGGCTCATTCAATTCTAAAAAAAAATATTTAAAATGCGTATATGTACTTGTATGCAGAAAGGTTGGGCCGGTCCACAATTTGGCATTTTATGAGCTACAGGAGAAGGAACTAAGAGATGTACAAGTCTAGATAAGTCCTCAAAATTTAACGAGATAAAGACAGCACCTTTGCTTGAAGAAAACAAACCAGCCATGCTTTGTCGAAAATTATCAGCCAAGATTTGCAATGATACAGAGAAAACTCAGCAAGTTATCAGAAACGCAAACCGCCTTGTTATCACATTCACACATGAATAAACCATATTAAAAGGCAGCCAACAGCATGAATGAACTAACAGCCCCAAAATGTTTAAGCTGTGCGAAACCAAACAGACCAGTGAACAAAATAGCTACGAATTTAAGGGATAACGAAAGCCGACGATATGCGCTTGATCGAGCGCTCAATCACTTAAAAGAAAGAAAAATAGAATGATACGAACAGATGCTTCAGAGATCAAAGAAACGAGAACAAACAACTTTGAACCCACCATACAAGCTCATCTGGACTGTGCAGAGAGCTACACTCAGCCAACACAAATAACTTGTAAGAAAACGCAGGGATGTCGAGTGGTTTACCTTACTTGGGGCAGCGAACGGGACTGAATGAGCTGAAGAGCGAGATATCCACCACAAAACTTAAGAACACAAGCAGCCAAACGAGAAAAATCCGAACGAAATGTTGAACTCAAACTTTGAAAATCATTGTCTCCTTTGTTACCGAGTACTGAATGAGTATTAAAATGTTTCCTCACACCCTCTTTCCTCAGTGAAATTTCTAGACCAAAGTTCTGATTGAGGTATCGAATCACTTTCACAACTCAGAAAGAAATCCTCCCCTTTATCTGTCTAAGCCTCTCAATCTTTTGCTGTTTTTAAAAATTTTGAATCTCCAAAAGCCAGCCTCCCCTTTGTTATTTTTTTTTTTAAATGTGTTCTCTGACTTTCTGCCTAAAATTTTCCGAGTAAGCTTTCAACGATAAAAAAAAATTCACACCCCAAAAAAAGAAAATCCCCTTTATCCAAGAACAATGGGAAGACATTTATAGAAGAAGAAAAACTAGGGTTCGTCCGTTTTGGGGGGAAAAAGGAGGGCCAAAATCGGGAATCCGCTTTGGTTCTCTTTTTTTTGAAATTCAAAACCTTTCCAACCAAACGAGAACACCTTTTCCAGAAATTTTTGACCTCAAGCTGGAAGTGGAAAAGAATAATAGACGCTTGGGATCGATCGGGCGTCCTTGCCAGCGACGTGGATCAATCTCGCTATATCAAGGACGATATGCGTGATCCTGCCACTGCCCAAAGTTGCTGCAATCGTACGACTGAGAAAAGATACGTTGAGACGCGTTTGGTGTCGCTAGCCTTGGCTGCACTCGCGGGTGCCGCCCACGCGACGGATTTTCGTCACATTTATTCTCTCCGTGAAGGGGTCGAACAGAAGGGGTCTGTTTGCTGGGCTTTCTTTTGGTGAAGAAGAGAAAAGGGGTTGGATCGGATTTTCTGGGTTATTTGGGAATAGTGGGCTGGGCTGACTGGATTAAAAGAATGGGCTATTTGAAAAAGGGATTTGGGGCGGCTGGTTTCGTTATGGAAATTCAAAAGTGGGCTGATTTTGAAAAGGAAAAGGGTCTGGAGGTTATTAGATTATTCTTTAAAAATAAAATGGGCTGGCAAGGGAGAAGTTGGGCAGCTGGAAATTTTAAGAAAATGGGCTCAACTTATACATATTGGAATAAATTACAACTGCAATTAATACTAGAGAATCAATTAGCGGGATTAAATTTCAAATTTAGCCGAATTGAGCTTGATTAGCAAATGCGACTAGGATCTAATAAAAATGAATCAACATTTTAATTAATGAGGTTCTTAATTTTAACAAGATAAAATAGTTATTACAACATATGACTCAAAATGTAAACCAACAATTCAGACAAAATTAGTTTAATACAATATTAAATAAAATTCAAAATCCATCTTGAAACGATTTCAAATATTTATAAAATAAACTAATTACATAAAACAAATAACTTAATTAAACTATAACAAGTCAAACCGATAAATTTACTATAAATTAAGGATCCAAACTACAATCTACTAAAACTAATTCAAAAAGGCGTCAAGTAAAACTAAAATCTGTTTGAGACGATTTTCAATATTTATAAAACAAAACTAATTATATAAAACATATTTACTACTTGAAATTATAAAGCTACTACAATTACTTTAAAATAACTTGAAAAACATTTTCAATTTTATATAGCTAGTTATTTTAGATCGTTTGAAATTGAAGAAGCTCGACAATTAATTATTATCGGGGAGGGTCAAAATTGGGTGTCAACAACTGTCCCTCATTTTACTTGGATTGATGCAAGAAATTCGAGGAAAATGAAATTGACTAACCCGATTTTGACCGACCACACATTCATCTTTGGAAAAAGGGATTTGGTGCGGACTTTGGGAATTATGGCCGAACCCCGGAAATGGGTTTCCTACATATCTCAGGCTATATTAGAATTCAGGCCACTTGTAGTTCGATACGCTAGATTTAACGCATGATTTTGAAAGAATTCAAAAGCCACCTCGACACTGGATTATGAGGGGATCGAAATGCTTGGGAGTAAGATTTAAGAGGGAATGTTGGAGTACAACCGAGTTTTCAACATCAAGCTCGCCTAAATATCCTTAAACCTTAGGAATCAGGCTGCTTGTATTTCGACTCTATCGATTGAAAAGGAAATCTATTATGCTAGATAACCTTCGGTTCTGGATGAGTGACAAATAAAGTCGAGTATGAAAAAGAGGCTTGCAACCTCTTAGCCATGAAGGTGGATCTCTTCACATCCATAGATAAGAACTTACACGGACATAATTTCCAAAACTCTTGGCGCATTGTCACTCAGGTTGGAAACTTGCTTCCGGCAGATACCAAATTTCCGGATGCAAAACCGAAACTGGCAAAAGCCAAAGAAAAACCCACATGCCTTAAGATAGGGGTGTAGTTTGATTGTGGTGGAAGTCTCTCCTCTTCTCGCGTCCTAAGAGTTTGACATTCCTCTTTGGACTATGTCCCAGTTCGCTGCTAAGAAATATTTCCACGTTGTGATGCATCCCTTTTGATGTCGTCCGCACCTGTATTTTTTTTTTTGAGAATTCATCCTTTCGGATGCTCTCGACAAAGGCTGAGATAAAACTCATTAGTATAAAATTGCAATTCAAATGGGAGATAGTGTCTTTTACCGCGTGGACACTTAGTTGTTCTCCTTCAGCATTTGACGTCAACTCGATCGGTTTGACGTAAAGCAAATAAAGCTTACGTCTTATGCTTGCAATATAATCTTCAATGTACTCTTCATTTGATGTCGAAATAAGTAAATGCTGATGCAGTGTTGATATTTCTTTTGATGTCGTCTTCGATGGTTTACTTTTATCAAAATAAAAGAATGCAGTTGACGTTGAGGGGTAAATATTTCTCTTGACATGCACGATTCTTTCTCTGGCAGTGCATGATTTCTTGCGGGGCATGAATATCTTTTCGCGATGCGTGATCTCTTGCAGGGTATAAAATCTTCCCGCGATGCATAGATTCTTCGAGGTAACTTATTTGTTTACTTTGTTATTGATATAATGTTGCATTTTTTTCATAGCATACTTCCGCCAAACGGCAAGTAGTTTGCATTAGGAAAACAGAAGTTACGTGGCTTTCCACGGCTTCTTTCAGAAATACACTAAAGTTCTTTTAGAAGTATCAAACGAATAGTTGGAACGCAGTCATCCGACGTAGTTTGGTAGCTTCACCCCGTTGTCTGTCCGACTCGGGTAACCGTCGATTTGAAGCCTATTCTAGTAAGCCTAAGATAGAGCGAAATCAAAACTAAAAATTAAGCATTAGCCTAAGACAGATTAATACCCAAGGTGTATTAAATCCATTTAGTAAAAAACCGCCATAACCGTGTCCAAGGTCTCCGACCTCATGCCACATCATTTTATTTGACATTTGAATAATGTACGTGTGAAAACCAATTTGGGGTGGGTAAACTTAACTAGTTTCTATTTTGTAGATATGGATCGTTTTCCAAGGTTCGATATGATCATAGCGGCGCCGTCCCAACTCAAAATGTGGTATGACAGTCTCGAAGGGGATCATAGGAGAACCCTCAACAAATACGTGGGTGCTCTGACAGAGTTGATCAACATGAACGGTTGACCAGAACTAGTTGAGGTCCTCACGGGGTATTGGGATAACCAACGAATGGTGTTCCGATTTGGAACCGTTAAGATTACCCCAACTTTTGAGGAGATCAGAGACTGCATAGACACAGTAGGTACTGGATAGAAAGAAAGGTAAGGAAACAAGAAGACATTTTCATCCCTAATAAGCCTTTCGTAGAAGATATTGCGGACTGGTTCGGGTTGGGAAAAAAAATTTCCTACTGGTGTCAAGAATCCCACATATCATTCAGATACCTTTATATCAGATTTGGACATGCGAGCATCTACGCCACTTACAACCGAGAGTTTAAGGTTTCCTACAGAGAGTGGAACGGAATTCGTCCTCTAGCATTTGCTGTAGCGTTGTTGGGAACGATAGTCTTCTCGCATGGCCCAAGTCTGAGCATCAATACCGAGTTATAACACTCGTACACACTCTATTCAAAGCGTACGAGAACCAAGGGCAAGTGAAATACTATCATGTTGCTTCGGTCATATTGTCCGACATGTATCGAGCCCTGGAAAAGTGCAAAGAGGGCATCGATACTTCCAAGGGTGCAACCTACTCCTTCAATGGTGGATTCTGAGCCACTTGGCAAAGGGTGTTGGGACTCAGAAGTTGCATACTCTCGACAACAAGAACACTCTCAAAGATTTAAATGATATGTTGTACTGGGCAAATATGGATAATCGGAGAACGAGGGGGAGATGGGCTCAGATTTTCTCCGAATTGAGAGAAGAAGATCTCCAATGGATGCTCGATCACTTCATCTCTAAAGAAGTCGTCGTGGAGAGCCGCAGACAGCTTGTGCTTCCTCTACCAGGTATTCAGGGAATTCGCACTTATGCACCCTTTCGAGTCTTGCGACAATTTGGGAAGAGACAGACTGTACTTGAAGAGACGTACTATGGCGCTTATGTATACGATATTGGAGACGGATAGGGTGCACGAAGCGTCTAAAACGTTCAGAGAATGGAAAGGTGCCAAGCGGATGGATAAAGACACCATTGCCCCAGACCGATTCAACGCTGGATATGATGAGGGTTACAAAGAATGGCTGAAAGACAACATACAAAAAATCTCCTCCCCAACCCCGCGTAGCTTTCGCAGTGTAACAGACAAAGAAGTCAAAGCAGTGGTCGAGCTACGAGAGGTAAAAAGAGAAGCCCAAGAAATGTACGTTAAGTTTGTCGAGAACCAAGATGCTCTTGAGAAGGAGACTCAAGAGGTGGAAAGACTGAGACGTGGTTACGATGACTTCGACTCAATGGTCAAAGATAAGATTGAAAGGATGCGATACAAAAGCTGGGAGGACAAAGCACGCCTGGGTGAAGGATTCTTGTTGATGCTACGACATATGTTTTAGCAATACAAGACTCAGGAAAATAGCGACGGAGCAGGGCCATCTGGGACGACGTAGTGGACTTCGCCCCTGTGCGTGTTTTTCTACTTGTATTTTGTCAATTTAGCCCCTGCGTGGGTCTTTCCTTTTATATTTGTTTTGTTTCCCCTTGTGAACACAAAATATTTCATTTGTGAATTTTGTTTGGGGGGTTTGATTATATGGTTCAAATTCACGCGTACATCATTCAAATGCGCTAGGCCTATCCTTGGCACAAAAGGGTCCCCCGTATGTTTAGGATGCAATTATATGTTTTAACTATTTATGTGCTATGTTGCTGTGAATGAGGATATCAGAGATTCACTCCTTTCCAGAAATTTCCAAAAAGAAAAAATACAAGTAACTGTTACAAAATGTCCGGCCAAAATTTTGCGAGTCTTAAGTTTCTCACTCAAAAGACACCTCCCATATCACAAATCCTAAAACGTTACTCTACTGTCTTAGGAAAAGCAAAGCACTGCTATGGGAAAGGGTAAGAATGTCAAGAGAGAACTTACAGGAGAAGAGTTACAGAGAAAGATAGAACAGATCACACGGGAAATTCAAGAGGTCAGAGAAGAAGGACTCAGGGTCGAACTTGCCACATCAGTCTACAAGGCTGCAACTGTGACGCTGGATGAGGATCTGACATCAAAGATGAAGAGGAAGCAAGACTTCGAGATAGAGACAGAGGACTTGAGTGAGAAATTAGACATGCTTCGACTGAAGGTGCAAGAAAGAGAAGCGAGAGAGGCGAGGATAGAGTCGGAAACCGCCATTTTGTTAGCCAGAAATGCGGCACTAGATGAGGAGCTGACATCAGAAATGGCGGAATTCATTACTATGAAGGAAAGAATGTCTGCATTAAGGAAGAAGAACAAGGCATTCCACCATAACATGATGGACAAACTCCAGAAAATGCGCGGAAAATACTCTATCTGCGAGCAAGAGGCTAGTGGTGGTCCAGATGACACTCATCCTGGAGCGATTGGCGGAGACATTTACGAGAAAACCGTCTACAAGCCTCCATTTCTAGGCCATCTGAGAGGAGGAGACAGATTGATCACTCTTCCGGCCTACGAGCCGACACATCGTGTGGGGTCGAGGGTCATGACTTGTGCTTTTTTGTATGAGCATCTTGGATGGGCACCTGAGGAAGGGTCATTTTCATTTTTTGAGCAAGAAAACTATTCGAAAGTGTGTGCCTTCCACCCAAATCAACGAGGACACACTATAGAGGAATGCGCGCAACTGAAAATGAGGATCTGCCACCAGATCGACGTTGGGGATATCCCGCACATGTGGGGTAATAATATCGTTCTCACTTACGATCCGTTAGAGCCAATTGAGCGCACTCAGTTGCCATTACTTAACCCCTTTCAAAGAAGCTATGTTGCATATCTACATGGAATTGGTCAAGAATGGGGTGTTAGCCTCCATCTACGATGATGACAGATGCCTCGATCCCGTTAGGGGAGAAGTCTTCAAACCTTGTGCTTATCATAATGCCATAGACCATATCCTTTCAAGGTGTCTTGGATTTCGCTACGACCTCGAATCCCTCGTCAATATGGGAAAGATTCGAGTCAAGTTTGTTCCTCGTGACTAATATGGCAAACGAGAAGAAGAATGACTATGATGCACTCATTAATTTTATCTTTAAAGCTTTGTTGCCTTTCAATTTCCATTGTAGCAGTTCTGAATGAATGTAATAAAAATTAATGTGTTATTTCCTACTCGAACTACGTTGGACCTGAATTCTCCTTATGAGATATGTAGGCAGCCTTCCAAGGCCCGGCCCCTATCTTTAAAAAATTTCATTCTCCCCCCTTATGGTACAAGGAAATGTGAAACCAGATCAACGGACATCAAAAAGCAGCTGCAAGAAGACCGCAGCTCAACATGATTTAGCCTTTCTGAGACAGTGTCGAACTAAAAAGCAAGTAAACTCCTGCTTGTTAAAAAATTTGTTTCCGTCCTTAATATCCTCAAAAATAACAACTTGTGTGTTTATCTGCTCTCTGTATGATGTTACGCATTTCGTATTCCGAATCTAAACTAACAAATTTGCCTTTGAGTTGTTTTCCTCCTCAGGTATTTTGAAAACTGATCTGTGTTGATTAAGCTGGTAGATCATCCCTACTTTACCAGATCAAAAGGTCCCGCAGATTCCTTCCCTAGACAAGACTCAGACAGAGGAAAGACAGTTATGGGAGATAGTAACGAAGAAGTAAGTCTCACCGACGTTGTGATGGCTCAACCCACTATAAAGACCAGAATTAGTTGATTCTGCAATTAATGCAACAAATTGCGAAAATGAGTGTAGAGATGCAGAGAAGACAGGATTTGCCTCCCCAGCAGAGTCGCCATTTCTGTTTTATCAAAAAAAAAAAAATTTGTAAGATTTTCAACTTTTTTAGAGTCGCCACTTAATTTTTTAAGAAAAATCAAAAAAACTTGTATTTTCAAAAGACTTAACAGAAAAATCAATTGAAAACATTTTTAGAGGTTTGGGAATTCAAAGTATATTTTAGAAAGATGTTAAGCACTTAAATTATTCGTTAATACGATTTTCCAGCAACTAACTTATTTGGCTAAAATTTAACTTTAGGATAGCAATGAAAATACTTCTTCGAGTTGTTTTGAAAGGTGAAGTACTAGTTTCAATATCTAAAATGAATTTGAATTTTTGCAAGATTTATTTTAGATTTGCTTAAATCGTTAAAAATAAAGTGGCGTTTCACAGGAATTTGGATTCTTTAACCCTAAACCAACGACAAATAAAGCAGATAAAATAACGAAAAATAGAAGAGGGAGAAAGAGAATTGGGTCCAAATTCAGATTTTCTGTCTGCCTGGACCGATATTTAGACCCACCTGTTTTGGACCTTTGGCCCACTTCATCTGTACATGTCCTAAGTTCTAGCATAATAATAAGAAAAACTTTACAAGGCTTAGGCCCAAAGAAAATGAAATACAACAAAAGCAAAAATAAGATCAAATATGGGTTTTGACCCAAATTCTTCTATTCCTCCGATCTTCTTCAATTTCCTTCAAATCCTCATGCTAGTTCGGCTTCAAAAATCTGTCCACCGAACTTAAGGGATTGACTCGAGGGAAGAAATTCGAGCCTTTATGGCTCTCTGAGATGCAATGGAAGAAACGAGTTCTTGGCGAAGGCGAACTCAAGGCCGATTTACACATGCGGCAAAAAAAAACAAATGAAACACGTAAGCCATACAATATTGACCAACTCGGTTCAACACAAAATGTGTATAACAATAAGTCTATAATAATTTAGTAGCAAGCATTTTTGAAATAGAGAAGGCAATTTTATATAACTGCTGCCAAACAACATAAAGGAATCCATGCACACTTCCTATCAAATGAATGAACATTTCAAGACTCCCGAAATTAATACAATAAGCTAAGAGAATATCGAAAAATTCAAAAGCTGCATACGATAGATAAAATGCCTTTATTGATTTATTATTATTATTATTTTCGACACAGACAAACAGACTTTTATCCCTTAACTATCCTCGAACTCCTTATCACGTCTGACACCGCATCATCATACGGGAAGAAATAATAATGATACGAAATATAATTTAAAGCTTAAATGTGCTCAAACCTTCTATTAATTATAAAAGACAAAAGCAAAGAAGAAACATGTGAATAAAACTTATATTAAGGTTCCATACAGTGAACAATTTTACATTTTCTTGTCACACACTTATTATTTTTTTTTCTACATCTCAACAAAGAAAGGCTTAAACCTTACGATATTACGCGCCGACCAGTAGAGGGAAAGTAAAATTGGAATATGAGAAAGAAGCGACCAAACGAGAAAAGCTCAAAACCAAAAATAAGAAAATCATGGAGAAATTAATCTAGGCATGGTTTGGAGACGAGATAAATCAGAGACAACATTAGATCTGTTATTTGAACGACATGACGATTTTGATGAACAAATGAACACAACAACATCTAAACTCCCTATTGAGGGGGTTTCAAATTCAGCACAATGTTCACCAAAACACGATAACCGCAGGCTCATTCAATTCTAAAAAAAATATATTTAAAATGCGTATATGTACTTGTATACAGAAAGGTTGGGCCGGTCCACAATTTGGCATTTTATGAGCTACAGGAGAAGGAACTAAGAGATGTACAAGTCTAGATAAGTCCTCAAAATTTAACAGATAAAGACAACACCTTTATTTGAAGAAAACAAACCAGCCATGCTTTGTCGAAAATTATCAGCCAAGATTTGCAATGATACAGAGAAAACTCAGCAAGTTATCAGAAACGCAAACCGCCTTGTTATCACATTCACACATGAATAAACCATATTAAAAGGCAGCCAACAGCATGAATGAACTAACATCCCCAAAATGTTTAAGCTGTGCGAAACCAAACAGACCAGTGAACAAAATAGCTACGAATTTAAGGGATAACGAAAGCCGACGATATGCGCTTTGTCGAGCGCTCAATCACTTAAAAGAAAGAAAAATAGAATGATACGAACAGATGCTTCAGAGATCAAAGAAACGACAACAAACAACTTTGAACCCATCATACAAGCTCATCTGGACTGCGCAGAGAGCTACACTCAGCCAACACAAATAACTTGTAAGAAAACGCAGGGATGTCGAGTGGTTTACCTTACTTGGGGCAGCGAACGGGACTGAATGAGCTGAAGAGCGAGATATCCACCACAAAACTTAAGAACACAAGCAGCCAAACGAGAAAAATCCGAACGAAATGTTGAACTCAAACTTTGAAAATCATTGTCTCCTTTGTTACCGAGTACTGAATGAGTATTAAAATGTTTCCTCACACCCTCTTTCCTCAGTGAAATTTCTAGACCAAAGTTCTGATTGAGGTATCGAATCACTTTCACAACTCAGAAAGAAATCCTCCCCTTTATCTGTGTAAGCCTCTCAATCTTTTGCTCTTTTTAAAAATTTTGAATCTCCAAAAGCCAGCCTCCCCTTTGTTAATTTTTTTTTTTAATGTTTTCTCTGACTTTCTGCCTAAAATTTTCCGACTAAGATTTCAACAAAAAAAAATTTCACTCCCAAAAAAAAGAAAATCCCCTTTATCCAAGGACAATGGGAAGGCATTTATAGAAGAAGAAAAACTAGGGTTCGTCCGTTTTGGGGGGAAAAGGAGGACCAAAATCGGGAATCCGCTTTGGTTCTTTTTTTTTTTTGAAATTCAAAACCTTTCCAACCAAACGAGAACACCTTTTCCAGAAATTTTTGACCTCAAGCTGGAAGTGGAAAAGAAAATAGACGCTTGGGATCGATCGGGCGTCCTTGCCAGCGACGTGGATCAATCTCGCTATATCAAGGACGATATGCGTGATCCTGCCACTGCCCAAAGTTGCTGCAATCGTACGACTGAGAAAAGATACGTTGAGACGCGTTTGGTGTCGCTAGCCTTGGCTGCACGCGCGGGTGCCGCCCACGCGACGGATTTTCGTCACATTTATTCTTTCCGTAAAGGGGTCGAACAGAAGGGGTCTGTTTGCTGGGCTTTCTTTTGGTGAAGAAGAGAAAAGGGGTTGGATCGGGTTTTCTGGGTTATTTGGGAATAGTGGGCTGGGCTGACTGGATTAAAAGAATGGGCTATTTGAAAAAGGGATTTGGGGCGGCTGGTTTCGTTATGGAAATTCAAAAGTGGGCTGATTTTGAAAAGGAAAAGGGTCTGGAGGTTATTAGATTATTTTTTAAAAATAAAATGGGCTGGCAAGGGAGAAGTTGGGCAGCTGGAAATTTTAAGAAAATGGGCTCAACTTATACATATTGGAATAAGTTACAACTGCAATTAATACTAGAGAATCAATTAGCGGGATTAAATTTCAAACTTAGCCGAATTGAGCTTGATTAGCAAATGTGACTAGGATCTAATAAAAATGAATTAATATTTTAATTAATGAGCTTCTTAATTTTAACAAGATAAAATAGTTATTACAACATATGACTCAAAATGTAAACCAACAATTCAGACAAAATTAGTTTAATACAATATTAAATAAAATTCAAAATCCATCTTGAAACGATTTCAAATATTTATAAAATAAACTAATTACATAAAACAAATAACTTAATTAAGCTATAACAAGTCAAACCGATAAATTTACTATAAATTAAGGATCCAAACTACAATCTACTAAAACTAATTCAAAAAGGCGTCAAGTAAAACTAAAATCTTTTTGAGACGATTTTCAATATTTATAAAACAAAACTAATTATATAAAACATATTTACTACTTGAAATTATAAAGCTACTACAATTACTTTAAAATAACTTGAAAAACATTTTCAATTTTATATAGCTAGTTATTTTAGATCGTTTGAAATTGAAGAAGCTCGACAATTAATTATTATCGGGGAGGGTCAAAATTGGGTGTCAACAACTGTCCCTCATTTTACTTGGATTGATGCAAGAAATTCGAGGAAAATGAAATTGACTAACCCGATTTTGACCGACCACACATTCATCTTTGGAAAAAGGGATTTGGTGCGAACTTTGGGAATTATGGCCGAACCCCGGAAATGGGTTTCCTACATATCTCAGGCTATATTAGAATTCAGGCCACTTGTAGTTCGATACGCTAAATTTAACGTACGATTTTGAAAGAATTCAAAAGCAACCTCGACACTAGATTATGAGGGGATCGAAATGCTTGGGAGTAAGATTTAAGAGGGAATGTTGGAGTACAACCGAGTTTTCAACATCAAGCTCGCCTAAATATCCTTAAACCTTAGGAATCAGGCTGCTTGTATTTCGACTCTATCGATTGAAAAGGAAATCTATTATGCTAGATAACCTTCGGTTCTGGATGAGTGACAAATAAAGTCGAGTATGAAAAAGAGGCTTGCACCTCTTAGCCATGAAGGTGGATCTCTTCACATCCATAGATAAGAACTTACACGGACATAATTTCCAAAACTCTTGGCGCATTGTCACTCAGGTTGGAAACTTGCTTCCTGCAGATACCAAATTTCCGGATGCAAAACCAAAACTGGCAAAAGCCAAAGAAAAACCCACATGCCTTAAGATAGGGGTGTGGTTTGATTGTGGTGGAAGTCAATTCTCTGCTCGCGTCCTAAGAGTTTGACATTCTTCTTTGGACTATGTCCCAGTTTGCTGCTAAGAAAAACTCACCCACAATCATCTCTTGTAGTCTTAAAACTCACCCACAATCATCGCGGAGGATGCATCCCTCAAGGACCTCAATTTGATACATTTGAGAAATATTCATTTGAAGGCAATAGTGGATTTCCAATTCCGAAAGGTTGTGGCAATTATCTGTGCCAGAGACAAATTTTATCGTATCTGCACTAGATGATCAAGAAAGTAATTCTGAATCTCTCAAAGATTTTTGGAAAGTTACTCTTATTGTGGACTATGTATTGGACTATCCATAGTATATTTCATGATCTCAAATGGAAATCCGAGATGGATTACAGTTACCAATCGGGAAAGATTTGATCTCAGAACTTCAGGTATTCAAGTTAATATTTATGTTGCTCTTATATTTCAATGATTTTATATTGCTCCTTCAGACTTAAAATATCTTTGTTTAGGATTAAAGTCAAACTATAATTTGATGTTTGTGTAAAAATAAAAATCAGACACAACTAAACAAATTCGAACATGCAGATTTAACTCCTCTAATTTGGTGGAATGCTCATTGAAGATAGAATAATATCATAAGCTTTCTTTATCTCCTTTTAATTAACTTTGGAAAATGTAATATTATGACCTTTGATGATATCAAGTTATGTATCACATTGATGTATTCAATGAATTGTATAAATTAAAAATGTATCCATAATCTAATCTCTACTAACTGTTATGTGGTTTTTAGACTCACTAAATTATTATCTTATCAATAGATTCAATTATGAGAACCAGTAATGTTTGCAAGTATAAAAGTCCCAAAATAAGGCACAGTTATCAAACAGGGAAATAACTGCAAGGAAATTTCTGGTTCTAACATGCTCTAAAGTTTTTAAATTATTCAACAAGAAAATGAAATTGACTTTGTGAAATCACTATCAATAGTTGTACCGATGTTGATAGATTTTAAATTTTTTAAAAGTTTGGACATCAACAATCTATACCAAAAATATCACTTAAGTTGGTTGAATGACTTTATACGTGGATCAGAATGAGTAACTTTTTTTATTACACAACAAAGAAAGTGGCTTTCTAAGATAATTATCAATAGTTGAGTGACAATGTGAGAAATCAACTCAAACTTGACGTGAACTCTATGAATTCTCATGACTAGTCATATCACTTTACCTAAACTCAAACTAGCACAGACTATATTAGAGATAATAATCTAGTCTTAAAATTGAAAATCGAGAACCAAACATGTCTGCATCCGAATTCGGAGAAAATATATTTCCCTTTAGTCTCTAATTAGTTTTCGCAAACAGAAATAAGCCTATAGCTCATTAAGTAATTGTGTGTGTATGTGCGCGTGCGTGTGTGTTGAATTGATTCATTTTTTTTTGTGCGTGTTTTGTTCTTTATATTTTGATCTCATTGATGAAAATTGTGATTTCATGACTAGCTGCATAGGGTTAACCAAAAAATTTGAATTGCAGGAAGAGAGTTGTGAAACATGCAAAGAAAATGGAATTCACTTGCAAGAAGAAATAGTTATAGACATCCTCAGCAAGCTACTTGTGCGGTCTCTTCTTCAACTTAAATGTGTTGCAAGGCTTTGGATGACATTGATATCCGATCCTTACTTTACGATGAAGCATTTAAATCATGGGAAGAATAACCAACATTCCCCTAAAGTTCTTGTTCTTAACAGCAAGTTTCCCTCGCATTCTTCTTCTTTATCAGCGGTTCAACTGGTTGAGGATGTCCAAAAACATGATTGGCCTTCTAACCATAGGACATGAAGGTTCAGAATGTATTTTTGTTATGATGGCTTGGCTCTTATCAAGGTTCGTGATTGTCCTTGTTACGAGCACCACATCTTTTGCTATGGAACTCCTGCACAAGAGAATCAGTAGTACTTCCTCATAATGAATTTTCACTGATAAATGATTATACTTGTGGATTGGGATATAACTCAATTAGTAGTGACTATTGTTAGTTGACTGATTCAAAAGTTTGATGTCGTTATTGAAAGTAATTTTTGGAGTCTTTTATGTTTCCAAGTAACTAACTCTAGGAGACCTAATAGTTGATGCTAGTCAGTTAGCAGGTCATGGATTAGTGCTAAACTAGTGTCCTATTATTTTTTTTATAGATTTATTGCTTTCCAAGTACTATTTAAAGACTTGTATTGAATAGAAGAAAAGATCAAGTTTTCTCTCTATTTCTTAATATCTTATTCGAATAGTTGTTCATCTCTTTTGCCAATATTTTTGGTATCTGAGCATAACTCCAGATTTGATATCCATCCTTTTCTCAAGCAAGGATTGGTATAGTAAGAGCGAAAAGCAGTGAAATATGTGCTGTTTTTTTTTTCTTTAATGAGAAATCGGAAAATTTCCATGGCAAGAAACGGTACAACAACTTCGTTGCAACCCCTAATTTTCAATTTTGAAAGGGAAAAATTATCAGTTTTGGAGTCAAAATATTAAGACTTTTCAAGTCTCAATAACTATGGGATATAGTTGAGACTGCAATTCAATAGGGGAATATAAACTAGCTAAGAGGACATCCGAAGAGAGACTCAGAAGCTCTGTTCACGATCCAAAAAGCTCTTGATGATTAATTATTTTTCTCGTATATCAGCAGCTGAGACTTCCAAACAAGCATGGGAGATCCAAAAACAACAATACTTTGGATATGATAAGGTAATTATTAATAAATTACTAATTCTGTGACATGATATTGAAACATTATTCATGAACGAAAATGACTTTGTGCAAGGATATTTGTCTAGAACATCTGCTATTGTTAGTAAGATGAGGTCCTTGGTGAGAAAATTGGTAATCATATTGTTGTGTCTAAGGTGTTGAGAAGCTTAACCACCAAATTTGGGCATGGTGTTGCTACGATTGAGGAGTCTAAGGACATATCTACCTATTCTTTCAATCAATTAATGAGTTTCTTACTAGTTCATGAAGATAGGTTAAATAGGTCCCGTAAGAAAATTCAAGAGAAGGCATTCCAGTTTAAGTGGGAGTTTTCCTTCAAGGGAAAACCAGGAAACTCAGCAAGACGTGGACATGACAAAGACAATTTCTGTGGTCGAGGGCGTGGTGGCAGCAACAGAGGTAGAAACTAAGTTGGTGAATTCCGTTAGTACAAGAGCAATATTCAATGTCAATAAGGTAAGAAATTTGGGCACAAAGAAGTTGATTGTCAGACTAAGCGAAAAGATGAGCATAATGAAGCCAATTTCACACAAAAAGTGGAAGAAGAAAGCGAGTTATTTATGACTAATTCCCCAATAATTGGAAATATGAATGATGTATCGTTCATTGATAGCGGATGTTCAAATCACATATCAAGTTCGAAGTTTCTATTAAGGGTCTGTTTGGAAAGCCACCTGGTAATTGGAATTGGTGTAATTACTAGGATAGTAATTATCAGCCTAGTAATTACACAGTCTCGTAATTACACTGACCTGTTTTGTTGCCACAATATAATTACACCTGTCCAGATTGGATGCTACAATGTAATTACACATGTTGTGTTTGGATGCACAATTGCAATCATAAAATTATATTAAATTTTAAAAATAAAAATTAACTATTTAAAATTTATACTGTACAAATAAGTAACTTTATAAATAATATTAAATCAAATATTTAATATATATAATCTTTTTGAAAATATATTTCTTAATAAACATATGTTCTTAACTAATATTATGGAAAAACTATTGATTTACATTTTTTCAAATTAATATATTTCAATTGAATTGATCATTAAAACTAAAAGTATGAAGTTTCTATGAACATCGTGAAATGCATGCTTAATAAAAAAAAGATTAGTATACAAATAATATGTCATAAATTATTAAATATTCGACAAAAAATAATCTATCAAGTCTAATTAAAAAATAACTTGATATTTGAATTCAATATTACTGAAACAAATGAAACTGAAAATATAACATAAGTTATAAATTCAAAACAAAAAAATTAACATAATACTCTTATAGCAAATTTCAACATAGAATACATAAATATGATTTTTTTTTATTTTTTTTTAAAAAGGTAAGTCTATAAACTTATTTAACAATAAATTACATTTTAATTTAAAATTAGAATACTAATAAAATTATGCTAATTAAAAAATAAGCATGACATAAATAAATAGATAATACGAAAAAAATTGCATAGAATCACGTGAAGTAAGCTTGAGAATGAGTAGAAAATGAAATATAATTATATAAAATATAAAATAAATTTCTAAATTTTTTAGAATAATAATAAAAAAATAGTACTTAAAATAATAGAAGTGAAAAAAAATGAAAAAAATTATAAATAGAATTAAAAAAAAAAAAGAAGTAATCAACTAGTAATTACACCTTGTTATCAGCAATTCACAACCTATGCCTCTGAATTGGAGAGTGCAATTAACCGCCGCCAATTACACCACTTATACTACTAGAAAAACTCATTATATGGGGATTTTCATGGAAATTTTTAAACAAAATCGGCAGGTATCAAAGTTTGTTGCGAATTTTTCTATCAATCAAAATTCATTGAAAATAAGCTTGTAGATAATTATTACCTGCGGATTTTTAAAATCCCTAGATATGTTATCTGGGGATATTAATTTCGCATTGTAATTTACCTACAATTTTTTTCACAAGATATTCTGAAAATTCACAAGTAATTTTTGGTAAAAAATTGTGAGATGAGAAGTGATTAATTATTTTATTGTCTTTTGTTTTCTCTATATTTAATTTGTTTTTCATTGTTCTATCTATGTCTATTTTTCTCTATATTTAATTTGTTTATCCCCCAATTTAATTAACTTAATAGTACCTCTATTTGTTTTCTTTATATTTAATTTGTTTTTCTCCCCAATTTAATTAATTTAAGGAAAAATATATTTGACAAGACAACTTTTTAGTGTGACTTGACACGAGCAATAAATTTTAGGTATTTTCGTAATTTAGCTGAAAAGTTAAGGGTGATTGGGTAAGTTTAATTATTTCTTGTACCCAAAATTATCCTCAAAAGTAAAATTACTACTCTTTAAAAGTAAAACCACTTCTGAAAAGTTCAACCTGTAATTATTGTTTTTCAATTCACACTGCCCAAGAGGTGACTGATAAAACTTATATGAGACTCCATTTATATTATGTCATGTGAAAAGTGTTGGGTCCCATTTCAAAAAATAACCCAAATTGATTTTTTATTCTCTTCTTTTAACGATTTTTTCTTTCTTACCTTTTTTTTACTTCTTTTTCTTTGACTTTTCTTTTCTAATTAATGTTCCAAATTTCTCTACTTCCATACTTATATAATTTTATTCATGAAATATATGAAATCCAAAAAAGAAATATTCATTCTATTTCTAACATTTTAATATTATTTTTCCATCTCAAAATTAATTATTTATATTACTAAAAATAGTTACATAAAATTATTTGTTAATTCACAAAAATGTAATTAATTACAATTTTTTTAATTATATTATAACATTTTTTTCTTTTTGTAAGTGTAAATAAAATTTATAAATTTTAAAAATTAAATGTAAATTAGTAAAAATATTATTTTATTTATGATTTCTTTCGAAATTTGTAAAAAAAGATAGACTATTAATATGGAAAACAAAGTATAAAATTAATTTATTCTTTTATTCTTCTCAAAAATTTCAGAATTCCAAAAGCACTTAAATCCATCAAATATCTTCAAAAAAGAAAATATAACGGAAAGAACATTAATGTTCTTGACAAACAATTACATAAGTTTTGATACTAATTTCATGAAATTTAAAAAAACGGAAAGCATCCATAAATACCTATATAAATACATATTCTTTTCGTCAATTTATACGATATTTTTTATTCTTGAAATTCAATCTAGGTGAAATTTTCATCACTTTAACTTTTTTAATTTTTCTTGCTATTTGATTTTTCCGGACTTCTCAAAAATTACGATACTATAAACTTTTGATAAGGTCTATATAGGATCCTTCAAAAAACTAAATTATGCATTATCTAAGAACTTAATCATTTTAAAGAAATATGATAAATTATTTACAACGATTTTACTATTTTCTTACAATATTAAATATTTAACGACGATATATTAAAATGTCTTGTTAATATTTGATTTAAATAAACATAATAAATTAAATTACGAGTCATATCAACAAGAAAGAGCACTATCAGCATTATCAAAATAAAAGTATAAATTAAACTACGAAGTAAATCAATAAAATTTGATTACCATAAAGAGAAACACATGAATACTAACAAAGTGAACAATAATTATTTTTTTCAATTTTGAAGAAGGTTATATATAAAATCATTACGGATCATTTAATAAAATAATAGAATGAAAAATTTATCCTAAAAAATCAATGTCTAATCTTTTATCAACGAACACACAAATTATGATATATGCATGATCAAGTTATAATTGTGTAATACAATTAGTTATGGTATATGTCAATCTTTGATCAATATATCTTCGCATTTTAAAGGTTATTAAACTATATTTATTGATAATATTTCATTTTAAATTTTCTTGATATTCATTAAACAACTGATATAAAGAGACTAAATAAATTTTCTTTCGTAATTATGACCAAATGTTATTGCAACGCGGATGATTAAAGTTTAAACGAATAGTCAATAGGTCACAAGTTCGAATCTAGATTAGGTCCCAATTTTAAGTATATTTTTGTAAAATTAGACTCTTTGAAGCTTTTAGGATTTAAATAATTTTTAATTTTTTTGTTTTTGGTAAATAAGATTGTAAAAGTATATATTTGGATCCTTTTCACAAAAATTGAAGATTTTTCTAATAAGTCGAATCATTATGATAAAAATAAATGTAAAGGATATAGTATTATATGAGTTATGTTCCCTCACAAATACAAGTCAATTGAATATGATTATATATGCATGATCAAATTATAATTGTGCATGTAATTAGTTATGATACATGTCAACCTTTGATCAATTTATATTCACATTTTAGGGGTTATTAGACTATATTATATTGATTGATAATATCTCATTTTAAATCTCTAGTGATATTCATTAAACAACTGATATAAAGAGACTAAATAAATTTTCTTTCGTAATTATGATCGAATGTTATTGCAGTGCTAATGGTTAAAGTTTAAACGAATACCTATAGGTCACGAGTTTGAATCTAGGTTATGTCCCAATTTTAAATATTTTGTAAAAAAAATTAGACTCTTTCAAGCTTTTAGGATTTAAATAAATTTTTTTTTTTGTTAAATATGATTGTAAAAGTTTATATTTGGATCGTTTCACAAAAATTAAAGATTTTTCACTATTATAAGTCGAATCATTATGATGAAAATAAATGTAATGGGTATTGTATTATATGAGTTATGCTCCCTCACAAATACAAGTCAATTGAATGTGATTATATATGCATGATCAAGTTTTAATTGTGTAATACAATTAGTTATGGTACATGTCAATCTTTGATCAATTTATCTTCACATTTTAGGGGTTATTAAACTGTATTTATTGATAATATCTCATTTTAAATTCGCTTGTGATATATAAAGAGACTAAATAAAGTTTCTTTGGTAATTATGAAAGAATGCTATTGCAACGCCAATGGTTAAAGCTTAAACGAATAGTCTATAGATCACGAGTTCGAATCTAGGTTAGGTTCCAATTTTAGATTTTTTTCAAAAAAAATAGACTCTTTGAAGTTATTAGGATTTAAATAATTTAATTTTAATTTTATATTATTTTGATAAATATGATTGTAAAAGTTTATATTTGGATTGTTTCACAAAAATTGAAGATTTTTCACTATTATAAGTCGAATCATTATGATGAAAATAAATGTAATAGATATAATATTATATGAGTCATGCTCTCTCACAAATACAAGTCAATTGAATGTGATTATATATGTATGATCAAGTTATAATCGGATAATACCATTAGTATGATACATGTCAATCTTTGATCAATTTATTTTCACATATTAGGGGTTATTAGATTATATTTATTGATAATATCACATTTTAAATTTCCTAATGATATTCATTAAACAACTGATATGAAATAGAGTAAATACATTTCCTTTCGTGATTATGAACGAATGTTATTGCAGCGCAAACGGTTAAAGTTTAAATGAATAGTGTATAGGTCACGAGTTCGAATCTAGGTTATGTCTCAATTTTAGATCTTTCATAAAAAAATTAGACTCTTTGAAATTTCTAGGATTTAAATAATTTTTAAATTCAGTTTTTTGGGAAATAAGATAGTAAAAGTTTATATTTGGATTATTTCACAAAAATTGAAGATTTTTCATTATTATAAATCGAATCATTATGATAAAAATAAATGTAATGAATATAGTATTATATGAGTTATGTTCCTCCCAAATACAAGTTAATTGAATGCGATTATATATGCATGATCAAGTTTTAATTGGGTTATACAATTAATTATGGTACATGTCAACCTTTGATCAATTTATCTTCACATTTTAGTAGTTATTAGACTATATTTTTTGATAATATCTTATTTTGAATTTACTAGTGATATTCAATAAACAACTGATATGAAAGAGAGAAAATATATTTTCTTTCGTAATTATGAATGAGTGTTATTACAACACAAATGATTAAAATTTAAACGAATAGTCCATAGGTCATGAGTTCGAATCTAAGTTTAGATCCCCAACTTTAGGTATTGTTTAGTATTTTTAAAAGTCTATAGATCACGAGAATTTTTTAGTTTATTTTTTCAAGCCTATCGTATGCACCATCAGAATCTTCATGATTTTGGGACAACAAACTATTATACTCATCTAACCCCCAAAATATTATCAATATTTTATTTAATTGACTATTCTGACTATTCGGATTCATCCTGTTAAAATTATATAAATCTAACAACAAAATAAAATATTGAACAGCATATGAATCAACAAAATAAATTTAACCTAATGAGTGAAGTAAAGAAGAAAAAAAGAGTAAAGTAAGAGAGAGAGTAAATAAGGAAAAAAAAGTAAAGGGTGGTTTTCTTTTTTGAAAGAGAAAAAAGGCGATTTTAGAGCCAAAGGGCTATTTGGTTATTTACCCCGTCTTGTCAATTAATGTCAAAAAGATATCTTGTCATTTATCAATACTCTTAATTTAATAGTGCACACAAACTATTTAGTCAAACCTAACTAATTACTAGTACTTATTATTTAGTTTCCTAATTTAAATCCTAGCAGACCGAGAAATTAATTACTAATCACATTAGGAGAAATCCTTATAAGGCTGAACTTTTTATTCTCATCCACCGACTTACGAAACAGTGATTCACAAAATTACATTTAATTTTTTTCCAATTTTCCTTCAATAAATTAGTGTGTTTAAATATTTATTTATTATCTATTTTTAATGTGTAAATAAAGTATTTCATCCAGTTCAAATTACATCTTTGAATATACGTAAATCAAGTATTTCCTTCGTCTCATGTGTCATCTTGAGATTCAAACATATTTTTCTTTGACTCTAATTTCTTGATATATTCTAAAAATATTTGAATAAATTATTATTAATATTTATAGTAATTTTATATATTTTTTTAAATATGTAAAAAATTTATGGATTTTATGCTTAAACTTATGATTAAATTAAATTATTTGACTCTCAAAATTGTGCAGCATAAATTGGATATATATATATATATATATATATATATATATATATATAGCAGGATATACATTTTTCAATTTTTTTATTTACTATAAATTTATCTATTGTGGAAGACAATTAAACTTTATGCTAATAACAAGTATAAATAAAATATTCCCTATTAAATTAGGCAATGATTATTATTCCGTTCGTCAATGAAAAATGAAAATTAAAGCCGCAAGTATTTTTTATTTCAGAAAAAAATGATAAATAAATAAATAAAAAATGAAACCGAGACATTTATTATAATGCCTCCAATAAAACATTAAATTCCATAAAATAGTTAATAGTATATGATAATTGATAAAATTTTCACCAGTTTTAACCACATTAATTAAGAGAGTGTTTCAAAACAAAAATAAAAAACATTTATCGGTACAAAAATGTTCACATAATTTTCAATTAAAGCAATCCAACTAATTCACAATGACAAAAGATCAGATTAAAATAATGCTAAGGAAGATAAATTTTATTCAATTTTTATAAAATTTTATCCAATTTTTAGATGGATCCAACATTTATGGGCAGCCCCTTAATCAGCATATAAACCTACAGTTACCTCAGAGGTATATATAAAATAATGGAAAATGGATATAAACAATTGGCGAGAATTCTAAGGTCCCTCGACTAGATTCGAATCCCTGTAATGGCGTATCTATTGACTTTTTGCTTAAATTTTTTATTATCTTTAACTTTTCTATTTTTTGTATTTCATTTGAAAAATCAAACACAACTAAGTATCTTGGCTATTCAATGTCACAATTCACAAGTTTAGTTTTATTTTCACATTTAGTATTAGCAACATTTATTTTTTTCATTACATGGTATCCTTCGAGTTCTAAAACTACAAGGGCTGGATAACTGATATCCAAACTGCTGGTCCGTCACGGTGGTAGCTTCAAGTGGAGATATTCCAAAGTTTAGGTGTACAACGAATAAAAAGCTTGAAGTTCGGGGGGGGGGGGGGGGAGGGGGTAAATGAATACTTTTGCCTTTATGTATTATTATACATGAAAAATTTCATGATTCAAACTTGAATTCCCATGAACCCATGCTTAACCCATTTTTTCTAGACTATGATGATTAAAGGTGGATTTTGAACTATGAAAGATGAATTTATGAAGATATGCATGTTCTTATGAAAATTGATGAAAATAATTTTAGTTACTTTGATAGTGAAAGGATTTCTCACATATTACTCAAGAATGTGAAAGAGTTTTCTTGTATAAAGGATTCTTAGAGCTAAAAAGTTTTCTCAACTAAACTTTGAATGAATAACTATGAGCTATTCTAATGAACTTAAGCTTGGATTGGCTACTTGGTGTACCCTTTCACGGATTATATGACAAGAGGCGATTACCCATGTACCATAATGATAAGACAAGAGGCGATTACCCATGTATCTTAAAGGTAATATGAGCACGATTGATGACTATTCCGTGGGAATTATGCTTAACATCGAGTGGACAAGTGGCAATTACTAGTGTCCCATAATTATGTGCCGCCATAGGATGATTGTCTTAGATAGACATTTGCTAGTGGATCCCCTTAAGCTAGAATTTTATGGTTCTCACCTTGGCAAGTGAAGACATCCAATTTCTGTGTGGGATAAACACTGAATTCCACGTTATAGCTCTCATGGTCTCTATGTTGGTTAAGGTTAAATCCCACAATAATGATGAACTGAGGTTATTTTTAGAAGTATCCCACATGTGTTTCAAGATGATTTTTACTTGCATTGACCATGATCATGATTATGCTTCTAACCTCTTATCTTATGTTTTAACTTGGTCTTTCCATGTCATGAAAAATCCTGTTTGCATGATTTTATAACTCTCATGAATTGCTATCATACTTGATACAGTCTTTGTACTATCACATACTCTTTCCTTCATTATTTCCCAAATGTAGGGTCCGACTCCAATTTTGCATCCCCGTGGCTAGTGATCAGATTAGTGGATTTGAAGATTGGTAAGTCCTCTATATGAGGACCGAACCCTTTATTTCTTACTGCCTTTACTTTCCATATTGTTTGCAATGTATGAGTTACTCTCAATCACTCTTGATGTACTATATGGATTTAAGACTATGTTAGGTTTTCCACAACGTTTTTTACGAACTCTTTATGATATAAACTATATTTTGAACTCTTTAATTTTATTATATTGTATGATATATGCTAAGTGGCTTGTGAAGGGTCTCCCAGGGTCTTATGCACCATGTCACGTCTAGGGTGTACCTTGGGTCGTGACACGATAACACAGAGGGCAAGTCTAAATTATAAGCGACCTTGCATATCCACCTCATTACATGATAAGGACAAACATAATAGGGACTAAGCTTCCTTTTTTCAAAACCTTTTTACACCCTATATAGGTGAAATTTTCAAGTAAACCCAATTATAAACATCAAACTCAAGATTCCATCGATAATTACAATCACAAACATGTCTAGATATTGTTTAAGAACTCTATTCATCAAGTTCATAAATACGGTTGGAGCATTAGTTAAACCAAACAACATTATCAAAAACTCATAATGAGCATACCATGTTCAAAAAGTTGTCTCCGGAATGTCACTTTCTTTCACCCTTAATTGGTGATAACCCGACCAGAGGTCAATATTAGAGAAGTAACTTGCTCCTCAGAGTTGATGAAACAAATCATCAGTTCTTGGAAAAGGATACTTAATATTAATAGTAACCTTTTTCAATTGTCGGTAATAAATACACATGCAAAGTGAACCATCCTTCTTATGAACAAACAAAACTTGAGCACCCCACGGAGATACTCAGTAGGGATGAAACCCTTATCCAATAAATCTTTCAATTACTCCTAGAATTCCACTACGGTCCTTGGTCCCCATGACGGGCCATGGGTAGCTCTGTAATCCTGAACCAGTAGGCCCCTCGTCCAAGTAAAGAACCATAGTGGCCTTCACGATCTGTGATCCTTCAAACGGTCGGTGAAATAGATCGTAGAGGGAAGGGCCCATAACTAATATCAACTACCAGCAGACCACGACCCAGTCGAGGGGCCGTGATCATAGTGACGGTTCGTCACTGGCACTATGTCTGGCTCGTTAGATTTCTATTTAGGGATTGTTTGGTCTTTCCCCTTATGTGTTAGTCACTCAAACTATGTCATTTAAATCGTAAACTACGTAGTTTTGGTCTGTTTAAGCCTAGTAATTTAATCAGATCTTTCCCTAATCTATTATTCTGAAAAAAACAATCGAAACTTAGAGCAAAAGAAGAGAAAAGAGCCGACCAAACCCTTAAAAGAACACAACATGTTTTCTTAAGGTCCAGCCCCGAAATCAAAATATTTCTCCGTGAATTTCATCACCAAGTATGTGGGATTTCACTAATGGGTTCCTTTCATCCGCTAGGTCCCTAGAATTCCTTCAGATTCTTGATTCCTTATGTATTGTTTAAACCTAGGGTTTCTAGAACATTAGATAATTGTTGTTATTTAGTTGTTATAGAATTCTTAATCAGATTATCATGTTTCGTGGAATCATTGCTTAGTTTCTTGCATGAAACTTAGAACCGTAGTTGTATGGATTCGTTTAGTTTATGAAGTACACTAGCTAGGTCAGAAAAATATATAGATATGCCTCAGATTTCAAATGTTTCATTATTAGTACCTAAAATGTTGCATTCTCAGTTAGCATGTCAGAATATTGAGCTAATCCAGTATTTCAATTAAGTGGTGTCATACACATTTCAGTTGGGAGTAGGCTTAACACCGAGTTGGAGTAGGGTTCAACGTACCCTCATAGTCCCAGAACTATGTGCCTCCATAGGTTTATAAGCCCCCTTTGTGGGCATCAAAATTAGTGATCACGCTAGTCATGCCTTTATATCCCTGGCAAGGTATATTGGATCCTCTCGATGAGGCTTATACATCGGACTCCATGTTTAGGTCACGTGATTTTATGTCGGTTAATATTAGCTCAAAAAATCAGACTCTAGTGAATTTGACAATGTTTTCAGTTATACTTTAGTAGTCAGTCTCAACATGTTATGTTAATAATCTATATTTTGTCATTGCATTCAGTTTAGTTCTTTATAGTTATAATTCAATATTTTTATTCTTTTCAGATTATATCATTGCTTAGGTATGCTATGTGCAACTTATATATTTTGTTCAACTATTATCTATATCTTGCATGCTCAGTACATTCCAAGTAATAACACATATTTTGTGCTATATCCATTCATTATGTAGGTTCAAGTACTCAGCATGCAGATCACGTATAGATTGGCTCCCGATCAGTATTCAACAACTTCAGTTCTAATAATTCGAGGACAGTAAACATGTTTTTCACATTTAGTCTTTCACTTCAGTTTCAATTTTTCTAGGGTTAGTTGGGGCATGTCCTACCAACTCTAGTCAGTATAGGCTTTTTCAGACATAGTATTAAATTCAACTTTAGTTTTCGGTGATTGTTCATTATCACTAAACTCATATTACTTTTTATATATTAAGATTAGTTTTGGGTATTCCCTACATTGAGTTATCTAGTGTTTTATGTTTCCACATAGTATATTCATGATTAGGTGTTTTAGTATTCTTATGATATGCCAACTTCAGGGTTAGCTTGGGGTCACTCGTGATCTTAGGTCTCGTATTTACATCAAGGGGTAGCCTCGGGGCGTGACAAACACATACACACAATAGAACCCATCCAAAGATTGAGTTTGTTACATCAATTTTCGTGAAAGCTTAGACTATTAAAAAGCATAGGGCGGGCACACACACAATATAACCCGAAGTTTGAAATTGTTACATTAATTTTCGTAAAAGTCTAGACTATTAAATAACATGGCAATAGGACCCGTCCGAACCGAACATTTTCCCTACTAAATGAGTTGGCTAAATGAATCACTTTTGATTGAAATGGGCTAATTTAAACCCAATTATGATAGCCCAATTAATTTCCAACCAAGTCTAACAAAAATGGCTCCGGTTTATTTCATTCATCCATATTCTTTTGATTTAATGGCTCTCATTTGACTTCATTACATATACAAAAGACTGAAGTCATCTTGATCCACTCCCATCGGCCATCAATTTAGTAGTCCTAGTTCTACGACCTCTTTATTGAGCAAGCCGAAAACACAAAAGGTAAAATCGTATTTGCAACTACGATTTCATTAAGTTCCACCACAACTACTTAACAAAATCACATTTAAACAACAAATAAATCATCAACAAGAAAGATCCAACAGATAATCTAACCCATATTCACAAAATCACACCCCAAGAATTTGGGTTTTAGCTAGACATGAAAAAGAGATAGAAACTTATACCAAAATGAGTTTGCATTCAAATGGGTATGAATATTTAAGTGTTGATACAAGCCAACAATGAAGAATGCAAAAGACCCAAGCCCAAATTCTTGGAGATGAAACCCTTTGAATCTTCAAGTACTTCAAAACCATCTCAAAATTTAGAACTCAAAAAAAGGAGTAAAAATTTGATATTTAAAATTCTAAATAAAAAGTCTGATACTAAGCTATAACTCTAAACGAGTCTTTATAGTTTTCAATGATTTGTGCAGTAGTGAATCACTTAGTGCAGTTAGTTGGAATCGTCAATCAACTCGGCGATTCGCCCTTTGGTAGGTTTCATCGTTGTCTTGCTCTATACTTCAACATCGTCGTATTTTGGATCATTAGGCGACATAGTACTACTTCACGGAACTACTCAGCGACATGCCGACTGCTCCTTTTCATCGCCGATTTGATCCTTTCCTTCAAGGCTCAGCACACTGGAACTAAAGGCGATCTTCAGGCCTGTTGGCGACTCGCCGAGTGGACTCGGCGATCCATAGGACTTCATTTCTTCGTTCTTTTCAACCTTTGTGTTCCTTTTTTCCAAATAGTGCCCATGCTTTGCCTCTAACTCAAAATATCTAAAACTCAAGGTTATTCATTAGTTATTGAGACAAAATAATCATTTGAGGATACTAATTATATCAAAATATAGCCCTAAATGTGTAACGACCTAATTCCATCGTTATGAAAAAGTCAATGAAGAAAGAATTGGGGCCAGAAAACCTTTTGGTAGTAACTTGGAAATCCTAGCCTAGTCAAGATTTGGACGAAAACAGAGTAATTAAGGTGTAAGAAAATCTAGTAATGAATGGGAGATGTAATTGTGAATTTTATTACATGAATAGATATTTAAGATGATAAGGAACTCGTAGCACTTTACAAAATCGAATTTGGACGAGTAGAACTCCAGAAAATGATCTTTTCTTGAATGGATACATTCTGTCCCCGCTGAGGCCGCTTTAGCGGGATTCAGACCGTTGGTACGGCGCCGCTGCAGAGCGATAGGTCCGATGGAACGGTCCATACGCGATTTAAAGTTGCTTATAAACCCTAAAATGACCATATTTTGTATTTTTTGACTTTTAGGGCTAAGGAGGTGATCCCAGACGAGTTCTTAGCAATTTTTTACCATTTTTGAGGCTAAAGGTAAGGTTTTAACTCCCGAAATCTATTTTTTGATCCGTAGTTACTAATTTCTTGGGTCATTATCGATGATAAAGGGTTTTGATATAAGAATTATGGCGAAAAAAGCCATAATTTGGGTATTAGGATCTTGGGTTTGGTCTAGGGTTATTGGATTTGTTATAATCCAAATAATTAAACTTTTGATTGTTTCTCCTTGCGTATATTAATTGTTGTAGACCTAAAACAATCGGAAAGAATCCGGAAAGGGAAGATTTAAGTGCCTTATGGGATTTAAGCTTTGTTTTGAGGTAGTTGATGATTGTGATTTCATGTTGGTGTGATATATGTTTGTAATTGCTTTGTTATAATGCATGTATATATGCGAACGTTGCATTATTGATCACCCTTATCATTAATGAGGATAATTGAATAATTGTCTGTCATGAATCAACTCGTGTTGTATGATCTTGATGATGTACTTTTGTATGTGATTGGGGTTGTTTACATCCCCAGTCTATTAGAATAGGGCAAAACATCGTGGTGACTAAAAAAATAATTAATTGATTCAATTTTAAAAGAATTTAAAGAATAAATGATTTTAAAAAAAGAGTCGCCACCTAATTTTAGGAAAAAACTAGGAAAACCATTATGTGATCTACGAAACCAATTTGATTCTAGGTAAGGGGTTCAAATTATTCCAAAGGGAAGGGGTTAGGCATCCTTCGGAATCCACAAATGTGGGTCCCGACTGAATTCACTTTTTTTTTTTCAAATTGAGGAAGAATATAAAATAATGTACAAGTATAATAAACATTCAATATGCACAAATAATAAAATAAAAAATATAAGAAATGGCCTAAATTTTGCCTAACGTTAATATATACAAACTAATGAATAAAAAGTATGATTCGAACTACATTCGAATAATTTCAAGGAGAAGCACCTCCGTGTACCTGTAAAGACACTTAGTAAAAGAGTTAGTACCAAATAAATATAAATAAAAATGAATAACTCAAATAATAACTTAAAAATAAAAATCCGTCTTATTAACATGGGAGGCCTTGGAATAATTTCTTCATCGGCCAATTTAACAAATAAACATATATGAACTTAAATTAGATTTCCGTCTTTTAAAATGGAAAAGGCCTCTAAACCTGACGGATAGATTTTTCATTGGCCATTTTAACAAGTAATTAATATAGATTTAACTAAATTTCCGTCTTTTAAAATGGAAAGGCCTCCAAAACCGACGGAGAGATTTTATCATTGGCCAACTTAACAAATAAACATATATGAACTTAAATTAGATTTCCGTCTTTTAAAATGGAAAGGCCTCTAAACCCGACGGATAGATTTTTCATTGGCCAAAACTCCTAAACTATAACTAATACACAAATAAATTCCTAAAGAAACATAAGCAAAACTACAGAAAAATAAATAAATAAATAAATTTACAACTAACAGTAGATAAAACAGTAGGAACAAGAGAAACGCTACTAAAATGTCATACCACAACCTAATGCACGAAAGCTAAAACAAAGCTAATTAACATATAACAGATAGAAAAGCTAGAAATTAAATAATACAAAGCTAAGAAAGAATTTACCTGGTTCTGGGCAGCGAACCGAAACTGCGAATTTGACGGAGACGATCCACCACCTCCCCAAACTCGAACAGCCGCGAAAATATTTTAAAAATATTAAACTATGGAACCAAGAATTCTCGAAAAATTTCTGGGTACTCTTTGGTCTCCTCTTTTTTTTTCTTCCCTCTTTGGTGTAATGAAGAGGGGCTTATATAGGACCAATTTTGGGTTCAAAATAGATATGGGAAGCGATGTGGGACAAATGCAAAAAAATCCAAAATTTGTCTATTTGAATGGTTTTAAAGTAATTGATTAATAGGATGAATTCACATAAATTAATTTAGAGAGCTTCTTAATCTAAACAAAATAAATTAATTGATTCGAATATGAATTAAGTGATTTTAGCAAATCGAAATTGAAACTATAAAATTATGAATTTTTTTAAAATATTAGGCCAAAATTGGGTGTCAACAGCTGTCCCTTTCGTTGTGTATGATTGATGAAAGAAATCGTGGACAACGAAAATTGACAAACCCAATTTTGACCGAACACATGACCTTTGTAGAGAAGTGCGGTTGAATGTGGTGGAAGTCAATCCCAGACTTGTCTCCAAAAGGTTCTATGATATGTTGCGTCCTTGTTGAAGTAATTCGCACATGTGGCTCCTCTGAGAGTGTATCCTCTAGAATGTTCTAAAAAAAAACAAAGATAAAACTCATTAATATAGGCAAAACTAAAAGAAAAAGGGCAGCATCTCTTATGATACGATAAATGGAGATAAATACAGGTCCCTTGGTAGGACGAATGAAGATGATGATCAATCTGTAGGATTTGAAATGTATGTCCATCGGTAGGACGAATGAGAAAAAAAAATGATGATCCATCGATAGGATTTTGAATGTATGTCCATCGGTAGGACAAAATGTAAACATCTTTCAACGCACGTTTCCACCGACTTGAACGTTGAATAGATAGAGTGCACAACCTTCACCTCCAAATAGATGTGTCTTAAATGCAAATATCATTTAACGCAAGTTTTCACCGACTTGAACGTTGAAAAGATATGGTGCACATCCTTCACCTCCGAATAGATGCGTCTTAAATGCAAATATCTTTCAACGCAAGTTTTCACCGACTTAAACGTTGAAAAGATATGGTGCACATCCTTCACCTCTGAATAGATGCTCTTAAATGCAAATATCTTTCAACGCAAGTTTCCACCGACTTGAACGTTGAAAAGATATGGTGCACATCCTTCACCTCCGAATAGATGCGTCTTAAATGCAAATATCTTTCAACGCAAGTTTCCACTGACTTGAACGTTGAAAAGATATGGTGCACATCCTTCACCTCCGAATAGATGCGTCTTAAATGCAAATATCTTTCAACGCAAGTTTTCACCGACTTAAACGTTGAAAAGATATGGTGCACATCCTTCACCTCCGAATAGATGCGTCTTAAATGCAAATATCTTTCAACGCAAGTTTCCACCGGCTTGAACGTTGAGAAGATATGGTGCACATCCTTCACCTCCGAATAGATGCGTCTTAAATGCAAATATCTTTCAACGCAAGTTTCCACCGACTTGAACGTTGAAAAGATATGGTGCACATCCTTCACCTAGGAATAGATGCGACTTAAATGGAAATATATTCTTGGCGATGTATAAACTTTTGCGAGGGATGGAAACTTCTCGCGATGCATAAAATTTTGCGAGGGATGGAATCTTCTCGCGATGCATAAATTTTGCGAGGGATGGAATCTTCTCACGATGCATAAATTCCGCAAGGTATGAAATCTTCTTGCGATATGTAAACTTTTGCGAGGAATGAAATCTTCTCGCGATGCATGTATATTAACTCGCGATGCATGATTTTCCGCAATGCATGAATATTGACTCGCGATGCATGATTTTTCGCAATGCATGAATATTGACTCACGATGCATGATTTTCCGCTATACATGAATATTGACTCGCGATGCATGATTTTCCGCTATGCATGAATATTGACTCTCAATGCATGATCTTCTGCGGGGCATGAATATCTTTCCGCAATGCATAAATTTTGCGAGGGATGGAATCTTCTCGCGATGCATAAATTCCGCAAGGTATGAAATCTTCTTGCGAGGCATGAAATCTTTTCGTGATGCATAAATATTAACTCGCAATGCATGAATATTGACTCGCGATGCATGATTTTCTGCGGGGCATGAATATCTTCCCGCGATGAGAAAATTTTGCGAGGGATGGAATCTTCTCGCGATGCATAAATTCCGCAAGGTATGAAATATTCTTGCGATGCATAAATTTCTGCAAGGCATGAAATCTTCTCGCGATGCATAAATATTAACTCGCGATGCATGAATATAACTTGCGATGCATGATCTTTTGCAATGCATGAATATTGACTCGCGATGCATGATCTGTTGCAATGCATGAATATTGACTCGCGATGCATGATTTTTTGCAATGCATTAATATTGACTCGCGATGCATGATCTTTTGCAATGCATGAATATTGACTCACGATGCATGATCTTTTGCAATGCATGAATATTGACTCGCGATGCATGATCTTTTGCAATGCATGAATATTGACTCTCAATGCATGATCTTTGTAGTTGCTATCAAGCTTCTCGCAGTACTTATTAGAATTTTGAGGTCTTCCTCAAAATTCTGTCCCAGTTAGAATTTTGGCAAATCTCAAAATGATTTTCAATCTTGACTTGTTGGCGATAACACCTCTATTGTGAATTTTTGAGATATTTTCAAAAATTCTGTCCAGTTTTTATTGTAAGGAGAAATAATTATCACACTGGGTATATGACCGAACCGTTGTGGCGCCTACATATCCTGTTGAGGCAGGAATCAGGTCAAATGTAGTTCCAAACTTGTAGATGATGAATACTACAATGAATATGACAGAAGATCATCAGTAGAAAATGCACAATATAAACATGATGAAATATGAAAATGGTATTCCATGTGATATCCAAAGCCTAGAGATAAAAAAAAACATGTCACATTTTGGGACGGACAATCCATGAAGTAAAAATAGGACTTTCACACATACAAGATCAACCCGAACACTTTTTTATAATGAACAACTCAAAAAGCAATTTTTTTTTATTTTATTTTTATTTTTATTTTTTATAAAATTGAAAGATTCTTAAAAAGATTTTAAAATATTAAAGAATGAGTGCTTGCTCACTTTTTTTTTTTTAAAAAATAAAGAATGTGATGAGATAGTCAAACCTTCACTATAATTGGTACCAACAGTTAAGATTGCAAGTAAATCTTTCATTCCTTTTTATTTCTTTTAAGATTGAATTTAAGGTAATTCCTACAGCTTCAAGTGGTACCTCCAATATACCTAAGGATCAACAAGATCCGTTCATCTTGCTTCAAACAAAGGTTTTGAATTGTATCAATCCTCATGTTTCAAGTGCCCTCACGAAAAAGACTTGTCCTATTTCACTCATATTTGAAATATTTAATTTTAGGACATTTTTCAAAGTGCACTCACACTCACAAGAATGTTCAATGCGTACAACTGTGATACCATATGCTTGGCCCTTATGTAAATCTCCACTAATGTGAGAACATTTGGAATGAGATCATGTAGGGCTTGTCATTGGCTTGTAACGTAGGCTTAGGGATGGGTAGGATATTTATTTGGGATAAAAGTGACTGAATTCCTTTCTGAGCGTCACCCAAAATTTGTGCTCTTAATGATTGGTACGCCTTTACGTTAGATCCTCTTCATTGTTCTCCCCCCTTTCAACTTCTTTTGAATTCTCATTTTTGACTCTTTTCCCTTCTTCTTCTTTTTTCTTCCTTTGTTTCGACTTCTTTTGAGTTCTCATTTTTTGGAGCTTTTCCATTCTTCTCTTCTTCTTCTTTTTTTTTCTTTGTTTTGACTTCTTTTGAATCCTTATTTCTTGGAGCTTTTCTTTTATTTCACTCCTTTCTTATAAAGTTTTCTCCTTTTTATTGGAGTATTTTCCTTCCCACCTTTCATTGACTTTGTAAAGGGTATTTTTGTCTTTCTTTATTTCTTTCCCCTTTTCTTTTTTTCTCTAGAAGTATTTTATTTTCTTGACTTTGGGAGATTCGATATCTTTGCTTTCGGAAATTTCAAACATGCATCTTCTCTTATAATTTGCACATTCTTGGTGCACTCAAGAAGGTTGGGCCAAGAGAGGATAGTGCTTTTAAGCACTTAAAAGTGTAATGGTTAAGATGTGGTTGTCCAAAGAAATGTTTCAGGCTCAAAGTGGGAAAACTAGGGATTAATGTAATTTGGTAGGCTTTGAAAGGCACAATCGGGTCAAAAAAGGCCTACAATCCTTTCTCAAACCGAACATTACTCAGGATTTCGCCTCGAAAAACATTCAGGTCAAGTTCTAGATCAACAGTGTAACACAATTGAACTTTGATCAAAAGCTCACCACACAATGCACATGAAACATAAGGTTAGTTTTATTCTTATCTTGATTGCATGCAAGAGAATTTTCAAGCATCCCAAAAGTACAGATAAGAGGTACCACGAGAATCTATAGTTTACCGCAAAGTCAGTCTTTTCCATCATATCGAATATATTTACATGCTCTTAACTACATAGGTCCCGACCGAGATGAAGACATGACTATTACAGTATGTACAAGTAAATTTTTTTTTTTTGAAAGAATGATTACCGAACCCGAGAAGGGCTGCCTACGTATCTCATTAAGATGAGAATCAGGTGTGCGTAGTTCATGCAGATATGACTTGGAAAATATGCACAAACTATTTTTTTTTTTGAGAAGATAATACCGAACCCAAGAAGGGTTGCCTACGTATCTCATTAAAATGAGAATCAGGTACGCGTAGTTCGTTCAGATATGACTTGGAAAATATGCACAAACTATTTATTTATTTTTTTTACTTTTGGAGAAGATAATACCGAACCCGAGAAGAGTTGCCTACGTATCTCATTAAAATGAGAATCAGGTACGCGTAGTTCGTTCAGATATGACTTGGAAAATATGCACAAACTATTTTATTTTATTTTTTTACTTTTGGAGAAGATAATACCGAACCCGAGAAGGGTTGCCTACGTATCTCATTAAAATGAGAATCAGGTACGCGTAGTTCGTTCAGATAAGACATATAATAATTTAAAGATTTAGACAATTCAAAGAAATTCCTAGGTCTAGCGCCACTAAAAAATTATTTGACCCCTTTTTTTTCCGCACCAATATGTTTTATAGCTTCTTAATCGTCAATATTTATATTGTCTGTTGAATGTAACCTATGAATATCTACAGTAATGATTTGTTGTACTCTTTTTGGATGTTTTCTTGGATCTTTGTCTCTTTTCAGTTTTCACGAGATCCAGACATTGTTATGACCATCCCCGACTGATGTCGGGGACGGTATTCCTACAAAAATATGAGAAATATGTGAGAACAGGAACATAATGCCAAACAATAAAAATAAATAGATGCGACCTCATAGTCAAATACTCCCCTAATTTATCATTTTGACTTGATATAATTGGGAAATGCAAGGGCTCTAATTTCGATAATCCTTTTGTCTCTTGCAACTTCAGATAAATAATGATTTCTGAATTCGGACATAAATCAACATTTCGTTTTGATGAAGAACAACTCAAAAGGTAAGAGTGTTAGTTCCTGTTCATAATGGATAACGCAAATATCACACAAATAATGAATTAAACACATAAACACTGTTTTAATTAAAGACAAATTGAAATATATCACATAGCATACAAACAATTACTGCGCGTCCTACACAAATATGTGACCCTTTTATGCCTAAGGAAGGCCTATCAATTTGAAGGATGTATTACGCCATTTGACAACTTTTCATTGTCCCCCAAAACACTTAGTACAAGTTTATGAATGAATGAAATAGAATTATGAAGTTAACGAAAAAAGAAAGAAGGAAAAAATTACAAATACAATCCCACGTAGGGGTACCATCCTATTCTAAGCCTTTGCGGAAGGGTTTTCCTCTTGAAATTTTTGTCATCTCCGATTGCCAACACTTTTGGATGGAATGATAGTTTATGAAAACCCCAGTTTGACAAAAGTAAACTATTAAAATAACCCTCTAATTCAGATTGACAATGATTTGTCAAACGACTTATACATCCTTTAAATTACACACAATTATGATCGTCCTTTTAGGCTAGAGGCCATTATGGACTCAAGGTGGTCTTTCTGGACTCAACACGCCTTTGGTGTTGGGTCATCTTAGGCTGATGCTTAAATTTGAATTTGGCTCGGCTATACGCTAGTTTACTAGGAGTGGGTTGTATTTAGAGTGGAAAAGGTAACCCAAACGGACTATTTGGGCTGGGACAGTTAACGATCGTTGACTATCAAGTAGCCAACTACACTCGTCAGGGTGCCCCGAGAAAATTTTGGTTAATGAACGACTGCGAACCCGCATAATCGTCCTTTAGTGGAAATGAAATAATTATCGTTTGACGGAAAATATTATGCCATGAATGCAATGATAATATACACACAATAAAATAAATAATGAATAAATACAATAAACAAATAATCAGCGAAATATAAAAATACAAGGTATAATAATAAAACAAAAATTTCCTCAATTTGAAAAAAAATTAAATTCATATTGGTTAGAAACTCTATATATCCCAAGCAGAGTCGCCATTCTGTTTACATCCCCACTCTATTAGAATAGGGCGAAACATCGCGGTGACTCAAAAAATAATTAATTGATTCAATTTTAAAAGAATTTAAAGAATAAACGATTTTAAAAAAACAGTCGCCACCTAATTTTAGGAAAAAACTAAGAAAACCATTATGTGATCTACGAAACCAATTTAATTCTAGGTAAGGGGTTCAAATTCTTCCGAAGGGAAGGGGTTAGGCATCCTTCGGAATCCACAAATGTGGGTCCCGACTGAATTAACTTTTTTTTTTTTTCAAATTGAGGAAGAATATAAAATAATTTACAAGTATAATAAAAATTCAATATGCACAAATAATAAAATAAAAAATATAAGAAATGGCCTAAATTTTGCCTAACGTTAATATATACGAACTAATGAATAAAAAGTATGATTCGAACTACATTCGAATAATTTCAAGGAGAAGCACCTCCGTGTACCTGTAAAGACACTTAGTAAAAGAGTTAGTACCAAATAAATATAAATAAAAATGAATAACTCAAATAATAACTTAAAAATAAAAATCCGTCTTATTAACATGGGAGGCCTTGGAAATCGACGGTAATTTCTTCATCGGCCAATTTAACAAATAAACATATATGAACTTAAATTAGATTTCCGTCTTTTAGAATGGAAAAGGCCTCTAAACCCGACGGATAGATTTTTCATTGGCCATTTTAACAAGTAATTAATATAGATTTAACTAAATTTCCGTCTTTTAAAATGGAAAGGCCTCCAAAACCGACGGAGAGATTTTATCATTGGCCAACTTAACAAATAAACATATATGAACTTAAATTAGATTTCCGTCTTTTAAAATGGAAAGGCCTCTAAACCCGACGGATAGATTTTTCATTGGCCAAAACTCCTAAACTATAACTAATACACAAATAAATTCCTAAAGAAACATAAGCAAAACTAAAGAAAAATAAATAAATAAATAAATTTACAACTAACAGTAAATAAAACAGTAGGAACAAGAGAAACGCTACTAAAATGTCATACCACAACCTAATGCATTAAAGCTAAAACAAAGCTAATTAACATATAATAGATTGAAAAGCTAGAAATTAAATAATACAAAGCTAAGAAAGAATTTACCTGGTTCTGGGCAGCGAACCGAAACTGCGAATTTGACGGAGACGATCCACCACCTCCCCAAACTCGAACAGCCGCGAAAATATTTCAAAAATATTAAACTATGAAACCAAGAATTCCCAAAAAATTTCTGGGTACTCTTTGGTCTCCTCTTTTTTTCTTCCCTCTTTGGTGTAATGAAGAGGGGCTTATATAGGACCAATTTTGGGTTCAAAATAGATGTGGGAAGCGATGTGGGACAAATGCAAAAAAATCCAAAATTTGTCTATTTGAATGGTTTAAAAGTAATTGATTAATAGGATGAATTCACATAAATTAATTTGGAGAGCTTCTTAATCTAAACAAAATAAATTAATTGATTCGAATCTGAATTAAATGATTTTAGCAAATCGAAATTGAAACTATAAAATTATGAATTTTTTTAATATGTTAGGCCAAAATTGGGTGTCAATAGGGGTGTGTTGATTGGATCGGATTGCATGTTACGGCAAGCTAACTTGAATCGGATTGCCACATTCCAACATAAATATTGGATGGGGTTGCCACGTTCTGGCACAACTATGGGATCATATTTCCACGTTCCGATAATCTAACTGGGATCGGGTACCCTGCCGATGCACTAATAGTTTGAGTTTGGGTACCATGAGAGGACCATTGCATTGGGTTCCATGAGAGGACCATGAAATTGGGTTCCGTTAGAGGACAGTTGAATTGTGTTGTGTATCTAATTGTGATGATTACGTTCATATCTATGATGATTGATATTGAAAGCCTATTTTTTACTCTAAAATGATTTAATTGTATATTTTCAAGAATTGTGAAACTGTTCGTTGATGTGAATGATGATGATATTGTATATGTTTGGTAAATGCTTGTTTTATAATGTTCTGCTTACTTATAAATGTTTCACGTAGTGGTATAGCCGTGTGATCCTACCAGTACACTGTAGTTCTGTATTGATACTGCGCTTGCTCTTATATTTGTTGAGTACAGGGCATCTTCCGGCGGCTATTGGCAGACCTCGTTTAGAAGATTAGTGACTGTTCAAATTCAAGGGTGAGCTAGTTCTTCCGGGCTGCCTTGAGTTCTCTTTGTTTAAGTCTGCTCTTTTCGGACTCAGAATATTGGTTAAGTTGTTGGTTGTTTCGGGGTTGTATTCCTTATTCTTAGATTTGTCTTTAGTAGAGTTTTGGTACATTGATTTTCAGTTTCTAGGTATTTAATTCTGCATTTGTTAGTAATTAACTTGTTTCTGTAACTTAATTGCCTTATTTTAGATTTAGTTGCTTAGTCTGGGTTGGTTCTCCAACCGGATGGTTCGTGTGGGTGCCAATTATGACGGTTTGGGTCGTGATAAAATGAGTCCAATTTGTGATCTCATCAACCAACCACTACCGCCGTCACCGGCCGTCACCACCATCGTTGGTGGCAAATTACTCCAAAATTTCATCACATTTTCCTTTCACCCTCCTCTACACAAATAGACAAACCATTTACTCTTGTTCCTTGCCAAACTTCATAGATCTAAGAAAAATCGAACACTAATCATCACTTTCTGTTTAGATTTATGGAGTTTCAGTATCTCCATCATATACCGTTTACATAAACATGTAGAGCTCTTCAAGAGATTCTTTGATAAAAATTTTATGCCAAAACTCCGTCGAAAATTTTTTACGATTTTTTCGGTAACATTCATTTTCCCCAAAATATATATATCAATCTTTCACCCTCTCAACCTCTATCAAAATTTGTCACTATCATTACATTTTTAACCATACAAGTCATTTTATTGCGAGATTATGTATTTCTTAGTAGTTTTTATTTTTAAATTTAGTTTGCTAGTTTTGTTTGAATATTATTGTTTTTGTTATTTTTATTTTTTTATTTAATAGTGCTTGATATTCAAAGTAGATTAAATGTCTGACTTTTGAGTTAGTGTCTCGATTTACTTTTAAATTTTGGGTCTTGATGACTAAAATCTAATGTGTTCTACATAATGGACCTATTTTTACTTTTTCAAATGGCCCATTAAACTTTTATGCAATTAATGAATAAAAGTAAATGAAATTCTCTATAGGGAAATGAAGTCCTTTTCAATTATCTTTTCTTGGAATTAGAAAAAGGGAAAAAAATTCGTAAGCCATTTCGGGTTGTACTTTATGAAGACAAAAAGTTTCATTCATGCATTGAAATTTAAGTTTTCAAGAACATGTGGTGCTTCATCTTCTCAACCTATTTAACACGCGCTTTTTCTCTCATTTTCCTAAAAAAAAATAAAAGAAACAAGAGAAGAAAATAGAAGATCATTAAAAAAAATGGGAAGCCTAAGAAAGTTTTAAAAAAACAATTTAATCTTTATTTAAGTGTAACTTCAAATGACATTGACTTTCATTACTGCTCGTCATCACCACTTTTAGATATTTCCCTATTCAATTTGCAATGTAATTTTATGAGCTTACAAATAATGAAGTATGTTCTTTGTATTTGATTAATTATTTATGTTAATCTTTGTCTAAATTAATTAAGTATGTCTTGATATTTTATTTAGTTATATTTTATTGTTAAGTACTTTTTGTCTTTTTGTAAATTTAATGTTAGTTGTATTTAATTTTTTCTTATTTTTTTATTATGAAGTTAACACACAGATGTATGTTTTGCTAAACAAAAGTTTTTTTTTAAAATTTAAGAAGATCCAAAATCCTTTATATATATATATATATATATATATATATATATATATATATATATATATATATATATATATATATATATATATATATATATATATATATATATATATATATATATATATATATATATTTAATTATAAACAATTAACCTAAACTATGAAACCCAATCTAATCCTAAATTTCCTTTTAACATACCCACATTCCCAACCACGCATGCACTCCCCCAAAAAACCTACATACACTACTAAAACAAATACTACACAATATATACCCTCATATAGTTGAACAACAACAGAGAAAAAAACATACGCACATTTGGAAAAAAATAAAAGGTTGACTTTGATATTTGTTTTCGTGGTTTTGAGTTTGTGGATCATTTTTTTAATGAATTGACTTCCGTAAGAAGAAACATTTAATTTTAATTGTATGATATGATTTACATGATTCGATAAGACCTTACTCCAATGTTATGAAGTTGATCAAACTTTAAGTGTTTTTAATTTTGACACAATAATATTAAAAAATTTCCTCTTTATTTTATTCTACGCTCTTCCATCTTTTATCATATGCAACTATGAATTAAATACCTTTTATATCCAACCAAGATTAACTGAAGGTCTTAAAGAAATATTCTAATAGTTTATTCTATCAAACTTATCCAAAGTTCAAAACTGTTTATTCGGGAAAAATTGCAAGACAAAGAGTTGCACATTTCTTTTATTCAATACCTCCATTTGTTCGGCTACGATCCTTGGTGTGCATTGTATTTTCTTAATAAAAGTAGTATGAAGTGCCGCTACACTTCTAGGCTATAATATTACACTGATTAAATTTTTAAAATTTAGAGACCAACACAAATTTGTTATATCCAAAAATTATTTTTAGTCAAACATGGGTCAATAAAGCAACCTGCTAGAACCATGGGACTGTGGGGGTGCTTCACACCTTCTTCTTTGTTTATACAATTTCTTACACGAAATTTTATTTTCGTAGACTAAGAAATAAAGAGTTATATCCTTTTTAATTAAAAATTTATAAGGTGACTTGAAATACAAAAAAATTTAGAGTCCAAATGACGACAATAAATAAATAATTTTTGTAAAAACACACTTTTTAAAAATAAAAAGAAAGAGTTGTAATAGATCTGACGACTCTATCGGGTACTTTTCACATTGATGGGTAGTGACTATTCGCAAAGGTTGTGACTTTTTTTAATAGAGTTGTGAATTTTTGAATGAGTTATGACATTTCCGAAAAGTCGTGATTTTTAGGAAGGTTTGTGACTTATCTGAAAAGACACGATAAACATCTTTTCATACTAACCTTTGTTTTCTTTAAATATGGGGGGTACACACTTTTAAACTACGAATGTTGTTTGTTTCCTATTCTTCTACTTATAACAAGGAAGATTGTGACAGTTGTTCGATTATGAAATTACAGTATTTTATAGATAAATAAAATTGATACAACAAGGAAAATGAAATAACTCAAATTCAAACAACAAGAGTATCATGATAATTAATATGCACTCATTTTCATAGACATAAAATATACTTTGCAGTAACTCTTACTTGACGGGAAGTTTAATAATTTTCGGTTGCACAAACTACAACTTCGTGTTAAGAATCTGAAAAATCTCAAACTAATGGAGAAAAGGTATTTGATCAAAAACTTTCTTTAAAAATCCAAACTATATTTAATAATTGCTCTTTAGTTTTAAATTTATTTTTTGTACTTTTAATTACAATATCTTTTTTGTGGGTAAATAGATATATCAATAAAAATTAATACAACAAGGACAACAAAACAACTCAACTTCAAACGCGAAGATTATCGTGATAATTAATATGCACTCATTTTCATAGCCATAAAATATACTTTTGCAGCAACTCTTACTTTACAAGAACATTAACGATTTTCTATTTCACAAACTGCAACTTCGTGTTCAAAATCTGAAAAGTCTCAAACTAATGGACAAAAAGTATTTGATCAAAAACTTATTTGAAGAATCCAAACTGCATTTATAAGTACTCTCTCGTTTTCAGTTTAATATAGAATGTTCTTATTTCTTGGGGGTGAGGATGCATTTTTAAGACCACAAAGTTAAAAGACATTTTTATGTATTCTACATATGATCCTTAAATTAAAAGGCTTCTTTGTTTTTTAAAAAATTTCATATCAAATTAAAATCAGACCAATCTATATATATCTTTTATTTCATCTATACTACCTTAAAAGAATAAACTAATAACTTAAATGTTGAATTCTTATAATACCCCCAACTTACAACACTAAATGTTGTATATCTTCCATATTTTATATTTATTATATTTATTTATGTGTATTATATTATATTAAATTAAAGGCAAACAACTTTTCACATTGAAGGTTGTGACATTTCGAAGAGTTATAACTTTTCTGATGAGTTGTAACCTTTTTGAAGGGTTGTGACTTTTCTATACGGTTGCGACCTTAGTTGTGACTTTTTTGAAGGGTTGAAACTCCGAAGAGTTGCGACTTCTTTTAAGGGTTGTGACTTTTCCGATGAGTTTTGACCTTTCTAAAGGGTTCTGACTATTCTAAAGGGTTGTGACTTCTTTTAATAAGGCACCGCAAGCTATTTTCGTACAGTATCCTTTGTTGGCTGTAAAAACAGGGCCTTCATCAAATTTTTGAACTACATTTTAAAAACAAATATAATTATTGTTATTGTTCTTCTTAAAACACTCAATTTAGTATATCTTCTATATTTCTATGATAAGAAACACTATACACATACCAATACTTCACATTTTAACTATAAATGGAGGGGTTACCTCACAAATTTTAACTACGTTTTTTTGTTTTTTTTTATTCTTCTCTTCTTAAAAACTCAAGTATTATTTACAAATGTTGACAATTTCAAAGTTTAGTAATATTAGAACACTCCATAATATGAATATTAAATTAATCTAATACTCCAGCTAAAACATCCAATTTAGTATATCTTTTATAATTGATATCAATATTTATTTATTTATATTATATATGTTATATTAACAATAAAAACACCTACAAAACAATAATAACAAAGTAATGAACTATGGGGAAGGGAGTAGAAAATTTATTTAATAAGTGTAACTAAGAGATTAAGCGTGACTAATTTTTTATTTAGCAATATTCATATTATTTTTTTAAAAATCGTCTAGTACATGATTTGATTTTCACGTGCAATGCACATGCGTCAATACTACTATATATATACATATATATATATTTTATGCTTGTTGTCTAATATGTTCTTGGTTGATTTAGTACCTTGATGTTGTGTGATTATATATATAAACTATCTTCTCTTGCTCACCTATTTGAATCTCTTGGAACATCTATTCTTCAATGTGTGTGCGGATACGCTCCTCAAGACTTCTACTTGAGGTGAGTCAGTGTGTAGTTATACTCTTGGTTTAGGATTTTAGTCACACATGTTCGGCAAGGTTAGACCACCAGTCAAGTCAAAGTAGCTTTATTATTGGAAATATGACCCTCCCCGACTCGAGTTGTTCGCTCGAGTAAGTAAGTCTAGATACCTTTTTCATTTAGGGTGATAGACCTATTAGAACAATCCACAAATGTTATTCTAGTAGGCTATATTTGTTTGTATCATCTGCATTTGGCCTAGTAGGTACTCGCCACAGGTGACGCGGCTGTTTAAGAGAGCCACCCACTATAGACCAACACATTCTTTTATGAGCTATTTGAAGATAAATTGTTTAGACAACTTCACGTTGTTGATTGACTGCAAAATGACTTGTCTTTCACTTTTATGCAAAAAAAGGTTTTAAAAGGGGTATTTTAAAAAGAGAGTCAATTTGTTTTGAATGAACTACACACATGATTCTCACCAAAATGAGATACTTAGATTTTTTTTTTCTGGATTAAGTGTTTCTAAAAAAGGTGTTACCTCTGTTAAAAAAGTCTTTATTTTTTCTATGTCCTTGATTAATGTTTTTGTCAACAAAGTGAAATCTTTAATTTTGATCATCTTCTATTTAAAGGTACGAATGATGCCTCCAACTAAATGACAACTCTAAAAAACTTTAGAATTAAAGAAATGCTGAAATGCATGATTGTTGATACGATACACTGAAACCATGGAGATGGTGGATAAGTATAGGAGATTAAGAGAAGAGAAGGGTAAATGATCATTGTTAAAATTAATGAGATAAAGACGGAGAGTCTGAATAATTCATCGATCTTTTTGAGTTTTCTATATGACAGGTACCGTAAGAAGGATGATTTTGATAAATACCAAAAGCAACTCAACAATCAAGGGGTCATGGAAGCTTGGGAAGTGAACATTTTAACTATATTTTATATTAGTGTAAAGTCGTAATATTTTATAAATTTTTAATTGTCATCATATCATACATATTATTCTAGTAAATAAATTAGAAGCTCAGGAGAATTATTTAGCATACAGAAAAGACTCAGAATACTTCAACAATTGACTTTGAAAAAACAACCCAAATCTGCCAAGAAGCTCCAAAACAGTGGTCCAAACGTAGCAGCCCAAAACTCCATCAACACTTTTCATACTTAAAATGACTCTAGTGTTCCATTTTAGCTCAACTTAACAATCTTAAATACCCTAAATTCCCCCCTATGAGTTTTAAATCAATTAGGGCTTCACCTTTTTACTGATAAAAAATTCTTAGTAGCCGCACTCTCTCCCTCAACTCTTTTTTCTTATTCCCTTCTATTTTCAGAAAAAACAACAAGGCTTGTCAATCATTGACAGTGGTAAGCTACTCCATTTGCATGCTACTTTCTTCTCAATCACGTGAAGCTTACAAGCTTGTACAAAACCTACCCCAACATTCAGTGTCTTTGACAAATTTAAAAATTAAAATTTAAAATCCCACCCAAAGTAAGAACCCTAATTTTTTTCTCCTATAATTATTAGCATTTGGAATCCATTTGAACAAGATTTTAGCCGCCTCCTTCACCCAAAGGATTGATAATACCTTTATATTTCTCTTACTTTGTTCTTCTCTGTTGGCTCTAGCCACAACAAAGACTTTGCATTTTAATTCACTCGAGCCAGACTGGTTTTCGTTTGCAAAAAGAGTGTAGATCCGCGGCTCAAAGACCACTCAGTTCACTGCTCCACAAAAGGTAAAATATGAAAATATTATATATTAGTTCATTAATTTCTTTTTACGTTTAAGATATGTAATGGTGTTTCGTAAACATATTTGAAGCCAATTTGTTTCATGTTTGATTCTCTATTCTATTTTACCCCATCATGCACATGCCTTTATTTATTGTAATAAATAGTCTAATTAAGCTATGCAGAAATTACAACTTAGACTTATTCTTTTGTAATGATAAGATTAAATCTTGTATTTATATTACAAGAGAACTATTTCAGTTTTTTTTTTTTATAAAAAAAACTTTTCTAATTATGAAATCTGGATAGTTATATATTCAAGTAAAAAATTTGAAGCCGTGACTTTAAGTTCCATTTTCCACATTTGCTTAATCGTAAAATTAACTTTTAAGGGAGAATTGCTTGATTGAATAGAAGCTTTCCATGTTCCAATTAATATCAACTCTTCCTCTTCTTCTTCTTCCTCCTCTCTTCCTCCACCTCCTCATCCTTCTCCTTCTCCCACTCTTGCTTCTACTTCTTCTCCTCCTCCTGCTCCTCCTCTTCCTCCTATAATCCATTTTATTGTATGTGAGGCTTAAAATAAAGCAACTCTTAAGGCTATGAATTCAAAAAGGGAACTCCTATTAAATTGACAATAAATTTTAAATATATATATATATATATATATATATATATATATATATATATATATATATAAATAAATAAGAAGAGATCCCTACTGAGCAAAAAGAATGTATAGGTATCTATCGAGTATATCATGGAATTTGTCTCCTCTAATTTAATTTTTTACTCCAAAAGTAAAACTAAATACAACTCCACTGTGATCTTTTGTGATGAATTTGCTAACCTTCAAAAGTACCAACATTTCTTCCTGTGCAAATTGACCATATACGAGCTGCCACCATAATTGAATCAAGTATCTAAAAGAGACACTTTGTACAGAACAATGCCTATTAAACCAAGTGTGCCAGACTAATTATAATGGGGTCATAGGCGTTTCATATAGTACGAGTAGGAATTCTTAGACAACATTTTTAACCCTAGGGACTTCTTCATAAAATATGGTTGCCCTAGGGACTACTAATAAAATATTTCTTTCATCAAGGGAACTTCTATACATGAGGGGTACAAATGAAAAATTTGTAAACGACGAGGGTATAAATGACCGGATGGTAGAATGAAGGGTAAAGCTAGCTATTAAATGAAATTTGAAGGGTAATTTTGAACCTTTTCCCTTATAAGTATGTATAACAATTATATGGACAAAGAAATTGAAAAAATTACTTGCAAAGTGAATTATCTTTTGCTTAGTGTTCACTCTAATTAGCAAGTAAAAGTAGCCTTAGAGTCTTGATAGTGATATTGAAGCGACCGTTGAGAGAGGGGAAACTCTTAAGCTATTTTGTGCCTTGATTAATGTCATGCAAATATATATGGAAGTTCCCTTGATTGAAGGAAACATTTTATTAGGAGTCCCTAGGGAAACTATATTTTATGAAGAAGTCTCTAGGGTTAAAAGTTGTGCCTATGAATTCCTAGCCCACCTATATAAACGCAGTGACCCCATTAGTCTGGCACACTATGTTTAATAGGAATTTTCGTGTACAAAGTGCCTCTTTTCGACACTTGAATCAATTATGGTGGCAGCTCGTATATGGTCATATGCACGGGAAGAAATGTTGGTACTTTTGAAGGTTAGTATATTCATCACAAAAGATCAAGACGGGTTGTATTTAGTTTAACTTTTGGAGTAAATAAATTAAATAAGAGGAGACAAATTACATGATAGACTCGATATATCTCTTTAAATCTTTTTGCTCAGACATAGGTATACATGTCAACATCCTTCTATAAACAACTACGGAGGAATCGTGGCAACAACTCTACATATGTATACATGTCAATATCCTTCTATAATTTAAAGTAATTTTCCTAAGAGTTCCCTTTTTAAATTGTTGTCTTAAAAGTTGCTTTATTTTAAGCTGAAGGTTTACCAGGACGGTTGACAATAAGCCAATGATAAAACAAGTTCACAAAGATGAGAACTTGACAGCTGATGTTCTCAATGAGGACACGAAGATGTGTGAGATTTTTCAGGCTAACGTTCTGCTTGAAAAATTCCCACCATATTATATAAATCAATTGAAACATAAAAAAGAAAAAATTAACTCTCCAAGAAATTATTAGTCATATGAGGACTGAAGAGGCAAACGAAAAAAAAAGATAAGATGGAAGTAATTTCTCTTGATTCTTCTATATCTAATCTTGTGGAATCTTCGGGTAATGTTATAATAGACAAGTTCAATGGCAAACAAAAGAAAGTAATGAAAAAAAGGAACATGTGAAGAAAAAAATCACTTTAACAAGTCGAAGAGTCAAATTAAAAAATTTAAGGGTCCTTGTTTGTTTGTGGAGAACTTGGTCACAAGGATAACTAGTGTTATCAAAGAAAAGGACAAAACTCAAAGTAGGAAGGACAAAGTAATGTTCAAGATCATCTTGCTGAGGGTAATGAAGTGATTTTTGCTGTAGTCATTGAGGCAAATCTAGTGGATAACAAAACTGACAAGCTGCTAGACACATGTGCTTTAAGGCATTTCTATGCCAATAAGTGTTGGTCCATGAATTTGTGAGGAGTCCTTTAATGGAGAATGTGTTTACATGGGTAAATCCACTACGGCTATATTTATGGGTAAAGGAAAAGTTTGAAATTAACCTTTGAAAAGTTCTACTCCTTGAATAATGATTTATATGTTCCCTCCCTCTGTAGAAAGTTAGTTTCCAGAGCACTTCTCAACAAACTAGGTCTTAAATTTGTTTTTGAAGTTGACAAAATAATTATTCATGTAGGAGAGACTTTGTTAGGAAGGGATATCTTAGTGGAGACCTATTTATACTGAACATTGTTCGAAGTGATTGTCAAAAATAGAAGTATTTCAAATTCTATTTATATTTGTTGAGTTTATTAATTTGTGGCATGGTAAACTAGGTCATGTTGATATTTCTTCTATTAAAAGACTTAGAATAAAGAAATAAATAGGGATAATGCATAAGTACCCCCTCAACCTATGCCCGAAATCCCAGAGACACACTTATACTATAGTAAGGTCCTATTACCCCCTGAATTTATTTTATAAACAATTTTCTACCCCTTTTCTTCCTACGTGGCACTATCTTGTGGGCCCAGCGTGTGTTGGCATTTTTTTTCAAACTAGTGTCACGTAGGCCGAAAAGGGGTAGAAAATTATTTATAAAATAAGTTCAGGGGGTAATAGGACCTTAGTATAGTATAAGTGTGTCTATGAAATTTCAGGCATAGGTTGAGGGGGTACTTATGCATTTTCTCAAATAAATAACTGATAATGTTTCTAAATGTCCCGTGTGTAGAATAAAAGCATGCCAAAACCACCTTTCAAATCTGTTAGTAGTAGATATATTGAGTCGCTTGAACTCATATAATCATATTTAGCAGATTTCAAGATCACTTTTAGCAAAGGTGGAAAAAAGTATCACATTACTTTTGTTGATGAATTTTCTAGATACACTAAGGTATATCTTCTTAAGTCTAAAGATGAGGCTTAAAGCGTGTTTTGGAAATTCAAATAGACAGGAAATTCAAAAGATTTAGATCTGATAAGGGCGACGAATATAAACAAAAAATTTAGAAGATTTTTATGAGAAAAATGATATCATACATGAGGTTAGTGCTCCCTATACATGGGGACAAACAATCTTTTTGACATGCTATATTCTTAATAGAGTCCCTCATTAGTAGTTAGACAAGACCTCATATGAGTTGTTGAAAGAGTTTGCCCCTATCTTGAAATTTCTAAAAGTGTGTGGGTGTTTTACTAAGGTTGGTCTACCTGATTTTAAATGAGTAAATGTTGGTTCTAAGACTTCCGGTACTGTCTTTATTGGTTATGATCAAAATAGCAATGCATATAGATTTATGTCTATAAGTACTTATTATATTTTTGAATCAAGAGATGTAAAAGTATTTGAGCATCCTTTGAAATATAATGTTCCGAGTAATGTACAAAATGATGCTTCTACATCTACGTCTGTTAAATTTTGTGTTGTAGCTTCTTCTTATGTTATTTCTAATGAGAATGAAAATGAACATAGAAGGAGTAAAAGACTTTGGATTAAGGCTAGTTTTGGTCCTGATTTTATAACTAATTTCTAAAATGCAAATTTTGGTATTAATGTTTTAAATGATGAAAAACTGTTTATATATTTAATAGAAGAAGACCTTAAGACTTATGTTGAAGTAATGAGATAAATATATGTGATATTTTGAGAAGAGACTATTAAAAGTGAATTAGACTCTATAGTTTCTAATCACACTTGGGACTTGTATGATTTGCCTAATGGTTTTAAACAAAGAAGTAACAAGTGGATAGTTAAGAAGAAATTGAGACATGATGGTACATCTGATTAATAGAAGGCGAAACTTGTGATTAGGGGTTTTAACCAAAAGAAAGGTGTTGATTACTTTGATACTTATTCTCATGTGATTAAAATAGTGGTCATTAAGACTCTAATTGCTTTAGCCGCTATTCATGATTTAGTATTACATCAAATGGGTGTGAAAACTTCATTTCTAAATGGTGGTTAGAGGAAGAGATCTGTATGAATTAACCTGATGGGTTTGTGGTTTCAGGACAAGAGGATAAAATATGAAAATTTGAGGAAGTCCTTGTATGGTATAAAATAGGCACCTAAGCAGTGGAATGAAAAATTTAACGTCACAGTAGTAGATAATGACTTTATTGTAACTTCATCTGATACATGTTTTTATTCGAAAACGGAAGGTTCAGATTATGTGATTAAGTGTTTATATCTAGAACATTTTAATATTTGGCCCTAATTTGAATGTTATTAATTAGACTAAGAACATGTTTTGTTCGAAGTTTGAAATGAAAGATCTTGCTAAGTAAGATCTGATTTTGGGAGTTAAAGTCAAAAGAATTGCTTATGTTTCTCTTTGTGTCAGTCTCATTACATTGAAAAAAATGATCATTTTGACGTATTTCTATTAAGAACTCCTTATGATCCTAGCATACAGTTGAGAAAGATTAAAGAATATAGTGTTTCTCAAATTGAATATGCTAAAAATAATTAGGAGTGTAATATTTTTCATGAACTATATTCGGCATGATATAGCTTATGGTGTTAGTAGATTGAGTACATGTATTCATTATCTCAGCAGTGAACACTGGATTGCTCATGATCGATTGCCAAGGTATTTGAGAGGTACTATGAATTGGTGTTTGCATTTTAATAAATTTCTTCTTGTTTGGAAGGGTTTTGTGATGCAAATTAGGTAACTAATAATGATGAAGTTAGCTCCACTAGAGTCTATGTGTTTACTTTGGGTGCAGGTGCTATTTCGTGAAAGTCCTCAAAAGACTTGTATATCATGTTCTAACATGAAATCTGAATTCATTGCTCTAGACCTAGCATGCCAAGAAGCTGATTGGATGAGAAATCTTTTGGCAGATATTCCATTATGGGGAAGGCAAGCTTCACTAGTATCTTTTCATTGTGACTCATAGGAAGCAATAGGGATTTCCAAAAATAGCTTGTACAATGAAAAAAAGAGGCATATTCACATTAGACATGGTGCAATTAAACAGTTGTTGAAATTGAGTGTTATTTCCTTGGAATATGTAGGGTCCGAAAGAAATTTTGCGGATCCTATGATCAAGGGCTTGGCAAGAAAAATAATCCTTGAAACGTTGAGGGGGATAGAGATAAAGCGCATTGGTAAAGGTAGTGTGGTGGACCCGTTAGGCCTCAATGTACACTACATTATCTATCCCTATGGCGTGAGGCAATTTTTTTTATATGGTTGAGCTTATTTTGCTCTTGATGATTCTATAACCTTAAGGTGTTATATTTGAGATATCCTTGATTGAATCACCTACGTTAGTGTAAAGGTGTTGTCACCATTTCTGAAAGACTTGGGTCGTCTTTCTAGAGCACTCAAAAGACACAAGAAGTGTGTGCTTTACCATAAAAACACTTTGTTAGGATCGGGGAGTTTGCATAAAATCAAGGATATGATATGCGTTGTGGGAGTATCAACTTATGTCCATTTAGTTCAAGATTTCTTCACTTTATGGATATGTTTTGTTGCCTCATTTCAGTATGTGTCAGTTCAAATCAAAAGATATTGATACTTAAGTACACGTTCCTTTTTCCCTAGAAATTATTGTTATTCTTTATCTTTGTATTAGTGGGGGATTGCGGACATTATTCCTTTTTATTTAATGCAAAACATAAGTTACATATTTTAACTCTCCATAATTAATCTATGTGAACATTGCTAAGTCGTTAGTATATGTGAAATTGGAGAGTTACTTCATCATTAACGACTCACATTTATTTCAAGTATCAGTTTCTTAACTTCGTATGAAAATATAGGAAGCATTCAAAAGACTTGAAGTTACTTTACTTTATGACAAATTTATTATTAGAGTAAGAGTAATGTTTCATTACATTAATTATATGTTAGTTTCTTACATTCTTTTGATGGATGAAAACGTAAATAATTTTCCTAGTGAAGGGGTATCATTTGGGGAGCTAAATACACATTTCATTTACTCTCTCACAAATTCCTTTATTGGCTTAAATAATCTTTATTCCTATTATGGATTTCTAGGCAATTGTTTTTGTGCAACTCCAAACTTTCATCCACGAGTGCACGCATTTGAGAGTAATTTGTGGAACCTTGGGGAGCGACCGACTACAATGGTTTGCACCGGAGTCGGTCAAAAATCGCTTTCAAGGGAATGTCTTACCATGAGACAGTGTTTCGGATAAGTTATTTACTACTTTATAATTCTAGTCTAATATCAATATTGTAGTATTTTTACCAACACCTTTCATTTAGAATGACTTTGTGTAACCTTTTCTTGATTTTCACTACCAACTTTCTCTAAAATACTTTGATACTAAACATAGGGTCTGTGCAATTGTCATTTATGCTCTTTCTTTGTTTCTGTCTTATTTGTTTTTCTTCATCCATACCTCATCCTTGGCACAAAGATCAAAGCACCGGTCCTCTAAAATTTAAGAAAATGCTTACTGTAAATCCCTCATTAGTTTGGTGTAGTTACTCTTATCCGAAATCGAGTTCGTGGAACATGAAAAAAGATTTGCTGCTCATGAGATGAGATGACTGGCCATATCACTGAACATGAAAAGTTGCAGCAATCTTGTAATAGGAGCCTCTTCCAACTCTCTCATCTCCAAAGTCTTAACCTTTCTTATAATCACTTCTGTAATTGCCACATATCCCCTAAATTCAGCAGGTTTCCGAGATTGACGCATCTTGATCTTTCTGACTCAAATTTCTTAGGTCATATTCCTTATGAAATCTCCCATCTTTCCAATTTGCAGTCCCTTTCTCTCCCATATAATTTTCGCAGATTCGCAGCTCTTAATTTGAAGATGGTTCTTCAGAATATGACTTAATTAGGAGAGTTTGATCTTACTTCCATAACCATCTCTTCCACCATTCCTCCAAAATTTTCTTCTCATTTAACAACTTTGAGCATGGGAAATCCATGATTGTATGGTATAATAGCTGAGAGTATTTTTCACCTGCCCAGCCTAGAAACACTTGACTTGCAAAACAATGATCAACTTAGTTCATCACATCTCTCATATGGTTCGTTCTAAGATTTGTGAATTTTTCTGATAATTTGCCCGAGTCTATTGGCTATCTAACTTCTATGCATGTTTTGTATTTTCAAAATTGCAACCTTAGAGGGCTTATTCCTTAATTTCTTTTGAATCTCACTCGTGTACAGTATTTGGACCTTCAATATTGGTGTAAATCTGAATTACTAAGATTATTGTCTTGCAGACTTTGTAAGGAACAAAAAAGTTTAAAGCATATTTTTCAAAACTAGAATGTTTAAACAAATAAATAAAATATAATTTGCAATAAAACAGAAACAATATTGAAAATATGAAAATCGAGCTCACTAAATACACAGTGGGTCCTTAAAAAATTTATTCCCTCAAGTACCTGAGGTTAATGGAATATATCCTCCTAGACAGAATGATCGTACTCACAGGTGTATTGGTACCTAAACTACGGTGTCAGCAAACCACTCAACGTTACTGAAGTACACTAGAATTTGTTTGTGGAGAAGAATAAGAAGTTATAATGTTAAAAAGATTCGTTGTTGGAAGATATGAGGAAACCCATCTATTCATAGACAACATTTGGTAGTGTGAACGTGTACTTATCGTGCCTTATCGGAAAGGTCACAACACTTTTGAAAAGTGAAAATCATAACCTTATATAAAAGTTACAACTCTTCAGAATAGTCACAACTCTTCGTAAAAGTCGTAACTTTCCATAAAAGTCACAACTCTTCATTTTCTGTTCACATCTTTTACACCCAACAATCCCCTTTTTGAATGGGGAATGACACTAAGACAAAGAAATGAACAAGTCTGTATTTTACAAGCAAGATTAATTGCATCTGGATAAGTGTGTTTTCCTTTCAACTTTTCATAGTTAACATATGTCGGATATAGTCGGTCAATCAGTAGATTTAATATCTTTGAACAATAGAGCTTGAATATATACCTAGACAACTACATTCACACATTCAATCTTTTACCATCTATGGTTCTCACGGTTGTGTTCATTTAATTTGAACATCTCCTGGTTTCTTGAGTTTATATTGAATGGACTTTTACAATCATCCTCTTTAAGATGCTTACACTTCACACTCACATATGTGATTCCTAATCGTGTCATCGTGTAGATACACTATTTGGTAAAATCTGTCAAACCTAGAAATCATTATAAAACAATTTAAGCTTTATTAACTCATTAAGCTGTTTTAATGTTTTTTCTTTTTTCCTGAACGTTGTCTTCACCATGAGAATGAATTGAGTTATTTAACAATGTCAGACTATCAGTCACAACTTTGTTTGATCTCCTTGAACCTAACTCTTGGGATCTCCAGTTTTTTTAGGTAGAGTTACCCCTATGATGACTTTTCCTAAGCCTTAAATCCATTGCCTTAGATGGTCTACAACCCTCTCTTTACTTAGGATTTTGGTAAGTGGATCTGATGCATTTCCCTTTTGACTTCACATAGTCAATTGTAATAATTCTACTAGTGAGTCGTTCCTTAACGATATTATGTATACTTCTTATATGATGAGACTGTCATGACCCAAACATCATCGTGATTGACATCTTCACTTACAAGCCGGTGGGAGAACCACTACTTCTATCCAAATAAAGCAATTATTCTAAAACTAAGAAATTTAAGTTACAGAAGCAAGTTAAATGAATAAAAACGAAGTTCAATTACCAAACAAAAGATCTAATAACTAAAATTTTCGGTAAACCTAAGATCTAAAAGTCAATGTACAACCACTATTAAACGATACCTAAGTCTAAACAGGAGAATACTATTATACTATTCAACTAACTAAACAAAATGTCTAAGTCGGGAAAGGGTGGACATAGACGAAAGAGTCCCATGGCAGCCCGGACGAAGTGGCTCACCCTTGAATTCGGTCACGATAACTGATCTCCTAAGCGAGGTCTGCGAGTAGCTCCTGGAAGATGCCCTGTACTCAACAAAGATGAGAGCAAGTGCAGAATCTGTACACAACCACCATGTACTGGTAGGATCATGTGGCTACCCCACTAGTGCAATTTAAACAAGTCAACAAAATTATAAATACATGCATATATATCAACATACTCAAAATCATCGTCATAAAAATCAACAACACATTTCACATCTTTCATCACATCATTGGTCAACTCACGGAACCCAAACCCAAGCAGTTAGCTTGCCGGAACATGGAAATCTGATCCAATAGTTATGCCGGAACGTGGCAACCAATCCAATTGTGACAGAACGTGGCAACCCGATCCAATAATTTTTCCGAAACGTGTCAACTCTATCAAAGTTAGCTTGCCGAAACGTGAAAATCCGATCCCCAATCACACCAAAATCACAATCACAACACATCATCAAGATAATTGTCACATCTCGAGAGTACACCCTAGAAGATATGGCACTCTTGGAGTGCAACATGACGTACTTGACCTCTCGGAGGTCTTGTACAAGCCCTTAGACATCATTCATTGCATACATGTATGAAAAGGTGCGGAATTAAAACTTTCCATCAAAAACATCATAAAATATCTTTCATATTAAAAACAATAGAAAACTATAAGTCTCATTATATGCCATCCTTAGACTTCAGAAATACTTGGGACACGACCCATTTAATCGAAATATAACAATCTAATATCTATTACAATACTTTGAAATAAAGAAGTCTAAAGATGATTACGCCCTCGAGTAAATTGAGAACATACTTCAACTTTGCTTAAACGATTACTAGATTCCAAGCTTGATCCAATATACCTCTCACCTGCTAACCACACCTTTAGAGATAAACAAAAGTATGAAATTAGTACAAACACATGTACTAAGTATGACTTAATGCATAAAATCATGAGAAACTAACATTTATGAGAAATATGCTCTTTTTGATTAAAACGTCACATTAAAAGTATAAGAACCACATTTAAACACTAATCATCACATATAGAATACAATACAAGTCACATGCAATTTATATCAAATTGAGGTGTCATTTCAGTAACATTATAGTAAGCTTATAGTGACCCTTACTGTAACATCACTGTAACTTCCAATAAAGATTACACCTTACGTTATAGCATCAATAACACCTACAAATCACACAACCATGAGATCCTCCTACCAAAGGTGTTTCTAAGGCTCCCTTGAGTGAGTTATGAAGCGATCGCCCATACAATCCCTTCACACACACCTAAGAGATCCTTTAGAGTACCTAGCATAAGATTATTCTCACTTCATACAATAACATATATATAATATGAAATTCTCCTCCCCAAGGTTATCAAAAGACTTACTTAAGTAATTCAAGAAGAGAACGCCCATACACCCTCTCCAAGATTACCTAAATAATCCTTAAGACTTCCTGAGATTGGATCTTGTCTACTTAATCAACCAACTTTCCTATCTAGAGTCATTCTTAAGACTTCCCTAGGTAAGACATGAAGAGACCATCCTTTATGCCCCCTTCACACCTTAACTAGGCAACCCTTAAATACTTTAGATAATTACTTATTCATTTACATGCTTTCTAACTTAAGTCATTATCTTTATTAGTTCATTTAAGAGACATTCATCACATAAGGACATTCAAGTAATGGTCTTGGAGAAGAAGGGACTCACTCACTAACACCTTTAAAGTCTAATCGTGCAATGTCTAGATAGCGTCCCATACCACCACCTAAACTTCATAGAACTTCTCCAACACTAGTGGGTATCCCATATGATGAGAATAGACAATAAACAACATAGACCATATTAGATATGCATGGAATCCGGAGTCATGAACCTACTTCAATGGAGGTTTGTTCTACATGCCAATGGTAGAACAAGGACACATCCCATGTAGGCACATGGTTAAGGAATATGAAGGGTTTCTTTGTTCTCTAATGTCATCTTATATAGAGAAACTTCCCAAACCATACTTACTCGGTGCTAGCCTTTGTTCTCATAGAGTATTTTGAATAAAAGATCACATGAGGAGGTTCCATATCTAGTTCATAGCCCAATCACATTTCACCTTACCAAAGAGGGTCCACTAAGGCTACCTACAATGGCTAAGAGGATAGCTCAATGACTTTCCTAAGGATGATTTCATGCCGTTCCAGCCAACCAACCTTAAGTCCACCATTAACACAAGAATGATACCATTACGATTTTCAACTTCAAGGATATTATAACCTTACATATAGGATGAAGGTTCCACATAAAGGACCTTCTTAGATATGTTCAAGGTCACATGTCAATCACACATACAAGACTAAGGAGCTTTAGCATACTAAGTCAAGAAATCATATTCACATTATACATGTATCAAGTAAGGGACACAAGTCTACCAAAGCAAGTCAATACACACTTCACCATACCATACACATAAATTACTATTCTAGAGCACCTAGAGACAGCCAAGTCAACTATAGGTCACCCTATACACTACTATAGAACCATCAATATAACCATCATAAGACTCATATAACCAAGTAGGAAGAATCATACATCAATCCTAAGACTACACACATAAGGACATAGTCATTGTCTAACATGATCACGTAATGTCAATAGAAGAACACATCCTTTCACCTTACTCAGAAGTAAATAGATATGATCATACTTCAAATAAATCAACTACACAAACCATCATAATACATCAAGTAATGTCACCAAGGCCATGATCATAATAATTCATAAAGTAACGCCGACTAAGCCACATAATTCACAAGTAAAGCACATAACACTGCCACCATTAGTGGACCATACCAATCACAACATAATCAACACCTAAATTACATAATATAAAGATAATTAGGGCAGCGTACCACCAATCCACTCTCACCACTTCATTCCATAGATAAATCATCCAACACAATACTCAAAGGCCCTTACCCATGGCCATGATCACCAATTCAGTTCAATACTTAAAATAGACAATGAATCAAAGGTAATTCAACATGGATTTATAAATTTAGGGCAGAATAATAACAATTCTAACATGATTCTATCATAATTCAAAAGCCCTAATCAAACTACATAAGAATTCAATAGCATTAAGACATAATCACGTCACCCACAAAATAATCAAAAACTAGGGTTCTTGAATTGCATGGGTTATTAGAGTAATTAGGTTAAAATCATCTAATTAACATCAATTTAGTCAATATATAATTATTCAAAATGTTTTATGCAAGAACCAATGGAAAGATATCAAAATTGGACAAGTTCATCTTTGAAAGACTTTGGAAATTACTTTGAAGTTTGGCTCCTTGAAGAAACGATTTTCAAGGATGAAGGACCATACCTAAATTTATGCTAGACCACAAATTTGATGAAGAATTGATGAAGAATCACCAACCAATCTACAATCCAAGCTCTATCTTGAGTTTTGGCTTCAATGGAGTTCTAGAGAGCTTCTTAGAGATTTTGGATTTTGATTTGGAATAATGAATTCATCTAGGTGTTTACGACTTATAAACACACTTGAAATATCCAAAACACCCTTAGGTAACCGCCCAAACATTTATTTGTATGTAGGGTGAACTTACCAATTCACCCCTTCACTTTACACTGAAGCAGGAGAAATTGCAGACTCACCTACACTTGCCCATCGACGGGGCATAGCCCAACCAACGGACTATCCTGCTGGTCCATGGTTTGGGTAAGAAGATGGCCTTTGGAAGGCCAAGCTCCCACGCCTAAGTCCCCATCGACGCCCTCCACCTACGGGGCGTCGACCAGCCTACCGGGCGTCGATTGCCTCCATAGGTGGGACTGCTTTAGGTAGTTTTGGCCACCAAGATGGGTCCTTCCTCAAGGACACTTGGTTGGTCCTTGGGGATTTTTGACCGGATGTTTACAATCCAAATATGTTCGTATATGAGTTTAAGACCTCTCACATCAATTTAATCCAAAACGAACACGTAAAAATTGACGAAACATACTAAGACAGACAAGGTCATTTCAAGGCAAATCTTTCGAACGTCATGGACGTTCTTGAACGTTTGACCTCCAAACTTCATGAAACTTTACACACTGCCTCTTAACATCATTTCAACTCTTTTTAGGACTTCAAAACATCAATACACAAGCATTAGGCTCTAGTTTCACCTAAGTCATTTTAGAGGTATTACAATCATATATTTAAGTCATGATTTCATGGTATTAACAATACACACATCTCATTTTTAACAAGTGTGATCGACATTGAAACATGCATAAACATACACGTATCATAATGAAGCACGAACGAGCATATATCACACATATAATAAAATCACAACCATCACCTACCTCCCTAAGAGACTTGATCCTTTCCTTTCCAGATTCGTTTTGCTTGTTCGTGGTCTACACACAATCTATAATACATGGGAATCAATAGAAAATCACTTATTACCCAGATTACTAATAATGATATGAACCCTATACCAAACTCATGATCCCAAATAGTCAATTTAGGGTTAATTTACACTATAGAATCTAAAAAAGAAACCCTTCCCCACAAATATTGACTCATTATATTACGCTCTACGGATCAAAAAGTAAATCAGGGAGTGAAAAGATTACCTTTAGCCTCAAGAATGGTGGAAAACGAGTTTGAATAGCCCAGGAGTCGTCCTTTAGCTCTAAAAGTTAAAAATTACCAAATAAGATCGTTTAGGGGATTAATTAACGACTTAATTCGTGCTTATCCTGCTACAACGACACCCATCCCACAGTAGCGGTGTTGTTGCATCGGCATAAGTCGTGCTACAGCGGCACTTTCAAACTAGTGAGCCCCCTAATGAAAACTATGATTGTTAGGTCCCGCTAGTCCGCTACAGCTGTGACCATCCCGATGTAGCGGCGTCGCTGCAGCGGCACACTCCCGCTACAACGGCATAAATCAGGATAAAACCTTTTTAGAGGAATTTCAATTCCCCCTTTTTACGACACACTCTTAACTCAGTGCGCTCAGAAAATTCCCTTAACGCTAAGATTGATTCTCAGAGATCTATTTATCCAAATTCAGTTTCGTAAAGTCTTACTGATTCCTTAACGAGTTATCTATTCATTCATGCAATAGAATCAATATTTACTCCACCCGATTGCTACCAGATTTCCCTAATCCTTGATGACTCTGATTTTCTATAAATCTGGACAACTAACACTATGATTTTTTTTGGCCTCAATTATTCCCTCGTTGGCACTCCTATAACGGCGGAACCCGATCATTACAATAGATACCAATTTACCCTTCACTTGTCCCGAGTGATAAAACTTAGCAAAAGAAGGCTAAGGAAAGAGAAAAGTAGTACCTAATTCAGTGAACAATAGCGGAATGTTGTCTCGCATGTCCTTCTCAGTCTCCCAAGTAGCTTCCTCGAATGGATGATGCTTTCAATAAACCTTCACGTACTTAATTTATTTGGTCCTCAACTTACGAATATCACAATCAAGAATATCAATCGGTTCCTTCTCATATTTGAGGTCTTTATCTAGCACAACTGAATCCCACTTAATGATATAGTCACTGTCACCGTGATATCTCTTTAACATAGACACATGAAATACGGGATATACTCCAGACAAATTAGAGGGTAGCGCCAATCTATACGCCACTTGTCTTACGCATTCAAGAACCTCAAAAGGACCAATATAGCGCGAACTCAACTTACCCTTCTTACCGAATCTCATCACCCATTCATGGGTGATACCTTAAGAAGAACATTTTCTCCAGTCTGAGACTCCATATCCTTCACTTTATGATATGCATACTTCTTTTGTCTACTCTGAGCGGCTAGAAGTTTAGCTTGAATGCTCCTCACCTTATCTTGACCATACTTCACTAAGTCGACCCCCAAAGGTTCCACACCTCCGGCCTCAAACCAACCTATGGTTGATCTACATCCCCTCCCATATAACGCTTCAAATGGTGCCATATCAATGCTTGAGTTTTAACTATTATTGTAAGAGAACTCACATAATGATAAGAACTTATCCCAATACCCTCCAAAGTCAAATCACACAAGCTCTTAATATGTCTTCCAACACTTGAATAGTCCTTTCAGATTGTCCATCCTTCTGGGAATGAAAGGCTGTACTAAAAGTGAGATGCGTGCCCAGTTTCTCATGTAACTTCCTCCAAAATTTGGATGTGAAGAGGGTACCACGATCTGAGATGATAGAAAGGGCACGCCATGCAACCTCACTATCCCCTTCACATAGATTTTAGTTAGTTGTTCCACATTGTAATCTACCCTTACCAGATTAAAATGGGTGGACTTAGTCAATCTATCAACCACAACCCAAATAGAATCAAACTTCCTCAATGTCTTGGGGATACAAACCGCAAAATACATGGCTATTCTTTCCCACTTCCACTCCGAAATTGACATTCTTTGAAGTAAACCCACAAGTCTTTGATGTTCATACTTCACTTGTTCACAATTCTGGGACTTCACCACGAACTCCACGATGTCTTGCTCGGCCACCAATAAAATCATTTCAGATCTCTATACACGGTGGGAGAACCACTACTACTATACAACTAAAGTAACTCCAAGGTCTTTCATATCAAAGTTGTTTTCTAGCATACACTTAATAACATTTATATGAGTAACGTTCAAATGAGATTGAGGAATAAGCCCATGAAGGTTGCAATTTTGAAGATACAAACATGCAGTGAAGTTAGATATCCAATAGACTTAGGATTCAGAAAAACTCATGCCACTAAGATATTACTCTATGAGAGATGCATTATTGTTCCATTGGGTCTATGGAAACTAAAAATTGAGCTGGTCATTGTTTTGTATGTCAAGTGTTTCCAAGTTGGGAAGGTGAAAGATACTCTCTGGTATTATCCCATACAATCCTTCAAATTCCAGCCTCAAAGTTGTGAAATGAGATGTTTTCATGGAATGGTGAAAGAGATATTCACATATCTAGGATCAAGCTCTCTTAACTAGGTCATGTTTTGAAGGAGTGATTTAAAATTATGTGTTGTGAGTCCAAGCTTCTTTAAGTGTGTAAAGATATGTCACCTAGGCCTAACTTAACCCCAAAGCTAGCTCATTAGCAGAGGATAGACCAAGTCCATATAAGGAGACCACCAGTCCACTCCCAGCGAATGTGGGACTTTTACCCACTCTAACACCCCCTTCAAGCCATGCCCAACTGGAGCGTGGTCCGTGAGCCAAAACGGGGATGAAACTGGCTTTAATATCATGTAAAGAAATGACACATGGGACTAACTCAACCTCAAAAGCTAATTCATGAGGGAGAGTTTCCCAAGTCAATCATGAAAGGAAGTGTAGTTGTACATAAATCGATTTCACTTTCATTTTTGAGTTATTAGTTTTGAACCCGTTAAACTGTAAACTCAAAAATGAAAGTGAAATGGATTTATGTATGACTACACTTCCTTTCATTATTCTTAAATAGTATACTATAACCCAAACCCATTGTTATAGATTAAGAAGTACCTTCACTTTGTTAAAGTAGGTAAAAGTCTCGCATTGGTTTGAGAGTAGATTAGTGGTATCCTTATAGTGACTTGGGAAATCCTCCCCTCATGCACTAGCTTATGGGTTGAGTTAGGATCAGGTATCATATTTTTACACGGTATTAGAGCCAGGTCCATCCCCGTTTGGGCTCATGGTCCACGCTACAATCGGGCCTGGGCGTGAAGGGGGTATTAGAGAGGGTAAAAGTCCCACATTGGTTGGAGAGTGTACTGGTGGTCTCCTTGTATGGACTTGGGAAACCCTCCCGTCATGATCTATCTTTTTGGTTGAGTTAAGCCCATGTGCCATATCTTTACACACTTAAAGAAGATAAGACTCACAACACTTTATTTTAAATCTCTCTTTCAAAACTTGACCCAATTAAGAGAGTTGGTATTAGATATGTGAATATATATATCTCTTTCACCACTCCGGTAATTTTGTTCTCAATTCACAACTCTTAAGGCTGGAATTTAGAGAATTGTATGCATGGGATAATACCTGAGAGTTTTTTTTTTGTGAAAATATTGAGTTGATTTTTTGGAATATTATAGTTTTTTCTAGTATAGTTTATAGAATTCGTCTAGTGTAGTATCTAGAACAATTTATCGAAAGAAATATCTAAATAGTCTTGAGTATAATATAGAGTTCACTAGAAATTTTTTGTAGATGAATGCAGAAGAGTTTCTAGAACCATCCGTGAAAAATGTATAAAATTTGGTTGGTCTTGTACATTTATAAACAAGCTAAATCAAAGATTCTTTTTTCATAATCAAGTTCTCCTATCCAAAATAATCTTTCTCCATTCTAGGTTCCTCTTTTTTAGTTGAATCTTCCGATCTTAGGTAATGATCTGCCGCTAGCAGGAGGCTTTTTCAAATTATACTTTTCTTGTTCTATTCTTTACATGGTATCAGATCCTAACCATACGTTGGATTTTGGATGTTATTTCAAGAACAGGTTGATGGTAGATTCATGTTGTTTGTGTAGATGGATTTAAGCAGTCACGTTAATGGACTGAGGATGCAGTTGTTCAACCAGTTCAATGATAAGGTATGAAAGACATATATAAAATCATACCTTGTGATCAAGGATTTGTGGGATGTTGTTAATGCGAGTAACACTAGTTCTTTCGATGATGTACCAGAGAATTGTAGTGCATACGAGAAGTGGAAGTAGGTTAAGGAAAAGGTGAAGTTCATTTTGCATAGGTCAATCTCCTCCATTTTATTTGATCATGTAATAAGGTAAATCAGCTCATTAAATATGGAGGGACCTCGATCGATTATTCAACAAGAATAATGAAGCTCGCTACAAATTAGAGAATGAATTGGTTGACGCCACTCAAGGTAATATTTGTACCCCCGAGTATTTTCTAACGATTAAGAACTTATGTTTTGTGATATTTTTATTGAATATGTAAGAGGATATCTCTGAAACGGATGAGAAGAATGTAACACCTCAGACTTTTAAAGAGCTATATTGAGATTCGTACAAGTTACTCTTCAATTGTTAGTTTTGGATCAACTTCAAACAACTATAACTTTCAGCACATGATGAGTTAGGTGGCCCACCAGGTTTTAAATCAAAGTCCGTTGAATCCTTTTTCTAGGGCCATTAAGTTTTTTAAATTCCGAGTTGGATGAAGGAGATATGCCTGTTTGAATTAAGCCGGTCTCGTTAAGGAAATTCATCCATTTTAAGGAGGGGTATTTTGGTCTTTTCCTTACCCTACTAGCCTAACACATTTTTCACCCTTTTAGGGGTCTAAACTAATTGGAATCCATTTTAATCATTCCAAAAGAGCTGGATTTTTTAGAGAGAAATATAAGAGGGGAAAAAGAAGAACTTTCTTGATCATGCAAGCTTTGAGGATTTTCGCCAATAACTTAGTTCTTCCGAGGTTTGCAAGTTTTCGAAGTGTTGGGTTTGTTCACCCTCGTTCCAATCATGAGTTTTCATTTATAAATTTGTCCATGAGATTATGTATATTAAGGTTCTTGAGGAGTCTTTGAGGTTTTGCTTCATTCTTTAACAATGGTGTCTAGTTGAGTTCTTGAGGTGAGAGTCTTGCGAATGAGTGATGTTCTTGATGTAATTTTAGTGCATTTTTATTAATTTTTTTTGGGTTATTAGTTTATTAGAGGATAATGTGGGTCGGTTAATAGATTATTTAACCACCTATATAAGCTAAAATAAACCGTAAACTAACCATTCTAACTAACTCATCTAAAGACCCCAAAAGGCTCTCCAAATATTCCCTCTCTAGAAGTGAAGACGAAGAAGGGAGGCAGAAACTAGGAAGATATTCAACCATTGATTCAAGATTATTCTAAGGTATGTGAAGATCCTTCATCCATGGGTTCTTCCACATATGGATCCCCCATAGGTATCCCTCAATTGTGAATCCAAAATACCCCAATCTAGCTAGGGTTGTGAATTACATTGTGGGTAGGGCTTGATTGTGATTCCAAAGTAGTGGATATCATTCAATTTATGTTTGAATTATGTTTATATGATGATTATATGATATTTTCATGTCAGTTCCATGACGAAACCTAATCTAAGTTGATGAAGGTGATCATTGTGGGTTTAGGCCGTTAGAGACAAGGTTGAAGGTTCTAAATTGATATTCTTATTTCAATTGTCTTGAATACTAATTGATCATTTATAGGATCATCTAAATATGAATTTAGCTAGACTTAATTGAATATGAAGTATCTTGATGATAGAATTGAACCTTTATGATCATTTAAGACTTGAATCACTTAGTAAGGAGAGATGTGATCAAATTACCTTGAAATCTAGGTATAAATAAGAGATTAAGAAAGAAACCTTGAGAGTAGGGTTTGTGATCATATAGCTAGGGCTTTAGGGTGATGCTAATGAGATTACCTAGTGATTCGAATGCTTTAAAATTAAATGTACATAGGAGTCTAAGTCTAATTAATAGAATTGTGTTGTGAGACGTTACCTACCTATATAACCTTATGATTCCTAGATGATAGGAAGTGATAGACTCTCTTAGGTCATAATATTATCCTTGTCTAATGAAGAGTTCTAGGCTTGATTCTATGTATGAATATGAACTTAACATGAAAGACTTCTTATATAGTAATGGTTCTAGGGATGAAGGACTTCTCCTAACTAACTAAACCTAAGACTAGAGGGCCTTTATACCTAGGTCATGGATGGTGATAGTTGCTCACTATGAAATATGAATTTATGAAGATATTCATGTTCTTATGAATATTGATGAAAATAATCTAAGTTACTTTCAAAGTGAAAGGATTTCTCACATATTATTCAATACATGAATGTGAAAGAGTTTTCTCATTTAAAGGATTCTTAGATTTAAAAAGTTTTCTCAACTAAACTTTGAATTAATAACTATGAGCTATTCTAATGAACTTAAGCTTGGATTGGCTACTTGGTGTACCCTTTCATGGATTATATGACAAGAGGCGATCACCCATGTACCATAATGATAAGACAAGATGCGATTACCCATGTCTCTTAAAGGTAAGATGAGAATGATTGATTACTATTCCATGAGAATTATGCTTAACATCGAGTGGACTAGTGGAAATTACCAATGTCCCATAATTATGTGACGCCATAGGATGATTGTCTTAGATAGACATCCGCTAGTGGATCCCGTTAAGATAGAATTTTATGGATCTTACCTTGGCAAGTGAGGACATCTAATTTCTGTCTGGGATAAACATTGAATTCCACGTTATATATCTCATGGTCTCTATGTTGGTTAAGGTTAAATCACACAATAATGATGAACTGAGGTTATTTTTAGAAGTATCTCACGTGTTCCTAGATGATTTTTACTTGCATTGACCATGATCATGATTATGCTTCTAACCTCTTATCTTATGTTTTAACTTGGTCTTTTCATGTCATAAAAATCCTTTTTGCATGATTTTATTACTCTTATGCTTTGCTATCATACTTGACATATTCTTTGTACTATCACATACTCTTTCCTTCATTGTTTCCCAAATGTAGGGTTCGACACTCCAATTTCGCATTCCCGTGGCTAGTTATCACATTTGTAGATTTGAAGATTGGTAAGTCCTCATTATCGGAGGACCAAGCCCTTTATTTCTTACTGTCTTTACTTTTCCTTATTTTATGTGATGTATTAGTTACATCACAATCACTCTTCATGTACTATATGGATTTGAGACTATGTTAGGTATTCCACTATGTTTTTGACGAACTCTTTATGATATAAACGGTCTTTTGAACTCTTTAATTTTGTTATCTTGTATGATATATGCTAAGTGGCTTGTGAAGAGCCTCCCGAGGTATTATGCTCCATGTCACGTCTAGGGTGTACCTTTGGTCGTGACACAATAACACAGAGGGCAACTCTAAATTATAAGCCACTTTGCCTATCCGTCTCAATACTTGATAAGGACGAACATAACATGGACTAAGCTTCCCTTTATTCCCAAACCTTTTTACACCCTTTATAGGTGAAATTTTCAAGTAAACCCAATTATAAACATCAAACTCAAGATTCCATCGATAAATACAATCACAAACATGTCAAGATATTGTCTAAGCACTCTATTCATCAAGTTTATAAATATGGTTGGAGAATTAGTTAAACCAAATTGAAATTATCAAAAACTCATAATGACCATACTTGGTTCAAAAATCTTTCTTCGGAGTATCACTTTCTTTCACCCTTATTTGGTGATAACCCGATCGGAGGTCAATCTTAGAGAAGTAACTTGCTTCTCAAAGTTGATCAAACAAATCATCAACTCTTGGAAAAGGATACTTATTCTTAATAGTAACCTTGTTCAATTGCCGATAATCAATACACATGTAAAGTGAACCATCCTTATTACGAACATACTAAACTCGAGCACCCCACAAAGATACTCAGTCGGATGAAACCTTTATCCAATAAGTCATTTAATTACTCCTTTAATTTCACTAGGGGTCTTGGTCTCAATGAAGGGTCGTGGGTAGTTATGTCTTCCAGAACCAGTAGGCCCCTCGCCCAAGTAAAGGACCATAGTGGCCTTCACCATCTGTGATCCTTCACACGGTCTGTGAAATGGACCGTAGAGGGAATGGACCATAACCAGTAGCCACTACCAGCAGACCACGACCCAGTCGATGGGCCGTGGTCGTAGTGACGGTCTGTCACAACCCGAGACCCCACCGTAGAAGTTAGGGCACAATCTCGGATTGTGGCACGACGTACTCGACCTCTCGGAGGTCTCATACAAGCCTCTCATATCATTCATCGCATATACATAATGAAAAGTAGTGCGGAATTAAAATTTTTCATTAAAGCAATATAGAAGTCTTAAAACTCTTTCATATATAGTAATAGGAAATGGTAGTCTCGGATCATCATCTTAAGACACAAGAATACTTAAGACACGGACCATACGAATATAAAGCATACTACTATATAGTCTATTACAGAACTTCATAAACGAAACATAAAATAACATACATGCCCTCGAGTTAAGTGAGGACATACTTCAAATTTCTTCTTGAACGATCTCCTAGTCCAAGTCTTCTTCCCAAAGCTCTTCACCTACTAAGAACTATATAGATAGAAATAAAGCATGGAATTAGTACAACCACATGTACTAAGTATGACTTATGCATTAAAATCATGAAAACGGACATGTACTGGAAATATGCATCTTTTTATTTAAACACCATAATATCATCATAAGATCAACATTTATCAACTTAGAATCACATAAGAAAACAATTAAGCAATTATCACGTTTTAAAGGGGCACTTAACACTGACCTCACTTCAATGTACAGTGAATTACTTCACTGTTACAGTGAAGCTATCTTATTTCCTTTTTCAACATATTCTAGCATGTAGTCTTCTCATTAAAGTCATCCTAAGATTCACTTAAGTCACACAAAGAGAGACCGCCCATACACCCTCTATAGATGTGCCTAAACGATCCTTAAGATTACTCATAATGAGACACATACACACCTACAATACATCAACATACAAGACATACATAATATGACAATCTCCCCTACCAAGGCTATCAAAAAGACTTACTTAAGTAGTCCTAGAAGAGAACGCCCATACATCCACTTCAAGGCTACCTAAATAATCCTCAAGACTTCCTAGGTTTAGATCATGTCAAACATAACAAGCAACTTCCCTAACTAGAGTCATTCTCAAGACTTCCAAAGATAAGACATGAAGAGACCATCCTTTATGCCCTCTTCACACTTTAACTAAGGAATCCTTGAATCACTTTAGATTAGGTACTTATTCATACTCTATATCATTAAGTCATTATTTCATTAGTTCATTTAAGACACATAGGACATTCAAATAATGGTCTTGAAGAAGACCTAGGGACTCTTACTAACATCTTGAAAGCCTATTGTGTAATGTCTAGATAGCGTCCATACCACCACCTAAACCTCATAGAACTTCTCTAATGCTAATATGTATCCCATATGATGAGAATAGGCAATAACCGACATACCATGGTAGCAAAGCATGGCATACGGAGTTCTATCCTACTCCAATGAGGTGTTCTACTTGCCAATGGTAGAACTTAGACACATCCCATGTAGGCACATGGTTAAGGAATATGAAGGGCATACTTTGTACTCTAATCTAATTCTTAACTAGAGCTACTTTCCCCTTGCCATACTCACTCGGTGCTAGCCTTAGTTCTCATAGATTAATTCACATTAAGGTTCATACAAATGGGTCCCATATCATGTTCATGACCCACTTACATTTACCCTACAAAAGCAAGGTCCGCTAGGGATATATCACTATGGCGACAAGAAGCTCATCATGACTTTCCTAAGGATTGATGTGATGCCGTTCCAGCCAATCAACCTTAAGTCCATCATTCATTATATGAAGGATACCATTACGACTTTCGACTTCAAGTTTCATAACCTTACCACTTGGTTCAAGGTTCCACATAAAGGACCTTCGTATCATCATTCAAGGTCTAACCTATATTGATTTATTCAAGACTAAGACCCTTTAGGTTTATAAGTCAAGACATCACATATTCACATAACCATCAATTAAGGGACACAAGTCTACCTAAACAAGACACAACATACTTCCATTTAGCTCATATAACATATCATCTTTTAGACACCTAGGAACGACCCTTAACAACATTTAGTCAACCTATTAATTACCTAAACATCATCTACATAATCATTATAGACTCATATAACCAAATTAGGAACAACCATATATCAACTCTAAGACTATACACTTAACACATAGTCCTAGAACAACATGATTTACCTAGATAGTATCAATAGTCTAACACATAATTTCACATATAGGTAGATATGATCATACATCACTAAATGAACTACACAAATAGCCATATAATTTCAAGTAGTGCCAACAAGGCCATGATCATCAATATACTTAAAGTAACGCCTACAAGGTCACATCAATTCACATAGCACCGCCACCATAAGTGGACCAAACCAATCACAACATAATTGTAATATAAATAACATTAATAATAAGGAATTAGGTCAGCGTACCACCTCTTCATCCTCAACACTTCAAGCCAATACCAAATCACCAAATTCAACATCATAAGGCCCTTACCCATGGCCATGAACACCAATTCAATACACAATTATAATAATCATTAAAATCTAAACCAATTCAACATAGATTCAACAATCTAAGACCAATTAGATAATAATTGAGTACAATTCTTATACCATTAGAAATCCCATGAGAAACTACACATGATTTCATCAACATTAGACCAATATCAAGTAACCCATAAATTAGTCAAAACTAGGGTTCATCAATTACATGGGTTCATAGGCAAAGTGAGTTAAAATCATCAATACAACATCAACATAATCCATAATAGATGTTTGAAAACCATTAATGCAAGAACCCATGGAAGATCATGAAAAAGGTCAATTCATCTTTTGAAAACTTTAGAAAACATCTTTGAAAGTTGGGATCCTTGATGAAACGAGTTTCGAGGATCAAAAGCCATACCTCAATGAAGCTAATTCTTCACTTTGATGAAGAAACTTCACTCAATTCGTCACACCAAGATCTTCCTTGACTTTGGACTTCAATGGAGTCTTGGGGAATTTCTAAAGGATTTTGGGGTTTTGATTTTGAAGAATGAAATCTTCTAAGTGTTAAAGCCTTATAAACACCTTTAAAATACCCAATATACCCTTAGGGAACCGCAAAACCTTCCATTTAGAAGTGGGGTGAATTTACAATCTCACCCCTAACTTAACAGTGAAACTGCACACAGGGAACTTCACCATCGACGGGGCAGTCGACGGACCATTTGTCCACAAACGGACCGTCCTGTCCTCCCGTCGATTGGGTCAGAGGCTGGATGTGGTTCCCAACCTTTCCCAGCTTAATTAACAACCTACGGGACCATTGACGGACCGTCCTTGGACCTATGGACCGTCCTTTGGTCCGTGGTCTTGGAACATGGTCTTGCCATTGACGGTCTGCCCATTGACGGGCCGTAGGTACACTTATGGGCCGTCCTGTCCTCCGTCGATGGGTTAAGAGACTTGGGACAGGTAGATTAGCCATCCAGTCTAATTACCTACCCACGCCCATCACCCACGGACCGTCGACCAGCCCACTGGCCGTCGATTGGCTTCCGTAGGTGAGGCTGCCTTGGACAGTCTTGGCCTCCGACATGGGTCCTTCCTCAAGGACCCTTGGTTGGTTCTTGGGGATGTTTGCCCAGACGTTTCTAACCCAAACATGAACGTATATAAGTTTAGGACCTCTCACATGGATTTCACTGAAAACGAACACGTAAAACTTGACGAAACATGCCTAGACACACAAAGTCATTTCAAGGCATATCTTTCGAATGTCATGGACGTTCTTGAGTGTTTGACCTCCAAACTTCTCAAAAAAAAACTTGACACACTACCGATACACATCATATTAAAACTCATTTAGGACCTTAGAACCACAAGAGTCACACATAAACACATAGGCCGTAGGTGACTTAGTCATCGAACGTCTTGGTTGACCCTTGACGTTTGACTTCCAATGCACCTAATACCTTAGCTACTGCCTCAATACAACATTATAGACATATTAAGGACTTTAGACCACCTTGAGAACAATGTTAGGCTCTCGATAACCTAAGTCATTTTCGAGGTCTTACACGATCCGTCACCATCGTTGTGGTCTACCTCGTTAGATTTCTATTTAGGGATTGTTCGGTTTCCCCCCCTATGTGTTGGGCATCCAAACTATGTCGTTTAACCCGTAAATTTTGTAGTTTTGGTCAGTTTAAGCCTAGTAACTTAATAAGATCTTTCCCTAATCAATTATTCTAAAAAATCAATCAAAACTTAGAGCAAAAAAAGAGAAAAGAGCCGACCAAACTCTTCCAAGAACACAACAAGTTTTCTTAAGTTCAAGCCTCGAAATCAAAATATTTCTCTGTGAATTTCATCACCAAGTATGTGGGATTTCATTAGTGGGGTCTTTTCATCCTCTAAGTCCCTAGAATTCAATAAGATTCTTGATTCCTTATGTATTGTTTAGACCTAGGGGTTTCTAGAACTTTAGATAATTGTTGTTATTTAGTTGTTATAGTATTCTTAATCAGATTATCATGTTTTCGTGTAATCATTGCTTAGTTTCTTGCATGAAACTCAGAATCCTAGTTGTATGGATTCTTTTAGTTTATGAAGTACACTAGCTAGGTCAGATAAACAAATAGATATGCCTTAGATATTGAATGTTTCATTATTAGTACCTAAAATGTTGCATTCTCAGTTAGCATATCAGAATATTGAGCTAATCCAGTATTTCAAGTAAGTTGTGTCATGCACATTCTAGTTGGGAGTAGGCTTAGCACCGAGTTGGACTAGGGTTTACTGTACCCTCATAGTCCTAGAACTACGTGCCTTAGTAGGTTTATAAGTCCCCTTTTTGGGCATCAAAATTAGTGATCACGCCAGTCATGCATTTATATCCCTGGCAAGGTATATTGGGTCCTCTGATGGGGCGTACACATTGGACTCCACATTTAGCTCACGTGGTTTTATGTCAGTTAATATTAGCTCAAAAATCAGACTCTAGTGAATTTGACAAAGTTTTCAGTTATACTTTAGTAGTTAGTCTCAGCATGTTATGTTAATAATCAATATTTGGTCATTGCATTCAGTTCAGTTCTTTTTAGTTATAATTCAGTTTTTTATTCTTTTCGGATTATATCATTGCTTAGTTATGCTTTGTTCAACTTATGTATTTTGTTCAACTAGCATGCTCACTACATTCCAAGCACTAACACATACTCTGTGCTACATCCTTTCATTATGTAGGTTCAGGTACTCAGCATTCAGATCATGTATATATTGGTTATTGATCAGTATTCAAAAGTTCCAGTGGCCAGTCCTCATAATTCGAGGACAATAGACATGTTTTTTATATTTAGTCTTTCATTTCAGTTTCAATTTTTCTAGGTTTAGTTGGGGCATGTCCCAACAACTCTAGTCAGTAGAGGCTTTTCCAGACATAGTATTAAATTTAGCTTTAGTTTTGGGTGATTGTTTAGTATCACTAAACTCATATTCCTTTTTATATATTTAGATCAGTTTTGGGTATTCCATACTTTGAGTTATCTAGTGTTTTAAGTTCCGCATAGTATATTTATGTTTAGGTAGTTTAGTATGCTTATGATATGCCTACTTCAGGATTAGCTTGGGGTCACTCGTGATCCTAGGTCGCGTGTTTACATCAAGGGGATAGCCTCGGGGCATGACACACACACAATAGAACCCGTCCAAAGTTTGAGATTGTTACATCAATTTTTGTGAAAGCTTAGACTATTAAAAAGCATAGGGCGCGTACACACACAACATAGACAAAAGTTTGAAATTGTTCCATTAATTTTCGTATAAGTCTAGACTATTAAATAACATAGGGGGTAATAGGACCTACCTGAACCGACCATTTCACCTACTAAATAAATTGGCTAAATGAATCACTTTTGATTGAAATGGGCTAATTTAAACCCAATTATGATAGCCCAATTAATTTCCAACCCAGTATAATAACAGTGGCTCCTGTTTAATTTCATTCATCCATATTCCTTTGATTTAATGGATCTCATTTGACTTCATCACTAAAACAAAAGACCTCAAAAATCAAAATTTTGAGCCTATTATTTTTTTAATACTCCTCTCTCCCCTTCTCTTTCCCCACCATTGGCCACCAATGATGTTTGCGTAATCAAGACACAACTTCTAAGGCAAGTGTCTACGCTTGTACAATAGTAGACAAATCAAGGGTTAGGGTCGTGTCCAAGGGAGGGTTTTTGAGAATTAATAGAAAAATAAAATTAAGTTCTAATTAGTCATAGTTAAAGAGACTAACAATTTTAAAATATTATATCTAAGTGGTGATGAAAGCATCAATTTATCTATGGGGGATTGTCACAAGTAAGTAAAAAACAGCAAAGAGTGCTAAATAAGGAGACAAGATTCTTGGGATGTGATAGGAATAAGGGATAGACTAAACTATTGGGTACATGATTTTGATAGTAAATCCGTTGAATATTTGTGACTAGGCTAGACTATAGTGTGGGTAAGCCCTATCTAAAGTTACTTACTCCGAATCAAATGGGTTCCTCTCGGACACCCACTTGCCGCATGAAGAACAACATCCGCCTTAGCCAGTCACTCTCTCGAGCTGAGTGTGTGGAAGAAGGAATAGGGTTCACTCTCTCGAGCTGAACCTCATGTATATCCACTCCCACCGGACATCAATTTATTAGTCCTAGTGTACAACGTCTCTCTCGAGCAAGCCGAAAACACAAAGGTGAAATCGTATTTTCAACTACAGTTTCATTAAGTTCCACCGCAACTACTACAAAAATCACATTTAAACAAAAAATAAATAATCAACAAGTAAGACCCAACAAACAATCTAACCCATTCACAAAATCACACCCCAAGAATTGGGGTTTTAGATAACCATGTAAAAGTGACAGAAATGTATACCAAAATGAGTTTGCATTCAAATGGGTATGAATATTTAAGTCTTGATACAAACCAACAATGAAGAATCGAAAAGACCCTAGCCCAAATTCATGGAGATGAAACCCTTTGAATCTTCAAGCTCTTCAAAACCCTCTTCAAACTTGAACTCAAAAATAGGAGAAAATATTTGATATTAAAACTTCTAAGTAAAAATTTATGACTAAGATACAACAATAAATGAGTATTTGTAGTTTTATAAGATTTGTGCTGCAGTAGATCACTCGGCGCAGTTAGTCGGAATCGTCGATCAACTCGCCGGTTCTCTCTTTGGTAGGTTTCATCGCCGTCTTGCTCTATACTTTAGCATCGTCGTGTTTTTATTATTAGGCGACATAGTACTGCTTCGTAAAACTACTTGGTGACGTGCCGACTACTACTTTTCACCATTGATTTGATCCTTTCCTTCAGGTCTCAGCACACTGGTACAAAAGTCGATCTTCAGGCCTGTCCGTGACTCACCATGTAGACTCGACGATCCTCATCCCTTCTTTTCTTCGTTCTTTTAAGCATTTGTGTTCCTTTTTGCCACGTAGTGACCATGTTTTGCCTCAAACTCAAAATACCGGAAATTCAAGGTTATTCATCAACTATTGAGACAAAATAAGCATTTGAGGACACAAATTCTATCAAAATATAGCCCTAAACAAGTCTAGTTTGTGGACTCATCAACACCTCCAACTTAACCTTTTGCTTGTCCTCAAGTAAAACTCAAGTTTAGCCATTCAAAAGGGGTATGTTTCAAACAACGCTACATAGATTCAATCATGACTATACACAACAAGACTCAATTTTCTCATGTAAGGATCAACTGTGTACCCAAAGATTCAAGTTGTGACACACCATTACCAAAGGTTCTCAAGATTGCAATACTTGCTTCAAATACAAGTTCAATCTCAACAAAAACATTCGAATGCCCTCACACAAATGATGATTCCATTATCACACACATGATTATAATCATTTAAAGTTTTGGAATCAAATACAACACTCACTCTCACAAACAAGAACACAATGCATGCTTTCACCCATAGGTTTGCCTGTATTTTCCATTCAACATTTGTTGCAGCTCACTTAAGATCACAAACGTCTTTTCAATGCTTATGATAGAGATAGTCCAAAGGTATGCCATTTAGGCTGAGTGCCTACAGATCCTCATGAGATGTGGTGCTCACAACATTTCCTTTCTCCTTCTTTTATCATTTTCTTTTGTGATGGCAAGTCATCCCTTTATTCACTTTCCATGAATTGTTTGGAAAACCCCATTTCTTTTATACTTTATTCCACGACTTTCTCTTTTTCATTCTTTCTTCTTTTTTTCTCTTTCTTAATCTTTTATAGAGGGGTTCCATTTTTCTCAATCATCATGGTTTAAAGGAGACTTTTCTTGTACTTCTTGACTTTCCCTTTTTCTTTCACCGCACCCCTAAATTAGGCTTTTGGCCTAAGTTGGCTATGTCAAACAAACCAACAATCATGAGTATTATGGGTAATGGATTAAGAGAGGTAATTGTTTTTGTCAAGTTTCTTCCTAAGAAAGGTAAGGCTCAAGGAGTGTTCAAAAGAGGTTCACACACTCACAAGGTAGGTCACAGAAGAGGTATATGTCAAATTGGCTCACACTCTACAAAGTTGCCTAAGATCATATCAAGATATACCCTTAGTTAGTCAACGAACAAACAGGGCAAATTCTAGGTGTTGTCATGCATTGTTCAATGTAAGCTTATCACACAAGGCATCGACACTAACGTAAAACAAGACTCTACACTTTTTCTAGTGTACAACGGTCATCACAAGAGAATCGATTTGATATGTGGATAATCACAACAAGATGCAAAGAGTTCACACATTGTCCGTACAATTTCATTTGGTCTCTATCGTAGCCATACATTTATGTTCGTTCGATTGCAGGAACTATTCAAGTCATCGGTATTGATCGAAACCGAGACTCAAATTTTCTAAGGAACTACCACATTCAAGTTCTTACAAGAGGTGATGAAAATTTGCAAATTTTTTTCGGAAGGGTCCAAATCTCTTTTAAATTAAAAAAAGGGGAGCCATAAGATTAAACATCCACAAAAATCAGTATAATTTCTTTTATAGGTCACAACCCATATACTCAAACAAAATACGAACATCAAGAACACACAAAGGTGGGCCTCACCCAACTACAATTAAAAACATCTATCCTCAAATGGAAATAACAAAAATCTAAAAGTCAATAATAGAGAAAAATAGAGAAGAAGGAAAAGAGGGATCCCGTCTATACAACAACTTCATATGTTTGGGTTCAGTGCCCCATGTGCCTGCCTGGTATGGGATGATTGTCCCTGGAGCTTCTTCAGAAGATTAAGTGTCAACTTGCTGAAGTTGTCCAACTCATGACCCGCCAAAAATGAGTGGATAGCTGTGAAGAATCAATGTCTCCACGAGGGAATAGTTGGGTCTCAGGGATTTGGCCTCTTACTGGTACAATGCTTCTTTCCCTCATTATCCATATTTTGAGGATTTGTTGCCTTTTTATCCTTCCTAAAATTTTTAGTTCTTATTTTTCAAGGTGGCATATCTCTTCCTGCTACTTTTGATCTAGCTATATCTGCAAAACTTCAAGAAAAAGTTAGAAAGTATTCAAACAAAAACATGGAATTTCAATTGCAACATCACTTCACTGAACCAGTTGGCGAAGCGCGCAACCACTTCGGTGGATTGCTGGCAGCAGTGCAAAGAGGAAACAAGGGTGCAAACAAAGGGCAAACAAGGAGTATTTTGGCGAGATGCCAAATACATTCGGTGACCTCAGGCTTATCGCCAAAAGTTACAGAATGTCTCATCATATTTAACATTAAATTAAGGGCGATGTGTGGATGCAAGGCGAGCCGCCGAGTGGTTTGGCGAGCTTGACCTAGCCCGCCAAACGTCCTAACGTGCCTATTTTCAACCCAACTTCCTGAATTCAATCCTATAACCCCCGAAAACATAATTAATGCATGCACCACTCAATTAAGGCTAAGACTTATTATTAATCATGCACAACCCCTGCTTTTTCATCTATTTAAAAGCACAATTTTCAAGATCAATCATTCAACTCAGACTGGGTAAAATATGAGAACCTAATAGGCAAACAAACATTCTATTCCTATCAGAAAGGACCTGCACACATAAAAAAAATGAATGCCATATCATTTGAGTACAACATTCAATACAAGAATTCTAAGGCTCAGAAACCAACCTTAGATGTCGATTAAGATTAAATTGAGATTCTAGGCGGCAACATAATCCAAATCTGAGCACAAGTCAATAACCAAAACACAATAGAGATGTAGTGATATTGAAAATAAAACTAGGTGTGAGTTTGTACAGTATGAGAATGAGGGAGAGCGTAGTAAATTGAAACTCTTAAACCTTTCGCTTGAAAAACCATCCAATTCTTGCCCACTTGGCGACATTAGTCATCAGCGCTGAACCATTTGGCGTCACGCCGAGAAATCACATTCATCATTGAGTTTTACAGGATCCCTTATTTAATTTGGGAATCCAAAAAATGACGCAAATCGGGGTCGTCGAGCTGATCGGTGACTTACCCATCATTTCTTTGAACCCGCCGAGTTTTACAGGCCCAAACCCAAACTGGGTTGGATAAAACGATGGTATGAATCTGGTCTCCTAACACTTTGGCGGCTCACTAATCAAATATTTCTCTCGCCCATCTCTTTCTTTCCAAATGCTTCCCACACTTCATCCTGCACAATTAACACGCCATTATTCTAAAACCAACACAAAGAAACAAAAGGGTTTTGGTTGCCTCTCAAAAATTGCCTTAGTTAACGTCGTGGCACGACGCAAGTCCACCTGCAAACCTCATTCTTGGGGTTAGCCATAGTATCACTAGGCAAAACTCCTTGATGTCTCGAATTGAGGTGAGACGAGATATGACCCCTTAGGGTCTCTAATTGCTTGATCAAAACTGAATGGAAGGTGGTAGTCTGGGTAAGGCTAGACACATCTTCTTTCATAACTTTTAAAATTTTGTCTGACCCTTCCACTTTATTGAGGGTACGTGAGAGCAAATCCTCATACTACCATCTTCTAAATCCTTGGGCTTCTGGCGCTCATGGGGAGGCACATATCTATCCTTCTCCCCATCCTTCAAATTTGGGTTACGATCCCTCCACTCACGATCTCGATCCTTCCAGCCTTCATCTCTAGACTAACCTTGGTTACCACCCTGCCTCGGGTAGTTTGAACGATACCCACCGCATTGGTTACCTCCTTGTTAAACAAGGCTTCGAACTTCATGTTATCAGGATTTGCACACCCAACCCCCACGATATTGGCACCACGGGCACCATCCCTCATGGCCTTTTTTTGATAAAATTCCAAGTTGTGTGATGATCTTGGCCATGTTTGGTCTCTCTCGTGATCTTTTCAATCTGATCCTTAGATAGCTTGAAGGTGAGAGGCGAGACTTGATCCTCGCGAGCTTACCACGCTCTGTTGATGGTTGTAATCCCATCTAGAAGTTGGGCTGCTATTGCATAGGGTTGCTGCATCAAGCCTCCAGGCAAAAGTTGGTCAGCAACTCCTTTGTTCACCGAGTCCAAACTCCGGTAAAAGTACTAAAGCAACACGTTATGAAAATATTATATGTTAGTTCATAAATTTCTTTTTACGTTTAATATATGTAATGGTGTTTTGTAAACATCTTAGAAGCCATTTTGTTTTTTGTTTAATTCTCTATTCTATTTTACCCGATCATGAACATGCCTCTATTTATTGTAATAAATAGTCTAATTAAGCTATGTAGAAATCAAAACTTAGACTTATTCTTTTGTAATGATAAGATTAAATCTTGTATTTATATTACAAGAGAACTATTTCAGTTTTTTTTTTATAAAAAAAGTATTCTAATTATGAAGTCTGGATAGTTATATATTCAAGTAAACAACTTGAAGCCGTGACTTTAAGTCCTATTTTCCACATTTGCTTAATCATACAATTAACTCTTAAGGGAGAATTGCTTGAATGAAATGAAGCTTTCTATGTTCCAATTAATATCAACACTTCCCCTTCTTCTTCCTTCTCTCTTCCTCCACCTCCTCATCCATCTCCTGCTCCTGCTCCCGCTCCCACTTCTACTTCTCCTCCTCCTCGTGATCCTCCTACTCCTCCTATAATCCATTTTATTATATGTGAAGCTTAAAATAAAGCAAATCTTAATGCTTTAAATTCAAAAAGGGAACTCCTATTAAATTGACCGTAAATTTAAAAAATATGTAGACATTCATATACATACATAGAGACGCCGCAACGGAGAATGTACAGGGATCTATTAGAGGAGACAAAATATGTAGGGATCTCTACTAAGCAAAAAGAATGTAGAGGTATCTATCGAGTATATCATTGAATTTGTCTCCTCTAATTTTATATTTTACTCCAAAAGTTAAACTAAATACACCACCTCTTTGATCGTTTGTGATGAATTTACTAACCTTCAAAAGTACCAACATTTCTTCCTGTGCAAATTGACCATATACAAGCTGCCACCATAATTGAATCAAGTATCGAAAAGAGGCACTTTATAAAGAACAATCCCTATTAAACCAAGTGTGCTCGACTAATGGGGTCATAGACGTTTATATAGGATGACTAGTGATTCTTAGGCAACATTTTTACCCTTAGGGACTTCTTCGTAAAATATGGTTGCTCTAGGGACTACCCGTAAAACATTTCTTTCCATCAAGGGAACTTCTATAAATGAGGGGTACGAATGACAAATTTGTAAACAACGAGGGTATAAATGACCGAATGGTATAACGAAGGGTAAAGCTAACTATTAAATGAAAATTGAAGGGTAATTTTGAACCTTTTCCCTTATAAGAATGTATAACAAATATATGGACAAAATTTTTGAAAAAGATACTTGCAAAGTGAATTATCTTTTGCTTAGTGATCACTCTAATTAGCAAGTAAAAGTAGCCTTAGAGTCTTGATAGTGATATTGAAGCGACCGTTGAGCGAGGGGAAACTCTTAAGCTATTTTGTGCCTTGATTCATGTCATGCAAATATATCTAGAAGTTCCCTTGATTGAAGGAAACATTTTATTAGGAGTTCCTATGGAAACAATATTTTATAAAGAAGTCTTTAGGGTTAAAAGTTGTGCCTAAGAATTCCTAGCCTACCTATATAAACTCTGTGACCCAATTAGTCTGGCACACTTTGTTTAATAGGCCTTTTTGTGTACAAAGTGCTTCTTTTAGACACTTGATCAATTATGGTGGCAGGTCGTATATGGTCAATTTGCACAGGAAGAAATGTTGGTACTTTTTAAGGTTAGTAGATTCATCAGAAAAGATTAAGACGAGTTCTATTTAGTTTAACTTTTTAAGTAAAGAAATTAAATTAGAGGAGAGAAATTACATGATTGTCTTAATAGATCCCTATAAATTCTTTTTGCTAAGACATACGTATACATGTGTATGCACGTCAACATCCTTCTATAATCAACTTGGGAGGAATCGCGGCAACGACTCTACATATGTATACATGTCAACATCCTTCTATAATTTATAATAATCTATATAGACCTTTTTAAATTTATTGTCTTAAAAGTTGCTTTAATTTAAGCTGAAGGTATACTAGAAACAATTTCTCTACCTTTACGAGATAATGTTAGGTCTACTTACACTTTACCCTCCACAAACCTCACATGCAGGATTACATTGGTATGTTATTAATTTTTGCCTTCAGAGTTACACAACTAATTTCTTCGTTCCCAAAATTTATATCTAAAATTTCTGCCTTGTTGAACTAGTCGATCTAACATGTTCATGAATGCTCATGGATTGTATTTAACAGAAGAAAAAATGCTGTATATATTCTATAACACATGAAAAATTTAGATAAATAAACCAACTTCAATAACCATTACAAGAATGTTACCTGGTAATTCTTTTTCGTTGCTCGTTGCTCGTAGGAGGTGTACCAAAGATGGCTCTGACACCACGATTAACAGATAAAAAACCCCATTAAGAAGTTGGTCAAGTTTACCAAAATTCTCAATTTGTTGCTTTTTTGCTGAAACCAGGAGTATCTGTTTGGGTTTCTTCACATAAAGAGTTTGAGCAGTTGCCAGAATAACTGGCTATTGTGATCGCCGGGAGGATCGTCAGCCTGAACATCGAACCAGAAGGATTGAAATCGACAAAACGGAAATTGCAGCTTCAGAACTAAAACCCTCATTAAGCCCGTTTAGTGTTTTAAATTAGTTAAAAGTGCCTCATACATTTCCAATTAAAAAAAAGGGGACAAGTGGGCCCCTTTATTTTTCTCTACTTTTTTTATTTTTAATATTAATCTGTATCTATATCTATATTCTATATTACCTTAAAAACATGAACTCCTAACGTTAAATTATTATAATATCCCTTACTTATGTTGTGACTTCTTCGATGAGTTGTGACTTTTTCGATAAGCTGTGACTGTTTCCAAAGGTTGTGATTTTTCTATTAGTTGTGACTTTTTCAAAGAGTTCTGACTTTCCAAAGAGTTGTGACTTTTTTCCATTAAGTTGTAACTTTTCCAAAGTGTTGTGACTACTCAGAAAGGTCATGATTGTCATATAAAACACAAAAATTATTTGTTCATACTGCCCTTTTGTTACTATAAATATAGGGACTTCCTCTCATTTTCCAACCACAATTTTTTCTCTTCTTTTACTCTTCTTCTTCTTCTTGCATTTTTAAATTTTTTTGTGTAATTTATTGTTGTTAAGTGATTTTGAAGTTTAGCGGAATATGAGGTACTATTCTGATGAAGTAAGTCATTCTATCCTAAGAGGGTATATTACATAACATCAAGTACTTGACGAAAATAATTTAATTTTAATGATATAATCATTATTTTTTTGCTTAATATATACACATTAGAATGTAATGTTCTAATATATAAAGTTAACATGATGTAGTCTTAATTCATTTGTTTTTGTTAACAATTTTCTTGTGATTTAGATTATGCTTCTGAATAACTTTTTCCAAAATTTAGAGAATTGTCACGATTTATTTTTTATGCTAAATACCAAAGAATGACTTTATTTATCAATGTTACTTATGTGATTTAGACTTCCAAAAAGTTTGCTCAAAATAGTTATTACTATGTAAACAATTCCCTTCTGTTTTACTTATTTACTACTCTCTCCGTTTCAGAAAGGATGGCCTAGTTTGACTTGGAACGGAGTTTAAGAAAAGAAAGAAGACTTTTTAATCTTGTGGTTCTAAATTAAAGTTATGTCAAATGTACCAAAATATCATTTAATCTTGTGGTCTTAAACATGTCACGTGGAAAGTTAAAGTTAAAGTATTGCCAAAAAGGAAAGGGGTCATTCTTTTTGAAACAAACTAAAAAGGAAATAGGGACATTCTTTTTGAAATGGAGGGAGTATTTCTTATTATTTTAATATTTTAGATGAAGAAAAGTCATATGACTTGTAATAACGCCAGTTGAAGTTAATATTACTTTAATTTTTATTATTTATTTGATAGCTAATTTTATGAGATAATATTAGTTTAATTTTTATTATTTATTTAATAGCTAATTTTATGAGATAATAATAATTTAATTTTTATTATTTATTTAATTGCTAATCTTATGAGATAATTATTTTCGTTAATGCAAATATAAATTTATATTTAGGTCTGTATTTGTATTTAAACTAAAGTATTATATATATCACAAATGTATTATGAAGTTAACGAGATCTTCTAACTTGAAAATGTATTATTTTAAAATGTTCTGAGTTTTTTTTTTAACAAAAAAACTCATAACAAATGTGAAAATATGTGAATATATAATGTAGTTGTTATCTTCACATGTTCATATGAAATCTAAGTAATATAACAATACACATGCAAAACACATCTGGTTAGATGACAACAAAAATACAAAACAAATATTGTCTATAAGGTAGTATTAGTGCGATAAGACTAATTACATGATTGAACCACATCAAATTGAAAAAAATATATACATAATTACATTTAACTAATAAATGTTTTCATTGATCATCTTCATAGGTTTGTGTGAATAAGAGACGATATATATGACGATCCACATTGAACATTCACAAAAGAATCTGCAATATCATTTTTTGTCTATCTTATTATTCAAATCTTCGCTTAAATAAAGAAAACTATTTACTATATCATATATTTTTGAAATTGCCAATCACGTGCAACGCACGTGTCACAAACTAATATTAATAAAAGGAGTAAACTGATAACATTGTATTTAAGTGGATCCTTACCATCTTGTTCGACACTCTTCCATGGATCTTAAACATGTCATATCATATGTTAAAATGAAGTGTTTATTGAATTTCAAGTAACGTTCTTTTTAAACAGACTAAAAATGAAAATAAAACACGAAAGTCAAGTAGACATAGTATTTTATGACATTTGCGAAATCCATTTTGGAAAAATATTGTATTTGTGTTAAGAAATATATTTGATATGTATAATAATTTTTTAGAACCTAACAAGCTACCTTTTCTAGAATTCAGAACCCATAAACTCAAGATTCTGGATCCGCCTCCATGTAACCAAAACTTTTTATTTGCAGGGAAGAGAGTTGTGAAGCATTCCGAGGAAATATTTAAGATGGATGTTGATGGCTCTTTGGGAATTCACTTGGAAGGATAAATAATTACAGAAACCCTGAGCAGGCTACCCGTGCAATCTCTTTTTGAGTCAAATGTGCTTTAAAATCTTGGATGATTTCAAACCTTACTTTGTGATGAAGCATCTCAATCATGCCAAGAATAACCAAATTTCCTAAACAATTCATCTTCTTAACAACAACTTTTCCTTCAGACATGGTCCTTTTTTACGTTAGCTTCTTTATCGTCGGTTTAACTGGTTGACGACGTACAACAAGTTGATTGGCGTTGTAGCAGTAAAGTAAGGAGTTGAAAAATATATTGTTGTTATGATGTATTGGATCTTATGGGGTTTAGTCAATATAATGATCTTTGTAGCATCAAACTTTTACAATGGAACCCCACCAAAAGAGAATAAATAGTTCTTCATCATACAAGATTTTCAGTGACATAAGATTTTACTTGCGGATTAGGATATTATTCAAGAAGTAATGACTATAAAATCGTTAAGATTGGTCACATCATGCAATGACAATCTCGCACTGAAAAGTGGAGACAAACATCCTTCTAGCATTTATCCAGTGTGGTTGTCTACTATGGACTCTCTGACATTTGTACATGAGGCGTTTCATTGGATTGGTTCACTGAATAAGTCTGTGGTTTCATTTGATATTTCTAATTAGGTGTATGCAGAAATAGCGTTGCCTAATGGAAAGTTCGTTGTTTAGATATGGCACATTTTTGTATTGGGAGGACTGCTTTGTGTTTATTCTACTCATGCTCATCAGTTGAGGTACGATTTTAACCTTTGGGTAGTGAAAAAGTATGGTGTCAAGGAATCATGGGGGTAGGGGTGGTGGTGTAATCTTATTACAGCCTCCTTTTCATTGCAATGTCATAAATTAAACTTTCTGGTGCAGTGTACTTGGAAGTAGTGTTTCCTTTTCTTCAAACATTACAACTATCGTGGCTCTTCATTGCTTAATAATATTGCAGTAGTGTAACAGACCATACAAAATTCTACATGCTTAGATTGGCCAACCATAGCAGTTATATTAAAAGAAAAAACTGTCCAAGATCCGTTCAAAAATTGTATATTAGAATGTCAAACATGGTGATTTACTGAGTTCTAACGAGTTCGATTTTGTTATTTCAGGGAAATAAACATGCGCTAGATATATCTTGTTCCTTACTGTAAAGAAAAGTGATGGTATGAACTATCTACCATGCACCTCAACTATTCCGCTGAATATCTACTTAAATTCTGCATACATGGATGCAGCTAGAGTATTGGTTACAGATTCGGAATAGTGCACAACAACCCCATGACCCACTACAGTACATTAGGAAGTACCTTCACTTAAAGAATAACTTCAAATTGAATGAGTTGTACCTTTTGTGGATACTATTACTTTTTATTTAATGCAAAGGATAAGTTACATCTTTTAACTCTCCGTAATAAATCTATGTGAACATTGCTAACTCGTTAGTATATGTGAAATAGAAGAGTTACTTCTACATTAATGGTTCACATTTATTTTAAGTATCGATTTTCTTAACTTTGTAAAAAAATATTAGTTACTTTGTATTATGATAAATTTTTCATTAAAGTAAGAGTAATGTTTCATTACATTATTTATATGTTATTTTCTTACATTCTTTTGATGGATGAAAACATAAATGATTTTCCTTTTTAAGGAGTATTATTTGGGAGCTAAATACACGTAACAAAAACAAAAAGTCCTTCATTTCATTTACTCTCTCTTTCATCGATTCATTTATTGGCTTAAATAATCATTCTTCCTATTGTGGATTCCTCATCAATTGTTTTTGTGCAACTCCAAACTTTCAGCCATGAGTGCATGTGTTTGAGAGTAACAATTGAACTTTAGAGAGCGATTGCTACAATGATTTGCACCGGAGTTGGCAGAAGTCGCTTTCAAGGTAGTGGCTTGCCGTGACACAATGTTTGTGATAATTTATTTACTACTCTCTCCGTCTCATTTTATGTGAGGTAGTATGACTCCGCACGGAGTTTAAGAAAGAAAGAAAGACTTTTAAAACTTGTGGTCTAAAATGAATCATAGAATTTTTTGTAGCTATAAATCATTTTATTAAGAGTAAAATGAACATATTAAAGTTAAATTGTTACTTAATATAGAAATATGTCATTGTTTTGAGACAGACTAAAAAGGAAAATAAGTCATATAAATTGGGACAGAGGGAGTACTTTGAAAAATTCCCACCATATTATATAAATCAATTGAAATTATTAGTCATATGATGACTAAAGAGGCGAACGAAAACAAAGATAAGATGGAAGTAATTTCCCTTGATTCTTCTATATCTAATCTTGTGGAATCTTTGGGTACTGTTATAATAGACAAGTTCAAAGTCAAATAGAAGAAAGTAATGAAAAAAGGAACATGTGATGAAAAAAATCAGTTTAACAAGTTGAAGAGTCAAATGAAAAAATTTAAGGGTCCTTATTTCGTCTGTGGAAAATTTGGTCACAAGGCTACCAAGTTTATCAATGAAAAGGGCAGAACTCAAAGCAGGAAGGACAAATTAATGTTCAAGATCCTCTTGTTGAGGGTAATGAAGTGATTTTTGTTGTAGTCATTGAGGCAAATCTAGTGGATAACTTTACTGATAAGCTGCTAGACACAGGTGCTTTAAGGAATTTCTATGCCAATAAGGTGTTGGTCCATGAATTTGTGAGGAGTCCATTGATGGAGAATGTATTTACATGGGTAACTCCACTACGGCTAAGTTTACGAGTAAAGGAAAAGTTTAAAATTAACCTTTGAAAAGTTCTACCCTTGAACAATGATTTGTACGTTTCCTCCCTCTGTAGAAACTTAGTTTCCGGAGCACTTCTAAACAAATTAGGTCTTAAAATTGTTTTTGAAGTAGACAAAATAATTATTCCTCATAGAGGAGAGACTTTGTTAGGAAGGGATATCTTAGTGGAGACCTATTTGTACTGAACATTGTTGAAGTGATTGTAAAAAATACAAGTATTTCAAATTCTACTTATACTGTTGTGTTTATTAATTTGTGGCATGGTAAACTAGGTCATGTTAATATTTCTTCTATTTAAAGACTTAGAAAAAAGAAATAAATTTCTACGATAAGAACTGATAATTTTTCTAAATGTCTCGTGTGTAGAAGAAACACATGCCAAAAAACCTTTCAAATCTATTAGTAGTATAAATATTGAGCCGCTTGAACTAATATAATCAAATTTAGCAGGTTTCAAGATCACTTTTAGCAAAGGTGGAAAAAAGTATCACATTACTTTTGTTGATGAAATTTGTAGATACACAAAGGTATATCTTCTTAAGTCTAAAGATGAGGCTGAAAGCATGTTTTGGAAATTCAAATAGACAGGAAAATCAAAAGATTTAGATCTGATAGGGGCGATGAATATAATACTAAAAACATAGAGGAGTTTTGTGAGAAAAATGATATTATACATGAAGTTAGTGCTCCCTATACATGGGGAGAAGCAGTCTTGTCTGCATGTTATATTCTTAATAGTTATATTCTTAATAAAGTCCCTCATTAATAGTTAGACAAGACCTCATATGAGTTGTGAAAAGAGTTTGCCCCTAACTTGGAATTTCTAAAAGCGTGTGGGTGTTTGACTAAGGTTGATCTACCTGATTTTAAATGACTAAATGTTGATTCTAAGACTTCTGATACTGTCTTTATTGGTTATGTTCAAAATAGTAATGCATATAGATTTATGTCTACAAGCGATTATTATATTTTTTAATCAAGAGATGCAAAAGTATTTGAGCACCTATGAAATATAATATTCCGAGTGATGTACAAATGATGCTTCTACGTCTACGTCTGTTAACTTTTGTGTTGTACCTTCTTCTAATGTTAGTTCTAATGAACATGAAAATAAACATAGAAGGAGTAACAAACTTTGGATTAAGGCTAGTTTTGGTCCTGATTTTATCAATACTTTCTTAATTGCAAATTTTGATATTAATGTTTTACATGCTGAAAACCTGTTTATATATTTAATAGAAGAAGACCTTAAGACTTATGATGAAGTAATGAGATCAATAGATGTAATATTTTGAGAAGGGGCTATTAAAAGTGAATTAGACTCTATATTTTCTAATCACTCTTGGAATTGTATGATTTGCCTAATGGTTTTAAACAAAGAAGTAACAAGTTGATATTTCAGAAGAAATTTAGACATGATGGTCGTACATCTGATAAATATAAGGCAAAACTTGTGAATAGGGGTTTTAACCAAAAGAAAGGTGTTGATTACTTTGATACTTGTTCTCCTGTGATTAAAATATCGGTCATTAAGACTCTTATTGCTTTAGTCACTATTCATAATTTAATATTATATCAAATGGGTGTCAAAACTACATTTCTAAAAGGTGGTTTAAAAGAAGAGATCTGTATGAATCAACCTGATGGGTTTGTGGTTTCATGACAAGCGGATAAAATATGAAAAATCGGGGAAGTCCTTGTATGGTATAAAATAGGCACCTAAGCAGTGGTATGAAAAATTTAACGTCACAATTAGTGGATAATGACTTTATTGTAACTTCATCTGATACATGTGTTTATTCTAAAATGGAAGGTTCATATTATGTCATTAAGTGTTTATATCTGGATTACATGTTAATAGTTGGCCCTAATTTGAATGTTATTAATGAGACTAAGAACTCTTTTTGTTCTAAGTTTTAAATGAAAGATCTTGCTGAAGTAGATGTGATTTTGGGAGTAAAAGTCAAAAGATTCGCTAATGGTTTCTCTTAGTGTCGGTCTCATTACATTGAAAAGATGTTGAAAAAATTTGATTGTTTTGTTGTATTTCTATTGAAAACTCCTTATGATCCTAGCATACAGTTAAGAAAGGTTAAAGAATGTAGTGTTTCTCAAACTGAATATGCTAAAAATAATTAGAAGTGTAATCTTTCTCATGAACTATACTCGGATTAATATAGCTTAAAGTGTTATTAGATTGAATACATATATTTATAATCTCAGTAGTGAACACTGGATTTCTCTTCATCGATTGCTAAGGTATTTGAGAGGTACTATGAATTGATGTTTGCATTTGAGACTTGTATATCACGTTCTGCCATGAAATTTGAATTTGTTGCTCTCGAGTTAGCATGCCAAGAAGTTGAGTGGCTGAGAAATCTTTTGGAAGATATTCTATTATGGGGAACGCAAGATTCACTAGTCTCTTTTCATTGTGACTCATAGGAAGCAATAGGGATTGCCAAAAATAGTGTGTATAATGAACAAAAGAGATATTAGACATGGTGCAATTAAATAGTTGTTGAAATTGAGTGTTATTTCCTTTGAATATGTAAGGTCTTAAAGAAATTTGGCGGATCCTATGATCAAGGGGTTGTCAAGGAAAATAATCCTTGAAACGTTGAGTGGGATGTAGATAAAGCGCATTGGTTGAGGTAGTGTGGTGGACCCGTTAGGCCTCAATATACACTACATTATCTATCCCTATGGCGTGAGGCATTTTTTTATATGGTTGAGCTTATTTTGATCTTTATGATTTTATAACCTTAAGGTGGTATATTTGGGATAGCTTTGATGGAATCACCTACGTGAGTGTAAAGGTGTTGTCACCATTTCTGAAAGACTTAGGTCATATTTCTAGAGCACTCATAAGACCCAAGGTGTGTGCATGACCATAAAAACACTTTGTTAGGATCGGAGATTTGCATAAAATCAAGGATATGATATGAGTTGTGGGAGTCTCAACTTTTGTCCATTTAGTTCAAGATTTCTTCACTTTATGGAGATGTGTTGTTGCCTCATTTCACTATGTGTCAGTTCAAAATTGCAAGATATTAATACTTAAGTACACGTTCCTTTTCCCCCCAGAAATTATTATTATTCTTTATCTTTGTATTAGTGGGGGATTGCAGATATTATTCCTTTTTATTTAATCCAAAGCATAAGTTACATATTTTAACTCTCCATAATTAATCAATGTGAATATTGCTAAGTCGTTAGTATATGTGAAATTGGAGAGTTACTTCAACATTAACATCTCACATTTATTGCAAGTATACGTTTCTTAACTTCGTATGAAAATATAGGAAGTATTCGAAAGACTTGAAGTTACTTTACTTTATGACAAATTTATTATTAAAGTAAGAGTAAAAGTTTCAATATGTTAATTATATGTTATTTTCTTACATTCTTTTGATGGATGAAAACGTAAATTTATTTTCCTACTTAAGGGGTATCATTTGGGGAGCTAAATACACATTTCTTTTGCTTTCTCTTTCACCAATTCCCTTATTGGCTTAAATCCTATTTATTCCCATTGTGGATTTCTAGGCAATTGTTTTTGTTCAACTCCAAACTTTCAGCCACGAGTGCATGCATTTGAGAGTAATTGTGGAACCTTGGGGAGCGACCGACTACAATGGCTTGCATCGGAGTCGGTCAAAAAACGCTTTCAAGGGAATGTCTTACCACGACACACGACACAGTGTTTTTGATAAGTTATTTACTACTTTATAATTCTAGTCTAATATCAGTATTGTAGTATTTTTAGCAACACCTTTCATTTACAATAACATTGTGTAACCTTTTCTTGATTTTCACTACCAACTTTCTCTAAAACACTTTGATACTAAACATGGGGTCTGTGCAATTTTCATTTATGATCTTTCTTTGTTTCTGTCTTCTTTGTTTTTCTTCATCCATACCTCATCCTTGCCGCAAAGATCAAAGCCCCTGTCCTCTAAAATTTAAGAAAATGCTTAGTGTAGATCCCTCATTAGTTTGGTGTAGTTACTCTTATCCGAAATCGAGTTCGTGGAACATGAAGAAAGAATTGCTGCTCATGAGATGAGATGACTGGCCATATCATTCAACATGAAAAGTTGAAACAATCTTGTAATAACAGCCTCTTCCAACTCTCTCATCTCCAAAGTCTTAACCTCACTTCTGTAATTGTCACATATCCCATAAATTCAGCAGGTTTTCGAGCTTGACACATCTTGATCTTTCTGACTCAAATTTCTTAGGTCATATTCGTTATGAAATCTCCCATCTTTCCATGTTGCAGTCCCTTTATCTCTCATATAATTTTCTCAGATTCGCAGCTCATAATTTAAAGATGGTTCTTTAGAATATGACTTAATAATTAAGAGAGCTTCATCTTACTTCCATAAACATCTCTTCCACCATTCCTCCAAATTTTTCTTCTCATTTAACAACTTTGAGCATGGCAAATCCATTATTTTATGGTATAATAGTTGAGAGTACTTTTCACCTGCCCAACCTAGAAACACTTGACTTGCAAAACAATGATCAACTTAGTGCATCACATCTCTCATATGGTTAGTTCTCAGTTTTGTGAATTTTTCTGATAATTTGCCCGAGTGTATGGCTATCTAACTTCACTGCAAGTTTTGTATTTTCAAAATTGCAACCTTAGAGGGTTTATTCCCCAATATCTTTTGAATCTCACTCCTGTATAGTATTTGGACCTTCAATATTGGTGTTAATCTGAATTAGTAAGATACTTAGAACAATGACTTCATAAGGAAAGAAAACAGTTTAAAACATATTTTCAAAACTAGAAAGTTTAAACCAATAAATAAAATATAATTTGCAACAAACCAGAAACAATATTGAAAAAATGAAAATTGAGCCTACTAAATAAACAGTGGATCCTTAAAGAAACTATTCCATCAAGTCGATGAGGTTAATGTAATATATCCTCCTAAATAGAATGATCGTACTCACAGGTGTATTGGTACCTAAAACTACTTGTCAAGAAACCACTCAACGTTACTAAAGTACACTAGAGTTTGTTCGTGGAGAAGAATAAGAAGTTATAAAGTTAAAAAAAAATTATTGTTGAAATATAAGAGGAAACCCATCTATTCATAGACAACAAAGGGTAGTGTGAACATGTACTTATTGTGCCTTATCGAAAATGTCACAACCCTTTGGAAAAGTGAAAATCATAGCCTTTTATAAAAGTTACAACACTTCAGAAAAGTCACAACTCTTCGTAAAAGTCGCAGCATTCCATAAAAGTCACAACTCTTCAACAAAGTCACAACTCTTCATTTTCTGTTCACATCTTTTAACATCCAACAATCTCATATTTAAATTGGGGAATGACACTAAGACAACGAAACGAACAAGTGATTACTTTACAAGCAATATTAATTGCATTTGGATAAGTAGGTTTCCCTTTCAACTTTTCGTAGTTCACATATGTCGGATATAGTCGGTCAATCAGTAGATTTGATATCTTTGAACAATAGAGATTTAATGTATACCTAGACAACTACATGTCACACAATCAATCCTTTATCATCTATGGTTCTCACGGTTGTGTTCGTTTCAGTTACGAACACCTCCTCGTTTCTTGAGTTTATATTGAATGGACTTTTACAATCATCCTCTTTTAAGATGCTTAAACTTCACACTCACATATGTGATTCCTAATTGTGTCATCCTGTCGATACACTATTTGGTAAAATTTGCCAAACCTAGAAATCATTAAAAAAACTTTAAGTTTTATTAACTAATTTAACTGTTTTAATGTTTTATCTTTTTCCTGAACGTTGTCTTCACCCCAAGAACGGATTGAGTTATTTAACAATGTCACACTATCAGTCACAACTTTGTTTGATCTCCTCAACCTAACTCTTGGGATCTCAAGTTTTTTTAGGTAGAGTTACCCCTATGATGACTTTTCCTAAGACTTAAATCCATTGTCTTAGATGATTTACAACCCCCTCTCTACATAGGATTTTTGCAAGTGGATTCGATGCATTTCCCTTTTAACTTCACATAGTAAATTATGATAACTCTACTAGTGAGTCGTTCTGTAACGATATCTTGTCTTCTTATATGATGAGACTGTCATGACCCAAAGACAATCGTGATTGACACCTACACTTGCAAGCCGGTGGGAGAACCACTACTACTATCCAACTAAAACAATACTTCTAAAACTTAGGGATTTAAGTAGCCGCTTGAAGATGCCCTGTACTCAACAAAGATAAGAGCAAGTGCAGAATCAGCACACAACCACCGTGTACCGGTAGGATTACGTGGCTACCCCACTAGTGCAATATAAACAAGTAAACAACATTATAAACATAGACATATATATCAACATATTTAACATCATCATCATAAAAATCAACAACGCATTTCACATATTTCATCACATCATTGGTCCTCTCACGGAACCCAAACCCAAACAGTTAGCTTACTGGAACGTGGCAATACGATCCAATAGTTGTGCCAAAATGTGGCAACCGATCCAGTAGTTGTGCCGAAATGTGGCAACCCGATCCAATAATTTTTTCGGAACGTGGAAACTCGATCCAAGTTAGCTTGCCGAAATGTGGCAATCCGATCCCCAATCACACACCACAATCACAATCACAACACATCATCAAGATCATACATTTAAGGCAATGATTTCATGGTATTAACAATTCACACGTCTCATTTTTAACACATGTGATCAACATTGAAACATGCATACACATACACATATCATAATGAAGCACGAACGAGCATATATCACACATAACATAGAGTCACAAAGATCACCTACCTTGAAATAATATTGAACCCAAAGAGACTTGATCCTTCCCTTTCCAGATGCGTTCCACTTGTTTGTGGTCTACAAAAAATCGATAATACACAAGAATAAACAGAAAATCACTAATTACCCGGAATACTAACAACTATATGAACCCTAGATCAATCCAATGATCCCAACTAGTCAATTTAGGGTTAACTTACACCATAGAATCAAGAATAAACCCTCTCCATAAATATTGACCCATTTTATTACGTTCTACAGATAAAAAAGTAAATTTAGGGAGTGAAAAACTTATCTTTAGCCTCAAGAATGGTGGAAAACGAGTTGGAATAGCCCAGGGGTCGTTCTTTAGCTCTTAAAGTCGAAAAGTGCCAAATAAGGTCATTTATGGGATTAATTAACGACTTAATTCGCGCTCATCCCGCTATAACGACACTTATCCCGCTGTAGTTGCGTCGCTGTGGCGGCATAAAGTCCCGTTGCAGTGGCACTTTCGAACTAGCGAGCCCCCCCAATGAAAAGTACAATTCTTGGGTCCCGTCTTGTCCACTACAACGGTGCCCATCCCGCTGTAGCGGCATCGCTGAAATTGCACACTTCTGCTACAACGGCAAAAATTGGGACAAAACATTTTTAGGGAAATTTCAATTCCCCCTTTTTACAACACACTCTTAACCCACCATGCTTAGAAAATTCCCTTAACACTAAGATCGATTCCCCAAGATCTACTTATTCAAATTCAGTTTCGTATAGTCTTATAGATTCCTTAATGAGTTATATATTCACTCATGCAATCAAATCAATATTAATCCAGCCGATTGACACTAGATTTTGCTAAACCTTGATGAATCTGATTTCCTCCATACCTGGACAAGGTTGGGAAAAATCTAATACTAAAGTTTTTCTGGACCTAATTTTTCCCTCATTGGTATTCTTATAACGGCAGAACCGATCGTTATAATAGATATAAATTTACCTATCACTCGTACCCGAGTGACAAAACTTAGCAAAAGTAGGCTAAGGAAATAGCAAAGTAGTAGTTGAGTCAGTGAACGATTGTGAAAAGTTGTCTCGCATGTCCTTCTCAGTCTCCCAAGTAGTTTCCTTGATGGGATGATGCTTTCATTGAACCTTCACGGACTTAATTTCTTTGGTCCTCAACTTACAAACATTACGATCAAGAATATCAATCGTTTCCTCCTCATATTGAGGTCTTTATCTAGCATAATTTAATCCCACTTAATGATATAGTCACTTTCACCATGATATCTCTTTAACATAGACACATGAAATACGGGACGTACTCCAGACAAATTATAGGGTAGTGTCAACCTAAATGCCACGTCCAACACATTCAAGAACTTGAAAGGGACCAATATAGTGCGGACTCAACTTACCATTCTTACCGAATGCCATCACCCATTCATGGGTGATACCTTAAGAAGAACATTTTCTCCACTCTGAAACTCCATACTTCTTTTGTCTACTCTGAGTGGCTAGAAGTTTAGCTTGAATGATCCTCACCTTATGTTGAGCATCCTTCTCTAAGTCGACCCCCAAATGTTCCACACCTCCGGCCTCAAACCAACCTATGGGTGATCTACATCCTTCCCATATAACTCTTCAAATGGTGCCATATCAATGCTTGAGTTATAACTATTATTTTAAGAGAACTCACATAATGGTAAGAAATTATCCCAATGCCCTCCGAAGTTAATCACATAAGCTCTCAACAAGTCTTCCAGCACTTGAATAGTCCTTTCAGATTGTCCATCCGTCTGTGGATGAAAGGTTGTACTAAAAGTGAGATGCGTGCCCAGTTCCTCATGTAACTTCCTCCAAAACTTTGAAGTGAATAGGGTACCACGATCTAAGATGATAGAAATGGGCACCCCATGCAACCTCACTATCCCATTCACATAGATTTTAGCTAGTTATTCTGCATTGTAATCTACCCTTACCGGAATAAAATGGGCTGACTTAGTCAATATATCAACCATAACCAAAGTAGAATAAAAACTTCCCCAATGTCTTAGGGAGACAACCCGCAATTTCATGGCTATTCTTTCCCACTTCCACTCCAGAATTGGCATTCTTTGAAGTAAACTCGCTAGCCTTTGATGTTCATACTTCACTTGTTGACAGTTCTAGCACTTTACCATGAACTCCACGACGTCTTGCCTCATGCCCGGACACCAATAAACTCGTTTCAGATCTCTATACATGTTGGGAGAATCACTACTACTATCAAAATGAAGCAACTCCAAGGTCTTTCATATCAAAATTGTTTTCTAGCATACACTTAATAACATTTATGTGAGTAATGTTCAAATGAGATTGGGGAATAAGCCCTTTATCATTGCAAATTTGAAGATACAAAACATACGGTGAAGTTAGATTGCCAATAGAGTCATGATCATAAAAATTCACGCCACTGAGATATTACTCTAAGAAAGATGCTTTATTTTTCCATTGGGTCTTCGGAAACTAACCATTGAGCTGATCATTCTTTTGTATGTCAAGTGTTTCCAGGTTGGGAAGGTGAAAGATACTCTCTGGTATTATCCCATACAATCTGCAAATTCCAGTCTCAAAGTTATGAAATGAGATTTTTTTAGGAATGGTGAAAGAGATATTCACCTATCTACGATCAAGCTCTCTTAATTGGGTCATGTTTTGAAGGAGTGATTTAAAATCATATGTTGTGAGTCTAATCTTCTTTAAGTGTGTAAAGATATGTCACCTAGGCCTAACTTAACCCCAAAAACTAGCTCATGAGGACATGATAGTCCAAGTCCATATAAGGAGACCACCAGTGCACTCTCCAGTGAATGTGGGACTTTTACCCACTCTAACACCCCCTCCACGCCCAGGCATGACTTGAGCGTGGACCGTGAGCCCAAACAAGGATGAACCTGGTTTTAGTACGATGTAAAGATATGACACCTGTGAAAAACTCAACCTCAAAAGCTAGTTCATGAGGGGAGGGTTTCCCAAGTCAATATAAGGAGACCACCAACCCACTACCTAAGCAATATGGGACATTTACCTACTCTTTGAAAGTGAAGATACTTCTTAATCTATAAAATAGATCATGGGGTTGTAGTGAACTATTTAAGAATCATGAAAGGAAGTGTACTTGTACATAAATCCATTTCACTTTTATTTTTGAGTTATTGGTTTTGAACCCATTAACCTGTAAACTTAAAAATGAAAGTGAAATTGATTTCTGTATGACTACACTTCCTTTCATGATTCTTAAATAGTGCACTAAAACCCAAACCCATTGTTATAGATTAAGAAGTATCTTCACTTTGTTAGAGTACGTAAAAGTCTCACATTGGTTTAGGAGTGGACTGGTGGTATCCTTATATTGACTTGGGCAATCCTCCCTTCATGCACTAGCTTATGGAGTTGAGTTAGACTCATGTGTAATATTTTTACATGGTATTAGAGCAAGGTCCATTCCCGTTTGGGCTCATGGTGCACGCTCTAGTTGGGCCTGGGCGTGAAGGGGGTGTTAGAGTGGGTAAAAGTCCCACATTGGTTGGAGAGTGGAATGGTGGTCTTCTTGTATGGACTAGGGAAATCCTCCCATCATGAGCTCCCTTTTGGGTTGCGTTAAGCCCAAGTGGCATATCTTTACACACTTAAAGAAGATAAGACTTACAACGCATGATTTTAAATCGCTCTTTCAAAACATGACCCAATTAAGAGAGTTGGTCTTAGATATGTGAAGATATATCTCTTTCACCACTCCTCGGTATTTTTGTTCTCAATTCACAACTCTTAAGGCTGGAATTTAGAGGATTGTATGCATGGGATAATACTTGAGAGTTTTTTTTTTTTGTGAAAATATAGAGTTGATTTTTTGGAATATTATAGATATTTCTTGTACAGTTTATAGAATTCATCTAGTGTAGTATCTAGAATAATTTATTGAAAGAAATATCTAGATAGTCTAGAGTATAAGATAGAGTTCAGTAGAATTTTTTTTGTAGATGCATCTAGAAGAGTTTCTAGAACCATCCATGAAACATGTATAATATATGGTTGGTCTTGTACATTTATAAACAAGCTAAATCGAAGATTCTTCTTTCATAATCAAGTTCTCCTATCCAAAATAAGCTTTCTCCCTTCTAGGTTCCTCTTTTTTAGTTGAATCTTCCGATCTTAGTTAATTATCTGAAGCTAGCAGAAGGCTTTTCAAATTATACTTTTCTTGTGCTATTCTCTACATGGTATCAAATCCATAACCATACGTTGGCTTCTGGGTGTTATTTCAAGAACAGATTGATGGTAGATTCATGTTGTTTGTGTAGATGGATTTAAGCAGTCACGTTAATGGACTGAGGATGCAGTTGTTGAACCAATTCAATGATAAGGTATGAAAGACATATATAAAATCATACCTTGTGATCAAGGATTTGTGGGATGTTGTTAATGCGAGTAACACTAGTCCTTTTGATGATGTGCCCGAGAATAGTAGTGCATACGAGAAGTGGAAGTAGGTTAAGGAAAAGGTGAAGTTCATTTTGCAGAGGTCAATCTCTTCCATTTTATTTGATCATGTAATGAGGTGTAAATTAGCTCATGAAATATGGAGGGACCTCGATCGATTATTCAACAAGAAGAATGAAGCTCGGCTACAAATTAGAGAATGAGTTGTGCACGCTCCAATTGGGCCTGGGCGTGAAGGGGGTGTTAGAGTGGGTAAAAGTCCCACATTGGTTGGAGAGTGGAATGGTAGTCTCCTTGTATGGACTAGGAAATCCTCCCATCATGAGTTACCTTTTGGGTTGAGTTAAGTGACACACTTAAAGAAGATAAGACTTACAACATATGATTTTAAATCGCTCTTTCAAAACATGAACCAATTAAGAGAGTTGGTCTTAGATATGTGAAGATATATCTCTTTCACCACTTCTCGGTATTTTTGTTCTCAATTCACAACTCTTAAGGATGGAATTTAGAGGATTGTATGCATGGGATAATATTTGAGAGTTTTTTTTTGTGAAAAATATAGAGTTTATTTTTTGGAATGTTATAGATTTTTCTTGTATAGTTTATAGAATTCGTCTACTGTAGTATCTAGAATAATTTATTGAAAGAAATATCTAGATAGTCTAGAGTATAAGATAGAGTTCACTAGAATTTTTTTTGTAGATGCATCTAGAAGAGTTTCTAGAACCATCCATGAAACATGTATAATATATGGTTGGTCTTGTACATTTATAAACAAGCTAAATCGAATATGGAGGGACATGATCGATTATTCAACAAGAAGAATGAAGCTCGGCTACAAATTAGAGACTGAATTGGTTGACGCCACTCTAGGTAATTTTGTATCGCAGAGTATTTTCTAATGATCAAGAAATTATGTTTTGAGAGATTTTTATTGAATATGGAAGAGGCTATTTCTGAAACGGATGAGAAGAATGTAACACCTCAGACTTTGAAAGAGCTAAATTGAGATTCATACAGGTTACTCTTTAATTGTTAGTTTTGGATCAAATTCAAATGACTATAACTTTCAGCACATGATGAGTTAGGTGTCCCACCAGGTATTAAATCAAAGTTGTTTTAGTCCTTTTTCCAGTGCCATTGAGTTTTCTAAATTCCTAGTTGGATGAAGGAGACATGCCTGTTTGAATGCATCCGGTCTAGTTAAGGAAATTCATCCATTTTAAGGAGGGGTATTTTGTTTTTTTTCTTACCCTACAAGCCTAAAACATTTTTCACCGTTTAACGGGTCTAAACTGATTGGAATCAATTTTAATCATTCCAAAAGAGCATAGGATTTTTTTAGAGAGAAGTTCAAGAGGAGAAATAGAAGAACTTTCTAGATTCTTGCAAACTTTGAGGATTTTCGCCAATCACTTAGTTCTTCCGAGGTTTGCAAGTTTTCAAAGTGTTGGGTTTGTTCACCCTCATTCCAATCATGAGTTTTCAATTACAAATTTGTCCATGAGATTGTATATATTAAGGTTCTTGAGAAGTCTTTGAGGTTTTGATTCATTCTTTAACAATGGTGTCTTGTTGAGTTCTTGAGGTGAGAGTCTTGAAAATGAGTGATGTTCTTGATGCAATTTTAGTGGTTTCTCATTGAATTTTGTTGCGTTAGTAGTTAATTAGGGGCTAATGTGGGTCGGTTAATAGGTTATTCAACTATCTATATAAGATTAAACAAACCCTAAACTAAACATTCTAACTAATTCATCTAAAGACCCCAAAACTCTCTCCAAATATTCCTCCCTAGAAGTGAAGAAAAGGAGAAGAAGAGAAGAGGGGAGGCAGAAACTAGGTTGATATTCCACCATTGATTCAATCATACTCTAAGGTATGTGAAGCTCCTTCATCCATGGGTTATTCAACCAATGGAGCCCCTTAAATATCCCTTAATTGTTAATCCAAAATACCCCAATCTAGCTAGGGCTGTGATTACATTGTGGGTAGGGCTTGATTGTGATTCCAAAGTAGTGGATAACGTTTAATTTATGTTTCAATTATGTTTATATGATTGTCACGACCGGGGATCACCCCCTAGACGTAACTGGCGTCGTCGTCCTCGAAGATGACTTAGACAAGCCCATAGCGTTCGTAATAACATTTCATAGGTCGAAAATATGGAAAAAGTAAAACTTTTACATATATTTAGTGAAGTGTACTTAGACTTCTCGCATACTACACATTTACGGAGTTTACATAGACTCCTCGCATACTACACATATAGGGAGTTTACATAGACTCCTCGCATAGGAAGCTTACTTAGGCTTCTCTTTTAGACAACATAACAAATATACGAAAGATAGTCGAATAAGATCGTCTCACATAAAACCATTAAACGAGTACAAATATTGAACATATACAATACAAAGTCAATATGCCATTATCGGTTTACATCAATGTTTCAAATAATAAAGGAATCAACAATGTATTTATGACAATACTATTTCAAAGCTAGAATGTACAAAAGTTAACATCCTCGAACATGAGGACCTACCAACACTTGGAGAAAAGAGTCCAAGTCTTCTTCAATCAGCCTCCTGAGAACTCAATCACCTGAACAAACATATTTGTAGAAAACATAGAAAAATGGGTTAGTACACCACTTGTACTATGTATGGGTATATGCAAGTAAACCATTTGAAAACATGCATGAAATGGACCATTTATTTAGAAAACATGGTAAGTCCTTTGAAATCCTTTAATGCACATACAAGAGAACATATACGATATAAGATCACAAAACGTAAACATGTTTATAACCAAAGGCAACATCAATACAAAGCCATATCAACCTACCATACACAACCCTTACTAACAATTCCATCCCAAGCGAACAAGTGCAATGCTTATGTGAAGCCCCATAACCACACATAGCATAGTAAACAAGATAGGAGATCATATGTAATGCTTTGCTTCATACAACATATCATCATACGTAGTCATCAGCACATTTAGAAATTTAGATCAAAAGAATATTCATCAATATAGTCAACATCATATAAGAGTATCATCGTATAAATTCAACATTTCATATTACATGATATCATAATACATAAGCCCATCTCCTAGGACTCCATTTAGAGTTTACTTGTGCAATGTATAGGTAAAGTCCCATAACCCTACCTATCCGAAGTTGACCCGTCAAGTCATCCTAATAAATGTCCATCTTTATTTACATTTATCATTCATTTTACTTTCGGGAACAATCGCATTAACCGACATAGACCACATGAGCTAAATGTGGAATACGATGTCATGAAACCCTACACCGAAATAAGGTGGTCTACTTGCCAAGGTAGAACCAAAACATGAACATAGCATTCTAGGTGAATCCGCTAGCTAGTATTCCTATGGGTGAAACATCGTTCAAGAACTAGGAGACATACTTGAGACCCTCTTTATGCATTTTTCATTGTAATCTGTATCTTATGAGTACAATAGAGAACCTACCTTCCCACATTTGGAAGGGACACTCCTCACATCTTGTTAACTCGGTGCTAAGCTAAAGTCCCTTTTTGAAATGTCCTTAAGCCTTTATTAATCATTATAACTTAGTACAGGCCATAGGAGACTAAACCCTTGTATATCATGTCATTAGCTCTATAGGTATTACATGATAATGTCCTTTCAATACAACCGTTCATTTGTGAAACTAACACAGCATAACCATCATGTCATAGTAAGGCACATAAGTGATTTACAATCAACCTTATAACATCATACCCTTAATCATAATCTCACAATTCATATAGTCAATAAATTTCATCACATTCATCATTACATCACCTACCTAATCTAATCACACGAAACACTTCAACTGAACATTACCATCAAGTATAAGCCACCACAATTGAAGTAAGGATTCAAGATCATAAAGTCTTACCAATTCACCTTCAAAAGACTTATACAATGGTCTAACCATCAACCAACCATATTCATCCACCAATAGGTGTAATAACATCATATTATAGTAATCAACACAAGAACTAAGTCAATGGTATCATCACTAACCAATTCAACATCAATTGATAACCTAGGGTTAGGGGGAAAGGGGTTCATCATGAATTCCACAAGAAATATATCCAACCACAATGATACATGACCCTAAGCAGTCCATAAATGAATTAGAATAGTTAAATCAAGTCTAACAATCAATACATTCATCAACTTCCCATTCATCAACTTCCCATTAATTCATAAGCAAGATTCAAGATTTGGGGAAATTGGGGAAAAGACATGATCTACACGAAATACTCATTAATCAACATCAATTTCTCAACAATCTACACTTAATTAGCCATGGTTAATCACAATTAGTCATTATCAATCACCAATTTCAAGTTTAGAAGAAAACCCATTTGTAGTGAAAAACCCTTGGAATTGGGTGATTTAGAAATAAATTTTGAAGGTACCTCTTGGGGAAAGGAATCCCCAGAGTGAAAAACCCATACCTTAATGAAGCATTATCCACAAAATTAGAGTAGGAACTTGGGGAATTGGATCTTCTTCTTCAAGCTTCTTGATTCCTTCAAAGGAGGATAAATAGAGAGAGAAAGTAGAGAGAGGTGGGAGGAATTTGGGTTTAAATTTTGTTTTTGAGTTTTGGAGTTGAAATGACTGATATTTGACCTAAAATCAATATATAGTCCACCCTAAAAATACCCAAACTACCCCTAATTAAGTTGCACTTCCAAAAGTGAAGTCCAACTTAACTTTAACTGTGAGACCCCGTCCACCTTCACGCCTCACTTCACTGTCCGTGAAGTGCTTGATGGAGCGTGGTGGTGGTCGTGAAAGGTGAGGCAGTAGCTCCCTTAACGATCCACCTCCATTTTTCTCTAAGGCAACTCCACGACCCCTTGTTCCCTTCCGTAAAGATGCACCGCGACCCGTTAAGTGGTTCATAGTGCTCTTAGGAAGTAGCTCACAAATCTCCACCCCCCTTTCCCCCAAATGGCTAAGTCATCTTCACGACAGACTCACCCTTTGCCGTGGTCATGACCATGAGCCGTGGTCATGACCACGAGCCGTGAGGTAGTAGCCTCCTTTCTTGGGCAGCCTTGGCCTCTTGTCTTTGGCTTGCCCTTGAAGGTTGGCACTCCTCCCATGGCCTTGCTTCCCTATACACCTTCTTAGGCACCTATGTCCACTTGCATCAGCTCACAATAATTAACCATTTAGACACCTCTTTAAAAGCAACATGGCACTACACTAGTCCGAGCTACAAGTTCACCGAACGTCGTGGACGTTTCTTGATGTTTTTAATCTAATACATCCTAATTAGTCTTAATACATTAATTTAGGCTTAGAAACATTGTTTCAAGGCTTAGTTCAATATGTGAAACTCTAGACTAAGTCATGAACTTCCGGAGTGTTACATTATCCCCCCCTTTGGCTCATTCGTCCCCGAATGACACTATAATCTTTTTTTAAGGGAAGGGATATACTCAATACTATCATCCAACCAACAACATCGTAAAATCATCATGACTCACAGCTCATTGGAGTATTTTACAACTCCATTCAACACATAAACTACCACATTACACATAGCAACTCAATTCATAATGCACTACATATAAGAGCCCAATATTTCACACACATAATGATGAAGTACCTTCTCAACATCAACATGAGCTCAAAATACATCAAAGAGTTACAATGCTATCCTTCTTCTCAATACATTAACAAAACAACAAAATCTCAGGAAAGCAACATATTATAAAATTTCACATATAAGCACAAGTTAACACAAAAAGCCTTTTTCATGAAGAACTCATTTTGGCACAAAATTTTACCAAAACATGCACATATTTAGCAAGCAAGTCGAATGCACAATACTAATTATTTTTATTATTAAGAGGAAGTACTAACCTCAATTAGGAAAAAGATGAGGATAACAGGACTGCATGTCGGCCTCGGTCTCCCATGTTGCTCCCTCAACTAGGTGGTTTCTCCACAAAACTTTTACGGAGGCCACCTATTTGTTCCTCAACTTCTTGACTTGGTGATCTAGAATTTCCACGGAAACCTCTTCATAGGAAAGACTCTCATCCACACCTAACCCTTCAATAGGGATAATGGACACGGGATCACCTATACACCTCTTCAACATGGAGACATGGAATACTAGATGAACCGAAGTTATAGTTTACTATGTAATCTAAACTCATATGCAACCTTTCTGACCCATTGCAAAACCTCATAGGGACCCACATATCGGGGACTTAACTTTCCCTTTTTGCCGAATCTCAATACCCCTTTCATAGGTTAAATCTTCAAATACACCATATCACCTACTTCTAATTCAAGATCTCTTATTCTATTGTCGGCATAAGACTTTTGTGACTACAGGCCATTTTCAACCTATCCCTTATCACCAGAACCTTCTCCAAAGTGTCATAGATTATTTCGGGACCAAGTAGTGAAAACTCACAAACCTCAAACCAACCAACCAGAGACCTACATCTCTTACCATAGAGTGCTTCAAATGGAGCCATTGAAATACTCGAGTGATAACTATTATTATAGGAGAAATCAATCAACAGTAGGTGATTGTCCCAATTCCCTTTGAAATCTATCACACAAGCTCTTAATATGTCTTCTAGGGTTCGAATGGTACACTCCGCTTGACCATCTGTTTGGAGATGAAAAGCGGTGCTAAGCTTTACTTATGTTCCCAAACCTTTTTGAAAAGACCTCCAAAATTAAGAAGTTAATTGAGTGCCTCTAATCAATATGATAGACAAAGGGATGCCATGAAGACTTACAATCTCATTAATTTAAATTCTTGCATAATCCTCTGCCGAATTAGTAGACTTATAGGGTATAAAGTGAGTGGACTTCGTCAACCAATCCACAATAACCCTAATTGAGTCATTTTGCCTCTAGGTTAGAGGCAACCCAACAACAAAGTCCATATTAATCTCTTCCCACTTCTAAGTAGGAACACCCATTTCTTGGATTAGACCACTAGGATTTAGATGCTCGGCTTTAACTTTTTGGCAATTTAGACACTTGGATACAAACTCAGCTATGTCCCTTTTAATCCATACCACCAATATACCTCTCTAAGGTCACGATACATTTTGGTAGCACCCGGATGAATATTATATCACGAACCATGAGCTTCTTCCAAAATCTTTCCCCTAAAATAATCAACATCCGGCACACATAATCTACCTTGGTACCTTAGCACACCATCCCCCCGGGAGAATGACTCATTGAACTTGCTAAGTACTAATTTCTTAAACTCCATCAATATTGGACCAAGATGTTTCTTAGACTTCACCTCAACCACTAAACATGACTTAGAGTTATTATGAACAATGAAACCACCATTTGGGGAATTTTCCAACCGAACAACCAATCGATCCAACCTATAAACATCTTTCACTAGGTCTTTCTTCCTTTCTTCTACATGAGATACACTACCCATGATCATACGCCTTAGACCATACACAACAACATTGGCCTTGTCAGGGTGGTACAGAACACTCATGTCGTAATCTTTCAATAATTCACACCATCTTCTTTGTCAGAGATTCAACTCCTTTTTAGTGAACACATATTTAAGACTCTTATGGTCGGTATACACATCTACATGAACACCATACAAGTAATGCCTCTTTATTTTCAAAGAAAACACTATGACCGCTAATTCAATATCGTGAGTTGGTTAATTCATCTCATGCACCTTGAGTTGTCTAGAGGCATTTACTACTACCTTCCCATGTTGCATAAGGACACAACCCAAACCCACTCGGGATGCATCACAATATACTACAAAACTCTTTGTACCCTCCGGTAAAGTAAACACTAGAGCAAAGGTAAGCCTATCATTCTAAATTTGGAAGCTTTTTCACATGCCTCCAACCACTCAAATTTAACACTCTTTTAGGTCAAGGTAGTCAAAGGAGAAGCAATGAACGCACCCATCCACTAACCTTCTATAGTACGAGGCTAAACCCAAGAAACTTCTAATGTCGGTTGTAGTCAATGGTCTAGGCCAATTCTTAACCATCTCAGTTTTCTTTGGATTGACCTCTATACTTTCACTTGAGATAATATGACCAAGAAATGCCACCGATCTCAATCAAAAATCACACTTGCTATACTTGGCAAATAATTGGTGTTTCTTAAGGACTTGCAATACCACCCTCAAGTGGTCGATATGTTCACACTCATTCTTTGAATATACCAAGATGTCGTCAATGAAGACAATGGACAAAGAAATCTAGGTTCGGAACACCATATTCATGAAGTCCGTAAAGGCCACCGGGGCTTTCGTGAGACCAAATGACATTACTAGGAACTCATAGTGACCATACCTTGTTGGAAATGCCATTTTAGGTACATCCTGACCTCTCACCCTAAGCTGGTGATACCCCAACATCAAGTCAATCTTAGAAAAGTAGCTTGCCCCTTGGAGTTGGTAAAAAAAGTTGTCAATCCGAGGGAGAGGATACTTGTACTCAATGGTGACCTTATTTAGTCGACGATAGTCAATGCACATCCTAAGGGACCCATCCTTCTCCTTAACAAACAACACCGGAGCTCTCCATAGTGAACTACTAGTTTGAATGAAACACTTATCTAATAAGTCTTTGAGTTGAAACTTTATCTCTTTCAATTCCACCAGAGTCATCCGGTAAGGAGGGATTCAAATAAGATTCGTATCCTGTAAAAAGTCAATATAAAAGTCTATTTCTCGCTAGGTAGGAATTTCGAGCAAGTCATCGGGAAAGACATCCGCAAAGTCCTTCACTACGGGGACCAAATCTATAGAAGGAATGTCGGACTCAAGATCTTTGACTCTTACAATATGGTAAAGACACCCTTTAGATATCATTTAACAATAATTTAAACAAGAAATGATACGACCTCTAGACCCCCCTTCCACCCTAAGACGGGTTCATTAGGAAAACTGAACTTAACAACTCTTGTTCGACAATCAATGTAAGCAAAAAACGAATGCAACCAATCCATTCCGAAAATAACATCAAATCAACTATATCAAGCTCTACCAAATCTACCCATATAAATTTATTGGGCAAAGATATAGGAAAAATCCTAAAGACTCTTATCGCCACAACGGAGTCACCCACCAAAGTTGTAATAAAAAATGGTTCAATCAAAATATCAGGTAGAATATCAAACCTTTTAGCTACTAGAGGAGTTACAAATGACAAGGTAGCACCGGGATCAAATAAAACATAAACATCAATAGAGAAGACTTGTAACATACCGGTGACCACATCGGGAGACTCTTCTTGCTCACCCCTAGAGCGGAGAGCATAAAGTTGTTCCCCTTTGGAGCTTTGGAACTAGTACCACTTGCTTGAGCTTGACCACTCCCCTTCTCTTGACTTCTCACATTAGGGCAATCCCTAACCTTATGGATACTCTTGCCACACCCTAAGCAGATATTCGTCCTAACTAGACATTCACCCATATGCTTCTATCCACACTTTCCACAAGTAGGCTTCTTGCTTGGAGATTTAGTACCTCTTCCCTTTAGGGACTTAGGGTTAGAAACCCTCTCAACACGAGCCTTGGGAAATTTTGAAGGAACCTGGTTGGAAACCATCTTCTTGAACCTAGGCTTGTCTTGAAACTCAAGCCTACCCTTGGAAGTACCTCTCTCATAAGACTTGCCCCTCTTATACTCCCTATTCTTCCTTTTGAGTCTAGTCTCCTCGACTTGTTGAGTATGAACCATCAACCGAAAAATATCCATATTGTCATGTAGCATCACCGAACGACACTCTTCAACTAAGTCATCAGACACTCCTGTCACAAAGCGACTCATTTCATCCATAGGCTTAGATACTAAGAAAGGAGCATATTTGGACAATTTAATGAACTTCAAAGAGTACTCTTGGACAGTCATACCTCCTTGATGAAGGTTGATGAATTCTTCTACTTTCGCCTCCCTTTTTTTCCTAGGAAATAAACGATCAAGGTAAGCCCTTCTAAACACCTCCAGAGTATAGGACCCTCTCTCAAGGACTATTATCTCTCCATTGGGTGTACTATTTTTGAGCTACATCCTTAAATTGATAGGAAGCTAGTTAGGCCTTTTCATTTGAAGTCAACCTCATGGAATAAGAATCTTATAGACCTAATCAATGAAGTCTTGGGGATCTTCATTCACTTTCTACCCATAGAACATAGGAGGGTTCATCCTCGTGAAGTCCCTCAAACAGGAAGTCATGTAACTAGCATATGGTTGATCACGAGGTCCAACCTCTCAATTGGCTTCAACATTCATGGCTTGTTCTTGAATTGATACCGCTTGATCTTGGTAGTCATAGGTTGAGCCAAAGTCACCACTGCCAACCTTATCTCTCCATCTGTAATAGGTATAGGAATGACCAGAGCTTGGTCTTGTGGAGGCACTTGGTTGCCTTGTGGAGGGGCTTTGTTATCTTGGGGAGGAACTCCTGCATTAGCCAAATCTTCCTCCACTCTCCTCACAACAGCCCTTCTAGTAGTCATACCTATAACCACAATGATATGGTTGGGTGAGAAGAACATATAGAGTTAAGACTCTAGAGGCACGACATAGGATTACAAAGAAGATGGGATTTCATAAGCATCTCATAGTCTCTCATTTATAAGTGTGACGTGCTTCACAATTAGGAATAAGAATCTATATAGACGTGGTTTAGTGAGATATCAATCCTAAGCTTATCTCAATTTTGCTCTGATACTAATTATGTCACGACCGGGGAGCACCCCTAGATGTAACTGGCGTTGTCGTCCTCGGAGAGGACTTAGACAAGCCCTTAGCGTTCGTCATAACATTTCATAGGTAGAAAATGAGAAAAAATTAAGACTTTGACATATACATAGTAAAGTGTACTTAGACTTCTGCATACTATACATATAGGGAGTTTACATAGACTCCTCGCATAGGAAGCTTACTCAGGCTTCTCTTTTAGACAACATAACCAATATACGAAAGATAGTCTAATAAGATCGTCTCACATAAAACCATCTAAACGAGTACAAATGTTGGACATAGACAATACAAAGTCAATATGCCATCATAGGCTTACATCAATGTTTCAAATGATAAAGGAATGAACAATGTCTTTATGACAATACAACTTCAAAGCTAGAATGTATAAAATGCAACATCCCCGAATATGAGGACCTACCATCACTTGGAGAAAAGAATCCAAGTCTTCTTCAATCGGCCTCCTAGGAACTAAATGGTCGAAGCCTAAATATTTGTAGAAAACATAGAAATATGGGTTAGTACGCCACTTGAACTAAGTATGGGTATTTGCAAGTAAACCATTTGAAAACATGCATGAAAAGGAACATTTCTTTAGAAAACATGCGAAGTCATTTGGAAAGCCTTTAATGCACATACAAGAGAGCATATACGATATAAGGATCACAATAACATAACATGTTCATAACAAAAGACAACATCAATACAAATCCATATCAACCTACCACACACAACCCTTACTAACAATCCCATCCCAAGCCTACAAGTGCAATGCTTATGTGAAGGCCCATAACCCCACACAGCCAAGTAAACAAGGTAGGAGATCCTAAGTAATTCTTTGCTTCATACAACATATCATCATAGGTAGTCATCACCACATATAGCAATTTAGGCCAATAGCATATTCATCAATATAGTCAACATCATATAAGAGTATCATCATATAAATTCAACATTTCAGCTTACATGATATCATAATACATAAGTACATCTCTTAGGACTCCCTTTAGAGTTAACTTGTGCAATATCTAGGTAGAGTCCCATAACCCTACCTATCCTAAGTTGACCCCTCAAATCATCCTAATCAATGTCCATCTTTATTTACATTCAGTCATTCATTTTACTTTCGAGAACAATTTTTTTAACCAACATAGACCACATGAGCTAAATGTGGAATCCGGTGTCATGAAATCCTACACCGAAAGAAGGTGGTCTACTTGCCAAGGTAGAACCAAAACATGAACATAGTATTCTACGTGGATCCACTAGCTAGTATTCCTATGGGTGCAACATCGTTCAAGAACTAGGAGACATACTTGAGACCCTCTTTATGCATTTTTCATTGTAATATTTATCTTATGAGTACACTAGTGAACCTACCTTCCCACATTTGGAAGGGACACTCCTCACATCTAGTTCACTCGCTGCTAAGCTCAATTCCATTTTTGAAATGTCTTTAAGCCTTTATTAATCATCATAACTAAGTACAGGACATAAGAGACTAACCCCTTGTATATCATTTCATTAGCTCTTTAGGCCTTTCATGAGAATGTCCTTTCAATACAACCCTTCATTTGTGAGATCAACACATCATAACCATCATGTCATAATAAGGCATATAAGTGATTTACAATCAACCTTATAACATCATACCCTTAATCATAATCTCACAATTCATATATTCAAGACATTTCATAACATTCATCATTCCATCACCTACCTATTCTAATCACATGAAAAACTTCAGCTGAACATTATCATCAAGTATAAGACATCACATTTGAAGTAAGGATACATAATCATAAAGTCTTACCAATTCACCTTCAAAAGCCTTCTTCAATGGTATTACCACCAACCGACCATATTCATCCATGAACAGGTGTAATAACATCATATAATAGTGATCAACACAAGAAATAAGTTAATGGTATCATCACTACCAAATTCAACATCAATTGATAACCTAGGGTTAGGGGGAAAGGGATTCATCATGAATTCCTAAAGAAATAGATCCAACCCAACCAATACATGACCCCGGTCAGCCCATAAATGAATTAGAATAGTTAAAGCAAGTCTAACAATCAATACATTCATAATCTTCCCCTCAATTCATAAGCAAGATCCAAGATTTGGGGAAATTGGAGAAACGACATGATCTACACAAAATACCCATTAATGAACATCAATTTTTCAACAATCTACACTTAATTAGCCATGTCTAATCATAATTAGTCATAATCAATCACCAATTTCAAGTTTAGAAGAAAACCCATTTGTAGAGCAAAACCCTTGGAATTGGGTGATTTAGAAATATAACTTTGAAGGGTCCGGTTGGGGAAAGGAATAAAAAAAGTGAAAAAAACATACCTTAATGAAGCTTTATCACAAAATTTGAGTAGGAACTTGGGGAAGTTGGTCTTCTTCTTCAAGCTTCTTGATTCCTTCAATGTAGGATGAATAGGGAGAGAAAGAAGAGAAAGGTGGGAGGAATTTGGGTTTCACTTTTTTGTTTGAATTTTGGAGTGGGAAATGAAAGATATTTTACCTTAAATCAATATATATTCCACCCCCAAATACCCAAACTACCCCCATTAAATTGAACTTCCAAAAGTGAAGTCCAACTTAACTTTCACAATGAGACTCGTCCACCTTCACGCGCCACTTCAGATTCTGTGAAGTGCTTTATGGACCGTGGTGATGGTCGTAAAAGGTGAGTCTGTATCCACTTAATGAGCCATCTCCATTTTTCTCTAAGGCAACTCTACGACCCCTTGCTCTCTTCCGTGAAGATGCACCATGTGTAACACTTGGAAAGTCTAAGACGTGTTCTAGAGCCTAACATAGGTGTCAAATGGTTTAGACACTGTTTAAAGGTCTATTTTAATGTATATAAGTCATTTATAAGGTTTTGAAATCAAAACGTCAAAGGACGTCCATGACATCTGAAAGTTAGTTCAATGAGGTACTAGCGTACATTAGCCTATTTGACTAGATTTTAGGAGTCGAAAATTGATGAAAATTGGTGGAAGGGTGTATAAAATGTATTAGAGTTATTTCATGGTCGAAAAGTTCAGGCACAACTCCCCAAGGACCAACCAAGGGCCCTTGAGGAGGACCCTTGCATTTTGGTCGAAGACGGCCCAAGACAGTGTGCACAAATGAGTGCAATCAACGGACTATGTTCCAATCGACGGGGCGTCGATGTACACTAAGAATATTTGGCCAAGGTACTGTTTTGACAAGTCTCTGAACTTAGCGATGGATGTGCAGCACGGAGGTGAACAGTGGCCGTCGATGGACACACGATCCGTCGATCGTGGTCTCGTTTGTGAGGGGCTGATTTTGCTGCACGTTTCTTATTAATCAATTAATTAGTTGGATTAGTTAGGAGGTTAATTAGGGGTTAGGGGAGGTCTAATTAAGTTAATTAACAACCTATATAAATACGCTAACCTAATTAGACTAACCTAAGCTCTCATAATTCCTAAACCCAAAACCTCTCTTCCTTCTCTCTTCTTTCTCTCTCAAGTTGAAGAACACCATAGGATACAAGGTCAAGGCTGGTTATAGGGATTCAATAACCAAGTTTTTTACATCAATCTTCATCAAACATTATGGTATGAGATTCCTTTCACCTTTGGTTCTTCTTTCCCCAAAGTGTTCCTTCAAATTCATTTCCAAAGATAAGTTTTCATGTGGGTCTCTTCCAATCTCGAATTTGGACTTACAAACTGATTTGTTTATAGATTATTTTGATGTTATTGATTAAAATATGATGAATTATGACTATATTACACTACTTATTGATGGATTGGTCTAGTTTGTAGAAGATGACCTTTTCGCCCTTAACTCTAGGTTGTGATCTTAATGTGAATTGTGTAGTGTTGGTTCAATTGACTTGGTTATTGGTTGGATTACTATTCCATGATGTCAATGTATAAACTATGAATAGATTAAGATTAATTACAGTCATATCATGCTAGTTCTTGAGTAATTGATCTAGGTTATGGCACATGTTATGAATTTGACCTAAGTCTCTTATCTTAAGCTATGAACTAGTGAGAAATTATGATGCAGTATTCAATTGGCCTTGTTATCATGTTGGTTATTGTTGTGTGATAATACTATACCCTTATTGGTTTGAGTTAAGCGTTGATGGTAAGACCTTGAAGACAGATTATGAAAGAGGCTTGGTAAGTCTTGTTGTCTTAACTCTTTACTTCAATGGTGGTTACTTGTGAATAAATGATGATGTTGTATTGAAGTATACCTTATATTGAGATTGTTAGGGTTGGTATGATGTTGAATTGAAATTTCTTGACTATGATTTTGTGAGGTGTTGTCTAAGATGTAAAATTTATAAGGATGATGATAACTACCAATGTGCCTTATCATGACTGATGATGTAATGTGTTAGCCTCACTTATGTGAATTATGATGAAAGGACAATACTCATGCAATTCTTATTGATCTATGATGATGATGATTATTATATAAGGGATCAACCCTATGACCTACATTAAGTTATGATGATTAATAAAGACATAAAAGACATTTCAAAAGAGACTCTAGCTTAGAACCGAGTGAACTAGAGTGAGGAGTGTCCCTTTCCAAATAGGGAAGGTAGGACCACTAATGTACTCTTGAGATTGGAGACTATAATGCATGTAACATAAAGAGGGTCCAAATTATGCATCCTAGTTCTTGAACTATGTTTCCCCCATAGGAATACTAGCTATTGGATCCACGTAGTGCTATGTTCATATTTTGGAACTACCTTGGCAAGTAGTCCACCTTACTTCGGTGTAGGGTTCCATGACACCGGATTCCACATTAGCTCATGTGGTCTATGTCGGTTAAGGCAAGATGTTCCCAAAAGGTAAATGAACTAAAGGATTGAACTCTAACTAGGATAACCCAAGGGGTTTAGCTTAGTCTAGGTAGGGGTATGGGACTTTACCTAAACATTGCACTAGTTAGACTTGAGGGAAGTCTTAGAATGATGTTCTTTTATATGAATATGCTTATAATTTTACATGTTATGAAAATGATGACCTTGTACATTGATGATACTACATGATGGTTGGTTTCACTTATGAATATGTGTTTGGTCTCCATTGCTAAAGTATAATGAAATGTACTCTTAAATGATATGCTATGTAAATTTTGATATAAGTCATTGTCCTTGTTGGTTTACTTGATTTAGTAAGGTTATGGGGCTTTGCTTGGTCATTGTACTTGTTGACTTAATGGTCCATGGATAATTTTATTGCTTTGGTTATGTTGTAACGAACTCTTGTCTATGCTTGTTCTACTATAACTTGATGATAGAGTTATCTCGACTAAGTGTTCAATAACGTAGTATACATGTTGGCTTGACCAAACTTAGTATTTATTGTTCTTGTGATGTACATGCTCTGGGCTTAATGAATATGTCTTATTGATTGATATAGTTTTCTTGAATATGCATAACGCTTTCTAAATTGTAAATTAGCATCTTCTAATGAATTGTCCCTTTTTAGGATGAATTTATGAATATATGTGCATATGGTCTCATACTTAGTAAGAGTGGTGTACTAACCCCATGTTCTCCCTTTGCCCCAACATTTTAGGTTCCAGACGTTGAAGGCTTTTCGAGACGACTTTGAAGAAGACTTGGAATTTCTCAATCATCCAAGTTGGGTAGGTCCTCACTTTCCGAGGGCAATGTCAAGATCAAGATTATGAAGTTGTTTTAGTTTTAAGACTCTTATGTTCTTTCCTTTTTATTTGAGTACGAATTGTATAGCCTATATGTGTCTTTATTACATTGATGTACGGTCTATGCCCAAATTGATATACTCTTGTTTTAGATGGGTATGAGATGAGACACTCTTTTAAGAATATGTTAGGTATCTTATATATCTATGTGCACTAAAAGTAGAAGACTATGTAATCTTCTTATACGAAGGGTCTATGTATACTCGATATGAATATATATTATGTGTATGTAGAGGTCTATGTGAACCTCCATGTAGAATTAATGAAAAGTTCTAAATTTTTCCGCATTTTGACCTATGAATGTAATGATGTAAGCTAAGAGGATAGTCTTAGACCTCAAAGAGGATGACGACGTCGGTTACGTCTAGGGGGTGCTCCCCGGATGTGACACCAGGACCGTTAAGTGGCTCTTGGTTCTCTTAGGCAGTAGCTCACCAAGCTCCACCCCTCTTTCCCCCAAATGGGTAAGGCATCTTCACGACATCCTCCCAATTGGCCGTGGTCATGCCCGTGAAGAGTGAGGCAGTAGTCTCCTTCCTTGGGAAGCCTTGGCCTCTTGGCTTTGGCTTGCCCTTGAAGGTTGGCACTCCTCCCTTGGCCTTGCTTCCCTATATCCCTTCTTAGGAACCTATGTCCACTCTCATCACCTCCTCATGATTAACCCTTTATACACCTCTTTAAAACCAACATGGCACTACACTAGTCCGAGTTACAAGTTCACCAGTCGTCGTGGATATTTCTTGATGTTTTGATTCAAATACATCCTAATTAGTCTTAATACATTAGTTTAGGCTTAGAAACATTGTTTCGAGGCTTAGTTAATTATGTGGGTCTCTAGACTAAGTCATGAACTTCCGGAGTGTTATATTATCCCCTTCCTAGGAACATTTGTCCCCGAATAACACTAGAATCTTTTTTTTGAAAGGGAAGGGATAGACTCAATACTAGCAGCCCAACCAACAACATCATAAAATCATCATGAGTCACAGCTCATTGTAGTACTTCACAACTCCATTTCAACATATAAACTACCACATTACACATAGCAACTCAATTCATAATGCACTACATATAAGAACCCAATATTTCACACACATAATGAGGAACTACCGTCTCAACATCAATATGATCTCAAAATACATCAAAGAGTTACCATGCTATCCTTCTTCTCAAGACATTAACAAAACAATAAAATCTCAAGAAAGCAACATATTCTCACATTTTACATATAAGTGCAAGTTAACACAAAAATCCATTTCACGAAGAACTCATTTTGTCACAAACCTTTACCAAAACATGCACCTATTTAGCAAACAAGTCGAATGCACAATATTCATTATTTTTATTATTAAGAGGAACTACTAACCTTAATTAGGAAAAAGATGAGGATAACGTGACTTCATGTCGGCCTCAGCCTCCCATGTTGCTCCATCAACTAGGTGGTTTCTCCATAGAACTTATGGAGGCCACCTCTTTGTTCCTCAACTTCTTGACTTGGCGATCTAGAATTTCCACCGGAACCTTTTCATATGATAGGTTCTCATCCACACCTAACCCTTCAATAGGGATAATGGACACGGGATCACCAATACACTTTTTTAACATCGAGACATGGAATACAGGATGAATCGAAGCTAGTTCACTAGGTAATCTCAACTCATATGCAACCTTTCTGACCCGTTGTAAAACCTCATAGGAACCCACATACTGGGACTTAAATTCCCCTTTTAGTCGAATCTCATCACCCCTTTCATAGGTGAAATCTTCAAATTCATCATATCACCTACTTTGAATTCAAGATCTCGTCTTCTATTGTCGGCATATGCTGACTATATGCAATTTTCAACCTATCCCTTATCACCAGAACCTTCTCCAAAGCATCATAGATTATTTTTGGGACCAAGGAGTGAAGAATCACCAACCTCAATCCACCCAATCGGAGACCTACATCTCCTACATAGAGTGCTTCAAATGGAGCCATTGAAATAGTCGAGTGATAAATATTATTATAGGAGAACTCAATCAATGGTAGGTTATTATCCCAATTCCCTTTGAAATCTATCACACAAGCTCTTAACATGTCTTCTAGGGTTTGAATGGTACGCTCCGCTTGACTATTCATTTGGGGATGAAAAGCGGTACTAAGCTTTAATTGTGTACCCAACCTTTTTGAAATGACCTCCATAAACAAGAAGTGAATTGAGCGCCTCTATTCGATATGATGGAAAAAGGGATGCCATGAAGACTCACAATCTCATTAATGTAAGTTATTTCATAATCCTCCACCGAATAAGTAGACTTAATGGGATAAAGTGAGAGGACTTCGTCAACCTATCCACAATAACCCAAATTGAGTCATTTTGCCTCCGGGTTCGAGGCAACCCAACAACAAAGTCAATATTAATCTCTTCTCACTTCCAAGTAGGAACACCCATTTCTTAGATTACACCACTAGGCTTTAGATGTTCAGCCTTAACTTGTTGGCAATTTTGACACTTGGATACAAACTCAGCCATGTCCCTTTTTAAGCCATCCCACCGATATACCTCTCTAAGGTCACGATACATTTCTGTAGCACCCGAAAGAATAGAATATCAAAAACATGAGCTTCTTCAAAAATCTTTCCCCGCAAATCATCAACCGCCGGCAAACACAATATACCTTGGTACCTTAGCACACCATCCCCCCGGGAGAATGACTCATTGAATTTGCTAAGTACCAATTACTTAAACTCCATCAATAGTGGATCAAGATGCTGCTTAGACTTAACCTCAACCACTAAAGACGACTCGGAGTTATTATGAACTATGAAACCACCATTTGGGGAATCTTCCAACCAAACACCCAATCGAGCCAACCTATGAACATCTTTCACTAGGTCTTTCTTCCTTTCTACTACATGAGATACACTACCAATGTTCATAAGACTTAGAGCATCCGCAACCACATTGGCTTTGTCGGGGTGGTAGAGACATTAATGTTGGATCTTTCAATAATTCCAACCATCTTCTTTGTCGGAGATTTAACTCCTTTTGAGTGAACACATATTGAAGACTCTTATTGTCGGTATACTCATCTATATAAACACCATACAAGTAATGCCTCCATAGTTTCAAAGCAAACACTACGGCCGCTAATTCAATATCGTGAGTTGGGTAATTCATCTCATGCACCTTGAGTTGTCTAGAGGCATATACTACTACCTTCCCATGTTGCATAAGGACACAACCCAAACCCACTCGAGATGCATCACAATATATTACAAAACCCTTTGTACCCTCCGGTAAAGTCAACACCATAGCAAATGTAAGCGTATCTGTCTAAATTTGAAAGCTTTTATCACATGCCTCTGACCACTCAAATTTAACACTCATTTAGGTCAAGGTAGTCAAAGTAGAAGCAATGGACGTAAACCCATCCACAAACCTCCTATAGTACAAGGCTAAACCCAAGAAACTTCTAATGTCAATTGGAGTCAATTGACTAGGCCAATTCTTAAGCGTCTCAATTTTCTTTGGATCGACCTCTATACTCTCAGTTGAGTTTATATGACCAAGAAACGCCACCGATGTCAATCAAAACTCACACTTGCTATACTTAACAAATAGTTGGTGTTCCTTAAGGTCTTGCAACACCACCCTCATGTGGTCCATATGTTAACCCTCATTCTTTGAATATACCAAGATATCGTCAATAAAGACAATGACAAATAAATCTAGGTTATTCTGGAACACCATATTCATGAGGTCCATAAAGGAAGTCGGGGTATTCGTGAGACCAAAAGACATTACTAGGAACTCATAATGACCATACCTAGTTCAAAATCCCATTTTAGGTACATCCTCACCTCTCACCCTAAGCTGGTGAAACCCCAGCCTCAAGTCAATCATAGAAAAATATCTTGCCCCTTTGGAGTTGATCAAACAAGTCGTCAATCCGAGGGTGAGGATACTTGTTCTTAATGGTGACCTTATTGAGTTGACGATAGTCAATTCACATCCTAAGGGACCCATACTTCTTCTTAACAAACAACAATGGAGCTCCCCATGGTGAAATACTAGGTTGAATGAAACCCTTATAATAAGTCTTTAAGTTGAAGCTTTAGCTCTTTAAATTCCTCCGGAGCCATCCGTTAAGGAGAGATTGAAATGGGATTTGTATCCCGTAACAAGTCTATATCAAAGTCTATTTCCTGCTCAGGAGGAATTCTAAGCAAGTAATCGGGAACGACATCCAGAAAGTCCTTTACTACGAGGACTGACTCTATAGGAGGAATGTCAGACTCAAGATCTTTTACTCTTACAATATGGTAAACATGCCCTTTAGAGATCATTTTACAAGCTTTTAAACAAGAAATGATACGACCTCTAGGAATTGAGTTACCCCCCCCCCCTCTTCAACTCTAAAACGGGTTCATTAGGAAAATTAAACTTAACCACTCTTGTTCGACAATCAATGGAAGCAAAACAAGCATACAACCAATCCATTCCCAAAAGAACACAACAATCAACCATTTCAAGCGCTACCGAAACCACCCATGTAACTCTATTGGGCAAAGATATAGGAAAACTCCTAAAGACTCTTCTAGCCACAACGGAGTCACCCACTGGAGTTGTAACAAAAAATGGTTCAATCAAAATAATGGGTAGAACATCAAACATTTTAGCTACTAGAGGAGTTACAAATGACAAGGTAGCACCGGGATCAAGTAAAGCATAAACATTAATAGAGAAGACTTGTAACATATCGGTTACCACATAGGGAGACTCTTCTTGCTCACCCCTAAAGAGGACAGCATAAAAGTCGATCCTCTTTAGAGCTTTAGAACTAGTACCACTTGTTTGAGCTTGAGCACTCCCCTTCTCTTGACTCCTCACATTAGGGAAATCCCTAACCTTATGGCCACTCTTGCCACACCTAAAGCAATTATCCGTTCCAATTAGACATTCACTCATATGCTTCTTGCCACACTTTCCACAAGTAGGCTTCTAGCTTGGTGAGTTAGTACATCTTCCCTTTTGAGACTTAGGGTTTAGACACCCTATCATCTCGAGCCTTTGGAAATTTGGAAGGAACCTAGTTGGAAACCCTCTTCTTGAACCTAGGCTTGTCTTGAACCTCAAGCCTACCCTTGGAAGTACCTCCCTCATAAGACTTGGCCCACTTAAACTTCCTATTCTGCCTCTTGAGTCTAGTCTCCTAGACTTGTTGAGTATGAACCATAAACCGAGAGATATCCATATTTTCATGTAGCATCACCGAACGACTCTCTTCAACTAAGTCATTGGACACTCCCGACACAAAGAGACTCATGTCATCCCTAGGATTAGATATCACGGAAGGAACATATTTGGACAATTTAGTGAACTTCAAAGAGAACTCTTGCACACTCATACCTCCTTGACGAAAGTTAATGTATTCTGCCACTTTCGCCTCCTTTTCTCCTTAGGAAAGAAATGATCAAGGAAAGCCCTTCTAAACACCATCCAAGTGATAGGACCTTCTCTCAAGGCCTAATTATCTCTCTATTGGGTGTACCATGTTTTAGCTACTTCTTTGAGTTGCAAGGAATCTAGTTCGGCCTTTTCATTTGAAGTGAACCCCATGGAATATAGAATATTGAAGACCTCATCAATGAAGTCTTGGGGATATTCATTCACTTTCGACCTATAGAACATATGAGGGTTAATCCTCATAAAGTCCCTCAAGCGAGAAGCCATGGTTCTAGCATTTGGTTGATCACGAGATCCAACCTCCCGATTAACTTGAGTTGTCATGGCTTATGCTTGAGTGGCTACCTCTTGAGGTTGGGTAGTCATGGCTTGATCCATATTCACCAATGCTAACCTTATCTCTCCATCTGACATATGTGAAGGAATGACCGAAACTTGGTCTTGTGGAGGCACTTGGTTGCCTTATGGAGGGGATTGGTTATCTTGGGGAAGAACTCCCACATTAGCCAAATCTTTCTCCACTCTTCTCGCATCTGCCCTTCTAGTAGGCATACCTATAAAAAAAATAAGAGGGTTAGGTGAGAAGAACATATAGAGTTAAGACTCTAGAGGCACGACATAGGAATACGAAGAAGATGAGAATTTTCTAAGCATCTCATATTCTCTCATACATAAGTGTGGCGCACTTCATAATTAGGAATAATAATCTATATAGAAGTAGTTTAGTGAGATATCAATCCTAAGCTTATCTCAACCTGGCTCTGATACCAAATTTGTCACACCGGGGAGCATCCCCTGGATGTAACTTACGTCGTCGTCTTCGGAGAGGACTTTGACAAGACTTTAGCATTCGTCATAACATTTCATAGGTCGAAAATGCGGAAAAATTATAACTTTTACATAGACATAGTGAAGTGTACTTAGACTTCTCGTATGCTACACATATAGGGAGTTTACATAGACTCCTCGCCTGGGAAGCTTACGTAGGCATCTCTTTTAGACAATATAACCAATATACGAACGATAGTCTAATAGATCACCTCACATAAAACCATCTAAACGAGTACAAACGTTGGATGTAGCCAATAAAAAGTCAACATGCCAATATAGGCCTACATAAATGTTTGAAATGATAAAGGAATGAACAATGTCTTTATGAAATACAACTTCAAAGCTAGAAAGTAGAAAAGGTAACATCCCCGAACACGATGACCTACCAACACTTGGAGGAAAGAGTCCAAGTCTTCTTCAATTGGCCTCCTAGGAACTCAATGGCCGGAACCTACTTAAAGTATGGGTATATGCAAGTAAACCATTTGAAAACATGCACGAAAAGGGCCATTCTTTAGCAAACATTCTAAGTCATTTGGAAAGCCTTGAATGCACATTAAAGAGAGTATATAAGATATAAGGATCACGATAACGTAAACATGTTCATAACCAAAGACAACATTAATACAAAGCCATATCAACCTACCATACTCAACCCTTACTAACAATCCCAACCCAATCCTACAAGTGCAATGCTTATGTGAAGCTCCATAACCCCACACAACCAAGTAAACAAGATAGGAGATCATAAGTAATTCTTTGCTTCATACAACATATCATCATAGGTAGTCATCACCACATATATCAATTTAGAACAATAGCATATTCATCAATATAGTCAACATCATATAAGAGTATCATCATATAAATTCAACATTTCATATTACATGATATAATAATACATAAGTCCATCTCATATGACTCCTTTTAGAGTTAACTTGTGCAATGTCTAGGTAGAGTCCCATACCCCTACCAATCCTAAGTTGACCCCTCAAGTCATCGTAATCAATTTCCATCTTCATTTACATTTAGTCATTAATTTTACTTTCGCGGACAATTGCTTTAACCGACATAGACCACAAGAGCTAAATGTGGAATCCGGAGTCATGAAACCGTACACCGAAAGAAGATGGTCTACTTTCCAAGGTAGAACCAAAACATGAATATAGCATTCTAGGTGGATCAATTAACTAGTATTACCATGGGGGCAACATAGTTTAATAACTAGGAGACATACTTTAGTCCCTTTTTATGAATTTCACATTGTAATCTCTATGTCATGAGTATAATAGTGAACCTAACTTCCCACATTGGGAAGGGACACTCCTCACATCTAGTTCACTCGGTGCTAAACTAAAGTCCTTTCTTGAAATGTCTTTAAGCCTTTATTAATCATCATAACTTAGTATAGGCCATATGAGACGAACACCTTGTATATCATGCCACTAGATTATTTGGTATTGCATGAGAATGTCCTTTCAACACAACCCTTCATTTGTGAGAACACATGATAACCATCATGTCATAGTAAGACACATAAGTGACTCACAATCAACCTTATAACACTATACCCTTAATCATAATCTCACAATTCATATAGTCATGACATTTCATAACATTCGTCATTCCATCACCTACCTAATCTAATCACAGGAAACACTTCAACTGAACATTATCATTAAGTATAAGCCACCAAATTGAAGTAAGGATTCAAGATCATAAAGTCTTACCAATTCACCTCCAAAATCCTTCTTCAATGGTCTTACCATGAAACAACCGTATTCATCAATTAATATATGTAATAACATCATATAATAGTAATCAACACAAGAACTAAGTGAATGGTATCATCACTAACCAATTCAACATCAATTCATAACTTAGGGTTAGAGGAAAGGGGTTCTTCGTGAATTCCTCAAGAAATAGATCCAACCCCACCAATACGGGACCCTAGGCATTCCATTAATGAATTAGAATAGTTAAAGCAAGTCTAACAATCAATACATTCATCAACTTCCCATCAATTCATAAGCAAGATCCAACATTTGGGGAAATTCGGTAAAAGACATGATCTACACGAGATGCCCATTCATAAACATCAATTTCTCAACAATCTACACTTAATTAGCCATGGGTAATCACAATTAGTCACAATCAATCACCAATTTCAACTTTAGAAGAAAACCCATTTATTGAGAAAAAACCTTAGAATTGGGTGATTTAGAAATCAACTTTGAAGGGATCTCTTGGGGAAAGGAATCCCAAGAGTGAATAACACATACCTTCATGAAGTTTTATCCAAAAAATTTGAGTAGGAACTTGGGGAATTTGGTCTTCTTCTTCAAGCTTCTTGATTCCTTCAATGGAGGATGAATATTGAGAGGAAATAGAGTTAGGTGGGAGGAATTTGGGTTTCAATTTTATGTTTAAGTTTTGGAGTGGGAAATGAATGATATTTGACCTAAAATCAATATATAGTCCACCTCAAAAATACCCAAACTACCCCTCATTAAGTTGGACTTCCAAAAAGGAAGTCCAACGTAACTTTCACTGTGAGACCCCTACCACCTTCCCTCCCCACTTCACTATCCGTGAAGTACTTGATGGACCGTGGTGGTGGTCGTGAAAAGTGAGGTTGTATCCCCCTTAACGAGCCACCTCCATTTTTCTCTAAGGAAACTCTTGGAACCCTTGCTCCCTTCCGTGAAGATGCACCACAGCCCTTTAAGTGGCTCATGGTGCTCTTAGGTAGCATCTCACAAAGATCCACCCCTCTTTCCCCCAAATGGTTAAGGCATATTCACGAAAGCCTACCCCTTGGCCGTGGTCATGCCCATGAAGAGTGAGGCAGTAGCCTCCTTCCTTGGATAGCCTTGGCCTCATGGCTTTGGCTTGCCTTTGAAGGTTGGCACTCCTTCCTTGGCCTTGCTTCCCTATACCCCTTCTTAGGAACCTATGTCAACTCTCATAACCTCACCATGATTAAACCTTTAGATACCTCTTTAAAACAACATGGCACTACAATAGTCTGAGTTAAATGTTCACCGGACGTCGTGGACGTTTCTTGATGTTTTGATTCTAATACATACTAATTAGTCTTAATACATTAATTTAGGCTTAGAAATATTTTTTCAAGGATTAGTTCAATATGTGAGGCTCTAGACTAAGTTATGAACTTCTAGAGTGTTACAATGATGATTATATGATGTTTCATGTGAATTCCTTGATTAACCCTAATCTAAATTGATGAAGGTGATCATTGTGGTTTAGGCCATTAGAGTCAAGGTTGAAGGTGTTTAATTGATATTATTATTTCAATTTTATTGAGTACTAATTGATCATAATTATCATCTAAATATGAATTCAACTAGACTTAATTGAATATGAAGTATATTGTCTTATAATGATAGAATTGAACCTTTATGATCAATTAAGACTAGAATCACTTAGTAAGGAGAGATGTGATCAAATTACCTTGAAATCTAGGTATAAAGAAGAGATTAAGAAAGAAACCTTGAGAGTAGGGTTTGTGATCATATAGCTATGGCTTTAGAGTGATGCTAATGAGATTAACTAGTGATTCTAAGGCTTTAAGAGTAAAATCTACATACGATTCTAAGCCTAATGAGTGGAATTGTGTTGTGAGACCTTACCTACCTAGATAACGATATGAATCCTAAATGGTAGGAAGTGATACATTCACTTAGGTCATAATGTTATCCTTATCTAATGAAGAGTTCTAGACATGATGGTATGTATGAATATGAACTTAACATGAAAGACTTCTCATATAGTAATGGTTCTAGGGATGAAGGACTTCTCCTAACTAACTAATCCTAAGGCTAGAGGGCCTTTATACCTAGGTTATGGATGGTGATAGTTGCTCACAATGAAAGATGAATTTATAAAGATATGCATGTTCCAATGAAAATTGATGAAAATAATTTAAGTTACTTTGAGAGTGAAAGGATTTCTCATACATTACTGAATACATGAATGTGAAAGAGTTTTATCATATAAAGGATTCTTAGAGTTAAAAAGTTTTCTCAGTTAAACTTTGAATGAATAACTATGAGTTATTCTAATGAACTTAAGCTTTGATTGGCTACTTGGTATACCCTTTCATGGATTATATGACAAAAGGTGATTACCCATGTACCATAATGATAAGCAAGAGGCAATTACCTATGTCTCTTAAAGGTAAGATGAACATGATTGATGATTATTCCATGGGAATTATGCTTAACATCGAGTGGACAAGTGGCAATTACCAGTGTCCATAACTATGTGACGCCATATGATGATTGTCTTAGATAGACATTCTCTAGTAGATCCCCTTAAGATAGAATTTTATGGTTCTTACCTTGGCAAGTGAGGACATCCAATTTCTGTGTGGGATAAACATTGAATTCCACATTATAGCTCTCATGGTTTCTATGTTGGTTAAGGTTAAATCCTACAATAATGATGAACTGAGGTTATTTTTAGAAGTATCTTACATGTGTTCTAAGATGATTTTTACTTGCATTGACCATGGTCATGATTATACTTCTAACCTTTTATCTTATGTTTAAATTGGTCTATCCATGTCATGAAATATACTTTTTGCATGGTTTTATAACTCTTATGTATTGCTATCATACTTGATACATTCTTTGTACTTACACATACTCTTTCCTTCATTGCTTCCCAAATGTAGGGTCCGACACTCCAATTTCGCAACCCCACGACTAGTGATCGCATTGGTATATTGTAGATTGGTAAGTCCTCGTGATTTTAGGACCGAACCCTTTATTTCTTTCTATCTTTACTTTTTCATATTGTATGTGATGTATGAGCTACATACCAATCACTCTTGATGTAATATATGGATTTGAGACTATGTTTGATTTTTTACTACGTTTTTTATGAACTCTTTATTATATAAACTGTCTTTTGAACTCTTTAATTCTATTATCTGATATGATATATGCTAAGTGGCTTGTGAAGGACCTGCCGGGGTCTTATTCTCTATGTCACGTCTATGGTGTACCTTGGGTTATGACACAATAACATAGAGGAAAAGTCTAAATTATAAGCCACCTTGCCTATCCACCTCAATACTTGATAAGGACGAAGATAATAAAGACTAAGCTTCCCTTTTTTCCCAATTCTTTTTACACCCTTTATAAGTGAAATTTTTAAGTAAACCAATTATAAACATCAAACTCAAGATTCCATCAATAAATATAATCACAAACATGTCCAGATATTTTTTAAGCATTCTATTGATCAAGTTTATATATATGATTGGAGTATTAGTTAAACCAAACGACATTATCAAAAAATCATAATGACCATACCAGGTTCAAAAGATGTCTTAAGAATGTCACTTTCTTTCAACCTTAATTGGTGATAACCCGACCAGTGGTCAATCTTAGAGAAGTAACTTGCTCCTTAGAGTTGATCAAAAAAATAATCAATTCTTCGGAAAGGATACTTAGTCTTAGTAGTAACCTTGTTCAATTGTCGGTAATAAATACACATACAATGTGAACAATCATTCTTACGAACAAACAAATATGGAGCACCCTATATACTCAGTCGGATAAAACCCTTATCCAATAAATCTTTCAATTACTCCTTTAATTCCACTAAGAGCCTTCGTGTCCATGACGACCCGTGGGTAGTTCTGTCCTCCAGAACTAGTAGGCCCCTCTCCCAAGTAAAGGAGCATAGTGGCCTTCACGATATGTGAAATGGATCGTAGAGGGAAGGGCCCATAACCAGTAGCCACTACCAGAAGACCACGACCCAGTCGACGGCCAATGGTAGTAGTGACGGTCCATCACTGGAGTTGTGGTATGCCTCGTTAGATTTCTAATTAATGGTTGTATGCTCTTTTGGCCTATGTGTTTGGCACCTAAACTATGTCACTTAACCTATTAACTGCGTAGTTTTGGTCAGTTTAAGCCTAGTAAGTTAATCAGATCTATCCCTAAACGATTATTATAATAAATCAATCGAAACTTAGAGCAAAAGTAGAGAAAAGAGCCAACCAAACCCTTTCAAGAACAAAATAGTTTTGCTTAAGTTCCAGCCCCGAAATCAAAACATTTCTCCGTGAATTTCATCGCCAAATATGTGGGATTTCACTAGTGGGTTCCTTTGATCTGCTAGGTCCCTAGAATTGAGTCAGATTCTTGATTCCTTATGTATTGTTCAGACCTAGGGTTTCTAGAACTTTAGATAATTGTTTTTATTTAGTTGTTATAGTATTCTTTCTCAAAAAATCACATTTTTGTGGAATCATTGCTTAGTTTCTTGCATAAAACTCAGAACCCTAGTTGTATGGATTCGTTTAGATTATGAAGCACACTAGCTAGGTCAGATAAACAGATAGATATACCTTTGATTTTGAATGTTTCATTATCATTACGTAAAATGTTGCATTCTCAATTAGCATGTCAGAATACTGAGCTATTCCAATATTTCAATTAAGTTGTGTCATACACATTCCAATTGGGGGTAGGCTTAGAACCAAGTTGGACAAGGGTTTAGCGTACCCTAATATTCCAATAACTATGTGCCTCTGTAGGTTTATAATTTCCTTTAAGGGCATCAGAATTGGTGATCATGCCAGTCATGCATTTATATCCCTGACAAGGTATATTGGGTCCTCTCGATGGGGCGTTCACATCGGACTTCATATTTAGCTCATGTGGTTTTACGTCAGTTAATATTATCTCAGAAAATCAACTCTAGTAAATTTGACAAAGTTTTCAGTTATACTTTAGTAGTCACTCGCAACAACTTATGTTAATAATCAATATTTGGTCATTGCATTCAGTTCAGTTCTTTTTAGTTATCATTTAGTACTTTTATTCTTTTCAGATTTTGTCATTTCTTAGTTATGCTTTGTTCAACTTTTGTATTTTGTTCAACTATTATTTATATCCTGCATGCTCAGTATATTCCAAGTACACACATACTGTGTGCTACATTCTTTCATTATGTAGGTTTATGTACTCAGCATCCAGATCACGTATAGATTGGTTCTCGATAAGTATTCAACAACTTCAGTGCTCAGTCCTCATAATTCAAGGACAATAGACATATTTTTCACATTTAGTCTTTCATGTCAGTTTCAATTTTTTAGGGTTAGCTGGGGAATGTCCCAGCAACTCTAGTCAGTTGAGGCTTTTCCAGACATAATATTAAATTCAACTTTAGTTTAGGGTGATTGTTCAGTATCACCAAACTCATATAACTTTTTATATATTAAGATCAGTTTTAGGTATTGCCTACTTTGAGTTATCTAGTATTTTACTCATAGTATATTTATGTTTAGGTGTTTTAGTATGCTTATGATATGCCAACTTCATGGTTATCTTGGGGTCACTCGTGATCCTAGGTCTCGTGTTTACATCAAGGGAATAGCCTAGAGGTGTGACACACACATAGACGCACAATATAACCCGTCCAAAGTTTGAGATTGTTACATCAATTTTTGTGAATGGTTAGACTATTAAAAAGAATAGGGAGCGCACACACACACAACATAGCCCACACTTTGAAACTGTTACATTAATTTTCTTAAAAGTCTAGACAATTAAATAACATAGGGAATAATAGGAACAACCCGAACCGACCATTTTCCCTACTAAATGAATTGGCTAAATGAATCACTTTTGATTTAAATGGGCTAATTTAAACCCAATTATGATAGCACAATAAATTTCCAACCCAGTCTAATAACAATGGCTCCTATATAATTTCATTCATCCATATTGTTTTGAATTAATGGCTCTTATTTGACTTCATCACTAATACAAAAGACCTCAAAAATCAAACTTTTGAGCCTATTATTTTTTTATTAGTCTTGTCTCCCCTTATCTCCCCCCACCATTGCCAGCAATGATGTTTGCGTAATCAAGACAACTTTCAATGCAGGTGTCTATGATTGTACAATAGTAGCCCAACCAAGGGTTAGGGTCGTGTCCAAGGAAATGGTTTTGTGAATTTGTAGAAAAATCAAATTAAGTTCTAATTAGTCAAAGTTAAAGTGAATATCGATTTAAAACATATTAATTAAAAGGGGTGATGCAAGCGCCAATTATCCATGGGGGGTTATCACAAGAAAGTAAAAAACAATAAAAACCGCAAAGAGTGCTAAATAAGGAGACGAGATTCTTGGGATGTAATAAGAATAAGGGATAGACTAAACTATTGGGTACATGATTTTGATAGTAAATCCATTGAATATTTGTGACTAAGATAGACTATAGTAAGGGTAAGCTCTGTCTCGAGCAACTTACCCCGAATAAAATGGGTTCCTCATGGACACCCACTTGCCGCATGAAGAACAACCTCCTTGTTATCCTACTCACACTCTCGAACTGAGTGTGTGGAAGAAGGAATTGGGTTCACTATCTCGAGCTGAACCTCATATAGATCCACTCCCACCGGCCATCAATTTAGTAATCCAAGTATTATGACCTCTATCTCGAGCAAGCCGAAAACATAAAGGTGAAATCGTATTTGCAACTACAATTTCATTACGTTCCACCACAACTACTAAACAAAATCACATTTAAACAACAAATAAATCATCAACAAGGAAGACTCTAAAATATAATCTAGCCCATATTCACAAAATTACAACCCAAGAAATGGGGTTTTAGCTAGACATGTAAAAGAGATAGAAATCTATACCAAAATGAGTTTGCATTCAAATGAGTATGAAGCTTTAAGTCTTGGTATAAGCCAAAAATGAAGAATCAAAAAGACCCAATCCCAAATTCTTGGAGATGAAACCCTTTGAATCATCAATCTCTTCAAACCCTTTCCAAACTTAGAACTCAAAAGTAGGAGTACAAATCGATTTTAAAAATTCTAAGTAGAAAGTCTGATATTAAGATACAACTCTAAATGAGTATTTATAGTGTTCAAAGATTTGTGTTGCACTGGATCACTCAGCGCAAATAGTCAGAATCGCCAATCAACTCGCCGTTTCTATGTTTGGTAGGTTTTATCATCGTCTTTCTCTTTACTTCAAGATCGTCGTGTTTTGGATCATTTGGCAACATAGTACTACTTCGCGAAACTAATGAGTGACGCGCCAATTACTACTTTTCACTGCGATATGATCCTTTCCTTCAGGGCTCAGCACACTGGAACAAAAGTCGATCTTCAGGACTGTCGGCGACTTACCAAGTTAACTCGGCGATCCTCATGCCTTCATTTCTTTATTTTTTCAGCATTTGTGTTCCTTTTTGCCAAGTAGTGCCATGTTTTGCCTCAAACTCAAATACATGAAACTCAAGGTTATTTATCAGTTATTGAGTCAAAATAAGAATTTGAGAACACTAATTCTATAATAATATAGCCTGAAATTAGTCCAATTTGTGGACTCATCAACACCTCCAACTTAAACTTTTGCTTGTCCTCAAGTAAAACTCAAGTTCAGCCATTCAAAAAGGGATATTTCAAAAAGTGCTACACAAATTAAATCATGACCGTACACAATAAGACTCAACTAACTCATGTAAGGATCAATTTTGTACCCAAAGATTCAAGTTGTGACACACCATTACCAAAGGTTCTCGAGATCGCAAACTTGCTTCAAATGCAAGTTCAAGCTCAACAAAAGCATTCGAATGTCCTCACACAAATGATGATTCCATTCTTACACACATGAGTATCATTTAAAGTTTTGGAATCAAATACAACGTTCACTCTCACACAAGAAGACAATGCATGCTTTCACCCATAGGTTTGCGCGTATTTTCTAATCAATATTTGTTACAGCTCACTTAAGATCACAAATGTCTTTTCAAGGATTGTAATAGAGTTGATTCCGAAGGTATGGTCATTTAGGCTGAGTGACTACAGATCCTCATGAGATGTGGTCTTCACAACACTTCCTTACTCCTTCTTTCACCATTTCTTTAGTGTGGGCAAGTCATCCCTTTATTCTCTTTCCAAAACTTTCCTTTTTTCCTTTTTTCTGCTTTTTTTCTCTTTCTTCTTCTTTATTTATATGGGGGGTTCCATTTTTCTCAATCATTATGGGTTAAAGGAGACTTTCCTTCCACTTCTTGATTTTCCCTTTGTCATTCCCCACACCCCAAACTTAGGCTTTCGGCCTAAGTTGGCTATGTCAAACAAACCAACAATCATGTGGATTATGGGTAATGGATTAAGAGAGGTCATTGTATTTGTCAAGTTTCTTCCAATGAAATCTAAAGCCCAAGGGGTGTTCAAAAGAGGTTCACGCACTCACAAGGTAGGTCATAAAAGAGGTATATGTCAAATTGGCTCACACTTTACAAAGTTGCCTAAGATCATATCAAGAGATACCCTTACTTAGTCAACGATACCTGTAACATTCTAGAAAATGTACTTTTCCAGTGAAGAGTCTATTAGGTTTTAAGAATATGTATTGGGGTACATAGGCATCCCAATGCCCAATATTGAGTAATATTGGGCATGTTAGAGAATATTGGCTTAAGGGTGTTAGCCAATTTCTATGTATTAACAAGTAACTTAAAATACACTTTGATGTTCAAATGCTCCAATCCAAGTTTTTTTAGGAATTGTACCTGCAATGAAGACCCTAAGCTAAAATTCTTAATTTCTTCGCTTACACACATTAGGTACGAGGCATCCAAGAATCAAGCCTAGGTACCATAGCACATGATCATTTAAAATGATCATGTAGATTAAGCAGTGCCCAAGGACATAGTGAGGATCCTTGGGACAAGATGCACTACAGAGTGCACGGTTAGGAAAGTGCACGGCAAGACATGTGCAAGCACATGTGCTACCGGCCGAGATACCAAGCGACCAAGCCCAACCGATTCGGTTAGGGCGGTTAGCGAGCCGGCACGCATTGGGTCAAGTCACGTGGGTCCGAGCTTCCTAACCAATCCTAGGCTCTAACTAACTTACCTAACTAGCTAACTAACCTAGGACTAACTAAAATGAGCTAACTAGTGTGCCCGAAATCCTAAGACGTAACCGGGTGACACTAGCCGAGTAGCTAACTAAAGAAACATCCTAGTACCTAACCTAGGATGGTCCAAAGGGGTTGGTTATGGTCCTAGTGACTTAGGGGTACTTTACTAATTACCCTAGATCACTTAATTAATTAAATTAGCAACTTAATTAATTAGTTTAAATTCATGGTCAAACCCGAGACCCTTAGAAAATTTTCAGAATTTGGCTAAGTCAAATGCTCTCTTATTTTTAGTCAATTTAGGAGGGGCGTTTTGGTAATTAGCTAATTGATTATTTAATTATGTTAGTTATCCTAAGTTGAATTTGTCAATATTCAGTTCCTAAGACTTAGACTCACATATATCCAATAGAAACTCACGACTGAAAAATAGTGAACAAACGTAAGAAACAAAAAGAAAAATACACTCGGTTCTCCTTAGGAGATTTCAAGGCAATTCTTCAAGATTTTCGTGGAAAGTACAGGGTGATCTTCGTAGATTCAATTCTAAAGTAAGTTATGAGTTTCTATATTGGATTCCTTTCCCCAAGAGTCTTTTCAAACGTTTTGAATTCAAAAAAACCGAAACTAGGGTTGTTCCCAATGAAATTGCCGAATGTTCATCTCCCTAGTTCTCCCTATTTTTGATTCTAGTAGTATGTATAATGCATATCTCGAGCATGTTGTTGGTATTTGGTTCTAACTGATCATTATGTGTAGGTTTATGTGATTTGATAATGTCGAATGAGACCTATAGGTTAGATCCGTATGATTAGAGTATCATTTACATGAGATAAGAAATGTTGTAATGCCTAATTGTGTTCTAGAAGATGAAATTGTTAAAAGTCGTTTATGAAATTCAGTTTACTGTTGAAAGGAATGAAGATTTTGATTACTGTGTGTGTTTACAGTAGATATTCTTGTAAGTGATTCAAATGCAATGTTTCCAAGAAGAAATAAGAATGAGAATCAGAGCTAGTTAATGAATCTTCAATGACAAATCAACTTTATAGCTTGGCCAAACTAAGCACTGAATTGTTCTTATAAGCTAATCAAATGTTAAAAGTTGACTTGCTTAAAATGATGAGATTACTATAGTATATACATGAAGTTAATTGACTTGGCTAGTGATAATATCATGACAAGTGTTTAGTGAAAGTTTGGTTTATGCCAATAAATTGGCTAGCAATATTATTTCCAAAATATGTAATAGAATTGGCCAATGACTACGTCATACCAATGTTATATGGACAATGTAAATTATGATGTTTCTTGTAAGGTCAAATACATGTTAAAGATTGACTTGACAAGATGTAACTCAATGAACTCATAACCTAGGGTATGCCAATGATTGGGACAAGTCCCAACATACCCTATCTAAATGAACTTGTAAACATAGTAGCACATTGAATAATTCTTTATAACTTTCATAAAGAATGGTACAAGACTACCAAATAACATTGAACAAGATAAGGTGAGTAATGAAATAACTAAAAGCTTATGAGTTAAGAAATTGACCTAGAATGGGGTGTTAAAGGAAGTGAGACAAGTCTCACTTGCACCTAAACAATTATGTTAAATATACTCACATAAGAGGGTGTTAGAAATTGTGAGACAAATCTCATTCACACCATGATGATAATGTAAGATTTAAGTTCACATTCATCAAGTATAGAAAGAGATGACAAGTCATCCATTGAGCTAGGCATACCTCATACTACAAGAAATCTTCCATTGTGTATGAGTCAACTCTAAAAGTTGTAAAGTATATTAAATTGAGCTAAGCACCGATAGACTAGTAATGAGCTTGTTCAAGCACATGTAACCCTCATGAGATGAGACTACCACCAAGGTGGATAAGGGTCTCCAAATTCTCCTAGTCTTTGAACTATGTCGCCATCATAGGTTACTAGCTAGTGGATCCACCTTAGAAAGCTAAGAATTATCCGATTTCACTTTGGCCGGTGAACCACCTCTTTTCAGTGTGGGGATGATACCGAATTTCATGTTAGCTCACATGATCAATGTCGGTTAAATGCTAAAGATTTATTTAAGAAAGTAAAAATGAAAGAAAGAAAGAACTAGGAAGATGAGGGGTGTTCGGATAGGATGACCAAATGGTGAGGTTAGACTATGTAATGATGTAAGTCATTCTTAGTCATTGCACAGAAAGATCCCAATGGAAGTATTAAAAGAATATACTAAGTCAACCTAGCATGTTCAAAGTGAACATGATATCAAAGAAGAAGAAATGTAAGTTCAAAGTGAACTAAGTAAGCAAAAACATAAGAATATCAAATCATCACTGTTTGATAAGAATGAAGTTTTAACAGTTATTGGTTTATGAGAATAAAGGGAGCAAAACATAATGACTCATCAATTGGAGTATGAATATATGCCCCAACATCTTTATATTATGCAAATTATCAAAGAATGGGCATATCCAATAAAGATTGGCTTATAAAGACTTCATGCCCAATTTAACAATAATGGAAAGAACAACTTGTGAGTAGGGTAGTCAAATCATTTCCTTAGTCTTTTGGATTACTTACTTGATTCATTGTAACAATGGGACTACAATGAATCATTGCACTAGTAATTAAAACATACGATCAAAGGAGATCATTGAACTACACAACAAAAAAGAAGAAAAGACGGGAAAAAAAACTAGGTTTGGGAGAGGGACCTCTCGGCCTAAGGGGAGAAAAAATATTAAATTTTGCTTGAGTTGTTCTAAAATTATGTTCATGATTCCAAGGTTTTATGTTCATATAGAAAATGAGTTTTGTGCTTTAAATGCATGAAAATATGTCATATTCATAGCATGATTCATAAATAACGAATTAGGAAAGTGAAGTGACTTCACTTTCCAAAAATGGCATGTTGCTAAGAGCTTTCCTTGATCATGCATAGTCCTTATGTGTTTATGTGAATACACCCATACTTAGTACAAGTGTGTACTAACCTATATACAATTACTATTTCTATAGGTGCAGGTCCTGTAGAAGATTGAAGATCAGTTGAAGCTGTTTGGACTAGTACCTCCAGACTTTGGTAGGTCCTCTTGAGTTCGAGGATGCCTACGCTTTATTTTCTAGCTTTAGTAGATTAGACATAGCTAGTGGATGTTGTCCCTAGCGTTTCCTTCGAAACATTTGTTCAAGCTTTTGTATTAAGGACGGTTTGGCAACTATTAATGATATTATGAATTCGTCATTTCAGTTGTTCAATCTGTAAATAGATGGTTGTTTATTTTGAGCCGTTAGTATATCGCTCCTATGCAAGAATTATATGAAGTCTAAGTACACTTCAGTAAAATTTTAAATTTTTCGCTAAACTTAACTGTATGAATGTGATGAAAGCTAAGAAGAGGCTTGTCTGCGACCTCTGAGAGGTTAACGACGTCGGTCTCATCTAGGGTCTAGGACCCGGTTGTGAAAAACTTGGTATCAGAGCATGAAGTTAAATTACCTAGGAACTAAGGCTCAAAACAACCACGTTGCGTAGTTTCTATCTTATGGCTGTGAAGTGCACCACAACCATGACTTAGAGAGTTAGTAATGTTAAGAATCTTCCCTTCTTCTACTCTTTATCGTGTTGTGTAGAGATTTGACATTTTGTGTCATTCTAGCATCTAACTTCCTTCTTGTGTGTGCGTGTAGAAAAAATGAACACAAGAAGAAACGCAGGCAGGAGAGTTGGAGAAGCAGCTGCTGGGGGAAACCAAGATTGTCCTCAAGCCCCAGCTGCTGGAGTGCAAGTGTCTGTCAACCCAGTTGCGTTGACGGATGAAGAATTGAGAGCAACACTGGTTCAGATGGCCCAAGCCATTGCTGCTCAGGCACAGGCTATCACAGCCCAGGCCACTAGAGAGGGTGCTCCCAGGGAGAACCCACATGTAGCACCATGGATAGCAGACTGAGAGATTTCACCAGGATGAATCCTCTAGTCTACTTCGGGTCAAGAAACAATGAGGATACCCAAGAGTTTGTGGATGAGGTTCACAAGATTCTCTATGCTATGGGTGTTAATGAAGAGGAGAAGGCTGAGTTGGCTGCATACCAGCTCAAGGATATCGCTCAGGTATGGTACAATATGTGGGTAGATGGACGAGCACCAGGAGAAGTCCCCATCACTTGGGAAATTCTCAAGACTGCATTCCTAGAGAGGCTCTTTCTTAGAGAGCAGAGAGAGGCTAAGGTTGAGGAGTTCATCAACCTACGTCAAGGAGGTATGTCAGTTAAGGAATACTCCTTGAAGTTTGTTAAACTTTCCAAATATGCTTCTTCCCTGGTGTCCAGTAGCAGGGATGAGATGAGCAGGTTTGTGACTGGTGTATCGGAGGATATGTAGGAGGAATGTCAGGCAGCCATGTTGCATGATAACATGGACCTTCCTAGGTTGATGGTACATGCACAGCAGGTGGAGGAGAGTCATCGGAGGAAGAGAGGCCAAGAAGGCAAGAAGCCTAGGCCCTCGGATCAGGCTGGTTCTAGCACTGGTAGGAGTTCATTTGGAGTCCGGGACAAGCCCAAGTTCAAGAAGGGGCACCAACACTCAGGTAATCCTACTCCTTCCAGGAACACTAATGCCAAAGGGGGAAAGTCTGGCCCCAAGAAGGGCAATGATAGAAAGGCCCAGCATGACAGAAAGCCGTGTGGTAAGTGTGGCTGTTTGCATGGAGGGTGAGTGCATGGTAGGTTCTAATGCCTGCTATGGGTGCGGCAAGAGGGGCATATGATCAGGGACTGCCCACATGTGAAGAATCAGGCCAAGGCAGATACTCAGCCTCGGCCTAATCCTACTGCTGCAGCCGAGCCTCCCAAGAGGAACAGGTTCTATGATTTGAAAGGTAGAGAGGAGCAGGAGAAGTCAGCTAATGTGGTCACTGGTACCTTGCATGTCTTTTCTTTTCCTGTGTATGCATTGTTAGATCCAGGATCCACATTATCTTTTGTTTCTCCTTTAGTAGCTAATAAATTTGACTTGCTTCTTGAGATCTTGCATGAACCTTTTCTAGTTAGTACTCCCATAGGAGACAACATTAGAGCTGAAAGAGTATATAGAGATTGGCCAATGATATTTACACGCCTTTCCCTTCAATGAGAAAGGGAACAATCTTAATCGAACTGAATCCTGAGAGATGTTTTCAATGAGAATGGTACACACACATCTACGAAGTTTTGAAGATGCTTGTGAGAATCCTTGTGATCTAACTCACTGAAAAGTCCCCTTAGTTGCAATAGTTGCAACATAGTGCTCATTATGTGGAACATGCATTCCCTCATCTTGAGGTAAATAAATGGCTCGAATACCTCCCATGAGATGGGGGCCATTGATGTTGGGATCTTGGGCATTGTTGAAATTTTCGATGTCGTCTTGGTGGCCTACCTAGCTATCATTTCTACAGTTTATACTCTCGCTTTATGAAATATTCACACAAGCAAGAAAAACAAAACTAAAAATTAAGTAAATCTACAACTACTAAGAACTAGAATTCTACTATTCTAAGTATTCTCAAATAACAGAACTCACCGGCAGCGACCCCATTTTAATATTTGTGTAATCGAGACACAACGTCCAATATCAGTGTCTACGATCTTATAATAGTAAAGTAACCCAACCAAGGGTTGGGTCGTGTCCCAAGGGAGTGGTTTTGAGAATTATAGAAAAATAAAATTAAGTTCTAAATTTCCATAGTTAAAGAGATTATCGATTTAAAACATGTTAAATCTAAGAGGTGACACAAATGTTGATTATCAATGGGGGATTGTCACTAGTAAGTAAAAAACAACAATATACGCAAAGAGTACTAAATAAAGAGACGAGATTCTTGGGATGTGATAAGAATATAGGATAGACTAAACTACTAGGTACATGTTTTTGATAGTAAATCCATTGAATATTTTTTACTAGGCTAGACTATAGTGGGTTTAAGCTTTCTCTCGAGCAACTTACAAAAATTAAATGGTTTCCTAACGTCCACTTGCCACATGAAGAACAACCTCTGCCTTATCTCACTCACTCTCTCGAGCTAAGTGTGTGAGAATGACTAGGTTTCACTCTCTCGAGCTGAACCTCATGTCAACCCACTCCCACCAGCCATCAATTTAGTAGTCTTAGTTTTACAACTACTCTCTCAAGTAAGCCGAAAATACAAAGGTTGAATCATATTTGCAACTACAGTTTCATTAAGTTCTACCACAACTACTTAATGATATGACATCTAAACAACAAATAAATCATCAACAAGAGAGACCCAACACATAATCTAACCCATATTCACAAAATCACACCCCAAGAATTCGTGTTTTAGTAGACATGAAAAAGAGGTAGAAATTTATACCAAAATGTGTTTGCATTAAAATGGGTATGAATATTTAAGTCTTCATACAAGACAACAATGAAGAATCCAAAAGACCCAAGTCTAGATTCTTGGAGATGAAACCCTTCAAATCTTCAAGTACTTCAAAATCCTCTCCAAACTAAAAACTCAAAAATAGGAGTAAAAATTTGATATTTAAAATTCATAGTAAAAATTCTGATACTAAGATACAACTATAAATGAGTATTTGTAGTGTTCAATGATTTGTGGTGCAGTGGATCACTCAGCGTAGTTAGTCGAAATTGCCGATCAACTCAGCAATTTGCCCTTTGGTAGGTTTCATTGCTGTCTTGCTCTATACTTCAGCATCGTTGTGTTTTGGATCATTCGGCAACATAGTACTGCTTCGCGGAACTACTCGACGACGCGCTGACTACTTCTTTTCACTGTCGATTTGATCCTTTCCTTCAGCGCTCACCACGCTGGAACAAAAGGAGATCTTCAGGCCTGTTGGCGACTCGCTGAGTGGACTCATCATTCCTTAGGACTTCATTTCTTCATTCTTTTCAGCCTTTATGTTCCTTTTGCCAAATCGTGCCCATGCTTTGCCTCAAACTCAAAATACCTGAAACTTAAGGTTATTCATCCATTCTTGAGAAAAAAAATAAGCATTTGAGGATACTAAATCTATCAAAATATAGCCCTAAATGCGTAACGACCCAATTCCGTCGTTATGAAAATGTCAAAGAAGAAAGAATTGGGGCAAGAAAACTTTTAGGTAGTAACTTGGAATTCCTAGCCTATTCCACATTTGGAAAAAATCAGAGTAATTAAGGTGTAGGAAAATATATGAATGAATGCGATATCTAGTTTTGAATATATTACATGAGTGGATATATAAGACGATAAGCAACTTGTAGCACTTTACGAAATCGAATTTGGACGAGTAGAACTCCCTGAAATGATCTTTTCATGAATGGGTACATCAGTCCCTGCTGAGGCCGTTGTAGCGGGATTCAGGCCACTGGTGCGGTGCCGCTGCAGTGGGATGGGTCCGCTGGAGTGGTCTAGACGTGATTTAAAGTCCTATTATAAATCCTAAAACAACCATATTTTGTGTTTTTGACTTTTAGGGCTAAGGAGGGGACCCAAACAACTTCTTAGTAGTTATTAACCATTTTGAGGCTAAATGTAAGGTTTTAACTCCCCAAATCTACTTCAATTCGTAGAACCTAATTTCTTGCGTTATTATCGATGGGGAAGGGTTTTGATCTAAGAATTATGCCAAAAAAAGCCCTAATTTGGGCATTATGATCTTGGGTTTGGTTTAGGGTTATTCGGTTTGTTATAATCTGAATAATTAGATGTTTTATTATTGATCGTTGCGCAAATTAATTGTTGTAGACCTAGAACAAGCAAAAAGAATCCGTAAAGGGAAGATTCAAGTACCTTAGGGGATTCAAACTTGGATTCGAGGTAGGTCATGGTTGTAATTTCATATTGGTGTGATATATGTTTGTAATTTCTTCGTTACAATGCATGTGTATATGTGAATGTTGCATTATTGATCACCCTTATCGTAAATGAGGATAATTGAATAATTGTATGCCATGAATCACCTCTTGTTGTATGATCTTGATGATGCACTTTTGTATGTGATTGTGGTGTGTTGATGGGATTGGATTGCCACATTCCGGCAAGCTAACTTGGATCGAATTGTCACTTTTTAGCATAAATATTGGATCGGGTTGCCATGTTCCAGCAAAACTATGGGATCAGATCTCCATGTTCTGATAAGCTAATTCGGATAAGGTACCACGCCGGTGCACTAACAGTTTGAGTTTGGGTTCCATGAGCAGACTATTGCTTGGGTTTCATGAGAGGACCATTGAATTTGATTGCGTGAGAGGACTATTGAATTTTGTTGTGTATCTACTTGTGATAATTACGTTCATATCTAATGATTATTGATATTGAAAGACTATAGGTTACTCTAAAATGATATAATTGTATATTGTTAAGAATTGTACAATTGTTCGCTGAGGTAAATGATGATAGTATTTTATATGTTTGATATATGATTGTTTAATAATGTTGTGGTTACTTATATATGTTTCACTTAGTGAGATAGCCGTGTGATCATACCAGTACATTGTGGTTGTGAATTGATACAACACTTACTCTTATTTTTGTTGAGTACATGGCATCTTCTAGAGGCTATTGACAGACCTCCTTTAGAAGATTAGTGATCGTTCGAATTAAAGGGTGAGCTAGTTCATCCGGGCTTCCTTGAGTTCTCTTTGTTTAAGTCTACTCTTTTTGGACTTAGAATATTGGTTAAGGTGTTGTTAGTTTCGGGGTTGAACCCCTTGTTCATAGATTTGTCTTTAGTATAGTTTTGGTACATTGACTTTAAGGTTCTTGGTATTTAATTCCACATTTGTTAGTAATTAAGTTGTTTCCGTAACTTAATTGCCTAAGTTTTAATTTAGTTTCTTAGATTGGATTGTAGTAGTAGTTCTCCCACATGATGATTAGTGTGGGTGCCAATCAAAACAATTTGGGTCGTGACAAAATGATCCAATTTGTAGACTCATCAACCAATCTCTACCGCTGTCGCCGGCCGTCAACACCATTGTCAGTGGCAAATTACTTTAAAATTTTATCACATTTTCCTTTCACCCTTCTCTACATAAATCTACAAACCATTTACTCTGTTTCCTTGACAAACTTCATAGAACTAAGAAAAATCGAACACTAATCATCACTTTGTATTTCGATTTATGGAGTTTCAGTATCTCCATCTTATACCGTTTACTTAAACGTGTAGAGCTCTTGAAGAGATTCTTTGATTAACGTTTTATGCCAAAATTCCGTCGAAAATATTTTGACGAATTTTTTGGCAACCTTCATTCCCCCCAAAAAATCTATAATAATCTTTCACCCTCTCAACCTCTATCAAATTTTGTCACTATCATTACATTTTTAACCATACAAGTTATTTTATTGCCAGATTATGTATTTCGTATTAGTTTTTTCTTTTAAATTTAGTTTGCTAGTTTTGTTTCAATATTACTGTTTTTTTTTTATATATAACAATGTTTGATTTTAGAAGTAGATTAAATGTCTGACTATTGTGTTAGTGTCCTATTCACTTTTAATTTTTGGGTCTTGATGACTAAATCTAATGTGTTCTATATGATGGACCTACTTTTAGTTTTTCAAATGGTCCATTAAAATTCTATGCAACTAATGAATAAAAGAAAATGAGACCCTCTAAAGAGAAATGAAGTCCTTTTCAATTTATCTTTTCTTGAAATTAGAAAAAGGGAAAAAAAATTGTAAGCAATTTCAGGTTGTACTTTATGAAGACAATACGTTTCATTCATGCATTGATTGTTAAGTTTTCAAGAACATGTGGTGCTTCATCTTCTCAACCTATTTAACACCCCCTTTTCTTTCATTTTCCTTAAAAAAAAATGAAACAAGTGAAGAAAATAGAAGATTCTTAGCCAAAAAAAAAAAAAAATAGAGAAGAAAAAATGGGAAGACGAAGAATGTTTAAAAAAAAAAAATCTTTATTTGGGTGTAACTTCAAATGGAATTGACTTTCATTATTGCTTGTCATCACCACTTTTAGGTATTTCCCTATTCAATTTGCAATGTAATTTTATAAACTTACAAATAATGAAGTATGTTCATTGTGTTTGATTAATTATTTATGTTAATCTTTGTCTAAATTAATTGAGTATTTCTTGATATTATATTTAATTGTATTTTATTGTTAAGTTCTTTTTGCGTTTTTGTAAATTTGATGTTGGTTGTATTTTTTTTATGAAGTTAACAAACAGATGTATGTTTTGCTACAGAAAAGGTTTCTTTTTCCTTCTAATTTTGATTATTTTCTATTTAAAGGTACGAAAGATGCCTCCAACTAAAGTACATAACTCTAAAAAGCCTAGAATTAAAGAAATTCTTAAATGCATGATTCTTTATATGATACACTGAAACCATGGAGATGGTGGATAAGTATAGGTGTGAGAAGAGAAGGGTAAATGATCATTGTTAAAATTAATGAGATAAAGAAGGAGAGTTTGAAAAATCCATGGACCTTTTTGAGTTTTCTATATGAAAGGTACTGTAAGAAGGATGAATTTGATAAATACAAAAAGCAACTCAACAATCAAGGGGTCATGGAATCTTGGGAAGTGAATGGACGTTTTGTCTTCATGGTCACATTTTTAGGACTTATTATTTTTTGAACGAGACAAGAATATCAACATTCTTCTGTCTGAAGTGATGAAGACGTTGATTAAAATGGAAAACCCTACCATTATACCCATGATTCTTGCATTTATATTCCGTTCATTAACCAAGAGAAAAAGGGGCCACCTACTTTGAGGGGTGCACCATCTTGTTATAAGTTTGATTTTTGGAACATCTCTATCATCGTAATCATGTGCCAAGATTGAATCCTAAATGGTCTAATTATGTATCCATTTACAAGGATAGGGTAGCAAAAGTTTATTTCCCCAAAAAGGATTCTAGCATGTGAAGAAAAACCTCGGTGCTAATTTTTGATGAAATTGTTTGTACTTATCACTGGTTCCTAGCAAAGGATCTCATTTGCATGTCTTATGTTTTCTCACCCAATTTTGATCCTTATTTCTTCAAATTACATTTGTTTGAGATTTTAAGTTAATGATTAATTTTTCTATTCAAATCCCTATTACATTTTCGACTTGCTAGTACTACTGTTATTATTATTATTGGTCTTTTGGTCGTCAAGTTTTCACTTAGAATTAGTATAAAACTAATTTTAACTTTATATTGTCATCATTTTATTTCAAATTTCGTACTTTTTGAATTAGATATAAGTCAATATTTTGTATCTATATTTTATATTAGTGTAAAATCGTAATATTTAGCAAATTATTAATTGTCATCATATCATATATATTATTCTAGTTAATAAATTAGAAGCTCAGGAGAATTATTTTGCAGAAGGAAAAGATCCAGAATACTTTAACAATTGACTATGCAATAACAACCCAAATGTGCCAAGAAGCTCCAAAACAACAGCCCAAACGTAGCAGCCCAAAACTCCATCTAGTCTTTTCATACTTAAAATGACTTTAATTTCCCATTTTAGCCTCAACTTAACAATCTGATGTACCCTAAATGCCCCTATAAGTTTTAAATCAATTAGGGCTTCACTTTCTTACTGATAAAAAATTCCTAGTATCCGCACTCTCTCCCTCAACTCTTTTTTTTTATTCCCTTCCATTTTCAGAAAAAAACAACAAGGCTTGTCAATCAAGGACAGTGGTAAGCTACTCCATTTGCATGCTACTTTCTTCTCAATCACGTGAAGCTTACAAGCCTGTCAAAAACCTACCCCAACGTTTAGTGTCTTTGACAAATTTCAAAATTGAAATTCAAAATCCCACCCAAACTAAGAACCCTAATTTTTTACTCCTATAATTATTAGCATTTGGAATCCATTTGAACAAGATTTTAGCCGCCTTCTTCACCCAAAGGATTGATAATACCTTTATATTTCTCTTAGATTTGTTCTTCTCTATTGGCTCTAGCCACAACAAAGACTTTGCATTTTAATTCACCCGAGCCACACTCATTTTCGTTTACAAAAGCAGTGTAGATCAGCGGCTCAAAGACCCCTCAGTTCACTGCTCTGCAAAAGGTAAAATATGAAAATATTATTTGTTACTTCATAAATTTCTTTTTACGTTTAAGATACGTAATGGTGTTTTGTAAACACATTAGAAGCCATTTTGTTTCATATTTAATTCTCTATTCTATTTTACCCCATCATGACATGCCTATATTTATTGTAATAAATAGTTAATTAATCTGTGTAGAAATCAAAACTTAGACTTATTCTTTTGTAATGATTGGATTATATCTTGTATTTATATTGCAGGAGAACTATTTCCTTATTTTTTTTTAAAAAAAAGTTCTTCTAATTATGAAGATTGGATAGTTATATATTCAAGTAAAATACTTGAAGCCGTGACTTTAAGTCCTATTTTCAACATTTGCTTAATCTAAAATTAATTTTTAAGGGAGAATTTCTTGAATGAATAAAAGCTTTCCATTTTCCAATTAACATCAACTCTTCCTCTTTTTCTTCCTGCACCTCCTCCTCCTTCTCCTTCTTCCGCTCCCGTTACTTCTCCTCCTCCTCCTTCTATAATCGATTTTAGTGTATTTGAGACTTAAAATAAATCAACTCTTAAGGCTATAAATTCAAAAATGGAAATCCTATTAAATTGGCAATAAATTTAAAAAAGATGTAGACATTCGTATACATACATAGAGACGCCGCAGCAGTTCCACTATATATATATATATATATATATATGAAGAAATCCCTACTGAGCAAAAAGAAAGTACAAGGATCTATCAAGTATATCATGGAATTTGTCTCCTCTAATTTATTTTTTTACTCCAAAAGTTGAACTAAATAGAACTCCTCTTTGATCTTTTGTGATGAATTTACTAACCTTCAAAAGTACCAACATTTCTTCCTGTGCAAATTGACCATATATGAGTTGTCACTATAATTATATCATGTATCGAAAAGAGACACTTTGTACACAACAATACCAATTAAACCAAGTGTGCCACACTAATGGTGTCATAGACATCTATATAGGACAACTAGGAATTCTTAAGCAACATTTTTAACCCTAGGGACTTTTTCGTAAAGTATGGTTGCCCTAGGGACTACTAATAAAATATTTCTTTCCATCAAGGGAACTTCTATCAATTAGGGGTACAAATGAAAAAATTGTAAACGGCGAGGGTATAAATCACCAAATTGTATAACCAAGGGTAAAGCTAGATATTAAATGAAAGTTGAAGAATAATTTTGAACCTTTTCCCTTATAAGTATGTATAACAAATATATGGACAAAGAACATGAAAAAATTACTTGCAAAATGAATTATCTTTTGCTTAGTGATCACTCTAATTAGCAAGTAAAAGTAGCCTTATAGTCTTGATAGTGATATTGAAGCAACCGTTGAACGAGGGGAAAACGCTTATTAGGAGTTCCCTTGATTCATGTCATGCAAATATATTCGGAAGTTCCCTTGATTGAAGGAAACGTTTTATCAGGAGTCCCTAGGGAAACCATATTTAATGAAGAAGTCTCTAGGGTTAAAAGTTATGCCTAAGAATTGCTAGCCTACCTATATAAAAGCAGTAACCCCATTAGTCTGACACACTTTGTTTAATAGGAATTTTTGTGTACAAAGTGTCTCTTTTTTGACACTTGAATCAATTATGGTGGAAGCTCGTATATGGTCAATTTGTACAGGAATAAATGTTGGTACTTTTGAAGGTTAATAGATTCATCACATAAGATCAAGATGAGTTGTATTTAGTTTAACTTTTGGAGTAAAGAAATTAAATTAGAGGAGACAAATTACATGATAGACTCGATAGATCCCTGTAAGTTCTTTTTGCTCAGACATATGTATACATGTCAACATCCCTATAAGTTCTTTTTGCTCAGACATATGTATACATGTCAACATCCTTCTATAAACAACTACGGAGGAATCGTTGCAAAAACTCTACATATGTATACATGTCAACATCCTTCAATAATTTATATTAATTTTCATAGGAGTTCCCTTTTTAAATTTACTGTCTTAAAAGTTGCTTTATTTTAAGCAGAAGGTTTACCAGAATGGTTTACAATAAGCCAATAATGAAACAAGTTCACGAAGATGAGAAGTTGACAGTTGATGTTCTTAATGAGAACACGAAGATGTGTGAGATTTTTCCGTCTAATGTTCTGCTTGAAAAATTCCCACCATAGTATATAAATCAATTGAAATATAAAAAAGAGAAAATTAACTCTCCAGGAAATTATTAGTCATATGAGAACTGAAGAGGCGAACAAAAACAAAGATAAGATGGAAGTAATTTCTCTTCATTCTTCTATATCTAATCTTGTTGAATCTTCGGGTATTGTTATAATAGACAAGTTCAAAGGCAAAGAGAAGAGAGTAATGAAAAAAGGAACATGTGAAGGAAAAAATCCCTTTAACAAGTCGAAGAGTCAAATTAAAAAATTTAAGTGTCCTTGATTTGTTTTGTGGAAAACTTGGTCACAAGGCTACCAAGTGTTATCAAAGAAATAGCAGAACTCAAAGCAGGAAGGACAAATCAATGTTTAAGATCATCTTGCTGAGGGTAATAAAGTGATTTTTGTTATAGTCATTGAGGCAAATCTAGTGGATAACAAAATTGAAAAGCTGCTAGAGACAGGTGCGTTAAGACATTTCTCTGCCTATAAGGTGTTGGTCTATGAATTTGTGAGGAGTCCATTGCTAGAGAATGCGTTTACTTGGGTACTCAACTATGGCTAGATTTATGGGTAAAGGAAAAGTTAAAAATTAACCTTTGAAAAGTTCTACCCTTGAACAATGATTCGTACGTTCCCTCCCTCTGTAGAAACTTAGTTTCCGGAGAACTTCTCAACAAACTAGGTCTTAAACTTGTTTTTGAAGTTGACAAAATAATTATTCCTAATGGAGAAGAGACTTTGTTAGGAAGGGATATCTTAGTGGAGATCTATTTGTGCTGAACATTGTTCAAGTGATTGTCAAAAATACAAATATTTCAAATTCTACTTATAATGTTGAGTTTATCAATTTGTGACATGGTAAACTAGGTCATGTTAATATTTCTTCTATTAAAAGACTTAGAAAAAAGAAATAAATTTCTGTGATTAAAACTGATAATTTTTCTAAATGTCTCGTGCCTAGTAAGTAGAAAAGCATGCCAAAAAGCCTTTCAAATTTGTTAGTAGTAGAAATATTGAGTCGCTTGAACTAATATAATCACATTTAGCAGATTTCAATATCACTTTTAGCAAAGGTGGAAAAAAGTATCACTTTACTTTTGTTAATTAATTTTCTAGATACACTAAGGTATATCTTCCTAAGTCTAAAGATGAGGTTGAAAGCATGATTGAAAATTCAAATAGACAGGAAAATAAAAAGATTTAGATCTGATCGGGCGGATGAATATAATACTAAATATCTTGAGGATTTTTGTGAGAAAAATGATATTATACTTGAGGTTAGTGCTCCCTATACATGGGAAGAAGCAGTCTTGTCTGAATGCTATATTTTTAATATTGTCCCTCATTAGTAGTTAACAAAGACCTCATATGATTTGTGAAAAGAGTTTGCCCCTAACTGGAAATTTCTGAAAGTGTGTGGGTGTTTGACTAAGGTTGGTCTACTTGATTTTAAATTAGTAAATGTTCGTTCTAAGACTTTCAATACAGCATTTACTGGTTATGCTCAAAATAGTAATGCATATAGATTTATGTCTATAAGTGATTATTATATTTTTTTAATCAAGAGATGCAAAAGTATTTGAGCATCCTTTGAAATATAAAGTTCTGAGTGATGTACAAAATGATGTTTCTACATCTATGTCTGCTAATTTTTGTTCTGTACTTCTTCTAATGTTATTTCTAATGAGCATGAAAATGAAAATAAAAGGAGTAAACGACTTTGGATTAAGGGAAATTTTGGTCCTGATTTTATCACTACTTTGTTAACTACAAATTTTGATATTAATGTTTTAAATGATGAAAAACTATTTATATATTTAATAGAAGAAGACCTAAATGGTGGTTTAGGGAAAGAGATCTGTATTAAACAACCATGATGGGTTTGTGGTTTCAGGATAAGAGGATAAAATATGAAAATTTGGGGAAGTCCTTGTATGGTCTAAAATAGGCACCAAGCACTGGTATGAAAAATTTAACGTCACATTAGTGGATAATGACTTTATTGTAACTTCATCTCATACGTGTGTTTATTATAAAACGGAAGGTTCAAATTGTGTGATTAAGTGTTTATAGCTAGATTACATGTTAATATTGGGCCTAATTTGAATGTTTTTAATGAGACTAAGAATCCTTTTTGTTTTTAAGTTTGAACTGAAAGATCTTGATGAAGTAGATGTGATTTTGGGAGTTAAAGTCAAAAGAATTGATAATTATTTGTCTTTGTGTCAGTCTCATTTCATTGAAAAGATGTTGAAATTTTTTTATTGTTTTAACGTATTTCTATTGAGAACTCCTTATGATCCTAGCATACAGTTCAGAAAGATTAAAGAATATAGTGTTTCTCAAACTAAATATACTAAAAATAATTAGGAGTGTAATATTTCTCATGAACTATACTCGGCCTGATATAGCTTATGGTGTTAATAGATTGAGTACATATATTCGTAATATCAGCACTGAACACAAGAGTACTCTTCATCGATTGCCAAGATATCTGAGCGGTACTATGGATTGGTGTTTGCATTTTAATAAATTTCCTCTTGTTTTGGAAGAGTTTTGTGTTGCAAATTAGGTAACTGATGTGAAGTTAGCTCCACTAGTGTAAATGTGTTCAATTTTGGGTGCAAGTGCGATTTCATGAAAGTCCTCAAAACAGACTTGTATATCACGTTCTACTATGAAATCTCAATTCATTTCCCTTGAGTAAGCATGCCAAAACGCTGAGTGGCTGAGAAATCTGTTGGCAGATATTCCATTATGGGGAAGGCAAGCTTCACTAGTCACTTTTCATTGTGAATCATAGGAAGTTATAGGGATTGCCAAAAATAGTGTGTACCATGATAAAAAGAGACATATTCACATTAGACATGGTGAAATTAAATAGTTGTTGAAATTGAGTGTTATTTCCTTGGAATATGTAAGTTCTTAGAGAAGTATGGCGGATCCTATGATCAAGGGGTTGGCAAGGAAAATAATCCTTGAAACGTTGAGGGTGATGGAGATAAAGTGAATTGGTTGAGTTAGTGTGGTGGACCAGTTAGGCCTCAATATACACTACATTATCTATCCCTATGGCGTGAGGCAGTTTGTTATATGGTTGAGCTTATTTTGCTCTTAGTTATTCTATAACCTTAAGTTGGTATATTTGAGATAGCCTTGATAGAATCACCTACGTGAGTGTAAAGGTGTTGTCGCAATTTCTGAAAGATTTGGGTCGTCTTTCTAGAGCACTCATAAGATCGAAGGTGTGTGTGCATGACAATTAAAACACTTTGTTAGAGTTAGGGAGTTTGCATAAAATCAAGGATATGGTATGCGTTGTGGGAGTCTAAACTTATGTCCATTTAGTTCAAGATTTCTCAACTTTATGGATATGTGTTGATGCCTTATTTAACTATATGTCAGTTTAAATCGGAAGATATTGATACTTCAATACACGTTCTTTCCCCCCCCCCCCCAGAAATTATTGTTATTCGTTATCTTTGTATTAGTGGGGATTGCGGATATTATTCCTTTTTATTTAATGCAAAGCATAAGATAAATATTTTAACTCTCAATAATTATTCAATGTGAATATTACTAAGTCGTTAGTATATGTAAATTGGAGAGTTACGTCAACATTAACGGCTCACATTTATTTCAAGTATCAGTTTCATAACTTCGTATGAAAATATAGGAAGTATTCAAAGGACTTGAAGTTACTTTACTTTATGACAAATATATTATTAAAGTAAGAGTAATGTTTCATTTCATTAATTATATGTTGGTTTCTTACATTCTTTTGATGGATAAAAACGTAAATGATTTTCCTACTTAAGGGGTATCATTTGGGGAGATAAATACACATTTCTTTTGCTTTTCTTTCACCAATTCCTTTATTGTCTTAACTAATTTTTATTCCTATTGTGGATTTCTAGGCAATTGTTTTTGTGCAACTCCAAACTTTCATCCACGAGAGCATGTATTTGAGAGTAATTGTGGAACCATGGGGAGCAACGGACTACAATGGTTTGCACTAGAGTCGTCAAAAATCTCTTTCAAGGGAATGTCTTGCCACGAGACAGTGTTTCTGATAAGTTATATACTACTTTATAATTCTAGTCTAATATCAATATTGTAGTATTTTTACCAACACTTTTCATTTACAATGACTTTGTGTAACCTTTTCTTGATTTTAACTACCAACTTGCTCTAAAACCCTTCGATACTAAACACGGGGTCTGTGCAATTCTCGTTTATGCTCTTTCTTTGTTTATGCCTTCTTTGTTTTTATTCATGCACGCCTCATCCTTGCCGCAAAGACCAAAGCCCCGGTCCTATAAAATTTAAGAAAATGCTTACTGTAGATCCCTCATTAGTCTGCTGTAGTTACTCTTATCCGAAATAGAGTTCGTGGAACATTAAAAAAGATTTGCAGCTCATAAATGAGATGACTGGCCATATCATTGAACATGAAAAGTTCTAGCAATCTTGTAATAGGAGCCTCTTCCAACTCTCTCATCTCCAAAGTCTTAACCTTTCTTATATCACTTCTGTAATTCAGCTGGTTTCTGAGCTTGACGCATCTTGATTTTTCAGACTCAAGCTTCTTATGTCCTATTCCTTTTGAAATTTCCCATCTTTCCAAGTTGCAGTCCCTTTCTCACTCATATAATTTTCTCAGATTCGCAGCTCATAATTTGAAGATGGTGCTTCATAATATGACTTAATTAATAGAGCTTGATCTTACTTCCATAAACATCTCCTCCTCCGACATATTTTTCTTCTCATTTAACAACTTTGAGCATTGGAAATCCATGATTGTATGGTATAATAGCTGAGAGTATTTTTCAGCTGCCCAACCTAGAAACACTTGACTTGCAAAACAATGATCAACTTAGTGCATCACATCTCTCATATGGTTAGTTCTCAGTTTGGTGAATTTTTCTGGTAATTTGTCCCAGTCTATTGGCTATCTAACTTCACTGCATGTTTTGTATTTTCAAAATTGCAACCTTAGAGGGCTTATTCCCCAATCTCTTTTGAATATCACTCGTGTACAGTATTTGGAACTTCAATATTGGTGTTAATCTTAAGGGAAACATACATAAATATATTATAATAAAAAAATATTTACCATTTATAGCAATAATATTTCTTTTTCACTTGATCACTTTTAATTCATTTATAATACAAGTTTAATTCATATTAGAAAGAGCAATTTTTTATTCACATATAAAACAAATTTTAATGATAGATAATTCATTTATAACACATTTTAATACACTTATAATACAATGTGTCAAATTTTTACCAAACAAACATAATATATTTTAAAAAACAAGTATTATTCATATGTAATTCATATATATTGCAGACATAATTCACTTTTAATACATATTGCAGATTTAACATAGTATTGCTATAAATGGTAACAAATAAAAAGTATTGCTAAAATGAGTAATTATTTATTAAAATGTACCAATTCATGTAATTTTTCCTAATCTTAATTGCTAAGATACTTAGAACAACAATGTTGCAGACTTCGTAAGGAACAAAAAAGTTTAAAGAATATTTTCAAAACTAGAAAGTTTAAACCAATAAATAAAATAAAATTTGCAACAAAACAGAAACAACATTGTAAACATGAAAATTAAGCCTACTAAATACACAGTGGGTCCTTAAAGAAACTATTCCCTTAAATACCGAAGGTTCATAGAATATATTCTCCTAGATAGAACAATCATATTCACATGTGTATTGGTAGCTAAAACTATAGTGTCAGCAAACCACTCAACGTTACTAAAGTACACTAGAATTTGTTCGTTGAGAAGTTAAAAAAATTCGTTGTTGAAAGATAAGTGGAAACCCATCTATTCATAGACAACAAAGGGTAGTGTGAACATGTACTTATTTTGCCTTAGCGGGAAGGTCACAACCCTTTGAAAAAGTGAAAATCATAACCTTTTATAAAAGTTACAACTCTTCAGAAAAATCACAACTCTTTGCAAAAGTTGCAACTTTCCATACAAGTCAAAACTCTTCAACAAAGTCACAACTCCTCATTTTTTGTTCACATCTTTTAACATCCAACAATCCCCTTTTTGAATGGTGAATGACACAAAGACAAAGAAACGAACAAGTGTGTATTTACAAGCAAGATTAACTGCATCTAGATAAGTAGGTTTCCCTTTCAATTTTTTAAGTTAACATATGTCGGATATAGTCAATCAGTAAATTTGATATCTTTGAACAATAGAGTTTAAATGTATACCTAGACAACTACATGTAGCACAAAATCAATCCTTTACCATCTTTTGTTCTCACAGTTGTGTTCGTTTTAGTTATGAACACCACTTGGTTTCTTGAGTTTATATTAAATGGACATTTACAATCATCCTCTTTTAAGATGCTTACACTTCGCACTCACATATGTGATTCCTAATCTTGTCATCGTGTAGATACACTATTTAGTAAAATCTGTTAAACCTAGAAATCATTAAAAAAAACTTTAAGTTTATTATCTCATTTAACTGTCTTAATGTTTTATCTTTTTTTCTGAACATTGTCTTCACCACGAGAATGGATTGAGTTATTTAACAATGTGAGACTATCAGTCACAACTTCGTCTGATCTCCTTGAACCTAAATCTTCGGATCTCCAGCTTTTTAGGTAGAGTTACCCCTATGATGATTTTTCTTAATCCTTAAATCAATTGTCTTAGATTATTTAGAACTCTCTCTCTACTTAGGATTTTTGTAAGTGGATTCGATGTATTTCCATTTTTACTTCACATGGTCAATTGTGATAACTCTACTAGTGAGCCGTTCCTTAGAAACACTTTGTCTTGTTCTTATATGATGAGAATGTCATGACCCAATAACAGTCGTGATTGGCACCTACACTTACAAGCCGGTGGGAGAACCACTACTACTATCCAACTAAAGCAATTATTCTATCACTAAATCATTTAAGTTACATAATCAAGTTAAATTACTAAAAACGAAGTTCCATTACTAATCAAAATATCTAACAACTAAAATTTGGAGAATATAAACCTATGATATAAAAGTCAATGTACCAAAACTATTAAACGATACCCAAGTCTAAATAGGAGAATACTCTTGTACAATTCAAATAACTAAACAAAAGGTCTAATTCCAGAAAGGGTGAACATAAACGAAAGAGAATCTCATGGCAGCCCGGACGAAGTGGCTCACCATTGAATTCGGTCGCGATCACTCATCTCCTAAGCGAGGTCTGCCAGTAGTCACTTGAAGATGCCCTGGACTAAACAAAGATAAAAGCATGTGCAAAATCAGTACACAACCACTCTGTACTGGTAGGATCACACGGCTACCCCACTAGTTCAATATAAATAAGTAAACAACATTATAAACACATGCATATATATTAACATATTCAACATCGTTATCATAAAATCAACAATGCATTTCACATATTTCATCACATCATTGGTCCTCTCACGGAACCCAAACCCAAACAGTTATCTTGCCGGAATGTGGCAATCCGATCTAATAGTTGTGCCAGAACGTTGCAATCGATCCGATAATTGTGTCAGATTATGGGAACCCAGTATAATAATTTTTCCAAAATATGGCAACTCGATCAATGTTAGCTTGCCGAAACGTGGCAATCAGATCCCAATCACACATCACAATCACAATCACAACACATCATCAACATCATACATTAAAGTCATGATTTCATGGTATTAACAATTCCCACATCTCATTTTTAACAAGTGTGATCAACATTGAAATATGCATGCACATACACGCATTATAATGAAGCACGAACGAGCATGTATCACACATATCATAAAATCACAATGATCACCAACCTCAAAATAATCTTAAACCTAAAGAGACTTGATCCTTTCCTTTCCAGATTCGTTCCGGTTGTTTGTGGTCTACAAAAAACCGATAATACAAGGGAATCAATAGAAATTACTAATTACCCAAATTACTAACAATTATATGAACCCTAGATCAACCCCTGATCTGAACTAGTCAATTTAGGTTTAACTTACACCATCGAATTAATAAAAAAAACCTTTCCCATTAATATTGACCCATTCTATTACGTTCTACAGATCAAAATGTAAATTCGGGGTGTGAAAAACTTAACTTTAGACTCAAGAATGGTGGAAAATGAGTTGGAATAGCCTAGGGGTCATTCTTTAGCTCTAAAAGTCAAAAGTGTCAAATAAGGTCATTTAGGGGATTAATTAACGACTTAATTCACGCTTATCCCGCTACAACGACACCCATCACGCTGTAGCGGCGTCGCTGCAGTGGTACTTTTGAACTAGTGAGCCCCCAATGAAACTATGATCGTTAGGTCCGGTCTCATTCGCTATAGCGGTGCCCATCCCGCTGTAGCGGCATCGGTGCAGCAGCACACTCCCTCTACAGAGGCAGAAATTAGGACAGAACCTTTTTAGGAAAATTTCAATTCCCCCTTTTTACAACACTATTAAACCACTACGCTTGGAAAATTCCCTTAACCCTAAGATCGATTCCCACAGATCTACTTATCCAAATTCAGTTTTGTAAAGTCTTACGGATTCCTTAATGAGTTATATATTAATTCATGCAATTTAATCCATATTACTCCACCCGATTGCTACAACATTTCTCTAAAACTTGATGACTCTGATTTCCTAAGAATTTTTTTTTCTGGCCCCAATTTTTCCCTCGTTGGCATTCCTATAACGCTAGAACCCGATCGTTACAATAGATACCAATTTACCCATCACTCGTCACCAAGTGAAAAAACAAGGATATGGAAAGAGAAAAGAAGTACCTGAGTCAGTGAACAATTGCGGAAAGTTGTCTCGCATGTCCTACTTAGTCTCCCAAGTAGCTTCCTCGACTTGATGATGTTTCCATTGAACCTTTATAGACTTAATTTATTTTGTCCTCAACTTACAAACATCACGATCAAGAATAGCAATCGGTTCCTCCTCATATTGGAGGTCTTTATCTAGCACAATTGAATCTCACTTAATGATATTGTCACTGTCACCATGATATCTCTTTAACATAGACACATGAAATACGGGATGTACTCCAGAAAAAATAAAGGGTAGCTCAATCTATACGCCACGTCCTACGCATTCAAGAACCTCAAAAGGACCAATATAGCGCAGACTCAACTAAACCTTATTGCCAAATCTCATCACCCTATTCATGGGTTATACTTTAAGAAGAACATTTTCTCCAGTCTGAAACTCCATGTCCCTAGCTAACCTTATGATTTGCATACTTCTTTTGTATACTCTGAGCAGTTAGAAGTATAGCTTGAATTCTCCTCACCTTATCTTGAGCATCCTTTACTAAGTCAACCCCCAAAGTTTCCACACCTCCGGGCTCAAACCAACGTATGGGTGATATACATTCCCTTCCATATAAAACTTCAAATGGTGCCATATCAATGATTGAGTTATAACTATTGTTGTAAGAGAACTCACATAATGGTAAGAACTTATCCCAATGCCCTCCAAAGTCAATCACACAATCTCTCAACATGTCTTCAAACACTTGAATAGTCCTTCAGATTGTCCATCTATCAGGGATGAAAGGTTGTACTAAAAGTGACATGCATGCCCAGTTCCTCATGTAACTTCCTCCACAACTTGGAAGTAAAGAGGGTACCACGATCTTATAATGACAGAAAGGGGCACCCCATGCAACCTCTCTATCCCCTTCACATATATTTTAACTAGTTGTTCCGCATAGTAATCTATCCTTACTGGAATAAAATGGGCTGACTTAGTCAATCTATCAAACACAACCCAATAGAATAAAAACCCCAATGTCTTGGAGAGACCAACCGCAAAATTCGTGGCTATTATTTCCCACTTCCACTCCTGAATTGACATTTTTTGACGTAACTCGCAGGACTTTGATGTTCATACTTCACTTGTTGAGAATTCTGGCACTTCACCACTAACTCCACGATGTCTTGCCTCATGCCCAACAACCAATAAACTTGTTTTAGATCTTTATACACGGTGGGAGAACCACTACTACTATCAAACTAAAGAACCTCCGAGGTCTTTCATATCAAAGTTATTTTCTAGCATACACTTAATAACATTTATCCAAGTAATGTTAAAATGAGATTGGGCATAGGACCTGTATGGTTGCAATTTTGAAGATACAAAACATGCAGTGAAGTTAGATAGCCAATAGAGTCAGGAATCAGAAAAAATCATGCCACAGAGATATTACTCTATCAGAGATGCATTATTGTTCTATTAGGTCTTTGGAAACTAACCATTGAGCTGATCACTATTTTGTACGTTAATTGTTTTCGGGTTTGGAAGGTGATAGATACTCTCTGGTATTATCCCATATAATCCTGCAAACTCCAGCTTGAAAGTTATGAAATGAGATTTTTGTTGAGGAATGGTGAAAAAGATATTCACCTTTTTATGATCAAGCTCTCTTAATTGTGTCATGTTTTGAAGGAGTAATTTAAAATCATGTATTGTGAGTCTAAGCTTCTTTAACTTTCTAAAGATATGTCACCTAGGTCTAACTTAATCCCAAAAGTTAGCTCAGAGGAGAGGATAGCCCAAGTCTATATAAGTATACCACCATTCCACTCCTCAGTGAATGTGGGACTTTTACCCACTCTAAAACTCCCTTCACACCCACGCCCGACTAGAGCGTGAACCATAAGCCCAAACGGGGATGAACCTGGCTTTAATACTATCACGCCCAAATCTACCCCCAAGACGCAAACACGGAACCTAGGACCACAAGTGATCCTAAGCTAACCCTGCTGGCATGATCATGAACATACTAAATATAATAAACTAATGCGGAAGATAAATCATAATAAAAATGAAAAGATGGGGAATACCCATATACTATAAGTGGGATAAATGAAATATTGATGAGTTTAATACAAAAAAGTTATTAACTCAACACCAAGCTGAATCTAACTATGTCTGAAAATAGCCTCTAACTGGCTAGAAATGCTAGGATAGGCCCCAACTAAGTCTAGCAAAACTTAAACTGAAGGACAAAAATATTTAAAATAAACTCATGATATTGTCCTCAGAGAATAAGGACTCACCACTGATTCTACTTAACGGGAGATCAAGAATCAATCTAAATGTGATCTGGATGATGAAAACCTGAACCTACATCACGAGAAGATGTAGAACACGTAGGCATCAGTACTTGAAATGTACTGAGCATGTAGGATATAGTGAAACTAAAATAAAGCATAACTGAACAATCACAAAAGCAATTATGATATTCTGAACATGATATACTGATTGTTGAGCTAACTGGATGCAATGAACAAATGTATAACATGTTGAGACTTAAGACTAACTGATATGTAAATATGGTCAATGCAATAGAGTAGGACAGAATCGTGGGAGCTACTAATAACCGATAATAAAACTTCATGAGTTAAATAAGGAGTCCAATGTATACGCCTCATCGAGAGGACCCAAAATACCATGCCATAGGTATAAAGGCATGTTGGCGTGATCACTAAACTGATGCCCACAGAGGGGACTTACAACCAACATGTCTAGTAGTTCTAGGACTATTTGGGTATGTTGAACCCTAGTCCAACTTGGTATTATGCTAATCCTAATGAATTAAGTTATCAATATATTATGACTGATTTTTTGTAAATACTGGATAACTCAAAAGTGAACATGCAACCTGAGAATGCAACAAATAATCTGATAATGATGCATTTATAACTGAGTCATATATATCTGAAGTAACTGAAATATATGACCTAACATGTGTAATTCAATAACTAAAGAAATACATAGCTAGGGTTCTGAAATTCATACAATAAACTAAGTAATAACATTGTAATCTGATTTGGAACATATAACTCACTAATTCATGGTAATCTTGATGAAATCCTAAGTGTAATCATGATTAGGAAATCAAGAATCTGATTGATATCTAGCGACCCATTGGGTGAAAGGAATATACTAGTGAAATCCCACATATCTGGTGATGAATTCCACGGAGAAATCTTTAGATTTTAGGGCTGGAACTGATGGAACCTTGATGCGTTCTTGAACTAGGGTTCTTGATCTTTTTCTCCTCTCTTGCTTCTAATTTTCTAAGCTTTGATCAATGATATGACTTAGGTAAGTTTTAGTTATGTTCTAGTCTTAAATTGACTAAAATCTCATGATTTAGGGTTTAAACGACGTATCTTAGGGGTTAAATGAACTAGGAAAAGACCAAAGAACCCCTGAAATAATTGCAGTCGGAGCAATCAACGACCTGGGCTTATGGTCCGTCGTTCAATCGATGGTCCGTCATTTGAGTCTGCTCGATAGAACTTTACTAAGAAAGGCATAATTTTTTACTCGGGGATCAGATTTTAGCAAACTCTATGCCCTTGGAAAGAGGATTCAATTATCTATCATATCATAGGACAACTAATTCATTTTGTACTAAGAGTTATGACCATTTGAAGTTGACCCAGTCAGCAAAACTGAAGAGGAACTATTACCTCAAGCTAGAGTGGAATCAGAAGGAAATAGGTGAGGAAACTTGGATTTTATGGCTGCTTCTGCTCCCAAGTAGGTCCCTCAACGGACTGACTCATCCACAGAACCTTCAGTGAAGCGACATCTTTATTTATCAACCTTCTAACCTGACGGTCAAGAATCTTTACTGGTACATCCTCATATGAAAGACTATCCTTCACCTCCACACTCTCTAATGGAAGTACAGAGGCTGGATCACCCACACACTCCTTCAAGAGCGAGATGTGGAAGACTGGATGCGCTGCTACTAATTCTTCTAGCAACTCTAACTCATATGCCACCTTGCCAACCCTTTTCAAGATCTTGTAAGTGCCTACATATCTAGGACTGAGCTTCCCTTTCTTGTCAAATCTCATCACCCCCTTCATAGGTGACACTTTCAAGAAGACCCAATCATCAACTAGGAACTCTAATTTCCTTCTCCTTACATTTGCATAAGATTTTTGACGACTCTGGGCTATCTTAAGTCTATCTCTATTGAGTTTCACTTTCTCCATAACATAAAAGACTGAATCTGGCCCTATCAAAGTTGTTTCACCTACTTCAAACCAACAAACATGAGATCTACATCTTCGCCCATATAGTGCCTCATAATGGGCCATCTGAATGCTGGAATCGTAGCTATTAAGGTAATCATCCCAACTACCCTTGAAATCGATCACACAAGATCAACATATCCTCTAGTGTCTGAATGGTACGCTCTACCTGTCTATCTCTCTGCGGATGAAATGTTGTGCTAAGGTTGACCTGAGTACTAAGACCCTTCTGAAATGACTTCCAAAAATGAAAGGTAAACTGAGGACCTCGATAAGATATGATTGACAAAGGAAACCCATGTAACCTCACAATTTCATTAATGTAAAGCTTGGCATAGCCCTCCGCTGAATCTGTAGTCTTGACCGCCAAAAAGTGAGCAAACTTAGTCCTCCGATCAATTATAATCCAAATGGAGTCATGTTGTTTGCCACTACGAGGTAACCCTATCATTAAATCCATATTGATAACTTCCCACTTCCAAGTAGGAATGTCTATCTCTTGAGTCATACCCCCTGGTTTATGATGTTCTACCTTGAGTTGCTAACAATTGTGGCACTTACTTAAAAAATCTGCTATATCCCTCTTCATGCTATTCCACCAATAGAATTCCCTCAAATCGCGGTACATCTTAGTGGAACCTGTATGAATAGAATATCCAGAGTTATGGGCTTCTACAAAAATATGTTGTATCAACTCACCCATATCAGAAACACACAATTTACCCTGGTAGCGAAGTACACCGTCTCCCCCTTGGAGAAAACCTCCACTCTCTTATTATGGAATGCAACCTTAAGTTCAAGCAAGATTAGATCATTGTATTTATTTTCCTTAACCTCCACTACCAGATAAGATTTTGCCCAATTCTGAACTATTACACCAATGTCTTATATGCTCATAAGGAGAACTCCCAAGAGAGCAAGCCTGTGAATATACTTCACTAGTTCTTTATTTTCTTCCACAACATGGGCTACACAACGCATATATAATCTTCTAAGAGCCTATGCTACGACATTCGCCTTACCAGGATGGTAATGCACACTCATATCATAATTCTTAAGGAACTCAAGCTATCTCCTCTAGAGAAGATTCAACTCTTTTTGGGTGAACACATATTGAAGGCTCTTATGTTCAGTAAGAACATCTACATGAAAACTATATAAGTAGTGTCTCCAGATATTGAGTGAAAACACCACTGCTGCAAGCTCGAGGTCATGAGTTAGATATTTCTTCTCATGCACCTTAGGCCGTCTAGAAGCATGAGCTATAGCCTTATATCGCTGCATCAAAACACAACCTAGGCCAACTTTGGAATTATCGTTATAGATCTTATACCATCTAAACCCTCTGGTAGAGTGAAGAGAGTAGTTGTAATCAATCTAGTCTTGAATTCTGCAAAGCTTTTCGCACATTCATCAGAACATTGAAACTGGACCATCTCTTGAGTCAACCTAGTCAATGGTGAGGATATGGACGAAAATCTTTCTATGAACCTTCTATAATAATCGGCTAGACCTAAGAAACTTCTGATATCTATAGTAGAGGTAGTTTTGGGCCATTGTTTCACTACTTCTATCTTCTGCGAATCCACTCGGTTCCCCTCGCTAGATACAATGTGACCAAGGAAAGAAACAGATTGCATCAAGAACTCGCATTTGCTAAAATTAGCGAATGAATGGCGATATTTGAGAGTTTGCAGAACTACTCTCAAATGACTCGCATGTTCTTCCTCATTCCTAGAGTAAATGAGGATATCATAAATAAAGACGATAACTAATAAGTCCAAGTACTATTTGAACACTCTGTTCATCAAATCCATGAAAGCTGCAGGAGCATATTTGTTAGTCAAAATGACATAACTACAAATTGATAATGACCATACCGAGTTCTGAAGGATGTTTTTAGAATGTCATTATCTGTGACTCTAAGATGATGATAACCCGATCTGAGGTCTATCTTTGAGAAATGGATAGAACCCTAAAGTTGGTCAAAGAAGTCATAAATCCTGGGTATGGGATATTTATTCTTGATTGTGACATTGTTCAACTGGCTATAGTCAATGCACATCTTGAGAGAACCATCTTTCTTCTTTATAAACAACACTGGTGCACCCCATGGAGAAAAACTAGGTCTGATGAATCCCTTCTTTAGAAGATCTTTAAACTGCTCTTTCAAGTCCTTGAGCTTAGTTTGTTCCATTATTTAAGAAGGAATAGAAATAGGTTGGGTATCTAGAAAGAGATCAATTCCAAAGTTGATTTCCCTTTCCGGAGGGACTCCGGAAAATTTTTCTGGAAACACTTCTGGAAACTCACTGAATACTCGAGATGAATCAAGACTTAGGGTTTCAGAGTTAGAATCCTTGACTCGAACTAGATGATAGAGATAACCCTTAGAAATCATCTTTCTTGCCTTAAGGTAAAAAATGAATCGACCTATAGGCACTAAGCTACTACCCTTTCACTCTAAGATTGGTTCATTTGGAAACTGAAAACGAACAATCCTATTTCTACAATCGACTGAGTCATAACAGAAAGCTAAAAAGTTTATGCCTAGAGTGACATCGAAGTCTATCATTTCTAACTCTACAAGATCTGTTGAGGTGACTTTCTGAGGGACTCTGACAGGGTATTTTCTGTATACATGTCAAGCTATAACTGGGTCACCAACTGGAGTAGAGACTGAAAAATGTTCCGACAGAGTTTCTAGACTAACACTGAATTGGACATCTATGTAAGGAGTTACAAAGAAAAGAGTAGCCCCTGGATCTAACAATGCATAAACATCAAGGTCAAAGACTCGTAACGTACCAGTGACTACATCAGGAGAACCTTCCTGATCCTGGCGAGCCTGAAGAGCATACAACATGTTCTGGCGCTGACCACCACCTGTACCAAATGAGTTCCTTTTTACTCAATGGGCCTTCACTAAAAAGGGCCTTCACTATGTCGTTTGAGTCTGCCCAATGGGCCTTCACTAAAAAAGGGCATAACTTTTTACTCGGAGGTCCGATTTTTGCAAACTAGGTGGACTTGGAAACATAATTCAATTATTTATAATATCATAGGACACTAATTAATTTTGTTCTAAGAGTTATGACCATTTGAAGTTGATCCACTCAACAATTTCCCTTTAACTAACTACTAACCATCACCTACGGTCAGACCTACATACCGTAGATAAAATGACGGTCCATGCTGGTTGTCCATATTTCATGTCAGAGGCTAGGTAACATGAGTCTTGATCCACGTACACAGACCACAGACCGTGGTCTAACTTACGGACCGTAGGTCTGTCCGTGGGTCAAGACTTGGGCGATTTTTCTGAGCAGTGTTTGGGAGGGCCTACAGTGGTGAACCACAGTTCCAAAGTATTGGTCGTAGATCATACTACGGTCCGTAGATGGTGACCATAGATTGCACCTGCATTTTCTCAAATAACTAAAGTCTGGTCATTTTTTGGATACGAGGTGTTACAAATACTGCAACGACCCAAAAGTACCCCGTGGACGTTACCGGCTTATGAGACTCCAAGAAGTCCCACACAAGCCTATCGTATCAATCATTGCATAATATACTCCAAAAATAAGCAAGAATTTAAAACTTTCTTCACACAGAAAGAATACTTTCATTAATTCGCAAGCGGAAGACTGTAAAAACCATTGACCTTTACAATGTATTATTCAACCATCTAATACCTTGAATGTAGAACATAGGGACTAAGACCAAACAAGTCTTTAAAAGAAAGACTAAAGACATAAAAGGAACATGTGGTTCTTGTCCTCGAATCTATGAGGACTCAGCAATACTTCATCTTGAACCCTTAGAAACCTATCAATCATCCATGGCATATCAAGACTTCCAATTCCCTAAACTTCACTCAAAAAGGGAAAAAAGGGGTTAGCACATTGAATGCACTAAGTATGGAAGGCATGCAAAAACCATGAAAAACGGACATTTAGTATAGAAACATACTTTCATAACATTTTGATTAAAAAAACCTTCGTATAAAGAGTTTAAGAGACATAATACAAGTCAATAATAACATATAAGATAATATACACATAATCACAATATACGAACATAATCACTTAGAATCCATTTATACTTTTAGATTCCCTACAAAGATTATCCTACGACCCACCTGAATAAGATATGATGCGGCCGCCCATACAACCCCTTCATACAAACCTAGGTAATCCTCAAGAATACCTAAAGTAAATATATTTTTGCTTTTCATCGCATATCACATAGTCCATATTCAATAAGATAAGCATTTACATCATTTAGACTCTCTACCTAAGGTTAATCTAAGACTCACCTAATTAAAACTTGAAGAGACCGCCCACACACCCTCTTCAAGCCTACCTAAGCAATCCTCTAAGCTACCCTAGATAAGAACCTTTCTATACAATATACTTCATTAAGAGAACCTACTTTCACTAAAACAATTTTGAGAGACAATCATACATTTAAAGGACTTCACATAATGGTCTTGGAGGACCTAGGGAACCTCATCCTAGCACCTTCAAAGCCTACTCGTGCCATGTATATATTGCATCACATTCCACTATCTACACGTTGTAGAACTTCTCAATTACTAGAATGCATCCCACATGATTAGGATAGGCATTAAATGACATAGACCATACTAGCTTGGTATGGAATCCGAATTCTACCCCTTCTCCGAGGAGGGTGCTCTACTTGCCAAGGGTAGAACAAGGAAGCATCCCATGTTGGCACATGGTTAAGGAATATCATGGATTTCTTTGTACTCTAGTCTCATCTTAAGTAGAGACACTACCACAAGCATATTCACTCGGTGCTTAGTGTTGTTCTCATAGAGTAAGTTCATTCACATAGAGGTATATGAGAAGGTACCATTTCATAGTTTTACCAAATCATAATACCCCTACGAAGGATGGGTCCACAAGGGCTGCCACTAAAGGTCTATCAGGATAGATTTTATTGTAACACTATGAAAATCCATGACTTTGTCTAGTTTCTTACTATATGAACTAAGTCTTAAAATATTGTTTCTAGGCCTAAATTAATTTAATGAAACTAATTATGAGGTGTTAGAGTCAAAACGTCAAGAAACGACCATGAAGTCCGGAGATTTGTAAAAGATGAACTAGTGTGTCTTAGTATTTTTCAAGGGGTTTAAATAGTCGGATTAAAGTCAAATTTGGTGAGAAGGTTGGGAACACATATAAGGCTATGTTTAGGGTCAAAAAGTACGTGTATGACTCCTTAAGGACAACCCTAAGAGTCCTTGAAGAGGACCCTACATTTGACCCTAAAAGATGTTAATTGACAGTAGGCAATCTACGAACCAAAAAATGAGCCGTCGATGGGTCAACGACCTGTCGTTGGTGCTCGTGGTTAGGGACTTACTGTAATAACCCGTATCCTAAATAGACCAATATTCAGATTTTCCAAATGTGTATGTGCCATCTATGTAGGTCACCTACGGACCGTAGGTAGGGACATGGTCTGTGGATTAGGTCAATCGATCTTGGTTCACAGAAAACTCAAAGATCCCAAACTATGGACAGGACCGTAGGTAGGACCACGATCCATGGACCAGGTCCGTCGATCTTTGTCCTCAAACCCATGCTCTGAACCAAATAATAGCCAGGACCTACAGATCGTAGGTAGGACCACGATCTGTGGACCAGGTCCATGGATCTTGGTCCACAGACGACGGATAGGACCTATGGACCATAGGTAGGAAAATGGTCCATGGACCAGGTCCATCGGTCACTCCGACAGTAGTTAAGTCGGGGGTCTTTTTGTCTTTTCTTATTTTGTTTAACCCCTAAGCTACGTCGTTTAGACCCTAAATTATGAGGTATTTGTCAGTTTAAGCCTAGAAACTTAACTATAACTTACCTAAATCAAATTATTAATAAAAACATAGAAAATTAGAAGCAATAGAGGAGAAAAAGGTCAAGAACCCTAGTTCAAGAATGCAGCAAGGTTCCATCAGTTCCAGACCTAAAATCTAAAGATTTCTCCATGGAATTCATCACCAGGTATGTGAGATTTCACTAGTGGATTTCTTTGACCTATTGGGTCCCTAGATATCAGTCAGATTCTTGATTCCCTTATAATGACTAGACCCAGGGTTTCTATAACTTTAGCATATTATAATGAATTAGTTAGTTATAGGTTCCAAATCAGATTACCATGTTATTACTAAGTTTATTGCATGATTTTGAGAACCCTATCTATGTATTTCCTTAGTTCTTGAATTACACATGCTAGGTCATATATTTCAGTTACTTTAGATATACATGCCTCAGTTACTAATGTATCATAAGAAGATAAATTATTGCATTCTCAGTTTGATGTTCAATTTGAGCTATCCAGTATTTATAGAAACCTAGTAATAATCAGTTAACCACAAAATTTATTGGGAGTACCATAATACCGAGTTGGAATAGGGTTCACCGTACCCAAATAGTCCTAGAACTACTAGACAAGTATGGTGTAAGTCCTCTATGTGGGCGTCAGTTTAGTGATCACGCCAGCATGCCTTTATACCTGTGGCAGGGTATATTGGGTCCTCTCGGTGGGGTGTACACATTGGACTCCACATTTAGCTCATGTTGTTTTATTATCGGTTATTAGACGCTCCAATAGTTCAATCATATTCCATTGCGTTTACTATTTATCAGTATATCTAGTATTCAGTTTTAGAATATTATAAATTTGTCAATGCATTCAGTTATCTCAGCATTTAGTATATCATGTTCAGATTATAACATTGCTCTATTTTGTTGTTTAGTTATGTATTATTTAAGCTTAACTATTTCCTGCATGTTCAGTACCTTTCAAGTAGTGACGCATACGTGCGCTATATCTTCTCGTGATCTACGTTCAGGTTCTTAGCATCTAGATCACGCTTAGACCGATTCCCTATCTCCAGTTCAGTTGAATCATTGGTGAGTCCTTATTCTCCGAAGACAATAGCCATGACTTTAGTTTTAGTATTTTAGTCCTTTAGTTTCAATTTTTCTAGACTTAGCTAGGGCCTGGCCCAACATGTCTAGTCAGTTCGAGGCTTATTTCAGATAAAGTTAGTTTCAACTTAGTATTGGGTTAATATCTTTTTTGCATTAAACTCATCAGTATTCATATATCTCTGTTATAGTATATGGGTATTCCCCATCTTTTCATTTTAATTATGATTTGGCTTCCGCACCAACTTATTATGTTTAGTATACTCATGATCATGCCAGTAGGGTTAGCTTGGGATCACTTGTGATCCTAGGTCCCGTGTCCACGTCTCGGGGGTAGCTCGGGGCGTGACACTTAGTACTTTTTTCAAAATGGCTGAAAACAAGTCTCTGACCAAAACCATGGACTGCCAGTACGGTCCGAGGTCTGGTCGACGCCCCGTAGACGGGGAGTCATAGATTGGGGCCATGCTTCACTGTCTATTTTCGGTCAAGGTTAGACTAGTTAGTTAGTTAGTTAAAAAATTAATTAGGGATTAAGGGGTGATTAAATAAGTTAGTTGGCGACTATAAAAGAGATAAACCTCATTATACTAACTCATCACTTCATAATTTTCCGACACCCAAATCTCTCCAACTTCTCTCTACTTTATTTCTCTATTCCAAAGACCCCATTGAGGACCAAGCTTCAAGATTAACTAAGTCTTAAAGACTCAAGATTTCCTCCATCAATCTTCAAAGATTTTTGAGGTGTGGAAGCTATTCACTCTTGGGATCTCTTTCCCCAAGAGGCTTTTCAAAATTGGTTTCCAAAGATGTCTAAAATCATGGTTTTCATCCAATTTCGTGGGTTACATTTCAAATTGATTTAATATTGTATTTTATTGATTAGTATTGATGTAACAACCCTGAAAATGGATAAGATAAGAAATACTTAATGTGTCAAGAATGCCTATGATTAGACCAGGGTTCACACGGATTGATGCGCGTAGAACCAGACCTCGGAACCCTTGCTACAACCAAGCCAACTAACTTGTGGATTTAATTGAGCTTGGAAAGGTTGGGACCAACCATGTAGGGCTCTCGAATACGAAGATTTACTCGAAGGAGTTTTTACCGGACTTAAAAAGAAGGAATTTTAAGTTTTGAGGGTCTAGGGGTAAAATGGTCTTTTACCAGGCTAAGGGTAATATCATAATTACCCTAAATATATATATATATTTGATTATTTAATAATATGGAGGGGCAATTTTGGGAGAGAGAGCCGAATTTGAGCTCTAGGAGTGGAGTCTTGCTCCACCCAGGTTTGAACCTAAGTGGAAGCAATGATTTAAATTGTTTTTATTTAAATTGATAAATTAATTAAATTAATTAATATTTATTAGCTGATTTAAGAAAAAGGAAAATCAGATTTTTATTATTAATTATTTATTAATTAAGATGCCTTATTTTGACTGAGTCTTGAATTAGACTCCTAAACCTAAACTAACACTCTCCTAACACGTCTATCACCTCTCCACACTCAAAAAAATCTCTTTCACGTTTATTCTCTGCCAAATTAAGGTTAAGAACTGAAAATACATCAAGAGTTCTTCACACTTGAAGAACTCACATGAAATTTTAAGAAAAACAAAGTAACCAAAACGTTAAGGCAAAGAGAAGTTGTCTGTCGAGTGGTGTGGACGTTGAGGAAGCTTGGACTGATTTTTGAGAGGATTTTGGGCAGCAACTTCACGTTTGGACAAGTAAATTAAGGTATGGGTTTTCTTCTCTCTTGGTCCCTTTCCCAAGAGGCCCTTAAGGTTCAGTTTAAATCACGATTGAAAGACTAAGGTTGTCCCCGTTGCATGCCCATGTCATTAGATCCTTTGAACGATTCAAAGCATGCGTTGGTATGTCTTCTGGTAGAAAATGTTAGGTCTGGTTGTGATTATATGTTGAATGTGTGGTAGAATATCATGTAAAGGATGAAAAATATATTCCGGAAAAGTGCATTAAGTGGACTGTTTTGAGCATGTGCGTGCTGAAAATTTACTATGTTTGCTGCCTGAAATCTGTATGTTAAAATGTTATGTTTCGAGTGTATAAAAATGTTAAAAACATGATGTTCATATAAGGTTAAGGTGGCTGACTGAATAACACTCAAAATACTACAAAAATAAACATAATAATGAGAGAAAATGGATTGGAAGAGACCAAATTTCCAGCTTGCTGGAAATTGGTGGTTTCGGCCAAGAATTGAAAAAAATAGCTATGTTTTAAAAAAATTTAAAAAGTGTGAGGTCATTGGGAATTGAACTCAAGACCTCACCAAATGTAAATTATATAAAAAAAAATTAAATGTGGAGAGTGGGGATTGAACCCACAACCTCTTGAATAGATGAGAGAGTAAGGAGAAAAATAAAGGAGAAAAATAAATGTGGAGAGTGGGGATTGAACCCCCAACCTCTTGAATAGATGAGAGAGTAAGGAGAAAAATAAAGGAGAAAAATAAATGTGGAGCGTGGGGATTGAACCCCCAACCTCTTGAATGGATGAGAGAGTTAGGAGAAAAATAAAGGAGAAAAAATAAATGTGGAGAGTGGGGAGTGAACCCACCACCTCTTGAATAGATGAGAGAGTTAGGAGGAAAATAAAGGAGAATTATAAAATGAGGTGAATGGGGATTGAACCCACAACCTCTTGGTTTAGGCGAGAGTGGACAAAGAGAGGCTAACAAAATTTAAAAAAATAAAAGGGGTTGTGGGGGTTCGAACCCCCAACCCTTCGGCCAACTTATGAATATTACTAAGAAGGAAATTAATCCTACAATGTTAATATTGTGATTTAAATTAGAGTCATAGTGTTATGAATATTAGAATAAAACCAATGAAAAATATAAATGATATCCAATTGATTCAAGACTTGGGTTCCCTTGCCCAAACTTCCGTTTGATACATAAGTCATACGTGAACAAATTATCCAAGATTAATGCCACCTACTTAGAGCGAAATCAAGGTCTTGGCATATATACAAGATACATAAGTCTTGTACTACATAATCTTAGGAATGTATGAGTCACTTAATGAGTTATGAATGAAGCCTCATGGCTTGTATGTATAGACCCATAAGTCTAGCATACGTTTAATAATAAGTGAACCTAAGATGTATGTAATGAAATGAAGTAACCCTAGAAGGGTTAAGTACGAGTGTAAAATACACTAAATGGCTAAATGCATTGGCATACGATAAAATGATTATTGTGTAATGAAATGATGAAGCCCTAGAAGGGTTAAGTAAGAGTGTGAAACACACAAATGGCCAAGTACATTGGCATATGATGAAATGAACATTCACGTAAAATGAGATGAGTAATTATAAATAGCAAATGTGCTAATGTTAATGAATGTGGTGACAACATGTTATGAGGCTAATGTAAATAATGAGAACAATCTCAAATGAGCCTAAGTAAATGTTACCAAAACGTACTCACTTAAGAGAGTGTAAGTTAATGAAGAGACCAGTCTCTACGAACATTTTAATAAAAGTATTGAGATTAACACACTTAATACTAATGATGAGATGAGAAATCATCTAATGAGCTATGATGTCCTCATACTAGAAGACAGCTTCCATGACGTATGAGTTGAATGAAATGGAACTTTATACTGAGCACCGATAGGCTACCTATGAGCGGTGATGCCTTCTTTCGGGAAGGGCAAAGGTTCACGTAACTCTCATGAGATGAGACTGTCCGGCTTGCCAGGTATGGGTCTCCATACATCTCCTAGTCTTTGAACCTATACTGCCAATATAGGGATCTGGCGGGGTTAAATTCCCATGTACGCTAGCATGTTAATGGGTCACTTTGGCCGGTGATTCCACCTCTTTTCAGTGTGGGGGAGACACTGGATTTCATGATGCTCACATGATCTATGTCGGTTAAAGTTAAAGTTCCCAATTAATAAATGAGGCCAGCCTCAAATGATGCACATAATGAAATGAATAATACCAAAGGTGTTAGGATAGGATAATCAAAGGTGAGTTAGATTCAAGTAATGACATTAGGTAATTCTTGGTCATTGCACAACGAAACTAATGAAAGTCTTAAACTACACCCTAGGTATAGCTGGTGGTTACACTGGCCTATGAATGAAATGAAATGAAGTACGTATGAATGAATGAAGCATTCTCTGTGTTTGCTAATGAAGATTCCCTAGTTGAGGTCCCATCTGTTGAGCCTCATTTCTGGGATGTCTTAATGTCAAGTCCATGATTCCAAGGTCTCATGGCATATTAATGAATGATATGAAAGAAGTTATGTGCTACATGCAAAATGTATTGTATGCTATATGATATGTGCTATGTATAAATGATATGTGCTGTGTGCAAATGTGAAAAGTATGATGAGGTATGTTATTCTCATGGCATCACTTTCCTAATCCAAATTTGGAAAGCTCATTTACTTTCCTAATCCAAATTTGGAAACTTTCCTAATCTCAATTGGCAAGTCCACTGAATTGACTTTCCAAAAATCATGTTGTTAGGAAAGAGCTATTCTTTCTCATGCATGTCCTTGGTGTGTGCTTGCATATACCAATACTTAGTACAAGTGTGTACTAACCCTATACAAACTCTACTATTTTAGGTACAGGCACAGGTGGACGATAGAGCTACAGGATCATCGCTGCAGTTATCCGGACGTCCAGCATTCATCCGGTTTTGGTAGGTCCTCATGCTTTCGAGGATGCTACTGTTTTATATTCTAGCTTAGTTTTAGAGTTGAGCTAGTGGAGCATGTTCCACTAGCGTTTCCTTCCTATTTTTATTCAGACTATGTATTGGTGCCATTTTGGCAATTATACACTTAATAAGAATTGAACTATTTCTTTCAGTTGCTTATCTCTTAATGTTAGATGGTTGATGGTGAACAATTACGTATAAATGAGAATGTTTTTATAAGTATGTTAAGAAACAAAAAGTTTCAAATTTTCCGCTAAAATTAACCTAGATGAAGTAAGAATGACGTAAGTAGGCTTGTTTGCGACCTCTGAGAGGTCAACGACGCCGGTCTCGTCTGGGGTCTAGATTCCAGTCGTAACAATTGATATATTATGATGGTTTATTGGTTAGTTGTTTTAGTTCTTAGTCTTTGTCCTAGTTATCATGAAAGAATCCAAGAATGAACCCTTTTTCCCTAATCCTAGGTTATGAATTAGGTTGATTGTGATTAGGGATGATATAAGTGATTGAGTTCTTGTACAATTTACAATTATATGATGATGTTGAGTGAATTGATGGATAAATATTGTGAAATTGATAATGAAGTCTTGAAGGAGTTTTTGGAAGCTATTGGTAAGACCTTTATAATTATGAGTTCTCTACTTCAATAATGATGGTTTATTCTTGATGTTACTGTTCAGTTCAAGTATGATTATGTGAATACAACAGGAAGATGATGGTATGATGAATATGACTGCATGTAATGAGTATGTTGAATTGTGAAATCTTGATAGGGGTATGATAATGCAAGGTTAAATGTGATTCTCGTCTGTGCCTTATAATGATATGAATATGATGTGATGATCTCACTAATGATGAGTTGTGATGAAAGGAAGTTTTCATTCTAAACCTAATGAGCTAATGACATTATAATACTAGGGGTTAGTCTCCTATGGACTATATTAAGATTTAATGATTTCAAAAGACTTAAAAACATTTTAAAAAGGGACTTTAACTTAACACCGAGCGAACTAGATATGAGAGGTGTCCCTTCCCTATGTGGGAAGGTATGTTCACAATGCTTCTCATGAGATAGAGACTGTCATGCAATGTGCATACACGAGTTTCTAGTATATCTCCTAGTTCATTAACTATGTTAACCTCATAGAAAAACTAGCTAGTAAATCCACGTAGAATGCTATGTTGATGTTTTAGTTGTACCTTGGCAAGTAGAGTACCTTCTTTCGGTGCAGGATTTCATGACACCGAATTCCATGTTTATCTCACATGGTCTAATGTTTGTTAAGGAGATTGTTACCGAAAGTAAAATGAATGAATGAAGTAATAAATATGAACTTTAACTAGGGTGACTTAAGGGGTTCTACTTAGTGTAGGTAAGGGTATGAGACTTTACCTATGCATTACACAAGTTGAACTTGAGGGGAGTCCTAGGAGGATCTTCTTATGCACTTATGTTATGAATGAACTGTATAATGTTAACTTTACATGATGTTGATCTTATATGATGTTGGCTTCATTTGATGAACATGATATTGGTCTAAATTTCTATATATGATTATGACTATGCATGATATGAAGTTATATGAAGTATAGACATTGCTCATGGTCACTTTTCTAGTATACTTTATTACGTGGAGTTATGGGGCTTCACATGAGCATTGCACTTGTAGCCTTGGGATGGGATTGTAAGTAAAGGTCTTGTATGCTTTGATGTTATGAACTCTAGCACATGAATTGTTGTTATGACTTTATGATGAAGTTATTCATGTTGATATGACTCTATGATAGTGTTGTTCTTGTATATGGATATGAACTTGTCTTAAGTGATGTTATGACTATGGACTTGTATATAATATTATGTGTGCATAAAAGTATATCAAAGTGACTTAGCATGATTTTGAACAAAATGTCCCTTTGTGCATGATTTCAATGGTTTTATTTGCATATGTTTCCTTACATAGTACATGTGGTTTGTACTAACCCATATTCTTTATATTTCTACAAATATGTAGGTTCGGACCATTGAAGAGCTTTCAAGGCCAATTACAAACGTCCTTCCCAAGTTGTTGGTGAGTCCTCAAAGTTCAAGGATGATGCCATTTTCTATCTTTATTAGTATTGATTATGTTTAAAGACACTTGTTCTTTCCTTACATAAAGACTTTGTTGTAAGCCTATATGTGGCATATTGTAATAGTGTAAGGGCTATGCCCAATTCTCATACTTCTATGATAGATGGTTTGTATGTGAGACAAATATTAGACTATTTCATATGAATTGGTTATGTTGCATAAACGAGAAGTCTATTTACACTTCATTAGCAAGGAGTCTATGTAAACTCCACATATGACAAGTGAGAAGTCTAAGTATACTTCACTATGCATAAGTTTTAAGTTTTCCGTATTTGCTCAACCTATGATATGTGATAATGAATGCTAAGGGCTAGTCTAAGGCCTCCTTGAGGACGAACATGTCAGTTACGTCTAGGGGGTGCTCCCTGGTCGTGACACTTATGACTTCCTTAGAGATGGTTTGATGTCATTCCAGCCAACCTATCCCTAAGTTATCATTCCACTCAAGAAGGATTATGATTACGGTCTTTCACTTCAAGGCTTCTATTAACCTTATTTCTATATTAAGGGTTCAATGTTCTGGACCTTCTTTACATGTTCAGGGTCCTATATTAGTCCTCCTTAAGAAGGCACCATCTTAGGTTTGCCGATCCTAGGCTTTTATTCTTCAGTTATTCACACACATACATGAAAAAGGTGCTTAAGCCTACTAATTCAAGAGATCATATATTCACATAACTTTCATGTATAAAGAAGAGAGACTTAGGTCTACCAAATCAAGACATAATATTTATCTATCATTTATTCAAAATCAATCAAGTACCAAGTAGGGACACTAAGTCTACCACACAAGATACCCTATCAACACGTATAGAAACATATCATAGTCTACAAAAGTCACACATAATCATTTAAAGGAAATCATAATTTAGCATCACACATACATATGTAACATTATCATATAAGGCTCTTCTTAGTCATATATCACCATATACCACTACTTAAAGAAGAATCATAACATTAACAAACGATCACATAGTCGTCACATAAGTACTTCACTTCATACCTTCACATTATACAAAATCACACATATACCAAATCATACTTTACCATACATATTCATATAAGCCATAACATTATTTACATGATCACATTACTTCACAAAGACATCTTCACATTACACCTTCATATAAGCCCTAATAAGATACTACTACAATTGACATAATGATGCTGACAAGGCCATGATCATCACATAATCAACACATAAGCACCGCCACCTTAAGTGGACCATACAAATCAGTAGTAATTATATATCAATTCTACATTAACTAAGGAATTAGGTCAACTTACCACCTTCCCAGCATCATCACTACCATCCCTAAGACTTTTCAATCAATATACTTTACAAAGGCTCTTACCAATAGCCATGATCACCATTCTTTAACATCTCCAACAATTAACAATATTATAGCATAATTCATCATAAAATTCAACATTACAACATAATCTAAACTCAATTCTATCATCATTAGATCATAAGCAATTAACCCAATTTATAGCCAAATATAAAGGTTTGATAATATCAAGGGTTCATGGAGATTTTCATTGGAAAACATCAAGTATACATCAATAACATCATATCTCATTGTTTGAAAACGTTTTCATGCAAGAACCCATGACTTAGAGTAGAAATTGTAGTTTTTCATAAACTTTGAAATAACTTTAAAATTGGATCTAAGGTGATATGTAGACTTAGATAAATAACTCTCATACATTATTAGAAGAAATCCAAAGAGAATTGAAGAAGAACTCCATTGAAATCCATCATCCTAGCTCAATCTTGACCTTGAGCTTTCATGAAGGTTTTAGGAGAAAACTTGGGAGGGAAAGGGTTTTGATTAAGGTGATAGGGTCTAAAATGTGGGATAAATCACTTTAATACTCTTAAAATACCCAACTAACCCTAAAACAACCTTCCTCACCCTTTTAAAATTATTGGGGTAAATTTACCACTTCACCCCTAGCCAAGCCGCGTTGCAGGCAGAATGCAGGTGCCCAAAGAACGCCCACCAACGACGTCACGTCAATGGGCCGGGTCTTCGTGATTCGGTTCATAGGCTTAAGAGTGTTCAGAATTGCAGTCTCAATAGAAGCCCCAAGTTTATGAGCCGTCGTTTGAATGATTGGCCATCGTTTGGGTCGTCGTTTGGCACTGCCAAAATGCTGCCTGGCAGCTTCTAGCCTTTGAGTTGGGGTCCTCCTCAACGTCCCCTCGTGGGTCGTAGATGGAGTCGTATCCAGACGTTAAACCCCTAAACATGATTATCTAGGTCTTAGGGTCCTCCACTATCAATTTAAACACAAAAAAACTCACGAAACATGCCAAGGCGCACTAGAACACATGCAAGCACATAAGGGACTAGTCATCGAACGTCTTGGTCGTTCCTTGACGTTTGACTTCAAACTCTACCAGACTGACTTCAAAACTCATATACACATTAATTAATCTAGTTAAAAGCACTTAAAGAAAGATTGAAGCTCTAGTACAACCTAGTTTATTTTTAGGGTTATTACATTATCCCCCACTTTGGAACATTCATCTTCGAATGACACTGAAACACTTAAAGGGATAACAACCAAAACAAACAGCCCACATTCAAGCATAAAATATCATAAACCATACACATAGCTAGGAGGAACATCACTTCACATAAAAAGACATCAACCCACTTCATGCAATTCAAACAAATAGAACTACATCTATCAACTCCTTATGCATCATTCTTTACTATTTCTCATGCTATTGGAGGAAATTCCTTCTCGAAGTTACATCATACTAATTTAAACAACACTTAGCATATCATGAAATTTCTCATCAAAGCATAACCATGCAACATTTTCAATAAGACACATTTGAACAATTTTTTCTCATAAAGTCTCAACATGCAACTTCTCAATAACACATTAGGCATGATAAACAAATCAATCTCATATAACAATTTAGGCATGCTCATTATTTTAACTCATGAAGCAATTAGACAATCTACCCTAAATGCACACGAACATGAGGATATACCATGCATATAAACTCAATTTCTCATTTAACAAGAATTCAACTGAAACATGCATATCATAAGGAGAGTATTTGGAAACTCATTTTCCACAAAAGAATCCAACATAAATCAAGATACTAGGAACTCTTAGTTTTAGGCTTGGATAGGAACATAAGGAAAAGATAAGGATATCTCACTCCCAACAATCTCTCTATTATTCACCATACTCTCTAACTTAGGAGAAACCCATCTAAGGTCAACATGAACATACTACAAGGCTCTACCTCCATGAACCTTCAACCTTACCAACACCATTCTCACCCTCTCTTCAATCTATTAAAATTAGTGAAACAACAACATCAAGCCTATCTCACGCACATCAAAGACTGTCAAAAGTCTCATCATCTATCCACAACATCCCTTATTGGGAGAACTCACCTTTACTCTTTCAACATCACCTCCTTCCTTTCTAAGGTCAGATCTAAACAACTTCAAACCCTCTCAACTATCACACCTCCACATTTCTAACATTATACTTCATCATTTCTTTCAACAATCCTCCCCTTCATAATATAACTTATCTAACCTAAGGTCATCAACACAACCTTCCATATCCCATCTAACAAGTCACACATAAGTTTTTTCTCTTCCTCAACCCAAAATTCTCAAAGGCCACACTCTAAGGACAGTCATGGAAAGAACAAGGGAAAGACATCATAAAATACAGATCTTAGGCACAATTAGAAGAATGAAGAAGTGAAACTTTCTTAGCATCCAATAGACTTCTATTCATAATGTGGCGTGCTTCACATTATGAACAAGACCTTACTAGATGTGATTTTTGAGACAACTAAGACTCTCCTTAACATAACCCCTGGACGTTACTAGCGTATGAGACTTCGAGAAGTCCCACACAAGCCTCTCGTATAAATCATTGGATAATATACTCCAAAATAAGCAAGAATTTAAAACTTCTTCACACACAAATAATACTTTCATTAATACGCAAGCAGAAGACCTTTAAAACCATCTAACTTTACAATGTCTCATTAAACCATCTAATACTTTAATGTACAACATATGGACTAAGCCCATACAAGAGCTTAAAAGAAAGACTAAAGACATAAAAGGAACATATGGGTCTTGTCCTCGAATCTATGAGGACTCACCAATACTTCATCTTCAACCCTTAGAAAACTATCCATCATACATGGAATGTCAAGACTTCCAATTACCTAAACTTTAGTCAAAAAAAAGAAGAAGGGGTTAGTACATTGAATGCACTAAGTATAGAAGTCATGCAAACACCATGAAAAGGGGACATTTAGTATAGAAACATGCTTTCATGACATTTTGATAAAAACATTCATATAAAGAATTTAAGAGACATAATATTAGTCAATAATCACATATAAGACAATATACACATAATCACAATATATGAACATAATCACGTAGAATATATTTAAATATTTAGATCCCCTAAAAAAGTTATCGTAAGACCTTCCTAAATAAGATATGAAGCGGCCTCCATACAACCCCTTCACACACACCTAGGTGATCCTCAAGACTACCTAAAGTAAAGATATTTCCTTTTCATCACATATCACATAGTCCATATTAAATAATATAAGCCTTCAAATCATTTAAACTCTCTACCTAAGGTTACTCTAAGACTCACCTAATTAAAACATGAAGATACCACCCATACACCCTCTTCAAGCCTAAATATACAATCCTCAAATCTACCCTAGATAAGAACCTTTCTATACAACATACTTCATTAAGAAAACCTACTTTAATTAAAACCATTTTGAGAGACAATCATACATTTAGAGGACTTCACATAATGGTCTTGGAGGACCTAGGGAACCTCATCCTAGCATCTTAAAAGCCTACTCGTGCCATGTATAAATAACGTCCCATTCTACTACCTACATATTGTTGAACTTCTCCAATACTAGAATGCATCCCACATGACGAGAATAGGCATTAACCGACATAAACCATACTAGCTAGGTGTGGGATCCGAAGTCTACCCCTACTCCGAGGAGGGTGTTCTACTTTCCAAGAGTAGAACTAGGAGACATCAACTGTTGGCACATGGTTAATGAATAACAAGGGTTTCTTTGTACTCTAGTCTCATCTTAAGTAGAGCCACTACCACAAGCATATTCACTCGGTGCTTAGACTTGTTCTCTTAGTGTAAGTTAATTAACATAAAGGTGTATGATAAGGTACCAATTCATAGTCTTACAAAATCATAATACCCCTATCTAGGATGGGTCCACAAAGGCTTCGACTCAAGGTCTATCAGGATAGCTCTTGACCTCCTTAGAGATGGTTTCTTGTCGTTCCAGCCAACCTATCCCTATGTCCATCATTCCACTCAAAAAGGATTACCATTAAGGTCTTTCACTTCAAGGCTTCTATTAACCTTCTTTCTATATTAAAGGTTCAATGTTCTTGACCTTCTTTACATGTTCAAAGTCCTATACTAGTCGTCCTATGCAAGGCGCCATCATCGGTGTAACACCCCATAAATTCAATAACTTATACTAGAGACTTATATGTTGAAAAATTATGATATTAGACCTAAATAAGTTTAAATAACTTGTTTGAGAAGTATTGGAGGCATAACATTAAAGAAAGGCCTTAACATCCGGAAACTAGCAAAATTTAACTAGTTGACGTCCCTATATTTGGGAAAGGTTTCGGAGGGTCAAATGAAGTCTAAAACTTTTACAAATACTTTGTATAGGTAGAGTGTAGCATAGAGAGTCTAAACGCCCGACACCCCAAGCACCACCAGAAGGGTCCTTGGGAAGGACCCCAACATGGGTGGGCAGGCTTTCGGCAGCCTGCGTAAGTCAAAATTCAGTGGGCTGCTGCATGACACACATCCCACAGAGACCTCACTAGTTCAATTTATCTTCCTTGTAAAAAGTGTGTGTTGGCCCCTCGAGGCAGAGCCACTTCCCAGATTCGTAAAAAATCGTATTTTGGGTGTTTTGACTTCTCAAACAAACTCATTTAAGTGAGGGGTCTTTTAGGTAATTTAAAGGGTGACTATATAATGTATTAGGTTCAGTTTTAGGTAAATTTTATCACTCAAATAAAGTCCCACACGTTGAAATAAAAAATCTCACTCTCTCTATCCCAAATTCTCTCTTCCCTGAAAATTCCATTAAAGACCATTAGAACTCCAAGAAGAAGATCAAGCCTTCAAGTTTTTCAATCCAATTTCGTGGCATTCTCCTCTATAAGGTATGGTTTCTTTCACTCTTGGAAATACTTTCCCCAAGAGGTCCTTCAAAATATGATTTCTAAATCTCCCAAAACAAGGGTTTTTCTCCTCACATGGGTTTTCTTTCTGAAACGAAATTGTGAATCAATTGTGATGAAAAATGATGAATTAATGTTGTTTAAATATGATTAATTGTTAATTGATGAATTCCTATGAGTTTTACCTTGACCCATGTCTTTCCCCCAAATACCTAATTTCTTGGATTAATTAAGGTGAATTGTTGAGGGTGATGAATATGTCACTTGTTTACTTTGATTTTAGTTATGTCAATACTTCATGAATTGCCCTATTTTATGTGTTGGTTATGAGTTCTTTGTAATTTAAGTATGAAGTCCCATAAAGGGCAATCAGGTATGATTTTGACTCTCATTTGATCTCAATTATATAAGGGGAAATCTACTTATGTGATAATGATGTTATGGCTAGATGTGTTGTTGTGATGTTGGTGACAATGATCCCTCATACTTAACCCTAGACTATTAAATTGGTTATGAATTATGAAAGCATGTTATGGTATGGTTATTACATGATTGAAAGTAGTTTCTCATGATTAAAATAAAGTGGTAAGTGAAAGGTTTACTCACTTATGTAATGGTGTCCAATATGAAAGGATTGTTCTCACTTGTGATGACCTATGAGTTAGATGTGATAAGATGTGTTCATAGGGGTCTACAAGAAACTAATGTGACCTTATATGATGAAATAACATTATTGCTAAAGGTAACAATTTCTTCTCACAGAAAGGGCATGTAAATGAGATGGAGGTCTCACGTTAGTAAGTCCGGCCTCCCACATGTGTTCCTCACGTTAGTAAGTCCGGATCCCTGAATTATGTGTTGTCTCATGAGATGGAAACCTCCATGTTAATAAGTCAAGGTTTCTAGAAACAATCTCCTTGACCCTTAACTATGTGACCACAAAGGACTCTATCTTAGTGGATCCACCTAGATAGCTACGTATTAATGGTTACACCTTAGGCAAGTATTAACCCTCTCTTTTCGGTGTGGGAGTAGAACACTGAATTCCATATATCTCATATGGTCTCATGTTGGTTATTGTACTTTTTTCCCTAACATAAAAGTAAATGAACAAGTTAAGTATGTGAGCTCTTATTAGGGTTATCTTGAAGGCTTCGACATAGGGTAAGAGAGGGTATGGGACTTTTCTTACTCATTGCTCATATGGGGTCCTATAGGATGATTTTAGTAGTGTTCTTTTATGATTATGATTATGATTATGATTATGTTGATAAGTTATGATTAGTATTGATATATGAAGCATGTTATATATGAGAATATATTTTAAGTAGGAAATGGGTTGCTTAATGTGATACTTAGCTTTGAATAGGGTTATGGGGCTTCATTCTTGGCATTGCACAAATGTTGCTTGAGTTACTTGTATGTTTATATGACTCAGATGTTCCTTATATGTGTATATTGAATTGTTGGTCATTGTGCATAGTTTTGACTAAATTGTGTCTTTTCTCATGCATTAATGATTTTTATGCATAGGGACCATACTTAGTACATGTGTTTAGTACTAACCCATATCTCCTCCCTTTTTTCCCAAACATTGTAGGTTTGGGATGTTGAGGTATCATTAATGCTAAAGCAAGAAGGCTTGGAATAGACTCTTAAAGTTTTGGTATGCCCTCTAGTTCGAGGATGCTACCACACACTCTATCTTCGTAGTACTTGTATTGTCGGATAGACATTCATTTATTTCCTATTGTTGAAGTTATTGATGTAAGCCCTATTTGGAAATTATGAATTTGTGTAAGGTTTGCCCGGATTGTTTGACTTTGTTTAGACTGTTGATATGAGACAAAGTATTAGACTAAATTCCTATGCGTTTTTAAGTTGTCTATTGCGAGAAACCTATGTATGCTTCATATGTAGAGGTCTATGTACACCTCCTAGCTATATAAGCAAAAGTTTTAATTTTTCTGCATTTTTGGCCTATGATATTCTATGATGAAGCTAAGAGGCTTTTCTTAGTCCTCTTCGAGGACGACGATGCCGGTAATGACTAGGGTATACTTTGGGTCGTTACAAACTTGGTATTAGAGAATGAGGTTAAGTATTCTTAGGAATGATGTCCCACTAAACCACATCTATGTAGGGTCTTATTCATAATTGTGAAGCGCGCCACACTTATGAATGAGGGACTATGTGATGCTTAGGAACTCTCACTCTCTTGTTATTCCTTAGTTGTGCCTAAGAGTCTTAACTCTATCTAGTCCTTTCTTATAATCCTTTAAATGTGCTTATAGGCAATAAATACAAGGAGGAACAATGCTCGAAGGGCCGGAGAGGAGAATTTGAATAAGGCGGTTCCCCCTCATGCTCCTCAAAAACCTCAAGTTCCTATTGAAGAAGGGGCGATGTCAAATGTTGAGATAAGGTCGGCTATTCATAGCTTGACTCAAGTGTTGTCTACCCAAGTTGCTAGGGATGAAAGGGTGCAAGTGAACCTCAATGCTAACCCTACCGCTTCAAGGATTAGGGATTTCACAAGGATGAATCCCCCTACTTTTTATGGTTCTAAGGAGGAGGAAGACACACAAGGGTACATTGATGAAAGTTTTCAAAGTTCTTGATGTTATGGGTGTTTCTTCTCAAGAAAAGGGGGAACTAGTCGCCTACCAACTCAAAGATGTGTCTCAAGTTTGGTATGAGCAATGGCAGGATGAGAGGCTGGTTATAGAAGGTCCAATTACTTGGGGAGATTTCAAAACGACTTTCCTTGATAGGTTCTTTTCGTTGGAATTAAGGGATATGAAAATGCAAGAATTCATCAACCTTCGTCAAGGGGTATGAGCGTGAAGGAGTATAACCTCAAATTGACTCAACTATCAAAGCACGCTCCTACTATGGTTGCAAATTCTAGAGCTAAGATGAACAAATTTGTCATGGGAATGTCTTATCTTGTGGTTAATGAATGTAGGCCGGCTGTGTTGACTACTAGCATGGACATCTCTCGTCTCATGGTTCATGCCGAACAAATTGAGGAACAAAAGCTTAAGCAAGTTGGCAGAGTTGAAGAAGGTGAGAAACAAAGATGGGAATTCTTCTAAGACTAGGTTTGAGGTTCAAGACAAATCAAGGTTCAAGAAGAGATTTTCCAATCAAGTCTCTTCTAATTCCCCAAGAGTCAACAAGAGTAAGGTGCTTACTCCCAAACCCCAAGAGGGGAAAGGTGGAAGATCTTATGTTTAGAAGCCTCTTGTGCAAAATATGACAAGAGACATGATGGTAAGTTCCTAGTTGGCACGAGTAATTGCTATGGTTGTGGAAAGAGTGGTCACATGAAGAGAGATTTCCCTATGATGAAGTCCCAAGGAAGGGAAAATGCTCAAGCTCAAGCAAGTTCCCCAAACCCGGATGCTCCTAAGAAGAATCGCTTCTATGCTCTCCAAACTCGAAGTGATCAAGAGAGCTCCTTGGATGTGGTGTCCGGTATGTTACGCTTATTCTCTTTTGATGTATATGCCTTGTTGGACACTGGTGCCACATTGTCTTTTGTTACCCCTCTTGTAGCCATGAAGTATGGTATACTACCCGACATATTAGACAAACCTTTTTCGGTTAATACCCCGATGGGTGATTTCGTGGTGGTTAATAGAGTCTATAGAGGTTGTCCAAGTTCCTTTCCCAATAGAGTTACACTAGTTGACTTGATAGAACTTGATATGCTAGATTTTAATGTCATATTGGAAATGGATTGGTTGCATGCTTGCTTTGCCTCTATTGATTGTAGGACAAGGGTAGTCAAATTTCAATTTCAAAATGAACCCATTGTTGAGTGAAGGGAGGAAACTCAAATCCTAGGGGTAAGATAATCTCATGTCTAATGGCTTCCATATTGATTGCAAAGGGTTGTCTCTACCACATAGTGAGAGTTAGGGATATTGAATCTGAAGTCCCTCCCATAGAGTTGGTACCCGTAGTGAGGGAATTTCTAGAGGTCTTTCCCGTTGATCTTCCCGAAATTCCTCTCGAACGGGAGATTGACTTTGGCATAGACTTATTGCCGGATACACAACCTATTTCAATCCCTCCTTATCGGATGGCCACGGCCGAGTTGAATGAACTAAAGGCTCAACTCAAAGATTTGCTAGATAAGAGTTTTATTCAACCAATCATATCTCCATGGGGTGCACGGTATTGTTTGTGAAGAAGAATGATGGGTCCTTGAGAATGTGTATCGATTATCGTCAAGTGAACAAAGTCACTATAATGAATAAGTTCCCAATCCCTAGGAGTGATGACTTATTTGATCTACTACAAGGAGCGAGTTACTTTTCAAAGATTGACTTGAGGTCGGGTTATCATCAACTTAGAGTGAGGGAGGTTGATATTCCGAAAATGACATTCCGAACAAGATATGGTCACTTTGAATTCCTAGTGACGTCATTTGGTCAAACAAATGCCCCGGCGGCATTCATGATCTTATGAATCGAGTTTTTAGTAAGTATCTTGATTTGTTTGTGATTGTCTTCATTGATGACATTTTCATATACTCTAGGAGTGAAAATGATCATATGAGGCATTTGAGGATAGTTTTGCATGTTCTCAAGGATAACCAACTTTTTGCTAAGTTTAGCAAGTGTGAGTTTTGGTTGAGGTCGGTTGCATTTCTAGGGCACATTGTCTCTAGTGAAGGAGTAGAGGTTGATCCTAGGAAGACGTAACTGGTCAAAAGTTGGCCGAGTCCTTTGAGTCCTATCGATATTTGAAGTTTTCTACGGTTGGCTGGTTACTATAAGAGGTTTGTCGAGGGATTTTCGTCTATCGCATCTCAAGTAACGTCCTTAACCCAAAAGAAGACCTAATTCCAATGGTCAGAATCATGTGAAAAGTGTTTCCAATTATTCAAATATAGACTCACCTCCGCTCCGGTATTGACCTTACCGGAGGATACCGAACGCTTTGTGATTTATTGTGATGCCTCCCGAGTGGGTCTAGGATATGTTCTCATGCAACATGGCAAAGTAATAGCATAAGCCTCTAGACAACTTAAGCCACATGAGAAAAATTATCCAAATCATGACCTTGAGCTTGCGGACGTGGTATTTGCTTGGAAAGTTTGGAGACACTATCTTTATGGGGTTTATGGGGTGCATGTAGATGTATTCACCTATCACAAAAGTCTCCAATATTTATTCACCCAAAAAGAATTGAATCTACGCCAAAGGAGATGGTTAGATCTTTTGTAGAATTATGATATGAGTGTCCTTTATCATCCTGGAAAAGCTAATGTGGTGGCGGATGCCTTGAGTCGAGTATGTATGGGTAGTGTGACTCATGTTAATGATGACAAAAAGGAACAAGTCAAGGATGTTCATAGGTTGGTCCGTTTGTGTTTTCGACTAGAAGAATCGTTGAAGGGTGGTTTTATGGTTCGTCATAACTCCGAGTCATCTTTAGTGGTGGATGTAAAGTCTAAGCAACATCTTGATCCCCTATTGATGGAGTTGAAAGAGTCGGTCCTTAACAAGAATAATGAATCTTTCTTCCAAGGGGAGGATGGGGTACTTAGGTACCAAGGGAGGCTATGTGTGCCGGATGTAGATGGTTTAAGGGAGAAAATCATGGATAAGGCTCATGGATGCCAATACTCCATCCACCTGGGGTCCACAAGATGTATCATGACTTGCGTGACATCTATTGGTGGAATGGAATGAAAAGGAAGGTAGCTAAGTGTGTGTCGAGGTGCCCAAATTTCCAACAAGTCAAAGCCTAGAATTAAGGCCCGGGTGGCCTAACCCAAGATATTGATATCCCCACTTGGAAGTGGGAAGATCTCAACATGGACTTTGTGGTAGGTTTGCCTGGAACACGTCGACAACATGACTCCATTTCCGTCATAGTGGATAGGTTGACCAAGTCAACACATTTCCTTCCCGTAAAGGTTTCTTACTCGGCGGAGGAGTATGCTAAATTGTATGTTAGAGAGATTGTGAAGTTACATGGGGCCCCATTGTCGATCATTTCGTATAGAGAAGCCCAATTAACTTCACACTTTTGGAGTTTTTTCTAAAGTGGACTTGATACGCAAGTAAAGTTTAGCACCACTTTCCACCCTCAAACGGATGGAAAAGCGGAGCGCACCACCCAAACTCTATAAGATATGTTAACGGTTAGCGTGATTGATTTCAAGGGTAAGTGGGATGATCATCTACCCTTAATCGAATTCTCCTACAACAATAGCTACGATGCAAGTATCGGTATGGCACCTTTTGAATCACTTTATGGTAGAAGGTGCCGGTCCCTGATTTCATGGTTTGAAGTGGGTGAGTTTGCTCTTCTTTGTCTCGAATTAGTGTATGAGTCCACCGAGAAGGTTCGACTCATAAGGGAGAGGTTGAGAATGAATTTTAGTCGGCAAAAGTCCTATATCGACAATAGAAAGAGGGACCTTGAATTCAATATAGGAGATTGGGTCTATTTGAAAATTTCACCTATAAAAGGGGTGATGAGGTTTGGAAAGAAAGGGAAACTTAGTCCCCGTTATGTGGGGACGTATGAAATTTCAAAGAGGGTCGGGAGTGTTGCGTATGAGTTGAAGTTGCCAAATGAGTTGGCATGATACATCCGATATTCCATGTTTTTATGCTTAAAAAGTGTATAGGTGATCCGATTTCCATTCTCCCTCTAGACGGCTTTGGGTTAAAGCAGGACCTTTCTTATGAAGAGGTACCGCTTGAGATATTGGATCGTAAAATTAAGAAATTAAGGAATAAGGAGGTTTCCTCCGTAAAAGTGCTATGGATGAAATACCTTGTTGAGGGTGCAACATGGGAGGCCGAGGCCGACATTAGGAACAACTATCCTCATCTATTTCCCCCTACTCCTATCCAAAGTTAAGGTTAGTGACGTTCCTCTTAAATGAGTTATATGCAAAATGTTGAACTTATCATATTTTTCTAAATATGTGCATCTTGTAGTAGAAAGTCATGCCTAAGTTGAGTTCTTGTCTTTACATGAAATATGTTTAATATGTTGGCTTTCACTTGAGTGTGCTGTGTGCTATGAGTGTTCATGGAAGATTATAATGAGCATAATTGATATTGTTTTGATAAGAAATCAATATGTCAACTTTTAATGTTCATATTTAGCTCATATTGAAATTGAGAAGGTAGTACCTCCTTATGTGATATGAAAAGTTGGGTTTTGGTTATGGTATGTATGGATTAAGTTCCTATTTGTTAATGCTATTTTTGTATGTTGAAAGAAGTTGAAATTTCCTCCAATGAGGTGTGACTCATTATGATATTGGTTGTTGGGTGGCTGCTAGTCTTGAGTCTTTTTCCTTTTTCCCAATAGAAAGTTTAAGGTGTCATTCGGGACGAATGTTCCTAAAGGGTGGATATTGTAACACCTCATAAATTTCATGACCTATAATTTATCCTTATATTTTTAAATGATGATATTCAACCTAAATAAGTGTAAATAACATGTTTGATAAGTATTGGAGCCATAACATTAAAGAAAGGCCTTAACGTTCGGAAACTAGCAAAATTTAACTAGTTGACATCCCTATGTTTGCGGAAGGTTTCGGAGGGTCAAATGAAGTCTAATAATTTTTAAAAGACTTTGGATAGGTAGAGTGTACTATAGAGAGTCTAAATTTCCGATAACAACACCCCAAGGACCCCAACATAGGTGGGTAGGCTACCGAAGCAGCCTGCGTAAGTCAAGATTCAGTGGGGTGCTGCTCAACGCGCAGCCCACACAGACCTCACTGGTTAAATTTTTATTTTATAAGTAAAAAGTGCGTGTTGTCCCCGCGATGCGGAGACACTTCCCATATTCGTAAAAAGTTGTATTTTGGATGTTTTGACTTCTCAAATAAACCCATTTAAGTGAGGTTTCTTTTGGTTAATTTAAAGGGTGACTATATAATGTATAAGGGTATGTTTTAGGTCAATTTTATCACTCAAATCAAGTCGCACAAGTTAAAATAAAAAATCTCTCTCTCTCTCTCTCCTAAATTATGTCTTCCCCAAAACTCCATTGAAGACCATTAGAGCTCCAACAAGAAGATCAAGCCTTAAAGTTTTTCAACCAAATTTCGTGGAATTCTCCTCTATAAGGTATGGTTTCTTTCACTCTTGGGAATCCTTTCCCCAAGAGGTCCTTCAAAAGATGATTTCTAAATCCCCGAAAATAAGGGTTTTTGTCCTCACATGGGTCTTCTTTCTAAAACGAAATTATGAATCAACTGTGATGAAACATGATGAATTTATGTTGTTTAAGTATGAATTAATGGTTAAATGATGAATTCCTATGGTTTTCCCTTGACCTATGTATTTTCCCCAAATCCCTAATTTCTTGGATTGATTAAGGTGAATTGTTGAGGGTGATGAACATGTCTCTTATTTACTTTGATTGTAGTTATGTTAATACTTCATGAATTGCCCTATTTTATGTGTTGGTTGTGAGTTCTTGGATATTGAAGTATGAAGTCCATGGAGGGCAACGAGGTATGATTTTGGCTCTCCTTTTCAGTTATGCAAGGTGAAATCTACTTATGTGATAATGATGTTATAGCTAGTTGTGTTGTTGTGATTTTGGTGACAAGGATCCCTCATCCCTAACCCTAGACTATTGAATTGGTTATGAATAGTGCAAGCATGTTATAGTATGATATTACATGATTGAAAGTAGTTTCTCATGATTATAATAAATTGTTAAGTGAAAGGTTTACTCACTTATGTAATGGTGTCCAATGTGAAAGGATTATTGATATACCGTGGTTTCACGGTACTTTCAATGCTTTTCCAAGTTTAGTGTGTGTCTAGGGTCTTTTTGTAGTAATTTTAATGTGTTTCTGTCTATGTTTTGCAGGAAAGTTGTCCAAAATAGAAATGCAGAAGGCTGTGTAGAAATCAGTGCAGAAGTGACCCACGAAGCCATCGACGGCCCGTCGTCCCATCGACGCACCATAGGTGGTGATCGTCGATAGAAGGTTCAAGCATCTGGAAGCATCTCGGGGAATTCTAACCAAGTGTGTGGCTACGAAAGAATCGATGGTCCGTCGACTGATCGACAGACCTTGCTGGAAACTCGTCGATGTGATCAGAGACTGTCCCAGTACCCTGTGTTGATGAAAAGCTGAGTATGGAATGACGATAAGCATCAACGGACCGTGCTTTTGTCCGTCGATTGGATAAGAGAAGATGCATTCTGGAGGCTTAAAAAAGATGCTAAGTGTGGACCGACGGAGGCAAACGACGGTCCGTCGTTTCATCGACAGACCGTCTGTGGGGGCATCGATTGAAGCCACGTTTTGGGACAAACTTTCCTTATTTTGAAATCCTTTTAATTTAGGAATTTGTTATTATAAATAAGGTTAAAAACCTCGTTTTGGGGGTTGGATTTTTTATTATTTTTCATACTTTTGTTCTAGGAGATTTAACTTTGCAACTTGGCAATTAATTCAAGTTTTCGGAATTGATTATCAAGTGAATTTTGTTTTTTCAAATGTTATTTCTAGATTTTCTTCAAACTTGTCAAAGTAAGTTCATGAATTATTGTTTATCAACTATGAATTGTGTTCTTCTAAGAATGGGTAACTAAATTCACAACTAGGGTTGTGGGAACCATGGGTGATTAACAAAGTAAAACTAGCTAAATAACATTTGTAGAATAAATTCTTGCATGTATTGATAATTCTTTCGCTTAGAAGTCTTTTTAACGAGTGCATGCATTAGAACTCTCCCTATTTCTACTTGCCAGACCAAGGGGGTAGTTAATAGGAAAAAAATTATCAACATAGATTTAGTGAGACGCTATCTAATAGGCTAGTTTCGATTGGTGCAAAGTAATAACTAAGTCATACATCGAATATTGATGCTTAATATTAAGTAAAGGTAAGTGTTAGTAACTTAGACACACGTAGCCGCACCATGGTACGAGGTGAAATTCTCTAAATGCCGGACCAAGGATTTAGAGATACGTAACTTATCACTTTACATACAATACACTAGGAAGGAATTGTTATAGCTAGGATTACCGCGTTATGAACCTATGGGGAACACTTACACCCTAATTTCTCTCAAAACCTTATAAACACCAAAGATTTAATCTTGCTACTTATTTCACTTAGAAATAATTAAACACTCTGGTTTCACAAAACCCCCATTTTAATTAACTGTTTTCGGAAAGGACTTGACTAAATAGATGTAATTGAATATTGAAGTTAAGTCTAAACCATTTTCCTTATGAGATCGACCCCAACCTACTTGTTGGGTTCTTTACACTACTAGAAATAAGGCCTACGGTAACGGAAAATTTAGCAACGGTTACGCAACCGTTACTATAGAGGGTCTATTGCAACAGTTTGAACCGTTGCCAAAAGATTGGGTATTATTGCTATGACTAGGTAATTAATCCGTTGCCATTGTGTGAAATTCGTTGCAATAGACCCACATATTACAACGGTTGCCAGAACCGTTGGCATAAAGTCATCTATGGCAACATTTAATGCGACTTATTTTACTATTGGAACGTTTATTAAATCCCTCCATAATTTTCCTCATTTATTTTTGATGAGCCGCCAAAATATTTTCATTATATTTATTTTTAACTAATTTTTTAAATACAATTTATTTTTCTCTTTATCAGATATTGATACAAATGAGGCAAACATTTGCTAAGCTCATTTCCCATCTCTTCAACTAAGAACACAAAAGTTTTCATTGTTCTTCTCTTTAACCTAATTTTCATCCATTCATAGCAGATCGATTGAACATAGAAGTTGGGGAGCATTGCAGGTAAGTTCTTCATTTCTCTTATTTTAGGGCTAACATAAACCAATTTTGAATTCGAATCTAAACCTACTTATATCTTAAAACCCCTTGTGAAATCTACCGAAATTGAGGGTTGTATGTTTTCTTGTAAAATTTGAGAAATCTAGAGGTTTTGTTCTTCAACTGCTGGAGGTTCTCTTCTTCAATCTTTAAGGTTATAGATGAAGAAACTACAAGTTTGGGCTTTTGAGGTTTTATTATTGAATCTCTTCTTTCGTGTTTAATCTTTGGGTGTGGTTAGTCTATTTGATGTATTTATGTGATTGTGGGTTTTTTCCCGTTAAATTGTAGCTATTGTGGGTTTACTATTTTTTTGGAGTTACGATAAAATTGACTACTTTAGACCATATTTAACTTGAAATTGATGGTGTATTTGTTGTCCATGAGTTATTTAATTGGGTTAGAATACCCTCGCATTTATGATGTCTTCACTGATTTAACATCTCATTTGAGTAGGATGTCAAAAATACACTTTCATTATTGTTGAAGATTTACGTTAGAGCAACAGGAAGCAAGCGATACATTAACATAAAAATGGAATAAACAAAAATTAGCTACTGGTTGGTACTAAAAATTTGCTACTAGTTCAAAAATTGATCTTCTCTGTCAATCATCACAATTCAAAGCACAACGTCATCTACTCCAGCCAGCGCTTCCTGCTTCCGACCGAGTCCGCCATGGTCGCTTGAGCTATAGCCATGGCTGTAACTTGTAACTGCTCTTCCTTTTTTTTTTGCATTTTTCAGTTGGATTCTTTCCGATTTAGCGATGTATATGAGCTATTGTGAATATCCATGGATGGATATTTTCTTGGATATCATCATCATACTTCTGACTTTCCTCTTTTCTCCTTTACTAGTTCCTTCTAATTGTTGAAGAACCTCTTCTTTTTTACATGATTTTAGGTCTATTTCCTGTTATAATAGAATATAGCTTGTGTTGTGACTTTTCTGTAGTTTATTTCCTGCTTTTAAGGTTCCTGAAATGGAAGTTGAATACAACCCTTACAAGGAAGATGTGATTTTACAGAAAGAGTCTCAAGAAGATTTTTACATGATAATCTAAAGAGCATTGGTAAGTTAATATGTTGGGAACAATTACTTGAACAATGTGGAGGAAACAAAAGCATCCATGAGGTCCCATGTGGTTCTTATTCAGGTAATATAAGTCAAACTGGTGCAAATTGGGGAAAACCCATCAAGAAGAGAGATACTATTCACATGAGAAACAACTTCAATTCATTGCAGGAGCAGAATGTGAAGCTAATAATATAGCATGATACACTAGAAGAGCTATTCATACTAGTCGCGGCAAGGAGAGCTGAAAATGATAGCCGATCTTGCAGATCCTGCTTATAAGCTTGAGTTTCCGATAATTGGCAAGGTATAGACAAATCTCTATGTGGTTATATTTGAGAAAAAATAGTATTGAAAATGGGCAGTGCATTGACTATAACATACATAATGGATGTACTTGCAAACAGAAAAACTAATGTGAGTTGAAAATCTGATTTAGATTTCTCATTTTTTGATTTGCTTTAGAAAATCTGATCCGATGATTGGCAAGGTATGTTGCTTATTAATTAGTACTATGTATTAGTTGTTGAGAATGTATTATTTACTTTTAAAAGGTAATTTGATAACTTTATAATAACTATAACTCAACTAGTAAGCTTTTAATTATTAGTATGTAGTAAAAAAAATTATATTTCTTGTATTGATCTTCATTTTATAGAGATTGAACTTCAGTGAAAAGCAAAGTCGAAGTAGAATTTGGGGACTTGAAGAAAATCACCGCAGTTTGCTTCCACAAAATAGGTCAGCATCATCTCTTTTTCTCCGTGAAATTCTAGAAAATTAAAGTGTCTTCATGCTTCTTTAAAGAATATGAAAATTTGTTAGTTTTATTTCATGTGTGATTGAGAGTAAGAGGATTCCTTACTGAAAAAGATATTAGTGTAAATTTTTATCTATTAGTCATTGTTTTTCATTTAGCAATATATGATAAACATCTTTTCTAAAAGTTAATTAGTTTTAAAAAAATTATGGTTTATACACTTCTCTTTTATGGTTTTGTGGTTCCGTTTATGTTACACACTTGGAGGTCATGCTTTGAGACACAATGATCTGCTTGTGCTACTCGTTTTATCTAGAAAAGATTTAAGGTCTTAAGATGAGTTTATGGTGAGTTCTTGAGCTTTACAATTTTAGAGTTCTATCCACAAGACATGAAGATTTTAAATGAAATTCACCATTTGATAATTATGAGACTTTTTTTTTTAAGCCTAAAAAATGCTTCAGTTCAATGAATCTCTCCGTCTTTTATATTTCGAACTTCATACTCAGAAAAGTCATTTCTTTACTTCAAAAGGAAACAAATGCCTATTTTTAATCAAAATATGAAATTATCCAGATTTGTGTTTATCTAAACGTGGACTAACATTTGATAAAATATATTGATCCTATTTGAAAATCTAGTGATATCCATATTGTACATCAAGAACACCTTGAGTGGATGAATTAAAAGTCTTGAAGAAAAAATGTGTTTTCACTTTCGAAATTGTCAATGTTGTATTTAGCCATGGTTCAAAGTTTGAGTTCTCTTGTATGTCAAGGTATACATGTTGTCAAGTTTAGTTGTGTTTCCTACTACATCTAAATAACAAAAATTTTAAACTAACGAAGTTGATATGTTTCGATTAACCCTTGCATATCTGGCTACGCATAACATTTTTTTCCGTATAAAACTTTTCTATGAGAATGGTCCATATGAAGGTCTTGAACTAGCTGAAATAATTCATGTTTAACTATATGGATGAACATATAGAGTGTCAGTTTATTTTCGCCCTTGTTTAAAATTTTTAGATAAGTGCTTACCCTATTCAATTTGAGTTAGGAATTACAATTTTTGTTTTTAAAATTTCAAGTGTTGAATTTATACATGCTTTATTATAGAAACTTATTGTTTGTGCAGATTCTTATTTGGATGGCCATGAATCATGCATTCTGGAATTAGTAAAAGCCTCCTCCACAAGTGATCAACGATCAAGTAAAAATGGAGTGCAAGTATAAGTATTTTTACATTCTTTATAGTAAACAGAAATGTAAAGATAAGTTATGAATAGAAGAACTGCAATAGAGACTATATAGAGAGAGGATTTGAACAGGCTTGTTGGAATAGCTAGTTATTAGTTGATTTAATTATAACTCTTCTTATTTTTGTTTTAAATATTGTGTTTGTTGACCCAAAAATAGATTACTTTAAGAGTTTTATAAATTTTTATGTGCTAGATTTTTCTTATATACACAAATAATTATTACAATCAAATTAATATAATTTGGTATATTGAACCATTGCAATATGCCATTTGGTTGATGAAATAGCCTACCAAACTGTTGCAAATGGTTAAAATAACCATGACAATATGCAAGTTGAACCGTTGCTATAGCTTCAAAAATCGTTCCACAAAATGTCATTACAACACATTAGAAACCGTTACGTTTGGCTAATAATCCGTTGCTATAGATTTTCCTATGGCATCGAGTTTATATCCGTTCCTATAGAGACATCTATGGCAACTATTTTCCTACCGTTGCACAAAACCGTTGCAATAGACCTATCGTAACGCGATCAGATGAAACGGTCCCTAAACCGTTGCCATACGTATATTGCAATGGTTATCTTATCTATTGCAACAGTTTCAGAAATGTTGCCATAAGCCTTTTTGCTTGTAGTGTTACTTGGTATGACCGCTTATACTTATGTAAAGAAGTGTAATTTGAGCGTATCAAATTTTGGCGCTGCTGCCGGGGAAACTGGCTTTTAGATTAACTTTAAGCACGACCAAATTTTAGTCAACAATTTCCTAGTTTTACTTTTTTCTTTTTCTTTTTGTCTCTCTCAGGTCTAGCTCTAGTGTATGCCAAGTACACGGAGCCTAGGAGAACCAACGCTTCCATATGATCCTAAACTGAACCGAACACTCTGCAGAATGAATAACCAACAGAATCCTGGTAATCCTGTCGATGGGGTCAATCGTCAACCTCCACCATCGGTAGATGTTCACAATCAAGTGGTTGTTGATAATCCACTTGATGATGCTTTAAGGAGGCAACCTCCCATCCCACGCCCTCAGGAGTTCTATAGGGGCAATATTAACATCACTCACTCTGATGGGCCTCTTGTCCTACCTCCTCTACCACAGGGTCACACTTTCGTGGTAACTAGTATCTTGATTCAGATGCTCACCGCCAGAGGTTTGTTTTCGGGGCTACCATCTGAGGATCCACATGCTCACATCGCCAAACTGAGGTTGGTGTGTAAGAGTTGTGTAGGGAGGCCACACTTTGACATGGATGTCATCGGGTGAAGAGTGTTCCCTCTCTCACTGACGAGAGAGGCCACAACATGGTTTACTGAGTTGCCCGATAATTTGATATATACTTGGGACCAGTTGAGGGATGTGTTCCTAGCACTTTACTATCCAGTGTCTAAAAAGCTCAACCACAAAGATAGAGTGTACAACTTTGTGACATTACCTGGGGATTCGGTGAGTAGCTTTTGGGATAGATTAACCTCATTCGTAAGAAGTGTCCCAAACCACCGCATTGATGATGAGTCATTGAAAGAATACTTCTATCGGGGGCAAGATGACAATAACAAAGCAGTGCTTGATACAATTGCGGGTGGTTCTTATGGTGAGTGCACTTATGCAGATATCGCAGAGAAGTTAGAGAAAATCTACCCCAACAATAAAGCTAGGAGAAATAGGAAGTCGAATACTGGGAGAAACACCTTTGCAGTGCAAGCTACACACAATCCGGCCGCCGATGAGATTCGTGAAGAGATGGCGCAAATGAGAACTGAGCTCGGGTTGGTTTAAAACATATCACTGGAGGTGCGGAGAAGGTGAATGCGGTGAATTATTTTACTAAACCACCACCGCCAAGTGATGAGTACTTCTATGAAGAGAATTCTTAGGCAGTGAATGAGCAGACGGGTGGTTTCCGACCGAACTCCCAAGGATCCAATCAGGAAAATTGGAGCCAAGGTCAAGGAAATCAAGGTCGGAACTATGGGAATTACAATATAGAAGGCCATTATGTTTGAGAAGGAAACTACAACCGCGACAACAACTTCAACCGGGGTAACTAAGGTAACAAAAATAATCGAAGTGGGCCCTATGTTCCGCCTCAAAATTGGAAAGTTGCTCCCAGGGATGGCGTACGTAGTATGGCGCGAGTTGAGGATATGTTACAAAAGATGAGGAGGAGGTTTGACGCTAGTGATGAGCACGCCAAGGAGTTGAGAGGTGATTTGGCTAATATTAGGCAAAAGGTGGATGAAGATGCAGTCTCAATCAAGAATCTTGAGTTGCAAATGGACCAATTGTCTACTACGGTCAACCCTCGTCAACCGGGTACTATTCCTAGCAACACCGTCTAAAATCTGAAAAATGATGGACATTGTATGGCAGTCACTACTCGAGGGGGTAAGCAAACCATTGATCCACATATGCCGTCTGGCATAGAAGATAAGGTGAGAAAATATGATGAGGTAGTAGAAGCTTGTGGTGAGTTAGTAGACGAAGCGGGGAAAAAAGCAGAGATTCCCAAAAAGGTGGTCCCCATTCCTAGACCACCACCACCATTCCCGCAAAGATTGGTGAAGTAGACAGAGGATGGTAAATAGCAGCGTCTTATTACTATTTTGAAACAGCTTTCCATCAATGTCCCTTTGATAGAAGCTCTTGAACAAATGCCCGATTATGACAAGTTTACGAAGGATATGGTGACAAAAACGAGATCGGTAAATTTTGAGGATGATGACCGAATACAACATTGTAGTGCTATTGCTACAAGGTCTCTTATGCAAAAGAACGAAGATCCGAGTGCTTTCACTATTCCATGTACTTTCGGGTTGTTACACTTTGCTAAAGCACTATGTGATCTAGGTGCAAGCATAGATCTCATGCCTCTCTCTATTTACAAGAAATTGGATTTGGGTGACCCAAAGCCCACAGCGATGCGATTACTGATGGTCGATCGAACGGTGAAGAGGCCTGTTGGGATATTACATGATGTGTTAGTGGAGGTTTAGTCATTTATATTTTCGGCCAATTTTGTGATTCTTGACTGTGAGGTGGATTTTGAGGTTCTCATTATTCTTGGGAGGCCGTTCCTTGCTACCGGCCACACCTTGGTTGACATAGAAAAAGGGCAGATGAAGTTTCGGTTAAATAATGAAGAAGCAACCTTCAATATTTGTAGGTCCATGAAGAAAAATGTTGAGCTCCAAACAGTATCTGCTATATCTTACAGGGTTGAGAGTACGTCTGAGGTACAAATCGAAGAGCGCCTTGGTGTTGAGGCACTAGCGGCAGTGATCATGAATTTTGAGAGTGATGGTATTGAAGAGAATGGGTCATTGGTTGCGGCACTTGATCAAGGTGAATTTCGGTTCAAACAAAAGAAATTGGAGTTAGATATGAAACATTACGAGTCTCTACCAGCGAAACCATCTTTTGAGGAGGCTCTAAAATTAGCACTTAAGTCTCTACCGCCTCATCTGAGGTATGTATTTTTAGGAAGAGAGGACACTTTGCAAGTAATTATTGTTTTGGATTTGAATGTACATCAAGTAGAGTGTTTGGTGGAAGTATTGAAGAGGTTCAAAAGAGCTATTGGGTCGACTATTGCAAATATTATTGGGATCCCTCCCGGTATTTGTTCACACAAAATCCAACTCATGCCCGACAATAAGCCAAGTATCGAGCACCAGAGACGTTTGAATCCACCTATGCAAGATGTAGTGAAGAAAGAGATTATTAAGTGGTTTGATGCCAGAGTCATATATCCCATTACCGATAGTAGTTGGGTATCCATGTTCAGTCAGTACCCAAAAAGGGGGGAACAACAATGGTCCCTAATGAGAAGAATGAGCTTGTTCCAATGAGGTCGGTGACCGGATGGAGAGTTTGTATGGATTACCGGAAGTGGAATGCATGTACTGAGAAAGACCATTTTCTTATGCCATTCATGGATCAGATATTAGTTAGGCTTTCAAGAAAAGGGTGGTATTGTTTTTTGGATTGATATTCGGGTTACAATCAAATCTCTATTGCTCCGGAGGATCAACAGAAAACCACCTTTACTTGCCCTTATGGGACTTTCGCATTCAAGAGGATGCCTTTTGGGTTGTGTAATGCACCGGCCACTTTTCAGAGATGTATGATGTCGATATTCTCCGGTATGGTGGAGGATACTATTGAGGTGTTTATGTATGATTTTTCAGTTGTTGGCGACTCCTTTGATTGTTGCTTGTGTCACTTGGCCGAAGTCCTCAAAAGGTGTGAACATTGCAACCTTGTGCTAAATTGGGAGAAATGTCACTTCATGGGGAAAAAGGGTATTGTATTGGGCCATCGCATCTCAGAGAAGGGATAGAGGTTGATCAAGCAAAATTAGAGGTTATTGAGAGACCTCCTCCACCAATCTCTGTAAAAGGTGTGAGAAGTTTTCTTGGGCATGCGGGCTTCTATCGGAGATTTATTAAGGATTTTTCAAAAATTGCACATCCTCTGTGCAAGTTACTTGAGAAGAATGTAAATTTTATTTTGATGAATACTGTCCGAAGGCATTTTGAGAGTTGAAGGAGAAGTTGGTGTCAACGCCCATAATTATTTCCCCATATTAGAGTAAGCCATTTGAGGTGATGTGTGATGCTAGTGGGGTTGCTCTTGGTGTGGTGTTGGGACAAAGAAGGGATAAAATACTTCACCCCATTTGTTATGCTAGTAAGGCCCTGAATGAAGCACAAAAGAACTACACGGTGACTGAGCAAGAGCTCCTTGAGGTGGTATATGCTTTCAAAACATTTCGCTCCTATTTGCTTGGCACAAGAGTTATAATGCATACTGACCAATCCGCTTTGTGGTATTTGATGGCAAAGTAGGATGCGAAACCAAGGTTGATTAGATGGGTACTACTATTGCAAGAGTTCGATTTTGAGGTGAAAGATAGAAAAGGGACCGAATATCAAGTTGTCGATCACTTGTTCAGATTAGAGGATGAAGTTATGCGCGAGTTAGGTTAAAAGGCCGAAATTGATGACACCTTCCAAGATGAACATGTATTGGCCGCTTCTCATAAATTAATTCCATGGTTCACCGATTTTGCGAATTATCTGGCTAGTAATATCATCCCATTGGACTTGTCCTTCCACCAGAGGAAAAAGTTCTTGCATGATGTGGAAAAGTTCTTTTGGTATGAGCCTTACTTATACCAGAGTTGTGCTGATGGTCTTATTCGCCGCTGTGTGCCGGAAGTTGAGATGCTAAGTGTTTTGGAGGCATGTCATTCCTTGCCTGTGGGTGGGCATCATAGTGGTATCCGCACTACCCATAAGATTTTGCAGTGTGGGTACTATTGGTCAACCATCCACCAATATGATCATGAGTTCTCCAAGGTATGTGATAGGTGTCAAAGAGATTGAGGTATTTCGAGAAGGCAAGAGCTCCCTTTGAATCCCATTTTAGTAATCAAGTTGTTTGATGTATGGGGCATTTATTTTATGGTCCTGTTTATGAGTTCTCATGGGAGGAAATATATTCTTGTGGCGGTGGATTATGTGTAAAAATGGGTGAAAGCCATAGTACTTGCAAACAATGAAGGTAAGAGTGTCACCGCGTTCTTGAAAAAGAACATATTTTCCAGATTTGGCACCTCTAGGGCCATTATTAGTGATGGGGAATCCCACTTTTGCAACATGTTGTTCAAAGGGTTATTGGAGAAATATGGGGTTCGCCACAATGTAGCCACTACTCACCATCCATAGACTAGTGGGCAAGGTTAGTTGTCCAATAGAGAAATCAAGCAAATTCTGTCGAAAACGGTGAATGCTAATAGAAAAGATTGGTCAAGGAGGCTTGATGATGCTCTTTGGGCCTACCGAACAGCATACAAGACTCCAATAGGTATGTCTCCATACCAACTTGTGTATGGGAAGGCTTGTCACTTGCCGGTTGAGTTAGAACACAAGGCCATGTGGGCGATAAAGAAATTGAAGATGGATTGGAATGAAGCAGTGTAGCAGAGACTAAATGGGTTGAATGAGCTTGATGAGTTTCGTATAAAAGCATACAAAAGTTCAGCCCTCTACAAAGAGAAGATGAATAAGTACCATGAACAAAAAATTGAGAAGCGCGAATTTGCGGTTGGGGACTTGGTGCTTTTGTTTAACTCTAGGTTGCGCTTGTTTCCAGGGAAACTCATGTCCAAATGGACTGGTGCATTCTTGATCACTAAAGTGTTCCTTCATGGTGCAGTTGAGTTGGAAAACAAAGAAGGTGCAAGGTTCATGGTAAATGGGCAAAGAATCAAGGTCTACCTCGGGCATCGGAGAGTGCCAATGAAGTTGTTGAGGCATATCACCTTGATGAAGTCTGAGTAATCAAGAGTCATGCGTCCTGCCGAGACGTTAAATAAAGCGCTTATTGGGAGACAACCCAATGTGTATCCTCTTGCCAACAATAGTTTTTCTTTTCTTTGTAGGAATAGTTGCATTCTTTTGGTTTTACTCAATGTCATGCGTCAATTTTGTTTTATTTCTTTTAGACTGTTGGCTAGAGAGTAGTTTAGGGTCCGTCTCTAAAAAGTGTCCAGAAAACATAAAACGAATGGCTTATTGGGTGCTCAATGTGCAGGGACCAAACAACAATAATTATGCTGAAATTGGTCTAGTGCACAGATCTACGACCAACTGACGGGCCGTCATCTCATCGACGGACCGTCAATGGTGTCCGTGAATCCCAGGTTTGTTTTCCAATTTTGTCTAAGTTAGGGAACAATCGACAGACGAGTCGACGGACCGTCGACGGACTTACGGACCGTCGACTGACTTAAGGACCGTCAATGGGGAATCATTAGTTCACTAAAACAAGTGACCCGATCGGCTATATAATAAAATATCCTTTCAGTTACCCTCCCACACCTTTTCAGATTCTCCCCCAATCGTTTCCCTCCCCTTATTACCTAAATTCCCCCTTAACTCCCACAATCAATCACTCTCATTCTCATCAGATTTCATATTCTCTCAAACTTCCAATATTCCCAGAACCTTAGTCCCCCAATTCCCCTCTATTTCCAGCGTTTCCCGGTCACTGTTTGAAGGCGGGCACGTCGATTGTTGTAGCAATATCACCCACCAATTCACTCCACTATAACGTACAAGTATTTCATTCTCATCTGCTCTATGAATTTTCGTTCATTGACTTAAGGACTAATGTATATGTTAAACTTGATAAAATTGAGTTTCATGTCCATTAGAATGATAGAAAATGAATGGGTTGAGGGTGAAATCTGTCTAAATGAACTACGCTTGTTTTTTTTTTTTCCGACTTAGGGTTTGATAGTCTCTTAGAATCCATGCTCGAAAATTGCAAAATCGAAACCCTAGGAATGGCGAATTGGTCTTTTGATTGTTATTTAATGTTGGGTGTATTGGTGTTATGCTTGAAATTGTCCATTTGTTGGGTAAAAACAATATCCTAAAAACCTGTCTATTACCGACAGTACGATACACCGTCTACGGGCCGTAGATTGATCGACGGACCGTCGATGGGGTACATCGATGGATGAACTCTATACTTGCTTAACTTTGGGACGAAAAAAGTGGACTACGGTCCGTCGATTGATCGACGGGCCATTCTGCACGTCTGTCGTTTGTGTCTGAAACTTTGCTTTGTGAGATTTTCAAAAACTTTTTCTAAGTGTCTTACGACGGATGTGGACTACGGTCCGTCGATTGATCGACGGTCCATTCTGCACGTCTGTCATTTCTAATTGAAAGTTCTGTGGAAATATGACTTCTGAAATTTGCTAAGTGTCCATCGACGAACACTATCGATGGACCATTGATTCATCGACAGGCCGTCGATAGTGCCCATCTACTCAGTCTGCAGTTCTACACTAACACGTGTCTTGTGTTTCTTCATATTTTTTTGCTTCTATTTTGTGTGTTGGTTGATTACAATGAAACTAACAACGTCCTTTTCAGGTACTAATGGCCCCCAAACAAGATATTGTCTATTCCATGGGACAATCCAAGTCTGTGGCACTATAACGTCGGATGATTGGTTGTTCTGACGATGAGCGTGATGCTGAATACGTGCCCCCAGGCACCCAGACCATGACACCAACTGCTAGAGACACTCGGGGCACGCTCAAGATGGTGGCGACCGGCGTAGTCACTGCCACCCAGTCTGATAAGGAGCGCATACTGACCGGCACACCATCTGGGTCTGCCTCAGGTTCAGAAGGAGTGTCTGGCTCCGAAGAGGTTTCTGGTTCCGAGTCGGCCCACTCTTCAGGGTCGAATGAGGCCACTGTCTTCGAGTCTGGATCACATAGAGACACTCTCCCGGATATGCATTCCCCCCATGCCTCGTCTGATGGAGCCCAAAGTTCAGAGTCTGCTCCAGCACCCCGGCATGAGGAACCTGCACCGGTTGCTGATCAGCCTAACCGGTGGTGCGTAGATGGTCAATACCAGATTTACAGCGATGCCAAGTTGCTGAACGATAAGGGGGTGATGACTCGGACTCTGGCAGTTGAACGACGGGTTCCTATAGGGAGCCTCCACACAGTCCCTGTGTTACATGACTTATTCACCCACCACGAGCTTGAGTGGATGGATAGGAGTGTGGTACCTTATAGCGAGGAGATGGTGTAGGAGTTCTACGCCTCTTACGTAGCAGCTCTCCGAGGTTCTTTGGAGAGGTGGGCTAACCCCGCCAAACATACACAGCCCACAGGTGTCCGAGTTCGAGGATGCCGGGTGGATATCTCTTCTCCTACCATTCACCGCTTTCTATACGGTGAGGCCACTTATGGCGGAAGGGTTCCCCTCACCCCAGAGTTTGACTACAGGTGGGACGTGGTCAAGAAAGCCATTTTCAGCGGGACAAAGATCTGAGAGAGTCCACCAAGAGGTGGATTGCCTAGCTGATATCCGTAGACGGTGAGGGTGCAGACTGGGTGCTGAACCCAAAGGCCTTATCAAGAAGGACAACCTCACGTTTGCAGCCAAGTTCATCTGGATTTTGGTCCGCCATCGCCTATCCCCTACAGCTGCAGATAACATACTTACCTGGGATAGAGCGGTCTTGGTAGTAGCTATGGTCGCCGGGTTCGAGATTTGGTTTTTCCGAGATTGATGATCTCTGTCATCCATGAGAGGGATTTTAAGTCCTCTACCACTTACCCATTTGCCTGTATGATTTTTCAGTTGTGCAGGAATGCTGGAGTGCCCATTTGGCACATAGATGTCCTCCGTACTCCTACTGGGATAGTAGATATCGGTCTCATTAAGGATGAGGCCAATGAGGCAGCACCACAGAGAGGGCCTAGATTGGATGTGCAGTCGTTGTGTGATAACTTGGTGGATACGGTAGAGCAAGCCCAAGGGGCTGATCATGATACTTTAGAGCCTACCAACACCACCCCGGTTGAGTCTGCCCCTGGCACTAGTAGGGCACCGAGTTCCTCCTGGTCTACACCACCATCAGCAGCAGTGGTCCCGATTGCTAGGGTCCAGAAGCTAGAGGCTCAGATGACCACTTTGTTGCACCATATCCATCCTTGGATGCAGAAGTCCATTGCCGAGGCTGAGGACCAGATTGAGCAGAAGGTAGCTCAGCAGACAGAGAGGAGTATTCAAACGGTCCACCAACGCCTCGATGTTTTTGAGTTGAGGGTCCTAGCATGCCCATCCCCCACCATTGATTTGACAACTCTTCAGGCGGCTGTGGGGAGTCTGCGGGGTGATGTTGATGTGATACTTGATGTGAGGGTACCCGAGCCTGAGGCCGCACCTACGGAGCTTGAGGAGGATACAATTCTTACTACACTATTCCGTACCCCCACTGCACCTCTGCCTCCGCCACGTAAGCGTGCCAAGAGGCACCGTTCTAGCCACACTAGTGGGACTGAGGAGGCTCGATCTATAAAGAAGGAACGGACAAATATGGAGGCGGCGAGAAGAGCCTCGTTGTTGATGAGGAGGTCCGGCAGATGATGGACCATGAGTTAACTGTTGGAGCGTCTAGTTCCAAAGTGGAGGTCGTTGAGAGGAGCACCACTGAGGGTGCAGATATTGTTGAGGGTATCATTGATGGTGTCCTTACTACTGAGGGAGCGGGCTCCAGGAAACCGGACCCGCCTGCTTGTTGATCTTCGGCGCATAGCGCCTCAGGTTTGCTTCACCTACCACCCTATCTTTTATATTTCTTATGCATTGGGGACAATTGCATGTTTTTTTGTTCGGGGTGGGGTAAATGGAAAGTTAGCGCTAGGGTGAAGTCTGAGTAGCCCAACTCACGATCCTCTCTTGGTTGTTTTCTTGCCTGTGTTCTTTTGCCCCAAGAGACTGATTACTTTACTGTTGAACCGACATGTGTAATCTTATACAAAGTATGAATGTGAAATCTGAAGCAAGATGGCTAAATATAAATGATATGCCGTTCTAAAAAGAATGCTTGCATGATTAGGTATAATGAATGTTGAACGTGTTGGCTCTAAGCATGACATAGAGATGCACCACTGCATGGCCCTCAATCTAATACTCGAACTAGGTGTCCGATAATATGATAGGGTAATAAAGTGTTAAGAGAGTGTGAGGAAATTTGATTGTTCCACTGTTGGTACCTAGCTAGAACAAGCCCGGTTAGTCCTGCAAAATGGAATTTGTGTTAGACATCTAGGAATAGATCATAGGACTTTGTTCAAATTAACCAATTTTTAGTCAAAATAAAAGAGAGCCAAATGAAATCGATCCCCTTTTGATCCAAATATTTTGAGATTACAATAGAAATTTATTTTCTACACCAACTCATCTTCCCTGGGTATAATGTGCTGGCCCTGGTCCCTCATTGGACATGTGCACCTCGAATTAGGCCAAAAAGCATAAGTTGAGGGTGGCTAATGCAGAAACTCACCTCGTCTTGGCCCTGACCCAACCTTGGATATTGTGTACCTCGACTATAGAAAGCCATAAGTTGAGGGTGGATATTATGAGTGAATATCCCAAAAAAATGGGGATAAAAAGAGTAACGTGGAAAAGAAATAGTAAACAAGAGAAGTGACTCAGTCAAAACAATTATCAATTGGAAAGGAGAAAAAGAGTGGTGAAAAAAGAAGAAGTAAGAAGTCACTTCCACAAAAACGAAAATAAAGGAGAAAATAAGGCAAAGATGATAAGAAAAGAAAAGGTAGGGCATAATAGACAATAAAAAAGGTAGGATGCTTAGCCATAATATCAAGTAGGTCAACAAGTCACTAAAATGTACCCATATGTATACCTGACCCTGAGACTACGTTACAAGCCAAGAAATTCCTATCGTGATCCTAAGAGTCTAATATGGTGAACTTAAAGCAGTCAAAATAAGGGTAAGCCTATGGCGACAAATACCAATTAGGTGAGAAGTTGTTTTGAGCGTGAGTGTCGAATAATGATCCTTATACTCAAATTTGAAATCACTATGTGAAAAAGGAGGATATTTTTTTTGATGTGAGGGCACTAGTTGAAATATTGTAAAGTTGGTACATTGGTGAGAGATAAAAGAGTAGAGGTGTCGGTGCATGGTGAGTCTGTGTCATTGTCTGATCCACATGAAAGAGCCCAGTGAGCCTAAGAGTAAAAGCATGAACTAAAGCAATGAACAGAGTCGGGATTGATAGTCATATGATTGTGAAAGCTTAAAAGAAAGTACTTTTGTACAACAGTGTTGTAGTGAGTCATAGTGCATTGCTTGAGGAAAACAATGAATTTAAGTTGAGGGTGTTGATGTACCACAATTTCATGGTACTTTCAATGCTTTTTCCTTAAGTTTAGTGTGTGTGTAGGGCCTTTTTGTAGTAATTTTAATGTGTTTCTGTTTGTGTTTTTTTGCAGGAAAGTTGTCCAAATGGAAATGCAGAAGGCTGTGCAGAAATCAGTGCAGAAGTGACCCACTAAGCCATCGACGGACCATCGGTGGTGACCGTCGATTGAAGGTTCAAGCATCTGGAAGCAACTCGGGGAATTCTAACCAAGTGTGGGGCTACGGAAGGATCGAAGGTCCGTTGACTGATCGACGAACCTTGCTGGAAACTCGTTGATGTGATCAGAGACTGTCCCAGTACCTGGTGTTGAAGAAAAGCTAAGTATGGAACGACGATAATCATCGACGGATCATAAGTACATCGACGGACCGTGCTGTTGGTCCGTCTATTGGATCAGAGAAGATGCAATCTGGAGGCTTAAAAAAAGATGCTAAGTATGAACTAACGGAGGCAGTCGATGGTCCATCGTTTCATCGACGGACCGTCTGTGGGGGCGTCGATTGAAGCGGCGTTTTGGAACAAAATTTCCTTATTTTGAACTCCTTTTAATTTAGGACTTTGTTATTATAAATAGGGTTAAAAACCTCGTTTTGGGGGTTGGATATTTTATTATTTTTCATACTTTTGTACTTGAGATTTAATTTTGCAACTTGGCAATTTATTCAAGGTTTCGGAATCGATTATCAAGTGAATTTTGTTGTTTCAAGTGTTATTTTTGAATTTTCTTCAAACTTGTCAAAGTAAGTTCATGAATTATTGTTTATCAACTATGAATTGTGTTCTTCTAAACATGGGTAACTAAATCCACAACTAGGGTTGTGGGAACCATGGGTGATTAACAAAGTAAAAACTAGCTAAATAACAATTCTAGAATAGGTTCTTACATGTATTGATAATTCTTTTGCTTAGAAGTCTTTTTAACGAGTGCACGCGTTAGAACTTGCCCATCTACTTACCGGACCAAGGGGGTAGTTAATATGAAAAGAATTATCAACATAGATTTAGTGAGACGCTATCTAATAGGCTAGTTTTTATTGGTGCGAAGTAATAACTAAGCCATACATCGAATATGATGCTTAATATGAAGTAAAGGTAAGGGTTAGCAACTTAGACACAGTAGCCGGACCAAGGTACAGGGTGAAATTCTCGATATGCCGGACCAAGTATTTAGAGATACCTAACTTATCACTTTGCATACAAGACTTTAGGAAGGAATTGTTATATCTAGGATTACCGCATTATGAACCTATGGGAAACACTTACACCCTAGTTTTTCTCACAACTTGATAAACACCAAAGATTTAATCTTGCTACTTGTTTCACTTAGAAATGATTAAACACTCTTGTTTCACAGAACCCCCCTTTTAATTAATTGTTTTTGGAAAGGATTTGACTAAATAAACGTAATTGTATATTGAAGTGAAGTCTAAACCATTTTCCTCGTGGGATCGACCCCAACCTAGTTGTTTGGTTCTTTACTTGATACGACCGCTTATACTTCTGTAAAGAAGTGTAATTTTAGTGTATAAGAATAATGTGACCTAATATGATGAAATAATAGTATTACTAAAGGGAACAATTGCTTAGCACCGAAAAGGCATGTAAATGAGATGGAGGTCTCAAGTTAATAAGTCCGGCCTCCCACATGGGTTCCTCACGTTAGTAAGTCCGGATCCCCGAATTATCTGTTGTCTCATGAGATAGAAACCTCCACGTTCATAAGTCAAGGTTTCTAGAAACAATCTTTTTGACCCTTAACTATGTGCCCACATAGGACTCTAGCTTAGTGGATCCACCTAGATAGCTACGTACGAATGGTTACAACTTAGGTAAGTGTTAACCCTCTCTTTTCAGTAGGGGAGTAGAACATTGGATTCCATATAGCTCTCGGTCTCATGTCGGTTATTGCACTTCTTTCCCTAACATAAAATTAAATGAACAAGTTAAGTATGTGAACTCTTATTAGAGTGATCTTGAAGGCTTCTACATAGGGTAAGGGAGGGTATGGGACTTTTCTTACTCATTGCACATGTGGGGTCCTATAGGATGATTCTAGTAGTGTTCTTTTATGATTATGATTATGATTATGTTGATAAGTTATGATTAGTATTGATGTATGAAGCATGTTATATATGAGAATATGTTTTAAGTATGAAATGGATTGCGTAATGTGATACTTAGCTTGAATAGGGTTATGGAGCTTTATTCTTGTCATTGCACAAGTGTTGCTTGAGTTACTTGTATGTTGATATGACTAGGATGTTCCTTATATATGTATATTGAAGTGTTGGTCATTGTGCATAGTATTGACTAAATTGTGTCTTTTCTAAGGCATTAATGATATTTATGCATAGGGACCATACTTAGTACATGTGTTTTGTACTAACTCATATCTCCTCCCTTTTTCCCCAAACATTGTAGATTCGGGCCGTTGAGTTATCATTGAGGCTAAAGCAAGAAGGCTTGGACTAGACTCTCCAAGTTTTGGTATGCCCTCTATTTCGAGGATCCTACCACACACTTTATCTTAGTAGTACTTGTATTGTTTGATAGACATTCATTTATTTCCTATTGTTGAAGATATTGATGTAAGCCCTATGTGGCAATTATGAATTGTGTAAGGGCATTGCCCGCGTTTTTTGACTTTGTTTAGATGGTTGATATGAGATAAAGTATTCGACTAAATTCTTATGCGTTTTTATGTTGTCTATTGCGAGAAGCCTATGTATGCTTCCTATATAGATGTCTATGTAAATATCCTTGCTATATAACCAAAAGTTTTAATTTTTCTGCGTTTTTTACCTATGATACGCTATGACGAATCTAAGAGGCTTTTCTTAGTCCTCTTCGAGGATGACGACGCCGGTAAGGACTAGGGTGTACTTTTGGTCGTTACAATCTGTTTGCTGATCCTTGACTTTCATTCATCATTCATTCACACACATACATGACAAATAGGCTTAAGCCTACTATGTCAAGAGATCACATATTCACATAACTTTCACGGATTAAAAAGAGGGTATATATATATATATATATATATATATATATATATATATATATATATATATATATATATATATATATATATTTTATTTGAATTACCCTTGGGTGGGTAAGGGGCTGAGCAGCACCCCCAGACCTTAACATTAATAAACAAAACAAAGTACAAAGGAGGGGGACATAAACCTAACCTCCAACAATCAAGACACAATATTCATCATATCATTTATTCAATATTAATCAAGTACCAAGTAGGGACACTAAGTCTACCACACAAGATACCCTAATAAACACATCATATTCTACCATAGTCACATATAATAACTTAAAGGAAATCATACTTTAACCTCACCATACATACGCAACATTATCATAAAAGGTTCTTCTTAGTCCTCTATCACCATATACCATTACTTAAAGAAGAATCATAACATTAACACTCATACAAAATCAAATAGTCATCACATAAACACTTAACTTCATACATTTACATCACACAAAATCGTACGTATACCACATCATACTTCACATTACATATTCATATAAGCCATATCATCTTTCACATGATTACATTACGTCACATAGATATATTCAGATTATACCTTCATATAAGCCCTAACAGGATACTACTACAGTTTACATAATAATGCCGACAAGGCCATGATCATCACATAATCAACACATAAGCACCGCCACCATAAGTAGACCAGACCAATCAATAGCAATTCTATATCAATTCTACATTAACTAAGGGAATTAGGTCAACTTACCACCTTCCAATCATCATCACTACCATCCCTTAGCCTTTTCAATCAATTCACTTTACAAAGTCTCTTACCAATAGCCAAGATCACCATTATTTAACATCTCCAACAATTCACAATATAATAGCATAATTTATCATAGAAATCAACATTACAACATAATCTAAACTCAATTCTATGATCATTAGATCATAAGCAATTAACCCACTTTATAGCAAAATTTAGAGGTTTGAGAAGATCAAGGGTTCATGGAGATTTTCATTGTAAAACATCAATTATACATCAATAACATCATATATCATGGGTTGAAAATGTTTAATTAAAGAACCCATGACTTAGAGTAGAATTTGGATATTCTCATAAACTTTGAAATCTTTCAAATCACTTTGAATTTTGCTCTAAGGGGATAGCTAGCCTTAGATAAAGAACTCCATACATTATTATAAGAAATACAAAGATAATTGAATAATAACTCAATTGAAATTCCTCATCCTAGCTCTATCTTGACCTTGAGCTTTCATGGAGGTTTTTGGAGAAAACTTGGGAGGGAAAGGGTTTTGATTTAGGTGCTAGGGTCTAAAATGAGAGTTAAATCACTTTAATACTCTTAAAATACCCAAATAACCCTAAAATAACCGTCCTCACCCTTTAAAACACTTCGGGTGAATTTACCACGTAACCCTAGCCAAGACGTGTTGCACGTAGAATATAGGTGCCCAAAGCATGCCCACAAACGACGGACCGTCATTTCTATGATGTCCCGTCAATGGGTCTTTGTGGTTTGGTTCCGAGGTTCAAGAGTGTGCAGTCTTGCAGGTTCAATCTACGCCATAAGTCGACGAGCCATCATTTCAATGACTCGCCGTCGTTTGGGTCGTCGTTTTGCACTACCAAAATGCTGGCTTGCAGCTTCTAGCCTTTGAGTTAAGGTCCTCCTCTAGTCCCCTCGTGGATCCTAAGTGGACTCGTACCTCTACATTAAACCCCTAAACATGTTTATCTAGGTCTTAGGGTCCTCCCTTATCAAATTAAACACCAAACAACTCACGAAACATGCTAAGGCATACTAGAACACATGCAACCACATAAGGGACTGGTCGTCGAACGTCTTGGTCGTTCCTTGAAGTTTGACTTCAAACACAACTGGACTGACTTAAAAATTCATATAAAAATTAACTAATCAAGATAACATCCCTTAAAGCAAGAGTGAAGCTCTAGTCCTACCTAGTTCATTTTTAGGGTTGTTACATTCTCCCCCACTTGGGAACATTCGTCCTCGAATGACACTTCAACACTTAAAGGGATAAAACCAAAACAAACAGCCCATATTCAAGCATAAAATATCATAAATCATACACATAGATTGGAGGAACATCACTTCACATAAAAAGTCATAAACCCATGATGTACCGTTGTTTCACGGTGCTTTCAATGCATTTTGCTTAAGAGTTGTGTGTGTCTATAGCCTTTTGTAGTAGTTTTAATATGTTTTTATGTTTGTTTTGCAGGAAATATGTCCAGAATAAAGACACAGAAGGCATCTGGAAAATAGTGCAGAAAGATGACCTACGAAGGCCATCGACGATCCTTCGTTCAATCGACAGTCCGTAGGTGGTGATCGTTAGTTGTAGTTCAGACTGATGAAGAAAATCGGGGAAATCTGACCAAGTGTGGAACTATGGAAGGGATCGACGGTCCATCGATGTACCGTACTAGTAGACCGCTGATTTGATCAGAGATAGTTCCAGTACCCGAAGTTGGAGAAATTCTAAGGATGGAGCGACCGACGGAGGGCATCGACTAACCGTAGGTGCATCGAAGGACCGTGTTGTTGATCCGTTAATTGATTCAGAGAAGGTGTAATATGAAGGAGAGAAAAATATTATATGTCTAGACTGGAAGAGGCAGTCGACTGACCGTCGTTACATCGACGGTCCGTTAGTAGGGGTCGTCGATCAATGCCGCGTTTTTGGACAAACTTTCCTTATTTCAGTTCCTTTTAATTTAGGACACTGTTTTCTATAAATAGGGATTAATACCTCGTTTTTGGGGTTAGACATTTTTTGTATTATTCTAATTTTCTTTGGAGATTGGTTTTTAAAAACTTTGGCAATAATTCATTTTCCGAATTAGCTTTGAAGATTTATCTTGCAATTTCAAGTGATTTTCTGGGTTTATTCTTATTGTTGAAGTAAGTTCATGATTTACTCTTTAAAAATTAGGAATTGTGATCTTGCTTTCATAGGTAACTAAACCCACAACTAGGGTTGTGAGAACCATGGTAATTAACAAAGTAGACCTAGCAAATAAGCAATTCTTAAATAGGTTCTTGCATGTATTGATAATTCTTTCGTTTCGAAGTCTTTTTAACGAGTGCACGCGTTAGAACTATCATTGTTGCTACTTGCCAGACCAAGGAGGTAGTAATAGGAAAAGAATTATCAATTTAGATTTAGTGGGATACTATCTAATAGGCTAGTATCGATTGGTGCGAAGTAATAACTAAGTTATACATTGATTATGATGTCTAATATGAAGTAAAGGTACGGATTAGTATCTTATACGCACGTTGCCTGACCAAAGTACATGGTAAAATTTTCTAGATGCTGGACCAAGGATTTAGAGATACATAACTTATCACTTTACATGCAAAACACTAGCGAAGAATTTCTATTGCTAGGGATATGGCGTTATGAGCCAATGGTGAACACATATACCGCACTTAATCTCACAACTTGATAAAAACTAAATTTTTACGGTCGCTCACTTGTTAACTTAGAAGTGTTTAAGAAACTTGTTTCACAACCCCCCCCCCCCCCCCCCGCTTTAATTACTTATTTTCGGAAAGACTTTGACTAAATAGATATATTTGTGAATTGAAGTTAAGTCTAAACTTTTTTCATCGTGGATAGACCCCAACCTACTAGTTGTGTTCTCTACTTGATTACGCCCGCTTATACTTCTTTAGGGAGGTGTAATTTGAGCGTATCAAATTTTGGCGCCGCTGCTGGGGAATCTGGTTTTTAGATTAACTTTAGTTACATTATTGAAATTTATTCAACGATTTCCTTATTTTACGTTTTCTTTTTGTGTTTTTTTCTTTCAGGTCTAGCTCTAGTGTATGTCAAGTACAGGGAGTCGAGGAGAACCACTCGTTTCATTCGATCCAGAACCATACATTGAGTGGGATGGAGAATCAACAAAATTCGGACAATTTAGGTGATGGGGAAATCTGTCAACCTATATTATCGGTTGAGGCTCACAACCAAGTTCAGATTGAGAATTAAATTGAGAATGCTTTGAGGATGCAACCCCCAGCACCACAACCGGATTACTATAGAGGCAACGTGAACATCACAGACTATGATGGACCTCTTGTCTAACCTCCTCTACCTCAAAGGCTCATATTCGTAGTGACAAGTAGCTTGATGCAGATGCTCATTGCTAGCGGTTTGTTTGTAGGACTACCATCAGAGGATCCACATGCTTACTTAGCCAAACTGAGGTCTGTGTGCAAGAGTTGTGTGGGTAGGCCAGACTTGGATATGAATGTCATTGGGCTGCGAGTGTTTTCCTTATCACTGACAGGAGACGCCGCGATATGGTTTACTGAGCTACCCTTCAAATCTATTTATACTTGGGATTAGTTGAGAGATGTGTTATTAGCAAGGTATTACCCAGTGTCCAATAAGCTTAACCACAAAGATAAAGTGAGCAACTTTGTGGCACTACCTGGAGAGTCGATGAGTAGCTCTTGGGACAGATTTATTACGTTCGTGATATTCATCCCAAACAACCGTATTGATGACGAGTCATTGAAAGAGTACTTCTACAGAGGTCAAGATGATAATAATAAAGTAGTACTCGATACTATTGCAGGGGTTTCCTATGGAGAGTGCACACATGCAGAGATCGCAGAAAAGTTGGAGTAGATATCTCGCAACAAAAAGTCTTGGAGCACTAGAAAGTCGGACACTGGGAGAAACACCTTCACAGTGCATGCTACAAACAACCCAGCGGCAGATGAGATTTATGAGAAGATGGCGCAAATGAGAACTGAGTTATGGTTTGTCTTGAAACATGTCACTCGAGGGGCAGAGAAGGTAAATGCGGTGAACTACTTGACTAAACAACCACCACCAGTAGATGAGTATTATTATGAAGAGGATGCTTATGCAGTGAATGATTAGACGGGGGGTTTCTGACCAAATGACGAAGTCTCCAATCAGAAGAATTGGTGCCAAGGTCAAGGAAACCAAGGTTAGAACTATGGTAACTACAATCAAGAGGGTCAATATGTTCAAGATGGAAACTACAACCGCGACAATAACTTCAATCGGGGTAACTATAGTAATAAGAATGATCGGAGTGGACATTATGTTCCACCTATGAATCGGGAAGTTGCTCCAAGGGATGATGGAGGTAGTATGGCGCGAGTTGAGGATATGTTATAGAAATTAATGAGGAGAGTTGATACTAGTGATGATCATGCCAAGGAGATGAGAGGTGACTTAGTGAACATTTTGCAAAAGGTGGATTCACATGCGGTCTCAAATAAACATCTTGAGTTACAGATGACTCAATTGTCTACTACTCTGAATCCACGCCAACCTGGCACTCTTCGTAGCAACACCATCCAAAATCCCAAAAATGATGGGCATTGCATGGCAGTCACTATTTGAAGGGGTAAGCAAGCCATTGATCCACCTATGCCGTCTGTGGTAGAAAATGATATGAGAAAAGGAAAAGAGGTAGAAGAAATTTGCGGAATTGGTGGACGACACGGTGAAAGAAGAAAAGGTGTCTCAGAAAGTGGTCCCCATTCCTAGACCTACACTGTCATTTCCTCAGAGATTAGTGAAGAAGACTGACAATGGTAAACACTGGCGATTTATCACTATGTTGAAACATATTTCCAACAATGTCCCTTTTTATAGAAGCTTTGGAACAAATGCCCAGTTATGCTAAGTTTATGAAGGATATGGTGACAAAGAAGAGATCGGTGAATTTTGGGGATGATGACAGAATGCAGCATTTTAGTGCTATTGCTACAAGGTCTCTTGTGCAGAAAAAAGAAAGATCCTGGAGCTTTCACCATTCCATTTACAATCGGGTTGCTACATTTTGCTAAAGCACTATGTCATCTTGGTGCAAGCATAAACCTCATGCCTCTGCCCATTTATAAGAAGTTAGGCTAGGGTGACCCAAAGCCTGCTACGATGCGGTTACTAATGGTTGATCGAACAATGAAGAGGCACCTATTGGTGTACTCTATGATGTGCTTGTGAAGGTGGAGTCATTTATATTTACGGTCGATTTCATGATTCTTGACTGTGAGGTTGATTTTGAGGTTCCCATTATTCTTGGGAGACCATTCCTTTCCACAGGGCGTGCATTGGTTGATATGGAAAAGGGGCAGATGAAGTTTAGGTTGAACAATAAGAAAGCAACTTTGAACATGTAGGTCCATGAAGTAGAGTGGTGAGTTCCAAATAGTATCTGCTATATCCTATAGGGTTGAGAGTATATCTGAGGTACAAATCGAAGAGCGACTAGGTGTTGAGGCACTAGCGGCAGTGATCATGAATTTTGAGAGTGATGGTATTGAAGAGTATGGGTCTTTAGTGGCTGCACTTGAACGAAATAAATATCTGTCAAAACTAAAGAAACTGGAGTTAGATATGAAGCATCGCGAGTCTCCACCCGCAAAACCATCTATTAAGGAGGCTCCAAAATTAGAGCTCAAAGCTCTACCACCTCATCTGAGGTATGTGTTCTTGGGTAGAGATGACACTTTGTCGGGGATAATTGTAGCGGATTTGAATGGGCAAAAAGTAGAGTGTTTAGTGGAGGTTTTAAAGAGGTTCAAACAAGCCATTGGTTGGACTATTCCGAACATTGTTGGGATTCCTCCCGGTATCTGTTCACACAAATTGCAACTCATGCCCGATCACAAACCAAGCATTGAGCACCAAAGAAGGTTGAATCCACTTATGCAAGAGGTAGTGAAAAAGAAGATCATCAAGTGGTTGGATGCCAGATTTATTTATCCTATTGCAGACAGTAGTTGGGTGTGCCCTGTTCAGTGTGTGCCTAAACCGGTGGGATGACAGTGGTGCCTAATGAGAGGAACGATCCTGTTCCAATGCGACGTGTGACCAGATGGAGAGTTTGTATACATTACATGAAGTTGTATGCGTAGACTGAGATAGACCATTTCCCCATGCCCTTTATGGATTAGATGTTAGATAGACTCGCACGAAAAGGGTGGTATTGTTTTCTTGATGGCTATTCGAGTTACAGTCAAATATCTATTGCCCCTGAGGATCAAAATAAGACAACTTTTACTTGCCCTTATGGGACAGTCACATTAAAAAGGATGTCATTTGGGTTATGTAATGCACCGGCCACATTCCAGCGATGCATGATGTCGATATTCTCTGATATGGTGGAGGAAGCTATTGAGGTGTTCATGGATGATTTTTTGGTGGTTGGCGACTCCTTTGCTTGGTGTTTAAGTCATTTAGCTGAGGTACTCAAAAGATGTGAAGATTGCAATCTTGTGCTTAATTGGGAAATATGTCACTTTATGGTGAAAGAAGGTATAGTATTGGCCATCGCATCTCGGAGAAATGGATAGAGGTTGATCGAGCTAAAGTCGAAGTTATAGAGAGGCTTCCCCCACCTATCTCTATAAAAGGTGTGAGAAGTTTTCTTGGACATGCAGGTTTTTACCTGAAGTTTATCAAGGATTTTTCAAAAATTGCACATCCATTGTGCAAACTACTCAAGAAGGAATGTAAGTTCTATTTTGATGAGTCCTATCTGAAAGCATTTGTAGAATTGAAGGAGAAATTGGTGTCCGCGCCTATTATTATTTCCCCGGATTAGAGTAAACCAATTGAGGTGATGTGTGATGCTAGAGGGGCTGCTCTTGGTGTGGTATTGGGACAGAGAAGGGATAAAATCCTTCACTCCATTTACTATTCAAGTAAGGCCCTGAATGAAGCTCAAAAGAACTATACGGTAACCGAACAAGAGCTTTTACGGTGGTGTTTGCTTTAAAAAAAATTGCTCTTCTTTGATCGGTACGAGGGTCATAGTACATACAGACCACTCTGCGTTGAGGTATTTCATGGCAAAGAAGGATGCGAAACCAAGGTTGATTAGATGAGTGCTATTACTGCAAGAGTTTGACTTCGAGGTAAAAGACATAAAGGGGACTGAGAATCAAGTTGCCGATCACTTGTCTAGGTTAGAGGATGAAGCTATGCGTGAAGTGGGAGAAAAGGCTGAAATTGATGATGCATTCCGTGATGAACATGTATTGGCTGCTTCAAAAGATTTGATCCCATGGTTCACAGATTTTGTGAATTATCTGGCTAATGATATATTTCCATCGTACTTGTCTTTCCATCAGAGGAAGAAGTTCATCTATGATGTAAAAAAGTTCTTTAGGGATGAGCCTTACTTATACCAAAGTTGTGCCGATGGGATTATTTGCCGTTGTGTACCGGAAGTTGAGATATTGAGTGTTTTGGAGGCATGTCACTCCTTGCATACGGGTGGGCACCATAGTGGTATCCGGACTGCGCATAACATTTTTTAGTGTGGGTACTATTGGCCAACCATTCATCAAGATGCTCACGAGTTCACCAAATCATGTGATCGGTACTAGTGAGATGGAGGAATTTCAAAGAAGCAAAAGCTCCCGTATCATATTCTGGTGATTGAGTTATTTGATGTATGGGGCATTGATTTTATGATACCGTTTTTGATTTCTCATGGGATGAAGTATATACTTGTGGTGGTTCACTATGTGTATAAATGGGTGGAAGCTATAGCACTTCTTAACAATGAAGGAAAAAGTGTAACCACATTCTTGAAAAAGAATCTCTTCTCTAGATTTGGCACACCTAGGGCCATTTAGTGATGGTGGCTCTCACTTATGTAATCATTTGTTTAAAGGGCTATTTGAGAAATATGGGGTTCTCCATAATGTTGCTACTCCTTATCATCAACAGACTAGCGGCCAAGTTGAGCTGCCCAACTGAGAGATCGAGCGAATTCTGGCAAAAATGGTGAATGCCAATAGAATGGATTGGTGAAGGAGGCTTGATTATGCTCTTTGGGCCTAACAGAGTGCATACACGACTCCCATTGGTATGTCTCCATACAAACTTGTATATGCGAAGGCTTGTCACTTGTCGGTCGAGTTAGAGCACAAAGCAATGTGGGAAATGAAGAAGCTGAAGATTGATTGGAATAAAGCGGCAGAACAAAGACTAAATAGGTTGAATGAGCTTGATGAGTTTCTCCTCAAAGACCATGAAAGTTCAACCATCTACAAAGAGAAGATGAAGAAGTACGACGACCAAAAGATTGAAAAGCGAGAATTTGAGGTTGGTGATTTGGTGCTTGTATTCAACTCTAGGCTACGCTTGTTTTCGGGCAAACTCAAGTTGTAGCGGACAGGTCCACTACTCATCACTAAAGTATTCTCACACGGAGAGGTAGAGTTGGAGAATAAGGAGGGTAAAAAGTTCACATTCAACGGGCAAAGGATTACGCTCTACCAGGGGCATGCGGAGAGTGTCCATGAAGTGGTTGAGGCTTTTCACCTTGATGAAGTCTGAGTAATCAAGGAGCCTGCGTCGTGCAGCGATGTTAAATCAAGCGCTTCTTGGGAGGCAACCCAAGGTGTATCCTCTAGACAACGACAACTTTTATTTTTTGTGTAGGAATAGTCGTATTTTCGTATTTCATTTTGTTTTTAATCTTATTTCATTCTTACTTGAGTGCTAGTGTTGGATAGAGATTAGTGTAGGGTAAGTGTCTCAAAAGTGTCAATAAAAACACAAAAATATGGTCTAATGGGTTTTAGATGTGCAGGGACCAAAACAAAAATCTGCAGAAAAATGGTCTGGTGCATAGGTCTATGAACCCCATCGATGGGATGTCGTTCAATCGACAGACCATCGATGGTGTCCGTAGATCCCAAGTATGTCTCTTAAATTTTCAAAGTCTAGATGCAAACAAATGTCCCAGTCGACGTACCGTCAATAAACCTACGAACTGTCGACAGGGTTTCGTAGGTCCAAATTGCCAGTGCCCCGACCCGACCCGGTCGGTAATATTAAAGGACATAACGGTTCATATTCATTCACACCTTCAAATTCTTTTAAAATGCCCTTCCTAAACCGTTTTACTTCCATTATTTAATTCCTTTATCACCACCTATTACACTCCCATCTTCCATATGACTCCAAATTCCAAATTCCAAATTCCTCAAATTCCCCAAACTCTCTCTTCCCAAATTCTCATGTTTCTCCGTTGTTCTTTGGTCGGTGATCAAAGTTTGGGCGTGTAGGCTATTTTTCAAAGTTCATATCACAACCACACCATTACAAACTTAAGGTATTTTGATTTTCTTTACACTTTGAATTCTCGTTCATAGTTGTTTGACAGAAATTCAAATGTGGGTCTTGACTGAGAGGCTAAATTAATTGATCTTGCATGCTAACAAAATTGTGTATTACGTCCCTTGGAATGAAAGAATGTGGTTGTGTCGCTTATTAGTCTACCTATAATGTGACTTTCTCTGTAGTTTTAGAAATTCCAACTTAGGGTTTCATAGTGTGGATGAACTAGAACATAAATTATGTGAAACCGAAACTCTAGCAATAATGAATACATTTTTTGGGGCGTTATAATTATTGTCTACACTTGCGTGGGTCCAAAATTTTCCATAAAGTTGTTCTTGCAAAAAGACATGAAGTCTATCTCAGGCCAAAAGTACGAGACCCCATTGACGAGCCATCGATGGGGTCGTCTATTGGATAACCCTTAAATTGTTGAAGTCTGAAACGACGGATGTGGACTACGTTTTGTCGATTCTGCACGTTCTTCGTTTCATTCGAAGAACCTATTTTTGCATATCTTAAAAATTATTCTAAGTATTAGACGACGGAAGTGGGTTACGATCCGTCGATTGATCGGTGGGTCATTATGCACGTCCATCATTTCGATCTGAGAGGTCTAAGATTTTTTATTAAGTTTAATAATTCTAAGTGTCCAACGACGGACCCTATCGACGGTCCATCGATTGATTGACGGTCCGTCGATAGTGCTCGTCGACCCGAAATTTCATAACTGAACTGTGTTGTGATATTTGTTTCCTTTCTTCGCTCTGTTTGTTTCGAGTGAGTAGTAATGTTGTGCTTAGACTAATAATTGATTTACAAGTACACATGGCTCCCTGGAAGGATGTGGTCTACGTCAAACGGGGAAAATCAAAGTCAGTTGCCCCATCACATCTGTTGGTTGAAACCTCACACAATGAACAAGATCCTGCATACGTTACTCCTGAAGCCTCTACCCAACACTAGTTGCACAGTTACTAGGGGTACCCCTTAAAAGGTGGTTCCCGGCGTAGTCGTTGCCTCCCTGTCTGATGAAGAGTGCACAATGACCGGATCACCTTCCGGGGTTACCTCTAGCTCTAAAGGAGCATCAGGCTCCGAATATGCTTTTGCATCTGGGTCGGCCCAATATTCTGGGTCAGATGTAGCCACTACCTCTGGTTCCGCCTCTTAGGGAGCCACGAGGTACCAGATTTACACCACTAAGCCTCGTCTAATGAGGCTGATAGCCCAGAGTCTGCACCTGCACCCCGAGCAGATGGCCCGCACCCATTGCTGAGGAACCCACTAGGTAGTACGTCAATTGGAAGCACCAGTTATATAGGGATTCAAATATATTGAATTAGAAGTGGGTGATGACCCGGTTGGTGATAGTAGAGCGTTGGGTTCTGACGCGGAGCTTGCAGACGGTCCCCGAGGTGCACAAATTTTTTAACCGTCACAAGTTAGACTAGATGGCGTGGAGTTTAAGTACCTACAGTGAGGAGGTAGTCAGGGAGTTCTACGCTTCCTATTTGGCTGCTCTACGAGGCTCTATCGATAGGCGGGCGAGACATTCCAAACAGGACCCGCTCACCTCTGTACTAGTTCGGGGCTTCCAAGTTGTAACATTCTGGAAAATCATATGTCTGATGAAGAGCCCAGTATGCCCTTAGGATAGCCTATTAGGGGTACATAGGCACCCCAATGCCCAAGGGATATTAGCCAATTTTCTATATACGAATAAGAAATATACTTTTTTGGTTGTCATACCCAATCCAAGATTCATTGACCAAGAAGTGTACCTACAATGAAGACCCTAAGCTAAAAACACAGTGGATCTTTTATGCATAAGGTATGAGGCATCCAAGTGTCAAGCCTAGATACCATAGCACATGACCATTTAAAATGATCATGTAAATTAAGCAGTGCCCAAGGACATGGTGAGGGTCCTTGGGACAATAAGTAAACATTCCCAAAAGAACCATAAATAATAGTTAGTTAGGAAAGTACAAGCAACCCATGTGCAAGCACATGGGGAGATACGGAAAAGAGGGGACCACCCTAACCAAATTTGGTTATTGTAGTTAGGGGGAAAACGTGCACAAGGTACCACTCCATGTGGGGCCTAACTTCCTACCAAATTCTAGACTCTAGCCTACTGCACTAACTAACTAACTAACCTAGGACCAAACGAAATAAACTAATTAGTGCACCCGACAACCTAGGACTAAATCGGGTTGACACTAACCTAGTACTAGTTGAAGAGACAACCTAGTAGCTAACCTAGGATGGTCCAAAGAGTTAGTTATGGTCCTAACAACTTAGGGGTAGTTTAGTAATTCCCCTAGGTTACCTAATTAATTAATTTAGCAACTTAATTATTTAATTTAAAAGGGCTAAAACCGAAACTACAAAGGAAAGTTTCAGATTTCAGTTAAGACAAGAAAAAGACAACCTAGTACCTAACCTAGGATTGTCCAAAAGGTTGGTTATGGTCCTAACAACTTAGGGATACTTTAGTAATTACCCTAGGCTACTTAATTAATTAATTTATCATCATAATTAATTAATTTAAAAGGAGAAAACTGAAATCACAAAGCAATTTCCGTATTTCGTTTAAGAGAAGAAAAAGACAACCTAGTACCTAACCTAGGATGGTCCAAAGGATTAGTTATGGTTATAACGACTTAAGGGTACTTTATTAATTACCCTAGGTCACTTAATTAATTAAATTATTCATTTAATTAATTAAATTATCCATTTAATTAGTTAAATTAAAGGGGTAAAACCAAAATTCTTACACTAACCTAGTATAACTCAAGAAACATCCTAGTACTTAAGCTAGGATGGTCCAAAAGGCTTAATTTTGGTTCCAATGACTTAGGGGTACTTTAGTACATACCCTAGGTCCCTAAATTAATTAAATTCAGGATTTAATTAATTAATATAAATTTAAAATGTTGACCAAAACCATAGTCAACACCAATTTCCAGATTTGACTAAATGTTATGTTCTCCTCTGTTTAGTCAACTTAGGAGGGGCATTTTGGTAATTGGTTAATTAGTTTATTAAATTAACTTATTAAACCTAAGTTGTATAATTCAATATCAGTTCTTAAATCTAAAAATCACGTTCAAACTCATAGGGAAAAAAAAGGACGCGAAAAGAGTAAGCCACGAACGCAAGAAAAAGGTAGAAAATTTATCGATTTCTCTAGGGCGATTTCAAGGTTTCTTCAAGGTTTCGTTCTAGGTGGTCTTCGTAGATTAAGTTCTACATAAGGTATGGGTTTCTCTCCTGGACTCCTTTCTCCAAGAGAACTTTCTTTCAAATGAATTCAACGATCTTGAAACTAGGGTTGTTCCCATTCTCGTCGAACTCCTTGTCCCTAGTATGCTTTTTGATTTCAATATTGAATAGGTTATAGATCATGTTGTTGGTATGTGGTTTTGGCTGACCTTTTGTGTATTGTTCTTGAATGATGAATATCGAATGAACCTATGATATAGAAATCGTATGAAGTTAAACGGGAATAACGTGAATTAAGAATTGATGATGTGCTAGTTGCGTTTGTAATTGCTTAAGTGTTAATGTGCTGTACGAATGATTAACTTGCTGTTTTGTAACGTTATGAAGATGATAAAGTCATCAAATGTTAATATGATGCTGTCCAATATGTCTTACCCTAAAGTCATGAACTAAGATTGATCAAAAGAATCTCTATGAAATCACATCTTGAATGAATTGGCTATCTGATTCCAATAAAATTGGCTAACACTACTTGGTCAAAACGAATGCATGCTAATGGCTAGGATCTTATGTAAATAATTGAAAGATTGACTAAGGGTTCATACATATGGCAATTTAAATATGGACATACGTAAAAATTGGCCTATGCCAATAAAAATGGTTTGCTAGTTTAATATCCCAAATCTTGAGCCAATACTAATCATATGACAATTCTTGTGTAGTAGGAGTATCAAGTATATTATAAGCACTTCTAAAGTAACTCAATGAATCCATAACCAAGGGCATGCCATTCATTGGGACAACTCCCAACATGTTCTACAAGAATGAACTATAAACATATGTAACTCATTGAAAGAAGTCCTCATCGTCCATAAACAATGAAATGAATCTACTACACTAAAGTAAAGAAGTAACAAGAGTTATAACATAATTAAAGGGGTCTAAACTAAGTAAGTGACCAGAATGGGGTGTTAAAGAAAGTGAGAGAAGTCTTACTTACACCTAAGCTACTATGTTAAAAGAATACTCACGAATGAAGGTGTTAGAATGTGTGAGACTTGTCTCATTAACACCTAAGGATGATATGTAAGGACAATTCACATTCATTAATGTAAAGTAACGATGATATGTAAGGATAATTCACATTCATCAATGTAAAGTAAGGATGATATGTAAGGACAATTCACATTTCATCAATGTAAAGTAAGGATGACAAGTCATCAAAAGAGTAAATAAATCTCAGTCACATTCTATATGTAAGTGTAAGGACAATTCACACTTAATACGTAAAGAAGAGATGAGAAATCATCTAATGAGCTATGACTACCTCATGCTAGAAGCAAGCTTCGATGATGTATGAGTTGAATGTAAATAGGAACTTTAAACTGAGCACCGATAGGCTAGTTATGAGTGGTGATGCCTTCTTTCGGGAAGGGCGGAGGTTAACGTAATTCTCATGAGATGATACTGTCCACCAAGGTGGGTATGGGTCTCCCTAAATCTCCTAGTCTTTGAACTATGCTGCCAACATAGGGAACTAGCCAGTGGTTTTCCACCTAAGCGAGCTAGGGATGTTTTGGTTTCACCTTGGCCAGTGACTCCACCTTTTTTCGGTGTGGGGAAGACACCGGATTTAATGAGCTCACATGATCTATGTCGCTTAAAGTTAAAGTTCCTCAAAGTATGAAAGATAAAGAAATAAACAATACCGAAGGTGTTTGTGCAAGACAATAAGGAGGTAAAATCAGATTCAAGTAATGACATTAGGTCATTCTTGGTCATTGCACTTCACGATCCCGATGAGAGTCTTAAACTTCATCCTAGGTATAGCTGGTGTTTACATCAGCCTACAAATGGATGAAATGAATAATGTGAAGTACGAATGAACGAATGAAGCAGACTCTGTGTTTACTAAAGAAGGCCCTCGAGTTAAGGTCCCATATGTTGGGCCCTCACTTGAGATGTCTTAATGCTAAATCCACAATTCCAAGGTCTCGTAGATATGAAATGTATAATATATAAAACATGAAAACGTTAACTAAATAACCCATAACTTCTCTAACATGAAAGTAATGAAATCAATGGAATGATCAATACAGAATGGCTTATGAAATGTAATGAATATATAGTGTAATGAATGACTTGCTATAAGAATAGTCAAAGCATGTCCAATGAAGTTTACAATAAGTAAAGGGCATAGCTAATAATGAATCTTCATATCATGAAAATGAACAAAGCCAAATAAAATTGGCTTATAATGACTTCCTTTATTAGGAAAATATCAAAGACAATAATGAATTCAAATATGCTTATCCAAAATGATTAACTAATGTATTTAGCCAATAAAGATTGGCTTATAAAGAATTCATGCCCAAAGTAAGCATGATAATAAGCTGTAATGATATGCGCCAAGAACTATGCACATTATGCAATCAACTAAAGAATGAGTATAGTCAATAAGTATTGACATATAAACATATTCATGCCCTAAATTGTAGTTAAGTCGTTTGCTTAATCTCTTGAATTACTTACTTGATTCATTGTGGGTATGGGACTACACGAATCATTGCAACTGTAAGTAAAACATAGGACTAAAGGAATTATTGAACTACACAACAAGAATAAGAAAAATACTGAAAATTAAACTAAGTATGGGGAAGAGAGCTCTCGGGTTTGAGAGGATTAAAAATTCAATTCTTCGCTCGAGTGGTTCTAAAATTATGTTGATGATACTAATGTTTTGTAATCATATAGAAAATTAGTTGTGCTTTGAATGCCTTAAAATACATCATATTTATACTACAATTCACAACTAACGAATTAGGAAAGTCTAATGACTAGACTTTCCAGAAATGGCATGTTGCTTAGGAAGAGCTTTCATTGATCATGCATAGATTTATGTGTATGTGTGCATACCCATACTTAGTACAATTGGTGTACTAACCCCCTACTATTTACTATTTTTAGAGGTGCAGGTCAGAGAGCAGATTGACGACACTCGCAGCGGTTTGGACTTCAGCGTTTATCCAGACCATTTGGTAGGTCCTCTTGATTTTGAGGATGCTACACGCATTAGTCTAGCCTTAGTTTTAGACATAGCTAGCGGATGTTGTCCCTAGTGTTTCGTTCACATTTCATTTCAAACCGTTTAATGTAAGGCCGTTTTGGGCAACTTAATATATATTCTATTCATCGTTTGTTTTGAAATGTTATTGATATTAGATGGTTGTCTATTGATGTTGAGCTTAGTATATGATTTAAATATGAATGACTATATGAAGTCTAAGTAAACTTCGTACTTATAAAAAGTTTTAAATTTTCCGCAAATTTAACTAGATGAATGTGATGAATGCAAGATGAGGCTTGTCTGCGACCTCTGAGAGGTCAACGATGCCGGTGGCGATTCGAATTCAAGAATCCGGGTCATTACACAGGTTGACATCTCGGAGGCCACCCTCCGCTGGTTCCTATATGTCTCCACCACTGAGACACAAAGGCCCCCCATTACACTAGAATTCGACTACCTATGGGAGATTGTCGAAAGTGGCGCATTTCAGAGGACCGCCGAGCAGAGATAGACAATGAAGAAATGGCTGGCCCAACATCTGGCCACTGATGGTGAGAGGGCCAACTGAGTGTTAGACCCATGAGGGTTGATTAAGAAGTCCACCCTCACATTCGTGGCCAAGTTCTTCTGGTTGGTAGTTCGACAATGTCTATCGCCCATAAATGACGATAATGTTCTTACTTGGGATACAACGGTGTTTGTAGTAGCCTTGGTGGCAGTTTGGAGACAGATTTTGCTAAGGTGCTAATCACGGTGATCCACAAGAGGGAGTTCAAAAACACTACTACTTACCCCTTTGATTGTCTCATCTTCCATTTGTGCAGGAATGCGGGAGTGCCAATTTGGCACTGTGATACGATCCGTAGTTTTGTGGGGACTATTAATATAGGTATCATAAAGGATGAGGCCAATGTAGCGGCACCACGGAGAGATCCTAGAGTTGAGATGCATCCGTTAAATGAGACTTGGAGGACACTGTGGAGTTAGCCAAAGGGGCTGACCCTGCTACATCAGAACCTGTTGACACCACCACGGCTGATTCTTCCCATGCTGCAGGTTGAGCCCCTAGCTCATCCAGGTCCACGCCCCCATCTGCAGTACTGGTCCCCCTAGCACGCGTCCAGATATTAGAGGCCCAGATGGTCACCCTGCTTCACCACATACAACCTTGGATGCAGAAATCCATTGTTGAGGATGAGGACCGAATAGAAAATAGGGTGGACTAGAAGACTTAGCAGAAAATTCAGGCGGTTAATCAGCGCCTTGTCGCCTTCGAGCTGCGGGTGCTAGCATGAACAGCCCCTACCATAGACCTCACTACTCTTTAGGATGCGGCAGCTAGTTTGCGAGCGGATATAGATGCCAATTCTAGATATGAGGGAGACTAAGCCAGAAAGTGTACCTATCGAGCTAGCAGAGGACACAGTGCTTGACACTTTGTTCAAGCCTTCTGCTGAGCCGCAGCCTGAGCCACGTGGTCGTGACAAGAGGAACCATTCTGGACGCACTACTGATGCAGGAGATGATGCCCGTGCAAGGAAGAAAGAGAGGACAGACCTCGAGGTTTCTACGAGGGCTTCATGGGCAGATAAGGAGGCCCGCCAGATTACGACATGAGAGATGGTTGCTGGGGCGACTAGTTCTATACCGTTGATCGATAATAGGAGCACCACTGATGGTGCAGATATTGACATGGGCACCACTGAGGGTGACCCAAGTACTACTGTTGCGGGTTCCAGGAAATCGGACCCGCCCACTAGTTGAGAGATTGTCAGCGCTATGCGTCTTATGTTTGCTTCACCTACCACCATGTACTTATATTTTTTATGCATTGGGGACAATGGCATGATCTTTTTGTTGGGGTGGGGTAAACTGAAAGTAAGTGTTAGGGTGAAGTCTGAGTAGCGCAACTCACAATCCTATCTTAGGGTTTTCTTGCCTGTGTTCTTTTTCCCCAAGAGATGGTTAATTTTCTGTTAAACCGGCATGTCGTTATTTGTACAAAATATAAAACATGAAATATATATCCGTCTGAGAAAGTTCTTGCATCAATAGGTGAAAATGAGTTGAATGTGTTGGCTCTAAGCATGGCATAGATAGACACCCACTACATGACCCTCAACTAACACCTAAACTCAGAAATTTGACAATCTGATTGTGTAATGAGGTGTCAAGAGAGTGTGAGGAGTTTGGAGTGTTCAACAGTTGGTACCTAGCTAGAACTTTCCCGATTAGTCCTGCAAAGGGTATCCGTGTTAGAAGACTAGGAAAGGATCATAAGCCCTTGTTCGAATTAGCAAATATCTAGCCTAAAATGAAGTTAACCAAACGGAAGCTTTATCCCTTTTGATCCAATATGTTGAGCCTATAATAGACCTATTTTTTTATTTACCAATTACTTCCCATGGTTTAATATGTTGGCCCTCGTCTCTCCTTGGACGTATGCACCTCGACATAGGCCAAAATCCTAAGTTGAGGTGGCTAATATAGAATTTGACCTCATATTGGCCCTAACCTAACCTCGGGTATTGTGTACCTCAACTAATGGAAAAGCCATGAGTTGAGGGTGGCTATTATGAGTGTGAACCCAAAAATGGGTATGAAAAGAGTTGAATGTTGAAAAGAAAAGAGAAAGTGAGTGAAAGATGTGACTCGATGAAATTATCAATTGAATGAAAAGTAAAAGAAAAGTAAAAGAAAAGAAATAAAAGAGTTTGAAAAGAAAAACAAGTTGAACAAAATGAAGTAAGATTCATATCCAAAACAAAGGAGCAAGGCAAAGATGAAAAGAAAAAAAAAAGGGGCGTAAAAGACAATGAGAAGAGGTAGGAAGCTTAGCAGTAATGTCAAGAAGGGCGAAAATTCACTGAAATGTACCCATATGTATCATACCTAACCCTGAACCTACGTTACAAGATAAGAAAGTCCTATAGTGATCCTAGAGTCTAATATGGTGAACCTAAGCACTGAAAATAAGGGCAAGCCTATGGTGATGAGTACTAGCAATGTGTGAACTAGTTTTTTGAGCGTGAGTGTTAAATAAAGATCCTTGTACCCAAACATAAAATCACTATGCGAAAAATGAGGATTTCTTTTGAAGTGAGGGCACTAGTTGCAATGCCGGAAACTTGGTCCTTTGTTAGAGGCAAAATCGTAAAAGTTTCTGTGCATGGTGAGTTTGTGTCATGGTTTGATCCACATGAGTTAGCTTGTCAAACCTAAAAGCATGAGCATGCACTAAATCAAAAAAAGAGTCGAGATTGTTAGCCATGTGATTGTGAAAGCTTAAAAGGGTATACTTTTAGACAAGTGTGGTTTTGAGTTATAGTGCGTCACTTGAGGACAAACAACGAATTTAAGTTGAGAGTGTTTTTGTACCGTGGTTTCACGGTGCTTTCCATGCATTTTTCTTAAGAGTTGTGTGTGTCTAGAGCCTTTTTGTAGTATTTTTAACATGTTTTTATGTTTGTTTTGCATGAAAGATGTCCAAAATAAAAATGTAGAAGGCAGCTGGAAAATAGTGCAGAAAGACGACCTACGAAGGCCATTGATGACCCATTGTTCAATCGACGGTCTGTAGGTGGTGACCGTCGATTGCAATTTAGAATGATGGAGAAACTCGGGGACATTTGACCAAGTGTGGAACTACATAAGGGATCGACGGTTCATCGATTGATCGACGAACTATACTGGAAGACCGTTGAATTCATCAGAGATAGTTCTAGTACCCGAAGTTGGACAAATTCTAAGGATGGAGTGATGGATGGCATCGACGGACCGTAGGTGCATCGACGGACCGTGTTGTTGGTCTATCGATTGATTCAGAGAAGGTATCATCTAAAGGAGAGAAAAATATTCTAAGTCTGGACTGACGGAGGCAGTTGACGGACAGTCATTCCATCGACGGTCCGTTAGTAGTGGTCGTCGATCAATGCCGCATTTTTGGACAAACTTTCCTTATTTCAATTAATTTTAATTTATGACAATGTTTTCTATAAATTGGGATTAAAACCTCCTTTTTGGGGCTAGACATTGTTAGTATCATTCTAGTTTTTTTTGGAGAATGGTTTTTAAAATATTTGACAATAATTCAATTTCCGGATTTGCTTTGAAGATTTATCTTGCAATTTCAAGTGATTTTCTGGGTTTATTCTTATTGTTGAAGTAAATTCATGACTTCTTCTTTAAAAATTATGAATTGTGATCTTGCTTGCATGGGTAACTAAACTCATACTAGGGTTGTGGGAACCATGGGTAATACAAAGTAGACCTAGCAAATAAGCAATTCTCAAATAGTTTCTTTCATGTATTGATAATTGTTTCATTAGAAGTCTTTTTAACGAGTGCACGCATTAGAACAACCCTTGTTGCTACTTGCCGGACCAAGGAGGTAGTAATAGGAAAAGAATTATCAACATAGATTTAATGGGATACTATATAATAGGCTAGTGTCAATTGGTGCGAAATAATAACTAAGTCATACATCGATTATGATGTCTAATATGAAGTAAAGGGAAGGATTAATATCTTATACACACGTAGCCGGACCAAGGTACAGGGTGAAATTCTCTAGATGTCGGACCAAGAATTTAGAGATACATAACTTATTAATTTACATTCAAAACACTAGGGAAGAATTGTTATTGCTAGGTATACGACGTTATGAGCCTATGGGGAACACATATACCCTAGTTAGTCTCACATATTGATAAAAACAAAATTTTTACTTTCGCTCACTTTTTAACTTAGAAGTGTTTGAGAAACTTGTTTCACAAAAAACCCTCCTTTAATTACTTGTTTTCGGAAAGACTTTGACTAATTAGATATATTGTGAATTGAAGTTAAGTCTAAATCATTTTGCTCGTGGAATCGACCCCAACCTACTAGTTAGGTTCTCTACTTGATTATGACCTCTTATAATTCTTTAGGGAGGTGTAATTTGAGAGTATCAACCCACTTCATGCAATTCAAGCAAATAGAACTACATGTATCAACTCCTTATGAATCATTCTTTACTATTCCTCATGCTATTGGAGAAACTTCCTTCTTCAAGTTACATCATGCTCATTTAAACATCACTTAGCACATCATGAAATTTCTTATCAAAGCATAATCATGAAACATTTTCATTAAGGCACATTTAAGCAATTGTTTCTCATAAAGGCTCAACATGCAACTTCTTAATAACACATTAGGAATGCTCAACAAATCAATCTCATAATAACAATTTAGGCATGCTCACTATTCTACCTCATGAAGCAATTAGATAATCTACCCTAAATAGACATGAACATGAGGAAATATCATGCATAAAAACACATTTTCTCATTTAACAAGAATTCAACTATAACATGCATATCATAAGGAGAATATTTTGAAATTCATTTTTCACAAAAGACTCCAACATAAACCAATATACTAGGAACTCTTAGTTTTAGCCTTGAATAGGCACATAAGGAGAAGCTGAGGATATCTCACTCCCAACAATCTCACTATTATTCACCATACTCCCTTAGGAGAAACCGATCTAAGGTCAACATGAACATACTGAAAGGATCTCCCTCCATGAAACTTCAACCTTACCAACACCATTCTCACCCTCTCTTCAATTTACTAAACTTCTTGAAACAACAACATCAAGCCTATCTCCTACACATCGAAGACTCTCAAAAGTCTCATCATCTATCCACAAAATTCCTACTAGGAGAACTCACATTTACTCTTTCAACATCACCTCTTTCCTTTCTATGGTCGGATCTAAACAACTTCAAACCATCTCAATTATCACTCCTCCACATTTTTAACATTATACTTCATCATTTCTTTCAACAATACTCCCCTTCATAAGATAAATCATCCAACCTAAGGTACATGTTGGATGTTATCAGCGTATGAGACTCCGAGAATTCCCAACAAGCCTATCTTATCAATCATTTCATAATATACTCCAAAAATAAGCAAGAATTTAAAACTTTCTTCACACACGAAGAATACATTCATTAATACGCAAGCGGAAGACTTTTAATACCAACTACCATTACAATGTCTCATTAAACCATCTAATACTTTGAATTTACAACATAGGGACTAAGACCATACAAGACTTTAGAAGAAAGACTAAAGACATAAAAGGAACATGTGGGTCTTGTCCTCGAATCTATGAGGAGTCTCCAATATTTCATCTTCAACCCTTAGAAACCTATCCATCACCGAGGAATATCAAGACTTCCAATTCCCTACACTTTAGTCAAAAAGGGAAAATAATGGCTTAGCACATTGAATGCACTAAGTAGGAAAGTCATGCAAAAACCTTGAAAAGGGGACATTTAGTATAGAAACATGCTTTCATGACATTTTGATAAAAACTTTCATATAAAGAGTTTAAGGCCTCATTTATTTGCACTTAATGGAGGTCTTAATCTTAATCATTCAAATTCAATCCATTAATTACGTTTGGTTTTAAGGTCAGAATTTGAATGATTCAGATTCAACCTATTAAGTTCATTTGTTTTATTTAAAAAAAAACGTCTTAATGGGTCTGAAGAGGTATGAACGAATAAGATATGTAGGAGACTCTTAACAACATTCAGACTCATTTTATAAGTTATCAAATAATAAAGTATAGTTTCTCTGCTTTTAGCGTTGCTTATTATCTCATAACTAAAAACTTTATTTCTCTCTTTTCTCAATCAAACACCATTTTTCCCAACGGGTATGTTTTCGTAAATCATTTCAAGTATTTTTTTATATATTAATAATTTTCTTGTATTGACGTGTGTCAAGAACACTGGTGTTATAATATTTTTAGTGTATTGTTGTTTATCAAGGTTTTGAATGAAAAAAATAGTATTCCAAATCATGATTATAAAAAATTTTAAAACTTTTTTTAACCAAAAGTGATATATTTTGTTGAAATGAAAAATTTATAATATATATTAATATAATGTTGAATTTCACTTCCACATTTAGATATTGAAAACAAAAAAAAAATATTGAAAACAAAAAGCATTAATTATTTAGTGTTCAGACTTTGAGACCACATCTTAATATTCAGATGTGTATTCAAATCAAAACACCCAAATCTTAATATTCAGATGTGTATTCAAATCAAAACACCCAAATCTTATTATTCAGATGTGTATTCAGATTCATACCTCTTAATCTTAATGGAAACAAATGAGGTCTAAGATACATATTGCAAGTCAATAATCACATATAAGACAATATACACATAATCACAATATATGAACATAATCACTTAGAATCCATTTAAACATTTAGATTCCCTACTAAGGTTATCCTAAGACCCACCTAAGATATGAAGCGGCCGCCTATACAACCCCTTCACCCACACCTAGGTGATCCTCGAGACTACCTAAAGTAAAGATATTTCCTTTTCATCAGATATCACATAGTCCATATTTAATAAGATAAGCCTTTACATCATTTAGACTGTCTACTTAAGGTTACTCTAAGACTCACCTAAGTAAAACATGAAGAGACCGCCCATACACCCTCTTCAAGCCTAACTAAGCAATATCAATCAAGTACCAAGTAGGGACATCATAGTCTACCATAGTCACATATAATCATTTAAAGGAAATCATACTTTAACCTCACACATACATATGCAACATTATCATATAAGTCTCTTCTTAGTCCTCTATCACCATATACCATCACTTAAAGAAGAACCATAACATTTGCACTCATACACGATCACATAGTCATCACATAAGTACTTCACTTCACTCCTTCACATTATACAAAATCACACATATACCACATCATACGTCACCTTACATATTCATATAATCCATAACATATTTTACATGATAATATTATTTCACATAGACATCTTCACATTATACCTTCATATAAGCCCTAACATGATACTAATACAATTTACATAATAATGTTGACAAGGCCATGATCATCATATAATCAACGCATAAGCACCACCACCATAAGTGGACCATACCAATAAATAGTAATTCTATGTCAATTCTAAATTAACTAAGGGAATTAGGTCAACTTACACTACAACCAATTTGGTCTACGCCCACACTAATTCTAAACAACACTTTAAAAGTGTTGTCAGAAGTATCTAAGGGAACACTTTCAAGGTGTGACCTTTGTACAAGGCTTTTGGCCACGAAATCTTTGGCAACGCTCTTGAAGTATGCTCTTCATAATTATAGGCTACACCTTTTAAGTGTTGCCAAATCATAAAATATTTGTCAACACTTATTTATACATATGGCTACACTTTCAAGTGTGGTATCTTTGTAATTCTTAAAAGCCACACTTTACAAGTGTACCATATTCGTTATTCACCTAAAATAAAAAAATTTCCTCCACATCACATTTTGCCTAAAATCATAATATTCCCTCCATATATCAATTTTCTGCTGAATTTATAAAAATCAAGAGTATCGCCACTATTTGTTTTAATGTAATGAAAAGATGACTAGTGAAAAAGCCCCAAATTGCTTTAAAATCAGGTTGTCGTTGTGGCTTCCAAAAAACACCCATTATTCTTAATTATCATATTTCCATAAACTGGGCTTGAACAATTCCATAATAAGATCAAAAATGTCGCGCCTATTACGGTATAATCTTTGAGAATCCGACCAGCAATTATCATTCTCGGTGGAAGATCTCATCAAGAACTCCTTCTTAGTAATTTCATTCAATAAAGATTAGAGTTTTGAGTTAACTACCTAATCCATAAGAAAACATGGTCCTCACCATCTCCACCTAAATTGTGTGGTGTGTTTGGTGCAAACCGAAGATCTATTGTCATAGGTTAACTTGCTTATTCACATTTGTTTCTCTGGAATATAGATCAGTAAGTTTCTTATTCATTTATTTCTGTCTAGATTTTGTGTTCTCTTCTCTCACGATACTGACCTGGAACCTTTCTTTTCTATGTTGTGATAAGATGATTTTTTGGTATTTTATTAAATATAATTGTTATTCAGAATCGTTTGTCTCTAGATGAGTTCTGGGCATGGATCTAAACATTTCTTCCATCATCTTCCCTCTTATAGATATTTTTGTGTTTGTTATATTATATTAGTTATTTGTATTAAATGCAAGTATTACACGAAGCTCAAGCTTTCATGTTGCTTGAACTTTAATTTATATCCTTGGAATTGACTCAAATATTATATTGACTAAACTCTTAGAGCTTATCGAAGAATATTTATATTTATAATAGTACAAGGTTGGGTAGAAGAGTATGTTATTGAATATATACTTGTCCAATTTTGGTGTGTTAATGGATATCATAATTCCCACTATGTGGTATATTTGTTACTATTCTCTTTTTATCCTCCTACTTTTATAACCAAATAGTTAAGGAAAGGTGTAACATTAATATTTCTTCGTTTAGACAGGGAGATAATATTTCATTATCACGATTCATGAAACATCAATCCGTTTAGTGTATATGAATCTTGTCGTTAGTATTTATTGGGGAAAGATAGTGAACTGGTCTTCTAAATAACAAAGTTTTCCTAGAGTGTAGATACAATCTGATCTTTAAAATGGTAAAGTTTGTCTAGAGTTGTAATTCAATTTGATATTTCAAATAGCAAAGTTTGCCTAGTAGTGATTCAATGTACATCTCATTGCAGTTAATTTTATTTTTGTTTACTCGGGTTAGTGCTAATTCCTTCCCCCTTTTTTGATCATTCCTGCATTTTGAGATTTAAATAAGTTAAATCTTGTGTTTATGTCAAGATTTTCAGATATATGGAGAAGTTACATATTTTAAGAAAAAAACAAATAGGAAGTGAACAAGAACATTTATAAAGGACAAGAATGGAATTTTATTCGACAATTGGCACCATATGGTATTGTGACTTTATAAGTATTATACATAGAATCACAAAAGATTTCCTTTGCAATTATGCAAAGATGAAAATATGATGTTCTTAAAATACTTTAGATGACTTGTAAGTTGAGTTACTCCAAGTTTCTAGTCCTTGTTTCAGTTGTTCTCTGTACATTCATTCAACTATTTATGGATATTTACTTTAAAGATATCTTGATATAGTATGATGATGCACTTAAGTGACTTCGCATGATTGTTATCTATAATTTAGAAGCAACTATTTTCCTTTTTTTTTATCATTTAAAGAATGTTGTGTTGTTTTAAATAACGATGTTATGAATGTGCCTTGAGTTTGTATATTCTTTTAAGATCTCATACGAAAGGATAGGCTTACGTGTTGGTATTGAAAGCGTAATCTTAGTACTCTCTGGAATATTAATTCAAAGCCTAAGATATTCATATGACAGTTTACTTTACTTAGCATAGCAAGCATGTCATCTTTACCATAGTTAATGCCTAAAAGATTTGATCTAAAGTCTAAATTATTACTTTTCAAATGTATTTATTCTAATAGTAGGTGCTGAATTATGATTAGTGCATCTGTTAGGTTAGTTTGTTATAGGAAATCTTGCTATTAAGGTTTTGCATCTATAAAATAATATTTCTCTTAAAATGTTTTGTATCTTTATTTGTTTACAAAAAAACTTCACATATTTTGGAGTCAAAATTGTACTTCATTTGTGAATTATAGATCAAAGTAACTTTTTGAACAAATTCAAGTTGCAACAATAATTAATCTTATGCTGCTATCCAATTTTTACAGTAATGAGAGAAACTTCTTACATCACAAGGTTATAATACAGTACTACATTTTAACATAAAAAATCACATCTTGTTCAGTACTAAATGATATTATGCTCTTTTTGTTTAAGATGAAAAATTAATCTATTCATTTATAACATTCACTTGCCTTTCATATTGCTTATTATTATTATTGTTATTTTGTTTTGTTTGTTACACTAAGAGTAAGTTTATCTAGGATATTATGATGATATCAAACCATAAACAAGTGGAAGAGACATTTCTTCTGTACGAGAACTCAAATATTGATGTCATTTGGTTAAATTGTTTATATGCTAATTTTTCTTTCATTTTATAGGTTATTACGGTCTTCAAACATTGGATCTGTCTAATATCCATTTCTCTGGTCAAATGCATGAACTGTTGGATCTCCTAAACAATCTTCAATATCTTGTAAGTGTGTAAAAAATTATAATTTTTCATTTTGTGAAGTAGAACAGCTTTTCCTTTAGGTACTCCTCATATAATAATAACATCTATGTTACTTCTTTGAGGTCAAATAAGTTACAAAAAGGAAGCTTTCAAGCAAACAATTGGTTCTTTCCAAAAATGACAATAGACTACTTTGGTTCTTTCCAAAAATGAAAATAAGAAAAGCTGATGATGAAGATGATTTTTATTGGACAACCAAGTGTTTTTTGTGGAAGGAGAAATTATTGTAGTAAAACTTGATTGTTACTTTCATAGATAGAGAGATGTAATACCATGAAGAAGAAAAAACATCCAATCTTTGACAAGCTCTTAATCCTCAAGGATATATTTCTTCGTTAACTATCCTAATTTAGCCTATTACTTCAAAGCAGAAAATGTTCCAAGTACTGTAAACAAAAATAAAGGGGGAAAACATAAAATATTGTTGTTTTAGGTATGATACTCTGACTTTTCAATAATGTCAATAGATTCTTATCTAATTCTCCATATTAGTGTAGTTTTAGAGAATTTGACACGGATGTGGCATCAAAATGAAGAGTCCATGCAACTTGGATTTGAGGTCACGTGAATATGTACCCTACTGATCAAAATGATTTTAGCTTTGTTGTTGTAGACCTTTGGAGAATAACTTTTTGCATATCTCGTCTTCTAGGAATAAAATTCTATGCAGGACTTGGAATAATTCCTATAGAAACTGAAATAACATGTATATTTGTATGAATACATACTATATAGTGATTTCTTTTTAATTTTTTATTTCATTTTGAATGTGTAGGATAATGTGGATGATGCAATTTTAAATGGTGACCACAAGTGAATTCAATCGATTGAAGTTTATCATGACGACCTTTTTGAATAATTACGTTCAACTTTACATTTGATTTTGTGGAATTCACTACATGTGCACATCTTGAAATATTATTTTATTACTTTGTCGTAAGATGTTGCTTTCTCAATGTTTATTGCAAATATGTATATTTTTAAATTATTACTTTAGATTTATTAATAAGGTAATGTAATGCTTGCGATCATCTAGATGTAATTTGTGAATATATAGACATCAGTTATTTCTATCACTGATCCCAAATTGTGGGACGTACATTACTAATGGATACACTTCATAAATGTTTGTTTAGAGGATGTAACAAATGATACATTTTTGAAGTGTGGCCTATGAGGCAGAAAAGGCCACACTTAAAAGGTGTAGTTAAAAGACATTAAAAGTGTTGCCATATCACAGGCTAAAAGTGTGGTCTTTGTACAGTATAGGCCACACATATTAGGTGTGGCTGAAAAGGCAACACTTGAAAAGTGTGGCCTTAGGTCAAAGGTTACGCTCATTTAGGCCACCCCCGTTGAAGTGTTGCCTAAACTCCAAAAGTGTGGCGTTAGATAAAAGGCTATATTTTTTTTATTTTAGGCCACACTATTCAGGGGTTTCAAAAGGCCTAAAATGTTGTAGTGTTACCACCTTCCCATCATCATCACTACCATCCCTTAGCCTTTTCAATCAATTCACTTTACAAAGGCTCTTACCAAAAGCCAAGATCACCATTATTTAACATATCCAACAATTCATAATCTAAAAGCATAAGTTATCATACAAATCAACATTACAACATAATCTAAACTCAATTCTATCATCATTAGATCATAAGCAATTAACCCACTTTATAGCCAAATTTAGAGATTTGAGAAGATCAAAGGTTCATGGAGATTTTCATTCGAAAACATCAATTATACATCAATAACATCATATCTCATTGTTTGAAATTGTTTCATGCAAGAACCCATGACTTATAGTAGAAATTTGACTTTTTCATAAAGTTTGAAACCACTTTGAAATTGTCTCTAAGGTGATATCTAGCCTTATATAAATAACTCACATACCTTATTTGAATAAATCGAAAGAGAATTGAAGAATAACTCCATTGAAATCCATCATCCTAGCTCCATCTTGACCTTGTGCTGTCAAGGAGGATTTTAGAGAAAAATTTTGGAGGGAAAGGGTTTTGATTAAGGTGCTACAGTCTGAAATGAGAGTTAAATTACTTTAATACTATTAAAATACACAACTAACCCTAAAATAACCATCCTGACCCTTTGAAGACTTAGGGTGAATTTACCACTTCATCCCTAACCAAGCCGTGTTGTAGGCAGAATGCAGGTGCCCAAACCATGCCCACCAATGTCGGACCGTCGTTTGGATGACGTCCCATCAATAGGGCTTCGTGGTTTGTTTCAGAGACTCAAGAGTGTGTAGGCATGTAGGATCAATCAATACCCCAAGTCGACTCGCCATCGTTTGAACGACTCGCCATCATTTTGGTCGTCGTTTGGCATTGCCAAAATGCTGCCTAACAGCTTCAAGCCTTTGAGTTGGGGTCCTCCTCTACGACCCTTCGTAGGTCCTAAGTGGAGTTATACCCGGACGTTAAACCCCTAAAAATTCTTATCTAGGTCTTAGAGTCCTCCCGAATCAATTTAAACACCAAACAACTCACGAAACATCTGGATAAATAGCTCTTTCAAAACTTGACCAAATTAAGAGAGTTGGTCTTTGTCACTCACCGAGCCTATACCCTGGGTGGGACTAGCACTAGAAGACCATCGCTGGACCTCAAGCGAACCCTTGTCCTGACTTACTTAACTCAGGGGAGGACTAAACTCATCTTAAACAAGAAATAAGACATTTTTAAAGGAAAATACTCCATATAATATCTGTCCATGATGACACTCAAGTCTCAACAAGCAAAAATAAACTCTACACTGAAATACTAGTGTCTACGAAGCCTCTAAAATAACTGAAGAGGGATGTTGGGACAGACCCAAAACATCCTAAAACTAAACTACGAAAAACAAAAGAAATGGATGTCCTTCGCAATGCAAGGAGGCTCACCACTGACTCTGGAGCTCAATCTGGATCAACGAAATGCCGCATGCTGCTCCTTGTTACTTGCGTCTGCATCATAAAACGATGCAGGCCAACTGACATCTGTACATTGAATGTACGAGTATGCAAGTTGGAAAGCTAAACAAAACTTAGGCTTGAAAGGGAGTAAGAATGAAAACTTATCTTAGCTCTGCTCAACTCATGATGTTCTAATTCTTATTCAATATACATAGTTAAAATAAATTCAATATAAAGAAATGCTGACTAAAAACATGCTCAAACCTCTGAGTATATATATACAAGTACACAATAATGTTTGAGACGTATATAAACCAATACTGCTATGTATAAAAATACAATAACTGATGTATATAAAAATACATTACCTATGGGAGATTTTCTATCCGACAATCATCACTTAAGAGCTACAATGATGATACAACAGTCTATCGCACGCTGCCAGTACATCCTATACCCGTCCAAAGGTATAAGACTTGAACTGCCTAATGGAACCACTAGTAAACTATGGAAAGGAATCCTAAAAAAAAGTATGACCCTTTTCTACCCATGGTGTCTACGTGGTTTATGGGGTATGTGAGTTATCTGAACTCTCCCCCATATCGGTGCTCAATACTACTCCCAAAAATATACTTGCTCTAATGTTTTAAAAACATACTGATTCTGTGGTTTTAGATTAGTGCTCAAAACTTATCTTTTAAAAAGCTCCCTTGGAAATCATAGTTTCCTCTTCCTTCTTTTAAAACTAGTTATAGGCTTTGTGGAAGTCTATCTTCCCTTCCTTCATAATAGTTTGAAAACATTTTGTTTAAACCCTTAGGGACTACTTAGTTCCCTTATAAATCTTGAGAATGAACTCAACTTGATACTCTTTGCTTACTTGAAACTTAACTCTTAGGGAATACTTAGTTCCTTTATAGCTTTTGAGAAATGAACTCAACTCTTTTCTCTTTGTTGACTTGAACTTTTAGTCTTTAAAACAAAGTGAAAATGTTTGTGAAAGACTTTAGAAAACTTGATAACTTTACTTTGACTTGCTTCTTAACATCTAGACTTGGCTCTTAACTTTCTTGACTTTGATCTTAACTTTCCTTAATTTGGATTATGGATTCAAGGATCATGATCTCATGTTTATGGATTATTTCATGATGTTTATATGTACTCTAGAGTGTTGGAATATACTAGGAATGAAGGGTACATCACTGAGGAACTAGTACGAAAAGATAGGGAAAGAACGGGGTCTCTAGGGGGTCCTGCCGCTCTGAGAGGAGCGGAGTGCCATAGCCTGATGGATAGAGGTTGTCCTCAGGCGCTCTGAGAGGTGCGTCGCACCAGAGCCTAACGGACAGACTCTGTCATAAGGGGCTTTGGAGGCGAGGCGCCCCATCATCTATCCAATGGGTTTTCCAACTTTCTTATTCATTTTTTATCTCTAAACCTTCACAAACTCCCATGGATTCAACCCCAAACTCTTATTAACCCAAAATAACTCATTACCCAATAGGTTAGACCCAAAAATAGTAGGGAAACATGGATTAAAACTAACAGAGATCAACAACAATCCAACCAACAAGAACTTCAAACTTTTCATCAAGAATTTCAAGATTTTCATTCAATTTAACTCTAAAGTGCTGTAATGAATCAAATTGGAGGGTGGGTGAAAGAACCCAAGACCGAATGATCTCACATACCTTGCTAGGGATCACCCCCGACGAAATCCACGAACGAATTCTTGGCGTTCTTGTGTCTTCTTCTCTCTTCTCCTCTTTTCTCCTTTCTCTCAAAGCCCTAGCTTATTTTCTAAACGTGAAAACTGATTGGGATCAGATTAGACCCCAACTTTTTTCCCCTAAAACGAAAATAATAATTAATTTGTGAAAAGACCAAAACACCCTTAACAAATTCGGATTTGGAACTTTTCCTTCTGAACAACCCAACTTCCGAAAGTCATGTCTCCCTTATACGACCTCGGAAATTCTAAAACTTAGTATCGTTGGAAATATCTTCCGACGTGATTTACACCCAAATAAAGAACTTACACAAACTCTTCCTGAGCTGGGAGTTATGGCCTTTTGAAAATGACCAAAACTTACTTTTGAAATCTTGAATTTTTCCTGATTTCCTTACTTATTTCCAAATTTGATTCTTCATGTTTTTCTTAGCTTAATCTTAGATAATTCAAAACACGAGATGTAACAATATCTCCCCCATCAGAACATTCGTCCTCGAATGAGAATTCTTTCACTAAGCCAAAGATAGTAACATCATTTCAGCACTCAACAACATAAGCAAGTAAGAACATGTTCATACATAACCGTATAAAGTTCTAAGAATAGAATTTAGTACCTTGATCTGTGTTCTCTTCGGATTCAAAGAGATATGGATATCTATTCTTCATATCCTCCTCTGCTTCCCAAGTTGCTTCTTCAACAAATTGGTTTCTCCAAGGGACCTTGACCGAAGCAAGTTCCTTTGTCCTCAACTTGCGAACCGGACGATCCAAAATCTGAACCGAAACTTCTTCATATGACAGGTTATCCTTAATCTCAATATTCCCTATTGGTATTATCAATAAAGGATCACCCAGACACTTCTTCAACACTGAAATATGGAATACTGGATGACCACTGCTAACTCTTGGGGCAACTCCGACTCATAAGCCACATTTCCCACTCTCGTGGACATTTTATAAGGTCCAATATATCGGGGACTAAGTTTCCCCTTCTTACCAAATCTTATAACGCCCTTCATAGGTGAAACCTTAAGATACACTCAATCATCTGCCTCAAACTCTCATGGCCTTCTCCTAACATCTATGTAGGAGTTTTGCCGACTTTGTGTTGTCTTCAACCTTTCTTTAATCACTTTCACCTTATCCGTAGCTTGGTGAATTAAATCTGGTCCTATCAAACCTGCTTTGCCAACTTAGAACCACCCAATAGGAGATCTGCATCTTTTCCGATAAAGAGCTTCATATGGGTAATTTGGATGCTCGAATGATAACTATTATTGTAAGCGAACTCAATGAGAGGTATGTGAGCATCCCAATTTCCCTTGAAGTCGATCACACAATCTCTTAACATATCTTCAAAGGTCTGGATCGTAACATTTCAAAACTTTAAGATGTGTCGTAAAGCCTAACATAGGGACAATGAGGTCTAGGCACTGTTTTTAGGTCAATTTTTATGAATCTAGGTCGTGTAGGCAGTTTAAGAACCAAAATATTTAAGAACGTCCATGACGTCCAGAAAGTTGGTTCACAAGGGTGCTAGTGCGTCTTAGCTTGTTTGACTAGTTTTTAAGAGTCGGAACTATACGAAAATTAGCAAAAATATGTGTAACACATGTTATGGATGTTTCATGGTCGAAATGTCCAGGTATGACTCCCCAGGGACTAACCAAGGTCCCTTGAGGAGGACCTTTGCGCTTGGGACCACACTTCTTGGATAGTGTGCAATCGACGGACAAGGAGACGGGCTGTGTTTGGACCAACGGGGCGTCGATGCCTCTGTTTTCCCACACTAAGCCATGGTAAGGAAGCCCCTCACCTGCACAGTCTCTGAACTCAACGACGGAGTGCAGGACGAGAGGGGTAGTGCCCGTCGACTCACAAACGGCCCGTCATTCGGGTTCTCGTCTGTGAGGGTGTGTTTTGCTGCCAAATTATAAATGGTTTCATTTAATTAGTTAGTGGATTAGGTGGTTTAATTAGGGGTTAAGGGAGTTTAATGAAGTTGATTTAACGCCCAATATAAATACTCCCAACCCTTATTAACCCAACACAACTCTAAAACAAATCTCTCTAACTTCTCTCTACTTTTTCTCTCTATTGGAACACTCCATTGAACCTAAATCTAGGAGGTGATTGGGGGATGTAAAAGCGTGGATTCATCTTCAATTTCTCATCAAGACAATAAGGTATGTGATCTCTTCACCTTTGAGACCTCTTTCCTCAAAGAGTTCATCCAAATTGATTTCAAAAGTTAGTGATTTCTAATGGGCTTCATCCAATTCCGAAATTGATGTTGTGGATTGAGTTGTTGATGTTTATTTTAGGTTAATATGAGTTGATTAAGATGTATTCTAACTTAATTGGAGTAATTGTTCATGGTCTTTCCTAAATTGAAGAATATGTTCCTAAGTCCTTAACCCTAGGTTGTGTTGTTGGTTTAGATTGTAATTGTTAATTCAATTGACTTGTTTATGGGTTGAATTACTTGTATATGATGTTGATATGATGCCTATGAACAAATTAGGATGATGGTTAGTCTTTCATGATAGTTCTTGATAGATGATATATGGTAGGGTGAATTGACTAAATCCTAAGTTTGATCTACTATTGAATTGTGAAGTAATGACTCTTCTATAATTGTGATTTCATTGGTTCTTGAATTATGGTAATTTGATGACCTAATTGGATTGAAGTAAGGGTTTATGGTAAGACCTTGATGATGGTGAAATTGTGAAGAAGACTTGGTAAGTCTTGTGTCCTTATCCTTTGTTTCAATTATGGTTAATTGTGGTTAAGTCATGATGATTGTATTGGAGCATGTTTGTATAGGATTTGTAGGTTGGTATGATGTTGAATTGAAATGTCTTTGTATGGTTCTGAGGTTGCTTAAGAGGTAAAGTAATAAGGGTGATGATGATTGCCAAACGTGCTTTATTGTCCAAAGATTATAAAGTGTTAACCTTACTTATGAGAGTTGTGATGAAAGGCTTTTACTCATGCAATTCCTATTGAGCTAGTATGATGATGATTATACAAAGGCTAGACCCTATGACCTAAACTAAGTTATTATTGATGAATTAATATTAAAGACATTTCAATAAGGCACTCTAGCTTAGCACCGAGTGAACTAGAAAGAGAAGTGTCCTTTCTCACATAGGGAAGGTAGGATCACAAATGTACTCTTGAGATTGGAGACTGTAATGCACATAGCATAAAGAGGGTCCCAATTATGTCTCCTAGTTCTTGAACTATGTTGCCCCCATAGGAATACTAGATAGTGGATCCACGTAGTTGCTATGTTCATATTTTGTGTACTACTTTGGCAAGTAGTCCGCCTTCCTCAGTGTAGGATTTCATGACACCGGATTCCACATTAGCTCATGTGATCTATGTCGGTTAAGGCAAGTCTACCCTAAATTAAAATGAAGTAATTATGTATAGGCTAACTAAGGTGACTTGAAAGGTTAGACTTAACTTAGGTAGGGGCATAGGACTCTACCTAGGTCTTGCACTAGTTTCCCTTGATAGGAGTTTTAGGAGGTCAATATTATGCATGAAATGATAATAAAGGTAAATGACTTTATATGATGATTATGATGCTTATGAATATGTAATTGGTTCTTGTTGACTAAAGTGTGAACTTATGTATGTTAAAGGTTATGTTAGGTGAGTGAGTTACTATTTGTGATTCTTGTTTGGTTACTTGATTAAGAAGGGTTATGGGGCTTTACTTGATCATTGCACTTGTGGCTTTATAAGGGTTATGTTTGGTTGTCTTGCTTTACTAGTTCACATGATTAACTCTCTCTTATATTTGTAATATGATTTCTTGATGTTAGGGCTATGTGTGATTAGGGGTTTAAATATGTCATATGCTTATTGTTGCCTTGAATTTATTAAGCATGTCTATTTGGTTAGTCTAGTTTTTGATTGTGCATAAAGATATGAAATGGCATGATTTAACTAAATGTCCCTTGTAGCATGTTTGATAGTTATATGTGCATATGGTCTCATACTTAGTACATGTGGCGTACTAACCCCATTTTCTCCCTTTTTCCCAAACACTTTAGGTTCTAGTCATTGAGGTTTGGTTCGAGGCGATTGAGAAGAAGGCTTGGATACTCTTATCATCCAAGTGGTATGTCCTCATTTTCCCAAGGATGATGTCGATATTCTACCTACGGATTGTTTAGCTATTTTGACGCTTATTTTGATTCTATCTTTCATTTGAAGACAAAGTTGTATAAAGCCTATATGTGGCTTACTTTTATTGTTGTAGGGATATGCCCATTTTGTATTGTTGATCTAGATGGTCTATGAGATGAGACGGATTTTATGACTCTAATTCTATCTTATATATGTGTATGAGATAAAAGTAGAAGACTAAGTAATCTTTCTATACGAACGGGTCTATCTATACTCGCTATTATACTATTATATATATGTAGAGGTCTATGTAAACCTGTGATTAGATATAGTTTAAAAAATTTAATTTTTCGCATTATTTAGCCAATGAATGTTATGATGAATGCTAAGAGGCTAGTCTTAGTCCTCAAAGACGACGACGACGCCGGTTACGTCTAGGGTGTGCTCCCCGGATGTGACAAACTTGGTATCAGAGCATGAGGTTAAATATCTTTGATAACTATGTCTCTCTCAACCACGTCTAGGTAGATTCTTACTCATAATTGTGAAGCGCGCCACACTTATGAATAGGAATCTATATGATGCATAGGAATCTCTCTCTTTCTTGGAAATCCAATATCGTGCCTCTAGAGTAACTATTATGTGTTTTCATCTTAACATTGTATTTTTTATTATAAGTAATGAATACTCGGAGAAATTCGGATAGGAGGCTTGAGGAGGAGGTTGCTCCTCTCCGTGTTGAAGAAGATCCTCCACTTGAAGAGGGGGTCAATGTTGAGCAAGTTCCGGCCAACCCTCCCCCCTTGACGGATGGAGATATAAGGGCTGCCCTTCTCCAATTGGCTCAAGCGGCCACTCTGCTCAAGCTATGACGGCCCAAGCCAATCGGAAGGTTGTTCACCGAGCCCCTCAACAAGTCTCTACTATGGCTTCTCGACTAAGGGACTTTACTCGGATGAATCCACCTACCTTCTATGGTTCTAGGGTTGATGAGGACCCCCAAGAGTTCATTGATGAGGTGTACAAGGTTCTCTTTGCTATGGGGTTTAGTTCAAGTTAGAAGGCCGAGTTAGCCACATATCAACTCAAGGATGTGTCTCAAACTTGGTATGTTCAATGGAGGGATAATCGCCTCTTCGTAGTGGACCGGTTACATGGGAGATATTCAAAAAGGCATTTCTTGATCGATTCTTCCCTAGAGAAATGAGGGAGGCCAAAATGGTCGAATTCATCAACCTTCGTCAAGGAGGTATAAGTGTTCTTGAGTATTCTATGAAGTTTACTAAGTTGTCGAAATATGCTCCTTCCTTGGTTTCGGATCCGAGAGATGAGATGAGCCGCTTAGTGACGGGTGTATCGGATGATCTACAAGAAAAATGTCATTCGGCCATGCTTCATGAAAATATGAATATATGTAGGCTTATGGTTCATGCTAGGCAAGTTGAGGAGGCACGGGTTAGGAGAAAGGCAAGAGATGCTAAGAAGATAAGGTCCTTTGAAAAGGATTCTTCCAAGAGTAGGATTGATATTCAAGACAAGCCCAAGTTCAAGAAGAGGTTCTCAAATCAAGTTCTATCTAAGTTTCCAAAGGATAGAGAGGATAGGGTGTCTAACCCTAAGTTTAAAAAGGGAGGAAGTGCAAGTTCACCAACTAGAAAGCCGACTTGTGCAAAGTGTGGTAAGAAACATTATGGTGATTACCTTAAGGGGACGGACAATTGTTTCGGTTGTGGTAGGAGTGGGCATAAAGTCAAAGATTGTCCAAACATGAATAGGCAAGAGAAGAGTGGTCAAGCAAGTGGTTCTAGTGATTCTCCAAAGAAGAACCTCTTCTATGCTCTTCGTACTAGGGGTGAGCAAGAGAACTCTCCCGATGTGGTGACCGATATGTTACAAGTCTTTTCTATTGATGTTCATGCTTTACTTGATCCGGGTGCTACTTTGTCTTTTGTTATACCTCTTGTGGCTAGCTAAAAAGTTTGATATTTTACCCGATATTTTGCATGAGCCTTTCTTTGTGTCTACACGGGTGGGTGAGTCGGTTGTTGCTAATAGGGTATATAGAAATTGTCCTATCATGTTGCCCAATAGAGTTTCTAATGGTGATCTAGTTGAACTAGATATGCTTGATATTGATATTATTTTAGGTATGGATTGGTTGCATTCTTGTTTTGCCACTATTGATTGTAGGATAAGGTTAGTGAGGTTCAATTTCCCAAATGAACCCGTTGTTGAGTGGAATGGGGGAAGTTCTATCCCTAGAGGTCGTATCATTTCTTGTTTAAAGGCTTGCAAAATGATATCTATGGGCTGCCTATATCATATAATGAGACTCCAAGATATTGACTCCGAAATTCCTCCCATTGAGTCGGTACCCGTAGTGAGTGAATTTCTGGAGGTTTTCCCTAATGACCTTCCCGGTATTCCTCCCGAACGGGAAATTGATTTTGGTATCGATTTGATATCGAAAACAAACCCTATTTCGATTCCTTCTTATTGAATAGCTCTGGCTAAATTAAACGAGTTGAAGGCACAACTTAAAGATTTGCTAGATATGGTCTTTATAAGGCCCAGCATTTCTCCATGTGTGCTCTGGTCTTGTTCGTGAAAAAGAATGATGAGTCCTTGAGAATGTGTATTGATTATCGCCAACTCAACAAAGTCACAATCAAGAACAAGTATCCTCTCCCTCGGATTGATGATTTATTTGATCAACTCCAAGGGGAAAGCTACTTCTCCAAAATTGACTTGAGGTCGGGGTATCACCAACTAAGGGTGAGAGGTGAGGATGTACCAAAGACGGCCTTTCGGACTCGTTATGGCACTATGAGTTTCTTGTTATGTCTTTTGGTCTCACTAATGCTCCGGCGGCGTTCATGGACCTAATGAATAGAATATTTTGAAGTTACCTAGATTCATTTGTCATTGTGTTCATTGACGACATCTTGGTATATTCGAAGAATGAAGGTGATCACATGGGTCATTTGAGGGTGGTATTAGAAACTCTTAAAGAGCATCAATTATTTTCCAAGTATAGCAAATGCGAGTTTTGGTTGAGGTCGGTAGTATTTCTTGGTGACATCATCTCTAGTGAAGGAATTGAGGTTGATCCAAGGAAAGTGGAAGCGGTGCGAAATTGGCCGAGACCAGTGACTCCAACTGATATACGAATTTTTTTTGGGTCTTGCAGGTTATTATCAAAGGTTCGTGGATAGTTTTGTGTCCATTGCATCTCTTTTGAATACTTTGACCCAAAAATGTAAGAAGTTTGAGTGGTCCGAAGCATGTGAAAAGAACTTTCAATTATTGAAAGATAGGCTTACTTCGGCTCCGGTGTTGACACTAACGGAAGGTACAAAGGACTTTGTGGTTTATTTTGATGCATCCCGTGTTGGTTTGGGGAGTGTGCTTATGCAACATGGGAAGGTTATCCCAATGCTTCTAGGCAACTTAGAGTGCATGAGAGGAACTATCCCACTCATGACCTTGAGTTAGCGGCTTTGGTTTTTGCTTTGAAGATTTAGAGGCATTATTTGTATGATGTCCATGTTGATGTGTTCACCGATCTTAAAAGTCTCCACTACGTGTTTACCCAAAAGGAGTTGAATCTCCGGCAAAGAAGATGGCTAGATATATTGAAGGACTATGATATGAGTGTCCTTTATCATCCGGGCAAGGCGAATGTTGTAGCGTATGCTCTTAACTGTTTGTCTATGGGTAGTGTTTTTCATGTTGATGAAGCCAAAATGGACCTTGTGAAAGAGGTTCATCGATTGGCTAGATTGGGAGTTAGATTGGAGGTTTCTTCAAATGGTGGTGTGATGGTCCATCATAACTACAAATCATCTTTGGTTGTTGAGGTGAAGTCTAAACAGCACTTTGATAAACCATTAATGGAGTTGAAGGATCGGTTCTTAGCAAGTTTAATGAGTCTTTCTCATTAGGGTGGGATGGTGTTTTGAGATATCAAGGGCGGTTGTGTGTTCCAAATATTGATGATTTGCGAAACCGTATCCTTGAGGAAGCTCATGGGTCCCATTATTCCATTCATACGGGGTCAACAAAGATGTATCATGACCTTAGGGAGGTGTAATTGTGGGAAGGTTTGAAGAGGGACATGGCGGAGTTTGTTGATAAGTGTCCAAATTGCCAACAAGTAAAATCCGAGCATCTAAAACCTGGTGGATTACTACAAGAAAATAAAATTCCTACTTGGAAGTGGGAAGACATCAATATGGATTTTGTGGTAGGTTTGCCTGAGACCCGAAAAGGGTATGATTCCATTTGGGTGGTGGTTGATAGGTTGACCAAGTCAACTCATTTCATTCCCGTCAAGGCTACAAATTCGGCGGAGGATTATGCTAGGATCTTCATAGATGTGATTGTGTGTCGCCATGGTATTCCGTTATCCATCATATCGGATAGAGGTTCACAATTCACATCTAGGTTTTGGAGGTCATTTCAAGAAGGGTTGGGCACTAAGGTGAAGTTGAGTACCGCTTTTCATCCTCAAACGGATGGTCAAGCAGAGCGTACTATTCAAACACTTGAGGATATGCTTAGAGCTTGTGTCATCGATTTCAAAGGAAGTTAGTATAAGCACTTGTCTTTGGTATAGTTTGCTTACAATAATAGTTTTCATTCATTCATTTCCATGGTTCCCTATGAAGCCTTGTATGGTAGGAGGTGTAGGTCTCTTATTGGGTGGTTCGAAGTCGGTGAATCCTCAATTCTTGGTCCCGATTTGATCTATAATACATTGGAGAAGGTTCATGTAATAAGGAACCGGTTGCAAACGGCCTATAGTCGGCAAAAGTCCTATCCCGACAATAGGAGAAGGGATCTTGAGTTTGAGGAAGGTGACAAAATGTATTTAAAGATTTCTCCTATGAAAGGGGTTGTTAGATTTGGCAAGAAGGGGAAGTTGAGCCCTCGGTATGTGGTTCCCTATGAGATATTGCAAAGGGTAGGTAAGGCGGCCTATGAGTTGAAGTTGCCAAGTGAATTGGCTTCAGTTCATCCGATCTTTGATGTTTCCATGCTTAAGAAGTGTGTTGGTGATCCCGAGTCCATTCTTTCTATTGAGGGCCTTGGAGTCAAGGATAACCTCTCTTATGAGGAGGTTTCGACCCAAATTATTGATAGACAAGTGAAAAGGTTGAGGAACAAAGAGGTTGTATCCGTAAAAGTGTTATGGATGAACCACTTAGTTGAGGGTGCTACATGGGAGGCTGAGGCCGACATGAACTCCCGATATCCTCATATTTTTGATAATTGAGGTTATTCATCCTTTGTAATAGTTTAAATATGATTAATAATTGAAGTCCTTTGATTTCTGGGTGATGAAATGCGAAAGATGAGTTTTCAAATTTGGGCATTGAACTTACAGTGAGCTGCCAGTGATTTTAGCTTAAAGATATAAAATTTTTGTTTTGGCTTGTTTGGAGTCATGTTGTGCATTTTTACATGTGGAGTCTCTATGAAATGTTTAGTATCATGTTAATTGGAATCTAATTGACTCCTGTTGTCATGTTGGGCTCATTAGTAGTTGTGAGAAGGAGGTACCTCATAAAGTGATGTTGAGTCTAATATTTGGTAATTGAAATTTTGAATTGCCTTGATTGAAAGGATATGTATTGTATTGTACTGAAATGATGTTTGTTGGGCTGCTAGTCTTGAGTCTATTCCTTCCTTGAAAAGAATTTTAGTGTCATTCGGGGACGAATGTTCCTAAGGGAGGGATAATGTAACATTTCGAAACTTCAAGATGTGTTGTAAAGCCTAACATAGGGACAATAAGGTCTAGGCACTGTTTTTAGGTCAATTTTTATGCATTTAGGCCGTGTAGGCAGATTAAGAACCAAAACATTTAAGAACGTCCATGACGTCCGGAAAGTTGGTTCACAAGGGTACTAGTGCGTCTTAGCTTGTTTGACTAGTTTTTAAGAGTTGGAATTATACGAAAATTAGTAAAAATATGTGTAACACGTGTTAGGAATGTTTCATGGTCGAAATGTCCAGGTACGACTCCCCACGGACCAACCAAGGGCCCTTGAGGAGGACCCTTGCTCTAGGGACCACACTGCCTAGACAGTGTGCAATCGATGGACAAGGAGACGAGCCGTGTGTGGACCAACGGGGCTTCGATGCCTCCATTGTCCCACACTTATACATGGTAAGGAATCCCCTCGCCTGCACAGTCTCTGAACTCAATGACGGAGTGCAGGACGAGAGGCGTAGTGCCCGTCGACTCACAGACAGCCCGTCATTCGCGGTCTCGTCTGTGAGGGTCGTGTTTTGCTGCCAAATTTTAACTGGTTTCATTTAATTAGTTAGTGGGTTAGGTGGTTTAGTTAGGGGTTAAGGGAGTTTAATGAAGTTGATTTAACGCCCAATATAAATACTCCCAACCCTCATTAACCCAACACAACTCTAAAACAAATCTCTCTACCTTCTCTCTACTTTCTCTCTCTATTGGAAGACTCCATTGAAGCTAAGTCTAGTAGGTGATTGGGGGCTGGAAAAGGGTGGATTCATCTTCAATTTATCATCAAGACAATAAGGTGTGGGATCTCTTCACCTTTGAGACCTCTTTCCTCAAAGGGTTCATCCAAATTGATTTCAAAAGTTTGTTATTTCTAATGGGTTTCATCCAATTCCGAAATTGATGTTGTGGATTGAGTAGTTGATGTTTATTTTAGGTTAATATGAGTTGATTAACATGTATTCCAACTTAATTGGAGTAATTGTTCATGATCTTACCTAAATTGAAGAATATGTTCCCAAGTCCTTAACCCTAGGTTGTGTTCTTGGTTTAAATTGTAATTGTTCATTCAATTGACTTGTTTATGGGTTGAATTACTTGTATATGATGTTGATATGCTTCCTATGAACAAATTAGGATGATGATTAGTCTTTCATGCTAGTTCTTTATAGATGATCTAGGGTAGGGTGAATTGACTAAATCCTAAGTTTGATCTACTATTGAATTGTGAAGTAATGACTCTTCTATACTTTTGATTTCATTGGTTGTATAATTTTGGTAATTTCATGACCTAATTGGGTTGAATTAAGGGTTTACTGTAAGACCTTGATGATGGTGAAATTGTGAATAAGACTTGGTACGTCTTGTGACCTTATCCTTTGTTTCAATTATGGTTAATTGTCGTTAAGTCATGATGATTGTATTGGAGCATGTTTGTATAGGATTTGTAGGTTGGTATGATGTTGAATTGAAAGGTCTTGGTATGGTTGTGAGGTTGATTAAGAGGTAAAGTAATAAGGGTTATGATGATTGCCAAATGTGCTTTATTGTCCAAAGATTATAAATTGTTAACCTTACTTATGAGAGTTGTGATGAAAGGCTTTTACTCATGCAATTCCTATTGAGCTAGTATGATGATGATTATACAAGGGCTAGACCCTATGACCTAAATTAAGTTATGATTGATGAATAAAGATTAAAGACATTTCAATAAGGGACTCTAGCTTAGCACCGAGTGAACTAGAAAGAGGAGTGTCATTTCTCATATAGGGAAGGTAGGATCACTAATGTACTCTTGAGATTGGAGACTATAATGCACATAGCATAAAGAGGGTCCCAATTATGTCTCCGAGTTCTTGAACTATGTTGCCCCCATAGGAATACTAGCTAGTGGATCCACGTAGTTGCTATGTTCATATTTTGTGTACTACTTTGGCAAGTAGTCCGCCTTCTTTTGGTGTAGGGTTTCATGACACCGGATTCCACATTAGCTCATGTGATCTATGTCGGTTAAGGCAAGTCTACCCTAAATTAAAATGAAGTAATGATGTATAGGCTAACTAAGGTGACTTGAAAGGTTAGACTTAACTTAGGTAGGGGTATGGGACTCTACCTAGGTCTTGCACTAATTTGCCTTGATAGGAGTTTTAGGAGGTCAATATTATGCATGAAAATGATAATAAAGGTAAAGGACTTTATATGATGATTATGATGCTTATGAATATATAATTGGTTCTTGTTGACTAAAGCGTGAACTTATGTATGTTAAAGGTTATGTTAGGTGAGTGAGTTACTATTTGTGCTTCTTGTTTGGTTACTTGATTAAGTAGGGTTATGGGGCTTTGCTTGATCATTGCACTTGTGGCTTTATAAGGGTTATGTTTGGTTGTCTTTCTTTACTAGTTCACATGATTAACTCTCTCTTATATGTGTAATATTATCTCTCGATGTTAGGGATATGTGTGATTAGGGGTTTAAATATGTGATATGCATATTGTTGCCTTGAATTGATTAAGCATGTCTATTTGGTTAGTCTAGTTGTTGATTGTGCATAAAGATATGAAATGGCATGATTTAACTAAATGTCCCTTTTTAGCATGTTTGATGGTTATATGTGCATATGATCTCATACTTAGTACATGTGGCGTACTAACCCCATTTTCTCCCTTTTTCCCAAACACTCTAGGTTCCGGTCGTTGAGGTTTGGTTCGAGGAGATTGAGAAGAAGGCTTGGATACTCTTATAATCCAAGTGGTAGGTCCTCATTTCCCCGAGGATGATGCCGATGTCCTACCTACGTATTGTTTAGCTATTATGACGCTTATGTTGATTCTATATTTCATTTGAAGACAAAGTTGTATAAAGCCTATTTGTGGCTTACTTTTATTGTTGTAGGGATATGCCCATGTTGTGTTGTTGATCTAGATGGTTTATGAGATGAGACGGATTTTATGACTCTAATTCCATCTTATATATGTGTATGATATAAAAGTAGAAGACTAAATAATCTTCCTATATGAACGGGTCTATGTATACTCGATATTATACTATTATGTGTATGTAGAGGTCTATGTAAACCTCCGATTAGATATAGTTAAAAAGTTTTAATTTTTTCGCATATTTTAGCCAATGAATGTTATGATGAATGCTAAGAGGCTAGTCTTAGTCCTCAAAGAGGATGACAACGCCGGTTACGTCTATGGGGTACTCCACGGATGTGACATGGATAAAACGCTCCGCTTGTCCATCAGTCTGAGGATGAAAAGCAGTGCTCAAATTCACCTTGGAACCAAAAACTTTCTGGAAAGATTTCCAAAATTGTGCAGTAAATTGTGCACTTATATCTGAAATAATGGAATCGGAACTCCATCAAGTTTTACCACCTCTTGAAGGTTCAACTTTGCATAATCTTCGGCCGAATAAGTAGTCTTTACCGGCAAGAAATGGGCTAACTTTGTCATTTTGTCAATAATCACCCAAATAAAATCATGTTGCCTTTGCGATCTTGACAAGCCTGTGATGAATTCCATATTAATAATCTCCCACTTCAATTTTGGAAGTTCTATATTCTGAGCTAAACCTCCAGGCCTTAGGTGTTCCACTTTCACTTGCTAACAATTTGAACACTTGGCAACAAACTCAGCAATATCTTTCTTCGTGCCTTCCCACCAATATACCTCTCTCAAATCACGGTACATTTTGGTGGCACCTGGATGAATGGAATATCTGGAGCTATGAGCCTCCTCCAAGATTCTCTCTTGGAGTCCATCCACCTTAGGTATACATAATCTACCTTGGTATTTCAGCACACCAGCTCGCCCTTGTTCGAAGGCCAATACTATTTGGATATGGACACTTGCCTTCAAATCATACAAAATAGGGTCTTGGTCTTGCTTCTCTTTCACCTCTAACACCAAGGATGATTCAGCCCCATTGGTCACCACTATGCCTCCTTCTGAGGAATCCATAATTATGACTCCCAGTCGTGGAAGTATGTTCATGTCTTTTGCTAACTCCCTCTTTTCTTCTTTTACATGGGAAGTACTTCCCATGAACAACCAGCTTAAGACATCAACAACCACATTAGCCTTACCTTGGTGGTAAATAATACTCATGTCATAATCCTTGAGTAATTCCAAGCACCTTCTCTGTCTGAGGTTGAGCACTTTCTGAGTGAACACATATTGGAGGCTCTTGTGATCAGTGAATATATCCACATGAACACCATATAAATAATGACGCCATATCTTCAACGCAAACACTACTGCAGCCAATTCTAAGTCATGAGTTGGATAATTATTCTCATGAACTTTCAACTGCCTGGAATCATAAGTTATAACCTTGCCATTCTGCATTAATACACAGCCCAAGCCAACTCTTGATGCATCACAATACACCATAAAGCCTTGAGTACCCTCTGGTAAGGTCAAAACCGGAGTCAATCTCCTTTTCAACTCCTGAAAGCTTTTCTCACAATATTCAGACCAATGAAACTTGACTGTCTTCTGAGTTAACTTAGTCAAAGGAGATGAGATAGATGAAAATCCTTCAAAAATCTCCTATAATGGCCAGCCAAACCCAAGAAACTCCTTATAACTGTCGGAGATGTGGGTCTATGACAACTCTGAACTGCCTCAATCTTCTGAGTGTCAACTCTGATACCTTCACTAGATACAATGTGACCTAAGAATGCCACAGACTTAGGCCAAAACTCACACTTGGAGAAGTTGACATACAATTCTTTGTCTCTCAATGTTTGAAGAACAATTCGTAGGTGACTAGCATGATCTTCTTCATTCCTTAAATAAATCAGTATGTCATCAACAAAGACGATGACAAACAGATCTAAATAAGGTTTGAAGACTCTGTTCATAAGATCCATGAACGTTGCAGGTGCATTTGTCAAACGAAAGGACATAACCAAAAATTCATAATGCACATACCTTGTTCTAAAAGCTGTCTTGGGAATATCATATTCCCTTACTCTCAACTGATGATAGCCTGATCTGAGGTTGATTTTTGAAAAACAAGAAGCACTCTGAAGTTGATCAAAAAGGTCATCTATCCTTGGAAGAGGATATTTATTCTTGATGGTCACCTTATTCAGCTGACGGTAATCTATACACATACTAAAGGACCCATCCTTTTTCCTAACAAACAGGACCGGAGCGCCCCAAGGTGAGACACTCGGTCGAATAAAGCCTTTATCTAACAAATCTTTCAATTGCTCTTTTAGCTTTTTTAACTCTACTGGTGCCATTCTGTATGGTGAAATAGTTATAGGACGAGTATCTGGGATGACGTCTATGCCAAAGTCTATCTCGTTTTTGGGATGGACTTCGGGTAGATCATCGGGAAAGACTTCTGGAAACTCACTAACTATAAGAAATGATTGAAGGGAAGGTACCTCAACACTTGATTCATTAACTTTGACTAAGTGATAGATACACCCCTTAGAAACTAACTTCCTCGCCTTAAGGTACGAAATGAAGCGACCCTTAGGCACTGCTCAACTACTAGCCTACTCTATGAGTGGCTCATTAGGAATCTGAAACTTGACAACTCGATTTCTGCAATCTATTGATGCATAACAGGCATGAAGCCATTCTATACCTAGAATGACATCAAAATCTACCATGTCTAACTCTATTAAATCAGCCAAGGTACTCTTGTGACTGACAAAAACAGGACAATCATGATAGTATCTTTCTGCTATAATGGATTCAACAACAGGTGTGGATACACTGAATGGTTCTCTAAGTTGCTCAGGAGAAATATTAAAGTTCATATCAACATAAGGAGTTACAAACGATAAACTAGCTCCTTTGTCTAATAATGCATAAACAGTAAAGTAAAAGACTCAAATCATACCAGTGCCAACATCTAGCGAATTCTCTTGTTCATGGCGATTATTAAAAGCATACAAGTGGTTTGTTCCTCCGCCTGTCCAAGAAGCAGCTCCCCTAGGTGCAGCCCTGTTTGGTGGAGCAACTGATGAAGATTGAGTTCTATTGCCCGGATTTCCACCACTTTGCCTGTCCTTGGGGCACTCTCTCATGAAGTGACCCCCTTGACCATACTTAAAACAACTCGTGAAGCCTTCACGACAGATGCCAGAGTGATTCCTACCACACTTAGCGCAGGCAGGAGGCTTAGTACCTTCTTGTGCCACACTAACATGAGACTGAGCCGGCCTACCCTTGAAGTGCTGCGAATTATGGCCACTATACTCACTTCGATTTCTGGGTGCAGGTGCACTAGCAGATGATGGTGCATGCCCCTTTGGTTTATACAATTGTCGTCGGCCTAAACCACCTTTCTGTTGGCCAGACTCATTTCCAGTCTTGGCCTTCTTGTTTTGGTACACTTCTCTATCCTTCACCTTCTCTTCTTTAACTCGTTGAACATATACCATAAGCCTTGATTTATCCATGTCACCTATCAACATGGCAACCCTACCTTCCTTACTTGCAGGCCGACCCAACCCTGCAACAAACAGACTCATTCTGCTCTTCATGTCTTTCACCATCTCTGGAGCATATCTTGATAGTTGGGTGAACTTCATTCCATACTCATGTACACTCATGGAGTCCTGTTTCAGAGTAAGGAACTCCCTCACTTTGGGAAGGACAACTTGGATGTGGTGCATCCTCTGATCTACCATCCTTCCATTGATCAAACAAGGTTCTAGCCACACCCTTTAGTTGATACACAGCCAATTGAACCCTCTCAATATCCACAACATGCATTATCTCAAACACCTTCTTTAATTCCTTCACAGAGTTCTTCGGATCCTCAGTAGGGCTTGATCCAGTGAAACTATGAGGTTCATTCTCAGAAACTCACAAAATCTCGAGGTATCATCTCCTTGTTGTTGAGCTTCTCTCTGTTGCCCAACCTGGTTGGTCACAAACTGACTTAGCATCCGGATAGCTTCTCGGAATTCGGCATTGGTAACCTCTCTTTGGGGTTGCACCTCTGGTGAATTTGGAACCTTCCGTTCCTCAACATTCCTTCGTGGTCGACCTCTGAATTCCATTCTTGGAGGCATGATGATCTGAAAAATATGTGTAAGCATGAATTAGAGAGAGACAATAGAGATAAACACTTCACACGAAAGGAACATTAAAGAAGGAAACATTCCTAAAAATTGTAGCCTCCTAATTATAGATGTGGCACGCTTCACACTAATGACTAAGACTCTACAGACACGACTTCATAGACTCCCTAGGAACCTTGAACTCTGGGCTTTGATACCAAGTTTGTCACGCCCCGAGCCTACACCCTGGGAGGGACTGGCACTCGAAGACCATTGTTGGCCCTCAAGCGAACCCTTGGCCTAACTTAATTAACTCAGCGGAGGACTAAACTCAACTTAAACAAGAAATAAGACCTGTTTAAAGGAAAATACTCAACATAATATCTGGCCATGATGGCACTCAAGTCTCAACAAGCAACAATAAACTCTAAACTGAAATACTAATGTCTACGAAGGCTCTAAACTAACTAAAGAGGTATGTTGGGACACACCCACAACATCCTAAAACTAAACTACTAAAAGCAAATAAAATGGATGTCCTCCGGAATACAAGGAGGCTCACCACTAACTCTGGAGGTCAATCTGGATCAACAAAACGCAGCGTGCTGATCCTGGTTTCCTACATCTGCATCATAATACGATGCAGGCCAATTGGCATCAGTACATTGAATGTATGAGTATGTGAGTTTTAAAGCTAAAAAAAATTTAGGCTTGAAAGGGAGTAAGATAGAATACGTACCTTAGCTCTGCTCAACTCATGATGTACTAATTCGTATTCAATATACACAGTTAAAATAAATGCAATATAAAGAAATGCTGACAGCAAACATGCTTAAACCTCTGAGTATATATATATACAAGTACACAATAATGTTTGAGAGGTATATAAAATGCAATACTGCTGTGTATAAAATAACAATAACTGATGCATAGAGAAATACATTTACCGGTGGGTGATTCTCTAACCGACAACCATCACTTCAGGGCTACAATGATGATACAGCGGTCTACCGCACGCTGCCAGCACATCCTATACCGGCCAAAGGTATAAGACCTGAACTTCCTAACTACTAAACTGTGAAAAGGAATTATCTAAAAAGTATGACTCTTTTCTACCCAAGGTGGCTACATGGTTTATGGGGATTGTGACTTAGCTGAACTCTCCCCCGTATCGGTGCTCAATACTACTCCCAAAAATATACTGGCTCTTATGTTTTAAAAACTTATCTTTTAAAAAGCTCTCTTGGAAATAATAGTTTCTTCTTCCTTTTATTAAAACTAGCCATATGCTCTATGGAAGTCTAGCTTCCCTTCCTACTCAAAATTTTGAAAACATTTTGTCTAAACTCTTAGGGACTACTTAGTTCCCTTATAACTCTTGAGAAGTGAACTCAACTTGATACCTTTTGCTTACTTGAAACTTAACTCTTAGGGAATAATTAGTTCCCTTATAGATTTTAAGAAATGAACTCAACGACGGCTCGTCAACTTGGTCTGATTATTGGAACTGCAGACTAGGTTTTGTGAGTTGCAGGCTCAGCCCATGATCCCTCATCAATGGACGTCGATGCATCGACGGCCCGTCTGTGAGGAGGCGTCGATGGTGCTGCGAAAAGCTGCAAAAATCTACCTTGGCTTGGGATGTTTGGTAAATTCACCCCAAGTCTTTTATAAACCTATGATGATATTTTTAGGGTCTTTTAGGTATATTAAGAGTTTTCAAAAAGTTAGACCTAATTTTAGACTTCATTTCCTAAAACCCAAAACTCACTCTCTAAAGACAAACTCTCTTTAGTCACCATTGGAGCTAAGACTCAAGGAATAGATAGGAGGGCTGGTTGGTCGTGTTTTTCATCAAAAACTAGTGGGTTTCCTTCTCATTGAGGTATGGTAGTCATCCTTGAACCCTCTTCCATTCAAGGAGTCAGTTCTAAAAGATTTCAAAAAGGGTTTTCAAACTCTATATTCTTCTATCTTTGGTTCTAAGCATGAGTCTTCATATAATAGCGTTTTAATGATTCAAATATGTTGTTTCTATTATTAATTTATGATTTTAATATCAAAACCCTAATGAACTCATGCTTATGCATATTTCAACTTTTAGATTATGAAATTGGTTAAATGAACATGTTTGAGTAGTGTATGAACTTTGGTTTCCTTATGGTGTTATTATGATTTAGCTAATGCCCTAAGGACCTTATTATGATGAAATATTGAGGAATTGTTTATAGGCGGTAAATTCTCATTTAAATGGTGAGTTACTTATATTGTATAACTCTTATTAGAATTGCTCTTGAGTGGTATGGTCCACCTTCTTGGTGGCGGTGTTTACTTTATGTATTTGGATATATTTGGTATGTATTGTGAGTATGTATTTGAAGGTCTAAAGTGTGAAGTAAAGTGATAATGATGATGGTTATTGTTGATATGCATTATGAAGCTTGAATTATATGTCTTGCTTAGATTATGCCAAAATGAAGTATGTGTAAATCTTGAGCATGCTAGTGTGTAAGAAATGAGGAATGAAGGTGTAACCATGTCTAGAATTCAATGTTAATGAAACGGTGATTATGTGTAAGGTGTGCTCACATGTACACACACTCACACTTAATTGAATGAGTGAAGTTAGTAAATGTGATTAAGGGGAGTCTTGGGGTGAACACTCTTCGTTAGTTGAGATGAAGTGTTTAGTAGCAACCTCACTATCTTCCAAGATCTTTCTAAGATAGGTCGGAGGATGGGTTCCCTTCGTGAGTTGAGATATGGTGCCCACTAGTTCTCCTTAACCTATAGTATATAATGTTGATACTCTATTGGGGAGTTATGCTTATCACCAATAGGATATGAAGAAGGGGTGGTTACACTTCGTTTGTTGAGATGTTGTATTCCAATGTACCTCTTGAGATGAGTACTCCTCGTTAGTAGAGAATGCGTTACTTGGTAGCATTCTCCTTATCCCTTAACTATGCACCCTCATAGGTGTAGCTATTGGATAAGACATGTAAAAGCTAAGAGAATGACCCTACCCTAGGCAAGTGGGTATCCCTCATCCGATAAGTGTAGTAACGGGATTCCATGTCTAGATCTCATGGTCTATGTTGGTTAAGTCTAATTCCCCAAAAGAAATGAAAGAACTAAGTCTCCTAAAAGAATGTACTACTTAGGGTAGGTGGTGGTATGGGACCTCATCTATCCATTGCACTGAGTATACCTTCCGAAAGGGGAGTCTTGGTGTGTCTTATATGAAGTGTATGAATGAGTTATCATGTGTTGTAAATTAAGTTAGATGACTTAAGGTCTAATGTTTAGGAAGCAAGTTAAAGCTAAGTTTCATTTAATGAAGCTAAGAGGGATGGATGTAGTGTACTTAGTCCAAGAGAATCCTCAAGGGTCACTACGTGGGAGTGGTAGTATGGTATGCTACTCTCACATTGCACTTGGTGTAATTTACAAAGTCTCTTTGGAGTGGGGCACTATGTGAAGTCCGTAAAGTATGAATGTTCTTCTAATCTCTAGCCAAGAATGTGGACTTGTTTCCCGTGCGAGGTAAGCCTATGGTTGGTAGTCTTAAGGATCACCTTGGTGTGTATTGAAGGGGGTGTATGGGTGTTTCCTTCATGTCTTACCGTAGTGAGTCTTAGGATAACTTGGTTAGGAAAACCTCAAGAGGAATGAGTTCAATATGCTTGGATTGAAATGTTCACTGTAAAGGTTTCACTGTATCACTGTAATGTTGTTTGGTTTACTGTAAAGTGTCTTTTGGTCCTAAAATTATGAGAGTTATATTTTATGTGATTACTGATGATTGTTATACCATTTTAACTCTATAATCATGAAGGTTTTAATTATTTGGCATGAAAGCTTATTTTACTAAAATGTCTCTTTTTGCATGTTTTTGCATGTGCCACACTTAGTACATTTTTTTGTACTAAACCCATATTTTTCTATACTTAATAAGTAGAGGTTGGAGGTGTTTGAAGACTAGAAGGCATAGCTTGGGAATCTACTCTCTCAAGACTTAGTATGTCCTCATATATTTGAGGAATAGTCATATTTATTAGTTTCTAGTATTAAGGCTTATTATGTATTTTCATTTAATGTAAAAGGCCATTTCCCTAAGATTATTATGTCGTGTTTTTAAGATGGATTGTGACGATAAGACTTCTCCTTATATTTCATGAAAGTTGTTTCTATTATTATTTATTCGTGAAAAGTTTTAAATTACGCACTACCATTCATGTCTTATGTAATGAATGATAGCTAAGGCTTGTACAAGACCTCCGAAAGGTCAAGTACGCAATTTTTTGACCCTAGTGTGCTCCCTTCTTCAAGGGGGTACTTTTGGGTCATTAAAATATCCCTCAATTGTGAATCCAAAATACTCCAATCTAGCTAGGGTTGTGATTACATTGTGGGTAGATCTTGATTGTGATTCCAAAGTAGTGGATAGCATTCAATTTATGTTTGAATTATATTTATATGATGATTATATGATATTTTCATGTGAATTCATTGAGGAACCCTAATCTTAGTTGACGAAGGTGATAATTGTGGGTTTAGGCCATTAGAGGCAAGGTTGAAGGTTCTAAATTGATATTGTTATTTCAATTTTCTTGAATACTAATTGATCATAGTTACGATCATCTAAGTATGAATAGAACTAGACTTAAAACAATATGAAGTATCTTGGCTTATAATGATAGAATTGAACCATTATGATAAATTAAGACTTGAATCATTTAGTAAGGAGAGATGTGATTAAATTACCTTGAATACGTATAAATAAGAGATTAGAAAGAAACCTTGAGAGTAGGGTTTGTGATCATATAGCTAGGGCTTTAGGGTGAGGTTGATGAGATTAACTAGTGATTATAAGGCTAATGGATAGAATTGTGTTGTGAGACCTTACTAACCTAGATAACCTTATGAATACTAGATGGTAGGAAGTGATAGAATCACTTAGGTCATAATGTTATCCTTGTCTAATGAAGATCTGTAGACTTGATGGTATGTATGAATATGACCTTAATCATGAAAGATTTCTCATATATTAACGGTTCTAGGGATGAAAGACTTCTCCTAACTAACTAAACCTAAGTCTAGAGGGCCTATATACCTAGGTCATGGATGGTGATAGTTGTTCACAATGAAAGATGAATTTATGAAGATATGCGTGTTCTTATGAAAATTGATTGAAATAATTTAAGTTACTTTCAGAGTGAAAGGATTTCTCAAATATTACTCAATACATAAAGTGAAAGAGTTTTCTCATATAAAGCGTTCTTAGAGTAAAAAGGTTTTCTTAACTAAACTTTGACTGAATAACTATGAGCTATTCTAATGAACTTAGGCTTGGATTTGCTACATGGTGTACCCTTTCATGGATTATATGACAAGAGGCGATTACCCATGTACTATAATGACAATACAAGAGGCGATGACCCATGTCTCTTAAAGGTAAGATGATCATGATTGCTGACTATTGCATGGGAATTATTCTTAAAATCGAGTTTAAAAGTGGCAATTACCAGTGTCCCATAATTATGTGCCGTCATAGGATGATCGTCTTCGATAGACATTCGCTAGTGGATCCCCTTAAGCTAGAATTTTATGGTTCGTACCTTGGCATGTGAGGAAATCCAATTTCTGTGTGGGAGAAACATTGAATTCCACATTACAACAACTCTCATGGTCTCTATGTTGGTTTAGGTTAAATCCTATAATAATGATGAATTAATGTTAATTTTAGTAGTATCTCACATGTGTTCTTTTACTTTCATTGACCATTATCATGATTATGCTTCTAACCTCTTATCTAATGTTTTAACTTTATCTTTTCATGTCATTAAAAAATTGCATGATTTTGTAACTCTTATGTATTGCTATCATAATTGATACATTCTTTGTACTTTCACATACTGTTTCCTTCATTGTTTCCCAAATGTATGGTCCGACACTCCAATTTTGCATCCCCGTGGCTAGTGATCACATTAGTAGATTGTATATTTGTAAGTGCTCTTGATATGAGGACCGAACCCTTTATTTCTTACTATATTTACTTTTCCATATTGTATGTGATGTATGAGTTACATCCCAATCACTCTTGATGTACCATATGGATTTGAGACTATGTTAGATTTTCCACTACGTTTTTGACGAACTCTTTATTATATAAATTGTCTTTCGAACTATTTAATTCTATTATCTTGTATGATATATGATAAGTGGCTAGTGAAGGACCTCCCGGGGTATTAAACTTCATGTCATGTCTAGGGTGTACCTTGGGTCGTGTCATAATAACACAGAGGGCAAGTCTAAATTATAAGCCACCTTGCCTATCCGCCTCAATACTTGATAAGGACGAACATAACAATGACTAAGCTTCCTTGTTTTCTCAAATCTTTTTACACCCTTTATAGGTGAAATTTTCAAGTAAACCCAGTTATAAACATCAAACTCAAGATTCCATCGATAAATACAATCACAAATATGTCCAGTTATTGTGTAAGCACTCTATTCATCAGAATGTTACTTTCTTTCACCCTAAATTGGTGATAACCCGACCAAATGTCAATCTTATAAGTAACTTGGTCCTTAGAGTTGATCAAACAAATCAACAAGTCTTGGAAAAGAATACTTATTCTTGATAATAACATTGTTCAATTTTCGGTAATCAATACACATGCAAAGTGGACTATCCTTCTTACGAACAAACAAAACTCGAGTACCCCACAGAGATACTCAGTCGGATGAAACACATATCCAATATATCTTTCAATTACTCCTTTAATTCCACTACGGGCCTTAGTCTCCATAATGGTCCATGGGTAGTTCTATCATCATGAACCAGTAGGCCCCTCGCCCAAGTAAAGGAACATAGTGGCCTTCACAATTTGTGATCCTTCACACGATCTATCAAAAGGACCGTAGAGGGAAAGACCCATAACCAGTAGCCACTACCAGCAGACCACGACCCAATCGACGGGTCGTGGTCGTAGTGATGGTCCGTCACTGGAGCTGTGGTCTGCCTCGTTAGATTTCTAGTTAGGGGTTATTTGGTCTTTTGCCTATGTTTTGGGCACTCAAAATATGTCGTTTAACCCGTAAACTACGTAGGTTTGGTCAGATTAAGCCTAGTAACTAAGTCAGATCTTTCACTAATCGATTATTCACAAAAATCAACCGAAACTTAGAGCAAAAGAAGAGAAAAGAGCCGACCAAACCCCTCTAAGAACACAACAGGTTTTCTTAAGTTCTAGCCCTGAAATCAAAATATTTCTCCATGAATTTCATCACCAAGTATGTGAGATTTCAGTAGTGGGTTCCTTTCATCCGCTAGGTCCCTAGATTTCAGTAAGATTCTTGATTCCTTATGTATTGTTTAGACCTAAGGTTTCTCGAACATTAGATAATTGTTGTTATTTAGTTGTTATAGTATTCTTAATCAAATTATCATGTTTTCGTGGAATCATTGTTTAGTTTCTTGTATAAAACTCAGAACACTAGGTGTATGGATTCATTTAGTTTATTAAGTACACTAGCTAGGTCAGATAAACATATAGATATGCCTTAGATTTTGAATGTTTAATTATCTGTACCTAAAATGTTGCATTCTCAGTTAGCATGTCAGAATATTGAGCTAATCTAGTATTTCAATTAAGTTGTGTCATACACATTGCAGTTGGGAGTAGTCTTAGCACCGAGTTGGACTAGGGTTTAGCATACCCTCATACTCACAGAACTATGTGCCTTCGTAGGTTTATAAGTCCCCTTTGTGGGCGTCAAAATTGGTGATCACTCTAGTCATGCATTTATATCCCAGACAAGGTATATTGGGTTCTCTCGATGGGGCATACACATATGACTCCACATTTAGCTCATGTGGTTTTATGTCGGTTAATATTAGCTCAAAAAATCAGACTCCAGTGAATTTTACAAAGTTTTCAATTCTACTTTAGTAGTCAGTCTCAGCATGTTACGTTAATAATCAATATTTGGTCATTGCATTTAGTTCCATTTTTTTAGTTATAATTCAGAATTTTTATTCTTTTCAGATTATATCATTGCTCATTTATGCTTTGTTCAACTTATGTATTTTGTTCAACTATTATCTATATCCTGCATGCTCAGTATATTCCAAGTACTAACACATACTATGTGCTACATCCTTTCATTATGTAGGTTCAAGTACTCACCATCTAGATCACGTATAGTTTGGTTCTGGATCAGTATTCAACAACTTCAGTGGTCATTACTCATAATTCGAGGACAATAGACATGTTTTTCACATTTAGTCTTTCATTTTAGTTTCAATATTTCTAGGGTTAGCTGGGGCATGTCCCAGCAACTTTAGTCAATAGAGGCATTTCCAGACATAGTATTAAATTCATCTTTAGCTTTGGGTGATTGTTCAGTATCACTAAACTCATATTACTTTTTGTATATTCAGATCTATTTTGGGTATTCCCTACTGTGTTTTAAGTTTCCGCATAGTATATTTATGTTTAGGTGTTTTAATATGCTTAGACATGCCAACTTCGAGGTAAGCTTGGGGTCACTTGTGCTCCTAGGTCTCATGTTTTTGAAATTGTTACATTAATTTTCATAAAAGTCTAGACTATTAAATAACATAGGGGGTAATAGGACCCGGTTGAACCGACCATTTTCCCTACTAAATAAATTGTCTAAATGAATCACTTTTGATTGAAATTGGCTAATTTAAACCTAATTATGATAGCCAAATTAATTTTCAACCCAGTCTAATAACAATGGCTCATGTTTAGTTTCATTCATCCATATATTTATTTGATTTAATGGCTCTCATTTGACTTCATGACTAATACAAAAGACCTCAAAAATTAAAATTTTTAACCTATTATTTTTTTTATTACTCCAGTATCCCCTTCTCTTCCCCTACCATTGGCCACCAATGATGTTTGCGTAATTAAGACATGACTTCCAACGCAGGTGTCTACTATTGTACAATAGTAGCCCAACAAAGGGTTAGGTTTGTGTCAAAGGGAGTGATTTTTAGAATTAAAAGAAAAATAAAATTAAGTTCTAATTAGTCATAGTTAAAGAAATTATCGATTTAAAACATATTAATTCTAAGGGGTGATGCAAGCGTCAATTATCAATAGGGGATTGTCCCATGTAAGTAAAAAGCAACAAAAGCCGCAAAGAGTGCTAAATAAGGAGACATGATTCTTGGGATTTGATAGGAATAAGGTAAAGACTAAACTATTCGGTGCGTGCTTTTGATATTAAATCCGTTGACTATTTGTGATTAGGCTAGTTTATATGGGGTAAGCTATTTCTTAAGCAAATTACCCCAAATAAAATGGATTCCTCTCTGACACCCACTTGCTGCATGAAGAACATACTCCACCTTATACCACTCACTCTCTCGAGCTGAGTGTGTGGCAGAAGGAATAGGGTTCACTCTCTCAAGCTGAACCTCATGTAGATCCACTCCCACCGGCCATCAATTTAGTAGTCCTAGTTTTATGACCTCTCTCTCTCGAGCAAGCTGAAAACACAAAGGTGAATTCGTATTTGCAACTACAATTTCATTAAGTTCCACCACAACTACTAAACAAAATTACATTTAAACAACAAATAAATCATCAACAAGCAAGACCCAATAGATAATCTAACCCATATTCACAAAATCACACCCCAGAAATTGGGGTTTTATCTAGACATGTAAAAGAGATAGAAATTTATACCAAAAATGAGTTTGTATTCAAATGGGTGTGAAGATTTAAGCCTTCATACAAGCCAACATTCAAGAATCCAAAAGACCCAAGTCCAAATTCTTGGAGATGAAACCCTTTTAATCTTTAAGCTTTTCTAAACCCACTCCAAACTTAGAACTCAAAAATAGGAGTAAAAATTCGATATTAAAAATTCTAAGTAAAAGGTCTGATACTAAGATACAACTCTAAATGAGTATTTATAGTTTTCAAAGATTTGTTCTGCAGTGGATAACTTGGCTTAGTTAGTCGGAATCGCCGATCACTTGGCCGATTCTCTCTTTGGTAGGTTTTATCGCCGAATTGCTATACTTTAGAATCTTCGTGTTTTGGATCATTAGGTGATATAGTACTGCTTCTCAAAACTACTCAGCGACGCGCCAACTACTACTTTTCACTGCCAATTTGATCCTTTCCTTCATGGTTCAACACACAGGAACAAAACTCAATCTTCAAACCTGTCGGCAACTTACCAAGTAGACTCGGCGATCCTATGCCTTCATTTTTTCATTGTATTCAGCATTTGTGTTCCTTTTTTCAAAGTAGTGCCCATGCTTTCCTCAAACTCAATACTTGAAACTCAAGGTTATTCATTAGTTGTTGAGAAAAAATAAGCATTTGAGGACACTAATTCTATCAAAATATAGCCCTAAAGGAGTCCAATTTGTGGACTCATCAACACCTCCAACTTAAACTTTTGCTTGTTGTCAAGTAAAAATCAAGTTCAGTAGTTCAAAAAGGTATGTTTCAAAGAGTGCTACATAGATTCAATCATGACTGTACACAAAAAGACTCAATTTACTCATTCAAGGATCAATTGTGTACCCAAAGATTCAATTTGTGACACACCATTACAAAAGGTTCTAAAGATCGCAATACTTGCTTCAAATGCAAGTTCAAGCTCAACAAAAGCATTCGAATGCCCTCACACAAATGATGATTCCATACACATGATAATAATCATTTAAAGTTTTGGAATCAAATACAATGCTCACCCTCACAAACAAGAACACAATGCATGCTCTCACCCATAGGTTTGCTCATATTTTCCAATCAACTTTTTTTGCAGCTCACTTAAGATCACAAAGGTCTTCTCAAGGCTTGTAATAGAGTTTGAGTCCGAAGGTATGATCATTTAGGGTTAGTGACTACAGATACTCATGAGATGTGGTACTCACAACACTTCCTTTCTCCTTCTTTCATCATTTTCTTTAGTGCTAGCAAGTCATCCCTTTATTAAATTTCCATTGATTGTCGGTAAACCCCATTTCTTTTATACTTTATTCCATAACTTTTTCTTTTTAATTTTTTCTTCTTTTTTCTCTTTCTTCTTCTTTTTCATATGGAGGGGTTTCATTTTTCTCAATAATCATGGGTTAAAGGAGACTTTCCTTGCACTTCTTGAATTTCCCTTTTTCTTTCACCACACCCCCAAGCTAGGCTTTTGGCCTAAGTTGGCTATGTCAAACAAACCAACAGTCATGAGGATTATGGGTAATGGATTAAGAGAGGTCATTGTTTTTTTTCATGTTTTTCCAAAGAAGGTAAGGCTCAAGGGCTGTTGAAAAGAGGTTCACACACTCACAAGGTAGGTCACAAAATCGGTATATGTCAAATTAGATCACACTCTACGAAGTTGACTAAGATCATATAAAGAAATACCCTTACTTAGTCACCGGGACCAATGGGGAAAATTCTAGGTGTTGTCATGCATGGTTCAATGGAAGCGTATCATACAAGGCATCAACACTAAAGTTAAACAAGAATCCACACTTTTTATAGCTTGATACGGTCTTCACAAGAGAATCAATTTGATACATGGATAATCACAACAAGATGCAACGAGTTCACACACTGCCCGTGCAACTTCATTTGGTCTCATCGTAGCCATACATTTATGTTTGTTCGATTGCAAGTACTATTCAAGTCATCTGTATTAATCAAAACCGATACTCAAATTTGCTAAGGAACAACCACATTAAAGTTCATACAAGAGGTGGAGAAAATTTGCCAAAAAATTTCGGAAGGGTCAAATCAGTTTTCAATGAAAACAAAAGGGAGCCATAAGATTCAACATCCACAAAATCAGTATAAATTTTATTTTATAGATCACAACCTAATTCACAAAAAAAAAATAAAAAATCAATAGAACACAAAAATGGGCCTCACCCCACCACAATTAAAAACATTTGTCCTCAAAGGCAAATAACAAAAATCTAAAAGTCTATAATATAAAGAAATAGAGAAGAAGGCAGAGAGGGATCTCGTCTAAACAACAACTTCATTTGTCTGGGTATCAGTTTCCGATGTGCCTGACTAGTATGCGATGATTGTCCCTAGAGATTCTTTAGAAGATTAAGTGGCAACTGACTTGCTGAAGTTGTCCAAGTCATGAGCCGCCAAAAAGGAGTGGATAGTTGTGAAGAATCCACGTCTTCACGAAGGAATAGTTGGGTCTCAGGGATTTGTCCTCTTACTGGTACGGTGCTTCTTGCCCTCATCATCCATTTTTGGAGGATTTGTTGCCTTTTTATCCTTCCTGAAATTTTTAGCTCTTATTTTTCATGGTGGCATATCTCTTACTATATGTTTGATGTAGCCATATCTGCAAAACATCGAGAAAAAGTTAGATATGTAATGGTGTTTTGTAAACATGTTAGAAGCCATTTTGTTTCATGTTTGATTCTCTGTTATTTTTTACCCCATCATGCACATGCCTCTATTTATTGTAATAAATACTCAAATTAAGCTATGTAGAAATCAAAACATAGACTTATTCTTTTGTAATGATAATATTAGATCTTGTATTTATATTGCAAGAGAACTATTTCCTTTTTTTTTTTTTTAAAAAAGTCTTCTAATTATGAAGTGTGGATAGTTATATATTCAAGTAAAAAACTTAAAGTCGTGACTTTAAGTTCTATTTTCACATTTGCTTAATCGTACAATTAACATTTAAGGGTGAATTGTTTGAATGAATAGAAGCTTTCCATGTTCCAATTAATACCAACTCTTCCTCTTATTCTTCCTCCTCTCTTCCTCCACCTCCTCATTCTTCTCCTGCTCCCGCTCCCACTTCTACTTCTTCTCCTGCTCCTCATCCTCCTATAATCCATTTTATTGTATTTAAGGCTTAATGTAAAAAAACTATTAAGGCTATAAATTCAAAAAGGAAACTCCTATTAAATTGACAATAAATTTAAAAAAGATGTTAGCATTACACACACACACACACACACACACATACACATATATATATATATATATATATATATATATATATATATATATATATATATATATAAGAAGAGATCCCTACTGAGCAAAAAGAATGTACATGGATCTATCGACTAATGGGGTCATAGACGTTTATATAGGACCACTAGGAATTCTTAGGCAACATTTTTAACCGTAGGAACTTCTTCATAAAATATGGTTCCCAAGGGACTACTAATAAAATCTTTCTTTCCGTCAAAGGGAACATCTATAAATGAGGGGTACGAATGACAAATTTGTAAACAGCGAGGGTATAAATGACCGAATGGTATAACAAAGAGTAAGGCTAGATATTAAATGAATGTTGAAGGGTAATTTTGAAACTTTTGTTTTATAAGTATGTATAAAAAAATACTTGCAAAGTGAATTATCTTTTGCTTATTGATAAGTCAAATTAGCAAGTAAAAGTAGTCTTAGAATCCTATAAGTGATAGTGAAGAAACCGTTGAGCGAGGGGAAACTCTTAAGCTATTTTGTGTCTTGATTCATGTCATGCAAATATATTTGGAAGTTTCCTTGATTGAAGGAAACGTTTTAATAGGAGTCCCTAGGGAAACAATATTTTATGAAGAAGGCTCTATGGTTACAAGTTGTGCCTAAGAATTCCTAGACTACCTATATAAATGCACTGACCCCATTAGTTTGGCACACTTTGTTTAATAGGCAGTTTTTGGTAAACTTGACATATCTACGATCAAGATCTCTTAATTAGGTTAAGTTTTATTTGAGTGATTTAAAATTATGTGTTGTGAGTCTAAGCTTCTTTTAAGTGTGTAAAGATATGTCACCTACGCCTAACTTAACCCCAAAAGCAAACTCATGAGAAAATGATAGTCCAAGTTCATATAAGGAGACAACCAGTCCACTCCCCAGTGAGTGTGGGACTTTTACCCACGATAACACCCCCTTCACGCCTAGGCCCGAATGAAGAATGGTCTGTGAGGCTAAACGGGGATGAACCTGGATTTAATAACATGTAAATATATAAAACTTGAGACTAACTCAACCTCAAAATCTAGTTCATGAGGGGAGGGTTTCCCAAGTCAATATAAGGAGACCACCAATCCACTACCCAACTAATGTGGGACATTTACCAACTCTATCAAAGTGAAGATACTTCTTAGTCTATAAAATGGATCATGCGGTTGTAGTGCACTATTTATGAATCATGAAAAGAAGTGTAGTTGTACATAAATCCATTTCACTTTCATTTTTGAGTTACTAGTTTTGAACCCGTTAACCTGTAAACTCAAAAATGAAAGTGAAATAGATTTATGTATGACTACACTTCCTTTCATGATTCTTAAATAGTGCACTACAACCCAAACCATTGTTATAGATTAAGAAGTATCTTCACTTTGTTAGAGTAGGTAAGAGTCTCACATTGGTTTGGGAGTGGACTGGTGGTATCCTTATATTGACTTGGACAATCCTCCCCACATGCACTAGATTATGGTGTTGAGTGAGTCTTAGTTGTCATATTTGTACATGGTATTAGAGCCAGGTTCATCCGCATTTAGGCTCATGGCCCACGCTACAGTCGAGCCTAGGCGTGAAGGGGGTGTTAGAGTGGGTAGAAGTCCCACATTGGTTGGAGAGTTGACTGATGATCTCCTTATATGAAATTGGGAAATTATCCCGTCATGATCTAGATTTTAGAGTTTAGGGTTTAGGGTTTAGGGTTGAGTTAAGCCCAGGTGTCATATCTTAACACACTCAAAGAAGATAAGACTCAAGACACATTATTTTAAATCGCTCTTTCAGAACTTGACCCAATGAAGAGAGTTGGTCTTAGATATGTGAATGTATATCTCTTTCACCCTCCTCGGTATTTTGTTCTCAATTCACAACTCTTAATGCTTAAATTTATAGGATTGTATACATGGGATAATACATGAGAGTTTTTCTTTTCTTTGTGAAAATATAGAGTTTATTTTTTGGAATATTATAGATTTTTCTAGTATAGTTTATAGAATTCGTCTAGTGTAGTATCTAGAATAAATTATTGAAAGAAATATCTAGATAGTCTATAGTATAAGGTAGAGTTCGCTAGAAAAGTTTTTTGTAGATGCATCTAGAAGATTTTCTTGAACCATCCATGAATAATGTATAAAATATGGTTGGTCTTGTACATTTATAAGCAACCTAAATCGAAGATTCTTCTTTCCTAATCAAGTTCTTCTATCCAAAATAATATTTATCCCTTATAGATTCCTCTTTTAAGTTGAATCTTCCGATCTTAGTTAATGATATACGGCTAGCAGGAGGCTTTTCAAATTATACTTTTCTTGTGCTATTCTCTACATGGTATTAGATCCATAATCATATGTTGGCTTCTCTGTGTTATTACAAGATCATTATGCTCGTATATTCATGTAGTTTGTATAGATGGATTTAAGCAGTCACGTTAATGGACTGAGGATGCAGTTGTCGAATCAGTTCAATTATAAGATTTAAAAGACATGTATAGACACTACAAAAAAAAACTGTGTTTACCGACAGACAAAATCCATCACTATCCAATGAAAATCCGTCACTAAACATGATTATTGACGGATTAGCAACGGATTATTCACTGTTTCTATTACTCTCGTTAGTAATCTCTTAGAGATGAAAACATGAGTTCCGTCTCTAGTTTAGCGACGTCATAGTGATGAAATATTTCCGTCGCCACTTGTTAGCGACGGACATAGTCGTCATTATATTTATATAATTTTGTTGCTATTTTCATAATTCTAGGACGAAAAAATGAGTTTCGTCATAAGTTTAACGTCGTAATATTTTCGTTGCCATTGTTAGAGACGGACATAGTCATCATTATATTTATATAGTTTTGTTGCTAATTTCATAATTCATTTCGTCATTTTGAATAAATTTCTGATGAAATTTCCGTCGCAACATATTTTGTCTCAACATATTAGGCCTTCAATAATCCGTAGCTCATTCATCGCCAACATTCTTTACATAGCAACTACCAAATATTCGCTAAATTTGTTGCTACATATTTTTGGATAATCCAAAGAAAACTATCAAGTACTCTTAAATGAACCTACATTCATCAAAATGTTATGACACAATTCTTAGTTTCCAAAAAACATGACAATATCAAAAACAAAAATTGCGGGAGACTAAGGGATACGATCGTCACTTGAAATTGAGGGATCAACCTCATCCACATTAGAAGTAGGAGGCACTATTGGTGTCACAAGCGATGGGTTGCCAGAAGGATAAGTAACTGTTGCTTGCACCTGCTCAACAATAATAGGATATAAGATGAATATTAAGTGTAGGCATCATTTGCTTTACAAACTCATCCATATTTGATATCGATAATGGAGGTGGTAATGATGATGAGCCACAACGATTCTGCCTTTAGTAATTTTTTGCTTCAGATCCAAGACCGTATATTCTTCTTTTCTTTTCTTCCCCGTAGCTTAGTAAAATGATTTACATTGATCAACATCAGTTTGAGACACAATTTTTTATCGTAATATTTCTTCATATTTTCCCTATAATAAGTAGAGGAAATGAGAAAGCATTAAAGATAGGGAACAAAATGAATTTTGAAGGAAAATGCAGAAAGATGCATAAAAGTTTAAGCTTTAATACAGTGTACATCTTTCAACCATATGATAAAAACAGCACAAGAGGTCTCAAGATCCCCCAAAACACAAACACACAAAAAGCAGGACAAGAGTTCTCAAGAATCCCCAAAACACACACACAAAAGCACTTGCACATGATAGTAAATCAAGGAACCAAATTGCAGGGAACTACTCTGATGATGCAAAGTCCTCAAATTTCTCATTTGGTATTCAGGACAACCCAATGGTGTCTACTGTTACTCCCATTCAAATTGAACTGCGAAAGAAACCTGCAAGCACTCACACTATAGTCGAAAGAACCCAGCCTACTCAACATGATAATCAGGAGCTACAACTTACAGAAATGCCAAAACACAGAGGATGAAAGACCAAGAAATTCCGGATTTATACCAGTGGCAGACCCAGAATTTTCATTCAGGAGGTTCGAAAAATAAAAATATTATTGATGGGATTTGAACTTGAGGCATGCAGCTTAATATTCAGGGGTCTTACCATTGAGCCATCTAATTTTAATTGTTATTGAGGGGGTTCAAAATATATACACCTACAAAAATACAGAAATTTACCTTATATATATAGTATATTTTTTTGCCGAGGGTGTTCGGATGAACACCCTGGACCCAATGTGGGTCCGCCCCTGATTTATACATTCATTGATTGAAAAAGAGGGTAGGGTCGAGATCTACAAAAGAAAAAATAATGAAACGAGACGCTTGAAACTTGACTAGCCAAGGTACGAAACCATCAATTTCACTACAAGCTTTAACTTGATGCGAACTACTTTTTCTTTTTACTACAAGCAAAAAAATACGCTCTAAAACACGACTAGAATTGCACATAAAACAATTGCACGAGAGTCACACTAAAACATTAGTAGGATCACATGAAAAAAACACTAAAGTTGCAGTAGAAAAGCATTAAAACAACATCTACATTATACCAAAACAACATAAACAAATACGTTCTAAAACATGACTTGAATTGCACAAAAAACAACTGCACGCACTAAAACAACACTAAAATTGCAGCGAAAAGGCATCAAAACAACACCTTCATTATACCAAAACAACGTCAACTAATATGATTTCGAACCTATGAGACCTGACATTTACATTTTTAGATAAGCTTTAAAGTTTTAGACTTACATGGACAATTTAAGAACGTTCACCTATAGATGATTTTTCATCATGACCATGTGTAAACGTGCAAATGTAACTCACTTGGTGTTGGATCTCTACCTTTTATATTATCCTATAAAAAAGAAATCATTTAATTATTTGATATAATCATATTAAGTGCGTAGTATGTGTTCAGATACAAACATATACCATACAAGAAGATGTTAGTTAAAGAGTTCGTAAAATCTATACTCACAATTCTGCCCAGCAGTCTGCAAATTTTTTACTTGAAAAATCTGCAAATTTGACAGATGCATCACTTGAGAATTTTACGCAGCAATTCTAATATTCAGAAGATTAATAAGATCACATGACTAAGAATAAAATTATATGGGTGCATATATGGATGTACTAAGAGCAGATGGTATTACAATGACTAAGTAATAACAACTAGTCTGCAACTTAAAGTGTGTATAAAGAGTATTCTAGGCAGCAAAAAAATCAAAATCAATGTGTACATAGCATAATTCAAATCACATATTTTTAGTGCAAAACATCAAAATCAATGTATCAACTGTTCTTAAAAGCAGCTACATTCATAAACTATTGTTACTGCACAATTTGTAATTTCCAAAACAAGAGACAATCTAGAAAGTTAAAGTTGTAGGGGACTACAGGATAGCATCGTCGTCACCTGAAACTAACGGATCAACCTCATTAGTAGTAGCAGGAGGAGGCACTATGGAGGTCAAAGGTGACGGATTGTCAAAGGGAGTAATCACTTCTTGTACCCGTTCCATAAGAATAGGAAGAAGATGATTAGTAAGTGCAGGAAGCATTTCCGTTACAAATTCATCCATATTTGTTGTTGATGTTGATTGAAAAACTGAAGGTCGTACAGATGATGAGGTACAAAGCTTATGCTTGTAGTAATTTTTCGCTTTAGTTCCATGACCGTATATTCTTCTCTTCTTTTCTCCACCCGCATCTTGGTAATACGCTTCAGATTGATCAATATCAGATTCACATACCGTTTTTTCCTGTAAGATCTCTTCATATGCTTCCTGTAATAAATAGAGTTGAAGAGAGGACATTAAAGATTAGGAAAAAAATTATATTGGTCAACTATGTAAGTTTCTAAAGAATAGGAAACCACACACTTCACATTTGTAAGAGAGGCATGTCTAACCCAACACAACCTATGCAAAAGAACTCACACTGTTGCTATGAAGCTTAGAACTTCTTCCGTACAAATTTTGGATTTAAATGGGTCATGCCTTAGACAGTGAAGCAAGCGTATGAAAGTTGATATATTTGGAGAGTTGATAAAATCATCAGAAAGGTTTGGGAAATGGTCCCAACAATCAACTTTTGGTATTTATGGACAGAAGCAACACCAGATGCTTTGCTAGCACAAAAACTCAAACCTCTTATCTGAAGTCTAACTATTTAGCTAATTTGTTTAGCTCAAATGCTTTGCCCATGTAACTAATGCTAATACTTTTGTGCATTTTATATGCTCCTTATCACTGCTAAGATTTTTTTTGGAATAAATAAAGAAAAGGTGCATGTCCTCTAGGCTTACAATGTAACAAGTATTACTTTACCATCTAATATTTTTAAAGCAAATAAACAAGGAAAACCATTACTTGGACATGTAGAAAATACATAACCTTTTAAGCTGATTGCAAATTAACTTGTAGATACTTACAACTTACAGCCAATAAGTTGATTACATAAGTATTTTCCAATCAAGTGAAAATGTGCTAAAATATTTGTAAATGCCTCCAAAAAAGCTATCATATCATCTGGAACAACTTATGCCTGCAAATATAGGAGTGAAACAGTAGGCATTATGTTTAACCATATAGTAAAGAGATCATATAAGTAAAGAAACAAATTAGTAAAGGGGATTAGCCTTTTAAGAGACTGAAATATTGAATACCATCAGATCATTTGCCGGTATGGGTTATCATATTCTAATTCGGACTGAGAACTACCATGAAAATATTGACCCAAAGAAATATCATTGATCAGTTCTTTTTCCCCTTGATGCTTCCAGACAAAATAGTCATCAACAAATCCAGACTGATAAAGGTGATGTTTAACAATTTCAACTTCCATGTATCTAAATTTGTGGCACTTTTTACATGGACATCTAACTTTATCACCACTCATGTGATTCATCTGAGAACATGCATATTGGATAAATTTATCAACGCCATCTATGAAACATGAATTTATAGCCCCTCGACTATCCAACCTCTCATACATCCAACTACTCTCTAGATTATTCATGTAGCTATTCATGTTTACATAAATGAAACATTTAGTAACAAACACAAGTTGATTGAGGACTACTTCCAATAACAAGCATATTTTTGAGAACATGCATACTGGAAAGTCACTGATTCTCATTTATATTCAAAATTTGCTCAAAATATACAGATTGCATGACAAAATAAGTTGCTGAAATTGCTTACAGGTAAAGCTGGAAAAAAAGAAGCTTAATAGCTTTTCAAAACTAACTTAGCTAGAAAAAAGTTTTCCTTATTAAAAAATTCTAATTTCAGTCAACTTACAAAATAATGAAGCATTCTAATACAAATCAAGCTACTAAAACATTCTAATTTCAGCCAACTACTTTCAATAACAAGGTGCAATAAGTCATACAACAAATTGGCACACACTTTTAGCTTAAGGTAGAGGTTAAGTAAATCTTATAAAATTAAAGATACCTAATTACAGTGGCAGATCAGTCTCTCTACCAAAAAATACTAGCAAAATAAAGAATATTTGTTTAAAAAAGACAACTTGTAAGACAGTCACATGAGTTTCCTCTATAAGTACAACAATTTGTCCAACAAATAAACCCAATGAAGAAGTTAAAGTCTAGAATATATTTCTCTAGCAAATAATGTTGGGAAAACGCGGACAAGCACAAAAATATATATGGTAAAAGTAATGGAAATAAAATGGGAAAATAATGACACCAAGAATTTTACGTGGAAACCCTTCTGAATAAGGGAAAAAACCACGGGCCAAGAGGAGCAATTGATATCACTATAGTAAGGAATTTTACACTGTGTAGTCACAAATACAATACTCAAAGTGACTACTACACACTTAAAAGGAACAACACTCTTTTGGTTTCCGTCTTACTAAAATATCACTCACACTCTATTTTTCTTCACAGACTATTTTCTTGTATAGTCTATGGAATACCTCACTTTGCTCTCAAAATGGTTTTTTTCTCTCTAACTTGGTGTGTTCTACAAATGAGCAAGAATGCTCTATTTATAGAAGGATAAAACCAAGCCTATGTCACTAATGACATAGGTAAATATAGCAAAGTCAAAAATGGGTTGCAAATCTTACCAATTTTCCAACTACCAAGTCTTAATTTTCAACTCTTATCACTTTTCTTTTTTAACAATTACTTGTACCAATTGAATAGCTAAAGTTGACCAAAAATGGGATGGATTCAACAAATCTCCCCCTCCAGTCCCATTTACTGGAAGAAGGTATCTTCATCTTCTTTAGAGAGAGCTTATACCCACAAGTTCTTTGCATAAATCGAACTTGTCTTTCGGTATCGTCTTGGTCAGCATATCTGCAGGATTTTCACTTGTGTGGATCTTTTTGACGTGAAATGATTCACTCTCCACTTCCTCACGAATCCAATGATATCTGACGTCGATGTGTTTTATTCTTGCATGGTACATGGAGTTCTTGCTCAAGTCTATTGCACTTTGGCTGTCACAATAGACAATATACTCCATCTGATTCAAACCAAGCTCTTGAAGAAATCGCTTTAGCCATATCATCTCCTTGCCGGCTTCAGTAGCCGCAATATACTAAGCTTCAGTTGTAGATAGTGCAACACACTTCTGCAACTTTGACTGCCATGATATAGCTCCCCCTGAAAAAGTAAACAAATATCCAGTAGTGGATTTTCTGTTATCAAGGTCACCTGCCATATCAGAATCTGTATAGCCTTTCAAGATTGGATTTGATGCTCCAAAACACAAACATTCATCTGAGCTTCCTCTAAGATACCTGAGTATCCACTTCACAGCTTCCCAATCCTCTTTTCCCGGATTTTCGAGAAATCTGCTAACAACACCAACTGCGTGAGCAATATCAGGTCTAGTGCACACCATTGCATACATTAGACTTTCGACGACGGAGGAATATGGAACTTTGGCCATGTTCTCTTTTTCCTCCCTAGCTGTAGGACACATCTTCTTGCTCAACTTCATATGACCAGTAAGAGGTATACTAACAGGCTTAGCATTCTTCATATTGAAGCGCTCTAGTACACGTTCAATGTACTTCTTCTGGGACAAATAAATCTTCCTTTTATCTCTAAGATGAGTAATTCTCATGCCCAAAATTTGCTTGGCATGACCCAAGTCTTTCATAGAAAAAGACTTACACAACTCTTTCTTCAGCTCGTCAATCTTGGAAGTATTCTTGCCCACAATCAACATATCATCCACATACAACAGGAGGATGATAAAATCATTGTCGGAAAATTTTTGTACAAATACGCAATGATCTGAAGAAGTCTTCTTATAGCCTTGCTCCCCCATAACAGATTCAAACTTCTTGTACCACTGTCTAGGAGCTTGTTTAGGCCATAGAGACTCTTTTTGAGTTTGCATACAAAATTTTCTTTACCATCTACTTTGAAGCCCTCAGGTTGTTCCATATAAATCTCTTCTTCTAGGTCACCGTGAAGGAAAGGCGTCTTCATATCCATCTGCTCAATCTCTAAATTAAGACTAGCAGCCAAACCTAGAACTGTGCGAATCGAGGACATTTTCACAATAGGAGAAAATATTTTGTCAAAGTCAATACCTTTCCTTTGACCGAATCCCTTAACAACCAATCTAGCTTTGTACCTGGGCTTCAAGTTGTGTTCTTCAACTTTAACTTTGAACACCCACTTGTTCTTCAAAGCTCGCATGCCCTTGGGCAATTTTACCAACTCATAAGTGTGGTGCTCATGCAAAGACTTCATCTCGTCTTGCATGGCTTCAATCCATTGATCCTTGTGCTCATCTTCCATGGCCTCCTCATAACATTCAGGTTCTCCCCCGTCAGTGAAGAACACATACTCATTGGATGAATAACGGGAGGAAGGAAACCGCTATCTTGTGGACCTCCGAAGCGGAATATCTGATTCGTCCACAACTTCATGAGCAACAGGATCATCAATAACAATATCATTGTTATTATCAACATCAACATGTTTATTTGATACATGATTCTGGGCGTCACTATGATTATCAAGCCCAACAACATCATGCACACTTGTGTGAGGAACGTCATCATGATGAATTATACCATTAAAACTTGAAGATTCTACCTTCTCCGCTTTGTCAATATCTTCAATTGTTTGATTCTCCATGAAAATAATATCACGGCTTCTCACAAGTTTCTTTTCAATTGGATCATATAGCCTGTAACGAAATTCATCTAGGCCATATCCAATGAAGATGCATTGCCTTGTCTTGGCATCTAACTTTGACCTCTCATCGTTTGGCACATGTACAAAAGCTTTGCAACCAAATACTCTCAAATGGTCATAGGAAACATCCTTTCCATACCAAACACTATTTGGTACATCACTTTGCAAAGCAATAGCAGGAGATAGATTAATAACATGTGTAGCGGTCAATAAAGCCTCACCCCAAAATGAGTTCGGCAACTTTGCTTCAGAAAGCAAACATCTAACTCTTTTCATCAAGGTCCTGTTCATCCTCTCAGCCAAACCATTAAGCTGAGGAGTCTTGGGAGGAGTCTTTTGGTGTCTAATACCTTGATGCTTGCAGTATTCGTCAAATGGTCCACAATATTCACCACCATTATCAGTACGAATGCATTTCAGTTTCTTTCCAGTTTCTCTTTCAACTGAAGCCTGAAACTGCTTAAAGACACCTAACACTTGGTCTTTAGTCTTCAAGACATAGACCCAAAGTTTTCTCGAGCAATTATCAATGAAAGTGACAAAGTAAAGTGCACCATCCAATGTCTTTGTCTTCATTGGACCACATAAATCAGAGTGCACTAACTCAAGCAACTCTGTCTTTCTCGAAGGAGGGTAGGACTTAAAGGAAACTCTATTTTGTTTACCAGCCAAGCAGTGCTTACACTTTTCTAATTTAGCACTTTGGAAATTTGACAATACTTTCTTCTTGGCTAGAACATTAAGTCCTTTCTCGCTGATGTGGCTAAGCCTCTTGTGCCATAAAGTTGAAGAGCTATCGCTCTCAACCGCATTCACCATATCAACACAAGCAGAGGCCGTAGTCCAATATAGACCACGACGTTTGTTACCATGAGCCACAACCAAGGAACCCTTGATGAGCTTCCATTTTCCATCACCGTTGGTACTAACATATCCTTCATCATCTAAAATACCAACAGAAATTAGGTGCAAACGAACATCAGGAGCATGTTTCACATTATTCAAAACTAGTTTAGTTCCAACACTAGTTTCCAAACAAATTGTACCAATACCAATCACCCTAGAAACAGTCTCATTACCCGTACTCTAGGTTCCAAAATCACCAGGAGTATAGGAAGAGAAAAAATCCTTCCTTGATGTCACATGAGATGCGGCACCAGTGTCCACAACCCAGCTTGACTCATCACAAGCAATATTTATCATGTTTGCATCAAGAATGGTAACAAGATCTTCGGTGGTGACGGTGGCTAGGCAATTTTCATTGCCATCTTCTTTAGTTTCCTCTTTGTTTTTGTTCTCCCTCTTCAACTTCCTGCAGAACTTCTTTGTGTGCCCTTTCATGCCACAATGATAGCACTCAATATCCTTAAGTCTGCCTCTGGATTTGCTCTTACTTTGTTCTCTATTCTGAGAACCACGAGTTTTGTTTCTCCCCCTGGGGCCAGTTATTAGGACATCCGACAAAGAGGAAACTTGAGTTTTTCTTCTCATCTCTTCGTTCAAGACACTACTCTTGGCGGAATCCATAGAGATCACACCATCCGGAGCAAAATTTGACAATGACGTTCTAAATGTTTCCCAAGAGTCTAGTAGGGAACCAAGTAGAAGCAAGCCTTGAATTTCTTCATCAAATTTGATGCCCATAGCAGATAATTGGTTCATGATCCCCTGAAAATTATTCAGATGGTATGTCATCGGAGAACCATCATGATACTTCAAACTCAACATCTGCTTTATTAAGAACATTTTGTTATTGCTAGTCTTCCGAGCATACAAACTTTCAAGATGCTCCCATAGGGTTCGAGCATGTGTTTCCCCAGAAATATGGTTCAACACATTATCGTTGACCCATTGCCTAATGAATCCACAAACCTGTCTGTACAACAGATTCCACTCTTCATCTGTTTTATTATCAGGCTTTACAGTGGTAAATACTGGTTTGTAAAAATTCTTAACATAAAGCAGATCTTCCATTTTCCCCTTCCAAATGGCATATTTAACACCATTCAAAGTAACCATTCTACTTGTGTTGGCTTCCATTGTTTTCCCCCAAAAATATAGTTATCGCAAATCAAAGTAAATCTTTTCTGATGTGGAAGTTCAGACTGTGCTGCAACCACAGAGCATACTCAGATAAAACCTTGGCCCTAATACCAGTTTGTTGGAAAAATGCGGACAAGCACAAAAATATATATGGTAAAAGTAATGGAAATAAAATGGGAAAATAATGACACCAAGAATTTTACGTGGAAACCCTTCTGAATAAAGGAAAAAACCACGGGCCAAGAGGAGCAATTGATATCACTATAGTAAGGAATTTTACACTGTGTAGTCACGAATACAATACTCAAAGTGACTACTACACACTCAAAAGGAACAACACTCTTTTGGTTTCCGTCTTACTAAAATATCGCTCACACTCTATTTTTCTTCACAGACTATTTCTTGTATAGTCTATGGAATACCTCACTTTGCTCTCAAAATGGTTTTTTTCTCTCTAACTTGGTGTGTTCTACAAATGAGCAAGAATGCTCTATTTATAGAAGGATAAAACCATGCCTATGTCACTAATGACATAGGTAAATATAGCAAAGTCAAAAATGGGTTGCAAATCTTACCAATTTGCCAACTACCAAGTCTTAATTTTCAACTCTTATCACTATTCTTTTTTAACAATTACTTGTACCAATTGAATAGCTAAAGTTGACCAAAAATGGGATGGATTCAAAGGTTGAGGCTTTCCCTCACACTTATAAATTGACCACCAGCCCCTTCCACTTCCGATGTGGGATAACCCAACAATCTCCCCCTTCACACATCGGGCCTTGGGCTGGAGAGAGCGACAACCCAGTTTCTCCCAGAGGGCTGAGACTTGTTGACAACCTGGGCTCTGATACCAATGTTGGGTGGTCTTGGGCCTTCTCAACCCAAAAGCTAGCTCAAAGGTTGAGGCTTTCCCTCACACTTATAAATTGACCACCAGCCCCTTCCACTTCCGATCTGTGAAGGGGGAGATTGTTGGGTTATCCCACATCGGAAGTGAAAGGGGCTGGTGGTCAATTTATAAGTTTGAGGGAAAGCCTCAACCTTTGAGCTAGATTTTGGGTTGAGAAGGCCCAAGACCACCCAACAAATAAGACCAAAGAAGAAGTTAAAGTTTAGAATATCTTTCTGTGGCGATTACTACTCTTCTTCCTGATTACGATCAGTAAAGTAAATATCTTGAGATTATATCTTTAGCAAAGCAAAGGGGAAAAAATAAAGATCAAGGCTTACTTCAAGTGAAAGACAACCAAATACTAAGTATAATGTTATAGTAATAGATACCTGCAATTTAAACATCAGACGTCTTGGTTATTAACAAGAACAATAGAAACAAATAACAACTAAACAATTAATATGAATTAGTTGTTGTCTTGAGTTGCATAAGCACTTAACATGTGTGTTTAGCCAATAGCATTGATCATGGAGTCTCAATTACTTATCGTCAAGCCAACATATTCACAAATGATAATAACATACCAAATCAGTGTAATTAATACCTTTAGCCTAGACTTTAGTGTATAAACCAAGCCCCACAACAAAACTGGTTATTTATACTTTCATGAAGAGTATGTGATTGATCTTATTATGAGAAGTCATGTTGTGTGATCCTTATCTAACACCTATAACACCATATTCAATGTGCTTTCTACATGATCCTCTCTGCTTGTTCAATTGGTTGATTATATAAATATGTCTAATTTTTTTTAAAAAATTACAGTCACGCTTACTTAAAATTACTTCTATGTTTTATGTCAGATGCTTGTATCTTATTCACCCAAATGCAAGAGATTGTTCTCATAGATTTTCAGCTAAACAACATCAGAATACCGATACAAAATAAAAAAGAAGTCATATATCATACAAGGCAAAAGGTTCTTAAATAGTAAAATCAAAATTACCACAGAAGTAACTTCTAAGCTAGATTCAATATAACAGTAATATTATTTATCCAAAAAATGAACTAATCAAAATTCTTGTCAAGTTCCTAACTCTATTGATAGAAGTCCTTTGCAATCTAATGCAAATGAGAATAGTAGTATTACTGCAATTCATGTGAAGCAGAGCACATATCGGGAACCCAAAAGAAATAATGAGGAAATTATTCACAATAAACAACAAAAAAACAATTTTCACAATCCCCTGAACAATGACAAGAATATGTATGTCACTCAATCTTATATTCCAAAAGTTTCGAGTGACTTTAAGAAATGCACCCCCTCATAAAACAAAAAAATAGAAATTTCTTGAAAACTCCCAACCCTCCCAATGACCACGTTCAACCTTCCCAAACCACCAAAACAACTCCAAAAAAGAGCAAATACCAGCTCTTGCACCCTTCACTGTTATTCAATCTTTTGCAACAAAATTTTCTTATTGTAAATGAAAAACTACAAGCAACTATTAGGTAGTTGTGGGAGGGGGAGAAAGAGAGATTCCTTTAAGCGGAGAGAGTAAAGCGATAGTTAGTAGTCACAAACAATGAAAGCTAGCTGCAATAAGAAAACAAAATTAAGCAAATCAGTGTGCAATTTACTTTCACAAAAGCAAATAAAAGTAAATCACTTTAATGCTGAACCCTAATCCCAATTTTTCAGAAAATCTTACTTCGGAAAAAAATCATATTTTCAGAAACCAAACTACTAAAATCACTATTTTCAGAACAACTCAAACTTACTTTGAGCTAAAGGAAATGGAAAGAGTTGAAAGTATTTTCAACCCTATTTTCAGAATAGTGACATTGATAAAACCACTATTTCAACACATCTCAATATTACTTCAAACTAAATGAAATGAAAAGAGTTGAGTGCTAAAAACTCCAATTTTCACAAAACCATCAGAGATAGAAAGCTGATAGTTTGAGATCTCACTTTTTAGATCGAAATGGAAGATTTAAGGAGATGAGAGTTAGAGCACTTACTTTGAGATGAAGATTGAAGGAGATGAGAGTTTTAGCCATCGGAGAAGGAAAGTTTCATCAGAGAGCTTACATAGTCTTTACTTTGAGAGATGAGAGCTTCTATGAAAATGGAAAGTGAAGTGATTTAGCTTAGGAAAAAAAATAACTTTGCAACAGACTTAGTGACAGATTTAATATCCGTTGCTAGCAAAAATTATATTTATTTAGATTTAATTCTAGCAACGGATTTTTCGTCACTATATAAATTAAATTTTATTAAAATATATTTTTAAGCTTAGTAACGTTTTTTCCGTCATTATTTCGTCGCGGAATATTAATTAAATTGGTCACACTTACTTGGTTGCCAAATTGATAGTGAAAAGTAGGGAGCCAAAATTTCGCGCTTATTTTTAGCGACCAAACAAATATTTCGTCGCCAATCCGTCGCTATATCATAACTCAAAAAAATATTTGCAATTCTTGCAACAAAATGTCTATTCCGTTGAAAATCCGTCGTTATATAGTGACGAAATAAAATTCGTCGCTAGTATCCGTCGCTAAACGCTATTTTTTTAGTAGTGAGAATCATAGCTTGTAGGCTAGGATTTCTGGAATGTTGTTAATGCGAGTAACACATGTCCTTTCGATGATGTATCAGAGAATAGTACTATATACGAGAATTGCAAGTAGGTTATGGAAAAGGTGAATTTCATTTTGCAGAGGTCAATCTCCTGTATTTTATTTGATATTGTAATAGGTGTAAATCAGCTCATGAAATATGGAGGGCCCTCGAACGATTATTCAACAAGAAGAATGAAGCTCGGCTACAAATTAGAGAATGAATTGGTTGATGCCACTCAAGGTATTTTTTGTATCCCCGAGTATTTTCTAATGATTAAGAACTTATATTTTGAGATATTTTTATTGAATACGGAAGAGGCTATTTCTTAAACGTATGAGAAGAATGTAATACCTCAAACTTTGAAAGAGCTACATTGAGATTCGTACAAGATACTCTTCAATTGTTAGTTTTGGATCAACTTCAAACGACTATAACTTTCATCACATGATGATTTAGGAGGACCACCAGGTATTAAATCGAACTATGTTGAGTCCTTTTTCAAGTGCCATTGAGTTTTCTAAATTCGGTGTTGGATGATATGCCTGTTTAAATGAAGCCGGTCTAGTTAAGGAAATTCATCCATTTTAAGGAGGGGTATTTTGGTATTTTCCTTACCCTATAAGCCTAACACATTTTTTCACCCTTTTAGGTGTCTAAAGTGATTGATATCAGTTTTAATCATTCCAAAAGAGCATAGGATTTTTGTAGAGAGAAGTTCAAAAGGAGAAAAAAAAAAGAACTTTCTAGATTCTTGCAAGCTATGAGGATTATCGCCAAAAACTTAGTTCTTCCGAGGTTTGCAAGTTTTCAAAGTGTTGGGTCTGTTCACCCTTGTTACAATCATGAGTTTCAATTATAAATTTGTACATGAGATTGTGTATATTAAGATTCTTGAGGAGTCTTTGATGTTGGGCTTCATTCTTTAACAATGGTGTCTTGTTGAGTTCTTGAGGTAAGAGTCTTGCGAATGAGTGATGTTCTTGATGTAGTTTTAGTGGGTTTTCATTGAATTTTATTTGGGTTAGTAGTTAATTAGGGGCTAATGTGGGTCGGTTAATAGCTTATTTAACCACCTATATAAGCTTGAATAAACCCTAACTAACCATTCTAACTAACTTATCTAAAAGACACAAAAACTCTCTCCAAATTTTACCTCTCTAGAAGTGAAGAAGAAGAAGAGAAGAAGGGAGGCATAAACTATGTCGATATTCCACCATTGACTCAAGATTAGTCTAAGGTATGCTAAGATCCTTCATACATGGGTTCTTCCACCCATGGAGCCCCTATACATATCCCTGAATTATGAATCCAAAATACGCCAATCTAGTTAGGGTTGTGAATACATTGTGGGTAGGACTTGATTGTGATTCCAAAGTAGTGGATAGCATTCAATTTATGTTTGAACTATTTTTTTATAATGATTATATGATGTTTTTATGTGAATTCCTTGATGAACCCTAATCTAAGTTGATGAAGGTGATCATTGTGGGTTTAGGCCATTAGAGGCAAGGTTGAAGGTTCTAAATTGATACTCTTATTTCAATTGTCTTGAATACTAATTGGTCATAGTAAGGATCATCTAAATATGAATTGAACAAGACTTAATTGAATATGAATTATCTTGGCTTATAATGATAGAATTTAACCTTTATGATCAATTAAGACTTGAATCACTTCGTAAGGAGAGATGTGATCAAATTACCTTGAAATCTAGGTATAAAGAAAACATTAAGAAACAAACCTTGAGAGTAGTGTTTTTGATCATATAGCTAGGGCTTTAGGGTGAGGCTAATGAGATTACCCACTGATTCTAAGGCTTTAAGAGAAATCTACATACGAGTCTAAGGCTAATGAATAGAATTGTGTTGTGAGACCTTACCTACCTATATAACCTTATGAACGTAGTCTAAGGCTAATGAATAGAATTGTGTTGTGAGACCTTACGTACCTAGATAACCTTATGAATCCTAGATGGTAGGAAGTGATAGCATCACTTAGTGCATAATGTTAACCTTGTCTAATGAAGAGTTCTTGACTTGATGCTATGTATGAATATGAACTTAATATGAAAGACTTCTCATATAGTAATGGTTCTAGGGATGAAGGACTTCTCCTAACTAACAAAACCTAAGGCTAGAGGGCCCTTATACCTAGGTCATGGATGATGATAGTTGCTCACTATGAAAGATGAATTTATGAAGATATGCATGTTCTTATGAAAATTGATAAAAGTAATTTAAGTTACTTTCATAGTGAAAGGATTTCTCACATATTACTCAATAGATTAATGTGAAAGAGTTTTCTCATATAAAGGATTCTTAGAGTTAAAAATTTTCTCAACTAAACTTTGAATGAATAACTATGAGCTATTCTAATGAACTTAAGCTTGGATTGGCTACTTTGTGTACCCTTCATGGATTATAAGACAAGAGGCGATTATGTCACGACCCGGATTCTGGAATCCGAATCACGACCGGCATCGTTAACCTCTCAGAGGTCACAAACAAGCCTCTTCTTAGCTTTTATCACAATCATAAAGTTAAATTTTGCGGAAAATTTAAAACTTTTTGATACTTAGCAAAGTATACATAGACTTCATATAGTATTGTATAAGAGTGATATTCTAATAGCTCAAACTCAACCATCTATTAAAGATTAAACAAATGAAACGATGAATCATAATAATAATAATAATAGGTTGCCAATCGGCCTTATTACAACGTTTGAACAAATGGTTGAATGAAACGCTAGGAACTAACTCCACTAGCTATGTCTAATGTACTAAGCTATAATAATAATGTGTAGCATCTTCGAACTCAAGAGGACCTACCAAAGTCTGGAGATCGCTATTCCAAACCGCTTTGACGGACTTCAACCTTCTTTAGAACCTGCGCCTATAAAAATAGTAAATAGATATGGGGTTAGTACACACTTGTACTAAGTATGGGTGTATGCACATAAGACATAAGGGACTTATGCATGAACAAGGAAAAACTCTTCCTAAACAACATGTCAATCACGGTCACAACGTCACTTCTCACTTAAAACATTAATCTTGATTTATGATATAAATATGACACGTTCTCATGCAATTAAGACACATAACTCGTTTTCTATATGAACATAAGACCTTGGAATCATGAACGTAATTTTAGAACAACTTAAACAACGTTATAAATTTTGCTCTTAGGCCGAGAGTTGCCCTATCATACTTAGATTATTTTTCAATCTTTTCTAACTTCTGTTGTGTAGTTCAATGATATCCTTTCATCTTATGTTTTACTTACAAGTGCAATGATTCATTGTAGTCCCATACCTACAATGAATCGAGTAAGGAATTCACAAGACTAAGGAAATGATTTGTCTACCTTACTTGTGAGTTTAGATTTCTCATTTTTCTTTGATTGGTTCTGAATGTATTTATAAGCCAATCTTTAGTAGCTATGCCCATAAATTTCTTGTTAGGGTAAATATTTCATTTTTAAATTTGGGTATGAATGTTTTATAAGCCAATCTTTATTGGCTATGCCCCTTATTTGATTATTAACCCTAGATATATACCTTGAGGCATCTATTCATACTTCAATATTGGCTCAAGCCATTAACTTGTTTCTTCTATCAAACACCAATGATTAATGTTCTTTAAGCTCTTACTTTACTTAGTTCACTATGAACTTATGACTCTACTTCTTTGCTCGATTGCTTACTTTGAACATGCTACTTTTTTTCTTTCTTACTCTTTTAAAGAATTCTCTTAGCATTAATGGAAGAAGATCATGCGAGCTACATGAAATTCAGTGTCTCCCCCACACCAAAAATGGGGGGTTCACCGATTTAAGTGAACCAAACTCTGTGTCTTCCCCACACTAAAAAAGGGGATTCACCGGCTAAGGTGAACCGTGTCGATGTCTTCCCCACACCGTAAGGGGGGTTCACGGCTATAATGAACTGGATATTTTTCCTAAGCTTTAACCGACATAGATCATGTGAGCTAAACATGAAATTCGGTGTCTCCCCCACACCAAAAAGAGGTGGAATCACCGGCCAAACTGAAACCTACTGTTAGCATTCTTGGGTGGAGGCTTCCATCCGCTAGTACCCCTATATTGGCCAGACATAGTTCTAAGATTAGGAGACGTTGTGAGACCCTAGTCCAACTGGGTGGTTATCTCATCTCATGAGACATACATATGCTGGCACAAGCTCATTACTAGTCTATCGGTGCTAAGCTCATATTTCTATCTTATTATCTTTTAGAGTTTACTCACACATTATGGAAGCTTGCTTCTAGTTATGAGGTTTACTTACTCTATGGATGACTGGTCATCCCTATCTTTACTTGATGAATATGATCTTAAGTCTTTACTTTATCATCATGGTGTGAGTGAGACTTGTCTCACGGACTCTAGCACCCTCTTATGTGAGTATTCTTGACATAACGATTAAGTTTATTTGAGACTTGTCTCACTTTATTCTAACACTCTATATTAGGTCAATTTCATAACTTAAGTTTTTAGTTATTTCTTTACTCACCTTAACTTGTTCACATTACTTACTAGTCTTGTATCATTCTTTATGATGGTTATCATTCTTATAAAATGCTATTACGTTCACAAGTTCGTGTGGATAGGGTATGTTGGGACTTGTCCCATCGATTTAAATACCCTATGTTATGAGTTCATTGATGTGGAGATTAGTATGACTTTTTGGAAGTAATATGGTTGTACATAGTTTTGTTAGCCAATTTGTTGGCATCAAACACAATTTCACTAGATACTTGTCATAATATTATCACTAGCCAATTCAGTCACTTCATGGATACATTATAGTAATCTAAGATGTTAAACAAGACAACTTTTAACCTTTGATTAACATATAAAACAATTCAGCAAATATACATAACAATCTCATTTTCTCGAACACAAGTAGGCATTATAACATTCAACGTTCATGTAAATAACACCCTAAGCATGCGGATCTAACATGTATATTTCACTCGACATATAAATCACTACACATACACATCATGATCAGTTAACACCACATACAAGCAACAATGCATCGAGAATTACACTACTAATACTACAAGAATCGGAAATCCGGAGAACTAGGGAGATGAACATGCGATTCGATGGTACAACCCTAGTTTCGATATTCTTGAAGTAAATACGTTTGAAAAGCCTATTGGAGGAAGAATTCCAGGAGTGAAAACCCATACCTTGCTGTAGAATTGAATCTACGAAGATCACTATGAATTTTGCACGAAATAACCTTGAAAAACTCTTGCTAACGTTCTAGGGTTTAGCTTGCGGCTTCTCTTGTTCTCACGTTGGGTGTTAATGGTGGTTAATTGAGTCTAAATACTTTAAGAACTGAATGTTAACTAATTCAAGTTATATTATATACTTAACTAAAATAGTTTAAGTAGCTAATTACCAAAACGCCCTTCCTAGATTGACTAGAATTATACAACTCCTTGATTTAACCAAAATTTGGGTCTTTCCTTATGGTTTCGGTTTTGTCCAATTAATTCAATTAATTAAGTTGATAAATGAATTAATCATGTAGCCTATGCTAATTACTAAAGTACCCCTAAGTGGTTCGGACCATAACCAACTCTTCGGACCATCCTAGGTTACGTACTATGGTTGTCTCTTTCTTGTCTTAACCGAAATCTGGAAATTTCCTTTGTAGTTTCGGTTTTAGCCTTTTAAATTAATTAATTAAGTTGATAAATTAATTAATTAAGTAACCTAGGGTAATTACTAAAGTTCCCCTAAGTAGTTACGACCATAACCAACCCTTTGGACAATCCTAGGTTAGGTGTAGGTTGTCTATTACTTGTCTTAACCGAAATCTGGAAATTGCTTAGTGATTTCGGTTTTGACTATTTTAAATTAATTAATTAAGTTGCTAAATTAATTAATTAAGTAACCTAGGATAATTACTAAACTACCCCTAGGTTGTTAGGACCATAACCAACCCTTTGGACCATCCTAGGTTAGGTACTAGGTTGTCCCTAAGTTAGTTAGGTTAGTTAGGTGTCACCTGACAAGGTCCTAGGTTGTCGGGTCCCTTGGCTGGCCGTTCTTGGTTTATACTAGGTTAGTTAGTTATTTAGGTTAATTAGTTAGGGTCTAGGACAGGTTAGGGGGCCTGGTCCACGTGGTTGGACCCGCTTATGCATCTGTCCCCCAACCGCCCTAACCGAATTGGTTAGGGTGGTCCCCTCGGCCGGTTTGCACATGTGGTTGCACATGTGATTGCCCATGTGTTTCTTGTACTTTCCTAACTAACTATTTGGACGGTTCATTTGGAGTATTTACTTATTGTTCCAAGGATCCTCACTATGTCTTTTGGCACTGCTTACTCTACATGATCATTTTAAATGGTTATGTACTAGGGTACTAGGCTTGAACCTTGGATGCCTAGTACCTGACGCATTGCTATATATGGTGATTTAATACGATATGTTTTAGCTTAGGGTCTTGTTTGCAGGTACAATTTCTAATCAAGCTTGGAATATATTTTACTTATTCGGGTATTACATAGAAATTGGATAACACTCCTTAGCCAATTTTCTATACTATGCCCAATATTTCTCAATTTTGGCCATTGGGGTGCCTATGTACCCCCAATACGCATTCATGAAGACTTATTGGCTCTTCACTAGACATGTAATTTTCCAGAATGTTACAGATTACCCATGTACCATAATGATAAGACAAAAGGCGATTACCATGTGTTTTAAAGGTAAGATGAGCATTATTGATGACTATTCCATGGGAATTATACTTAACATCGAGTGGACAAGTGGAAATTACCAGTGTCCATAATTATGTGCCGCCATTGGATAATTGTCTTAGATAGACATTCTCCATAATTATGCTTCTAACCTCTTATCTTATGTTTTAACTTTATCTTTCCATGTCATGAAAAATCCTTTTTACATGATTTTATAACTCTTATGCATTGCTATCATACTTGACACGTTATTTATACTTTCACATACTTTTTCCTTCATTGTTTCCCAAATGTTGGGTCCGACACTCCAATTTTGCATCTATGTTGTTATTGATCACATTAGTAGATTTAAAGAATGCTGAGTCCTCATGATCTGAGGACCAAACCCTTTATTTCTTACTGTCTTTATTTTCCATATTGTATGTGATGTATGAGTTACATCCCAATCACTTTTGATGTACTATATGGATTTGAGACTATGTTAGATTTTCCATTACGTTTTGACGAACTCTTTATGATATAAACTTTTCTATTGGACTCTTTAATTCTATTATATTGTATGATATATTCTAAGTGACATGCGAAGGGCCTCCCGGGGTCTTATGCACCATGTCACGTCTAGGGTGTACCTTGGGTCGTGACACAATAACACAGAGGGCAAGTCTAAATTATAAGCCACCTTGCCTATCCGCCTCAATACTTGATAAGGACGAACATAAGAGAGACTAAGCTTTCCTTTTTTCCCAAACCTTTTTACACCCTTTATAAGAGAAATTTTCAAGTAAACCTAATTATAAACATCAAACTCAAGATTCCATCGATAAATACAATCACAAACATGTCCAGATATTATCTAAGCACTTTATTCATCAAGTTCATAATTATGGTTAGAGCATAGTGAAAACAAACGACATTATCAAAACCTCATAATGACCATACCAGGTGCAAAAGGATGTCTTCAGAATATCACTTTCTTTCACCCTTAATTGGTGATAACCCGACCAGAGGTCAATATTAGAGAAGTAACTTGCTCCTCAGAGTTGATCAAACAAATCATAAATTCTTGGAAAAGGATACTTATTCTTAATAGTAACCTTGTTCAATTATCGGTAATCAATAAGCATGCAAATTGAACCATCCTTCTTACGAACAAACAAAACTCGAGCACCCCACAGAGATACTTAGTCGGATGAAACCCTTATCCAATAAATATTTCAATTACTCCTTTAATTCCACTACTGGCTTTGGTCCCCATAACGGACCGTGATAGTTCTGTCATCCAGAACCAGTAGGCCCCTCACCCAAGTAAAGGACCATAGTGTTCTACACGATCTGTGATTCTTCACGTGGTCTGTGAAATGGATCGTAGAGGGAATGTCCCATAACAAGTAGCCACTACTAACAGACCACGACCCAGTCAACGAGCCATGGTCAAAGTGACGGTCCATCACTGGTGTTGTGGTCTGCCTCGCCAGATTTCTAGTTAGGGATTTTTTGGTTTTTGCCCTATGTGTTGGGCACTTAAACTATGTAGTTTAACCTGTAGACTATGTAGTTTTGGTCAGTTTAAGCCTAGTAACCTAATCATATCTTTCCTTAATCGATTATTCTCAAAAATCAATCTAAACATAGATAAAAAGAAGAGAAAAGAGCCGACCAAACCCTTCCAAGAACACAACATGTTTTCTTAAGTTACAGCCCCAAAATTTAAATATTTTTCTGTGAATTTCATGACCAAGTATGTGAGATTTCTCTAGTGGGTTCCTTTCTTCTGATAGGTCCCTAGAATTCAGTCAAATTCTTGATTCCTTATGTATTGCTTAGACCTAGGGTTTCTTGAACTTTAGTTAATAGTTGTTATTTAGTTATTATAGTATTCTTAATATGAATTATCATATTTTCGTAGAATCATTACTTTGTTTCTTGCTTGAAATTCAGAACCCTAGTTGTATGTGTTTGTTTAGTTTAGGAAGTACATTAGCTAGGCTAGATAAACAGATAGATATGCCTTAGATTTTGAATGTTTCATTATCAGTACTTAAAATGTTGTATTCTCAGTTAGCATGTCAAAATATTGAGCTAATCCTATATTTGAATTAAGTTATGCATACTAATTCCAGTTGCAAGTAGGCTTAGCATCGAGTTGGACTGGGTTTTAGCATATCCTCATAGTCTGAGAACTATGTACCTCCGTAGATTTATAAGTCCCCTTTTGGGCATCAGAGTTAGAAATCACAACAGTGATGCCTTTATATCCCTGACAAGGTATATTAGGTCATCTCGATGGGGCGTACAAATCGGACTCCACGTTTAGCTCACGTGGTTTTATGTCGGCTAATATTAGCTGGAAAAAAAGCAGAATCTAGTGAATTTGACAAAGTTTTAAGTTATACATTAGAAGTCAGTCTCAACATGTTATGTTAAAAATCAATATTTTCTCATTACATTTGGTTCAGTTCTTTTTAGTTATATTTCAGTATTTTTATTCTTTTTAGATTATATCATTGCTCAGTTATGCTTTGTTCAACTTATGTATTTAATTCAAATATTATCTATATCCTGCATGCTCAGTACATTCCAAGTACTAACACATACTCTGTGCTACATCCTTTCATTATGTAGGTTCAGGTACTCAGCATCCAGATCACGTATAGATTGGTTCCCAATCAGTTTTCAACAACTCCAATGGTTAGTCCTCATAATTCGAGGTCAATATACATGTTTTTCACATTTAGTCTTTCATTTCACTTTGAATTTTTCTATGGTTAGCTGGGGCATGTCCCAACAACTCTTATCATTAGAGGCTTTTGCAGACATAGCATTAAATTCAGCTTTAGTTTTGGGTGATTTTTCAGTATCACTAAAATTATGTTACTTTTTATATATTCAGATCATTTTTGGGTATTCCCTACTTTGAGTTATATAGTGTTTTCTGTTTCTGCATAGTATATTTATGTTTAGGTTTTTTAGTATGCTTATGACATGCCAACTTCAGGGTTAGCTTGGGGTCTCTCGTGATCTTAGGTCTCGTGTTTACTCAAAATAGAACCTGTCCAAAATTTGAGATTGTTACATCTAATTTCGTAAAGCTTAGACTATTAAAAATCATAGGGCGCACACACACACACAACATAGCCAAAAGTTTGAAATTGTTACATTAATTTTCGTAAAATTCTAGACTATTAAATAACATAGGGGGTAATAGGACCCGCCCGAACCAAGCATTTTCCCTACTAAATGAATTGGCTAAACGAATCACTTTTGATTGAAATGGGCTAATATAAACCCAATTATGATAGCCCAATTAATTTGCAACCAAGTGTAATAACAATGGCTCCTATTTAATTTCATTCATCCGTATTCTTTTGATTTAATGGCTCTCATTTGACTTCCTCACTAAAACAAAACACCTCAAAAATCAAAATTTTGAGCCTATTGTTTTTTTATTACTCCTGAATCCCCTTCTCTTCCCCTACCATTGGCCACCAATGATGTTTGGGTAATCAAGACACAATTTCCAATGCAAGTGTCTACGATTGTACAATACTAGCCCAACCAAGGGTTTGGGTCATGTCCAAGGGAGTGGTTTTGAGAATTAATAGAAAACTAAAATTAAGTTTTAATTTGTCATAGTTAAAAGATATTATCGATTTAAAACATATTAAATCTATGGGGTGATGCAAGTGTCACTTATCAATGGGGGGGATTGTCACAAGTAAGTAAAAAACAACAAAAACCGCAAAGAGTGCTAAATAAGGAGATGGGATTCTTGGGATGTGATAGGAATAAGGAATATACTAAACTATTGGGTACAAGCTTTTGATAGTAAATCCGTTGAATATTTGTTAATAGGCTTAACTATAGTGGGGGTAAGCTCTCTCTCGAGCAACGTACCCCGAATAAAATGGGTTCCCCTCAGACACCCACTTACCGCATGAAGAACATCCTCCGCCTTAGCTCACTCATTCTCTCGAGCTGAGTGTATGGTAGAAGGAATAGGGTTAACTCTCTCGATCTGAACCTCATGTAGATCCACTCCCACCGACATCAATTTTGTAGTCCAATTTTTACGACCTCTCTCTCGAAAAAGCCAAAAACACCAAGGTGAAATCGTATTTGCAACTACAATTTCATTAAGTTCCACCACAACTACTAAACAAAATCACATTTAAACAACACATAAATCATCAACAAGAAAGACCCAACAGATAATCTAACCCATATTCACAAAATCACACCCCAAGAATTTGAGTTTTAGCTAGACATGTAAAAGAGACAGAAATTTATACAAAAATGAGTTTGCATTCAAATGGGTATGAAGATTTAAGTCTTGATACAAGCCAACAATGAAGAATCCAAAAGACCCAAGCCCAAATTCATGGAGATGAAACCCTTTGAAACTTCAAGCTTTTCAAAACCCTCTCAAAACATAGAACTCAAAAATACGAGTAACAATTCAATAGTAAAAATTCTAAGTAAAAAGTCTGATACTAAGATACAACTCTAAATGAGTATTTATAGTTTTCAAAGATTTTTTCTACAGTTGATCACTCGGTGTTGTTAATCGGAATAGCCGATTAACTCGCTAATTCTCTCTTTGTAGGTTTTAACGCCGTCTTGATCTATACTTCAACATCGTCATGTTTTGGATCAATAGGCGACATAGTATTGCTTCGCAAAACTACTCTGTGACGCGCCAACTACTACTTTTCACCACCGATTTGATCCTTTCCTTTAGGGCTAACACGTAGAACAAAAGTCGATCTTTAGGCCTGTCGCCGACTCACCAAGTGGACTCGGCTATCCTCATGCCTTTATTTCTTCGTTCTTTTCAGCATTTGTGTTCCTTTTTGCCAAGTAGTACCCACACTTTGCCTCAAACTCAAAATACCTGAAACTCAAGGTTATTCCTCAGTTATTGAGACAAAATAAGCATTTGAGGACACTAATTCTATCAAAATATAACCCTAATGTAATCCAATTTTTGGACTCATCAACACCTCCAACTTAAACTTCTGCTTGTCCTCAAGTAAAACTCTAGTTCAACCTTTCAAAAGGGGATGTTTCTTACAGTGCTACAGAGATTTAATAATAACTGTACTCAATTTACTCCTGTAAGGATCAATTGTGTACCCAAAGATTCAAGTTGTGACAAACTATTACCAAAGGTTCTCAAGATCACAATACTTGCTTCAAATGCAAGTTCAAGCTCAACAAAAGCATTGTAATGCCCTCACACAAATGATGATTCCATATTCACACACATATGTATAATGATTTAGAGTTTCAGAATCAAATACAACGCTCACTCTCACAAATAAGAACACAATGCATGCTTTCACCCATAGGTTTGCCCGTATTTTCCAATCATTATTTGTTGCAGCTTACTTAAGACCACAAAGGTTTTTTCAAGGCTTGTAACAGAGCTGAGTCTAAATGTATGGTCATTTAAACTTAGTGACTACAGATCCTCATGAGATGTGGTGCTCACAACACTTCCTTTCTGCTTCTTTCATAATTTTCTTTAGTGCGGTCAAGTCATCCCTTTATTCACTTTCAATGGATTGTTCGGAAAACCCCATTTCTGTTGTAATTTATTCCACAATTTATCTTTTCATTTTTTCTTCTTTTTTCTCTTTCTTTTTATTTTTTAACATGAAGGGGTTCCATTTTTCTCAATCATCATGGGTTAAATGAGACTTTCCTTGCACTTCTTGACTTTCCCTTTTTCCTTCACCACACCCCAACTTAGGCTTTTGGCCTACGTTGGCTATGTAAAACAAACCAACAATCATGAGGATTATGGGTAATGAATTAAGAGAGGTCATTGTTTTTGTCCAGTTTCTTCCAAAGAAAGGTAAGGCTCAAGGGGTGTTCAAAAGAGGTTCACACACTCACAAGATAGGTCACAAAAGAGGTATATGTCAAATTAGCTCACATGTACAATGTTGCCTAAGATCATATCAAGAGATACCATTACTTATTCAACGGGACCAATGGGGAAAATTTTAGGTGTTGTCATGCATGGTCAATATAATGTTATCATACAAGGCATCAACACTAAAGTTAAACAAGACTCCACTCTTGTTCTAGTGTGCAATGGTCATCACAAGAGAATCGATTTGGTACGTGGATAATCACAACAACATGCAAAGAGTTCGCACATAGTATGTGCAACTTCATTTGGTCTCATCGTAGCCATATATTGATGTTCGTTCGATTGAAGCACTATTCAAGTCATCAATATTTGATCGAAATTGCGATTCAAATTTGCTAAGGAATAACCACATTAAAGTTCATACAAGAGGTGGAAAAAATTTGCAAAACTTTTTCGGAAGGGTCAAAATCATTTTTCAATTAAAACAATAGGGAGCCATAAGATTAAAAATCTACAAAAATCAGTATAAAACAAATTTTATAGCTCACAACCCAAATACTAAAACAAACCACGAACATCAATAGAACATAAAGGTGGGCCTCACCAACCACAATTAAAAACATTTGTCCTCAAATGCAAATTACAAAAATCCAACAGTCAATAATAGAAAAAAATAGAGAAGAAGGCAGAGAGGGATCCCGTCTAAACAGAAACTTCATTTGTTTGGATATTAATGCCCGATGTGCATGCCTGGTATGGAATGATTATTACCGAAGCTTCTTCAGAATATTAAGTAGCAACTGACTTGCTGAAATAGTCCAAGTCATGAGCCGCCAAAAAGGAGTGGATAGCTGTGAAGAATCCACGTCTCCACGAGGGAATAGTTGGGTCATAGGGATTTGTCCTATCACATGTACGGTGCTTCTTGCACTTTTTATCCATTTTTTGAGGATTTGTTGCCTTTTTATCCTTCTTGAAATTTTTAGCTCTGGCATATCTCTTCCTGGTTCTTTTGATCTTGCCATATCTAACAAACTTCGAGAAAAAGTTAGAAAGTATTCAAACAAACATGGAAGTTCAAATGCAACATCACTTTGCTAAACTAATTGGGAAGCGTGCAACTTCGGTGGTTCGCTGGGAGCAGTGCAAAGAGGAAACAAAGGTGCAAACAAAAGGCGAACAAGGAGTATTTTAGCGAGATACCGAATACATTCGGTGACCTCAGGCTTCTTGCAAAAAGTTAATAGAATGTCTCATCATATTTATCATTAAATTAAGGGCGATGTGTGGATGTAAGGAGAGCCACCGAGTAATTCGGGCGAGCTTGACCTATCCCGTAAAACATCGCTACATGCCTATTTTCAACCCAACTTCCTAAATTCAACCCCATAACCCCGAATACAAAATTAAAGCATGCACAAGCCAATTTAGGCTAAATCCCATTGTTAATATTGCACAACCCACGATTTTTCATCCATTTCAAAGCACTATTTTCAGGAATCATCTTCAACTCAGACAGGGTAAATGTGAGAACCTAATAGGCAAACAAACATTTTATACCTACCAGAAAGGCCCAACACACATCAAAAAATTAATTCTATTTCATTTGAGTACAACATTCAATACAACAATTTTAGGGCTCGAAAACCAACCTTAGATATTGATTAAGATGAAATTGAGATCCTAGGCGGCAACATAATCCAAATCTGACCTTCACTCAATAACCAAAACACAATAGAGATGCAGTTATATTGAAAACAGAACTAGGTGTGAGTTCGTACAGTTTGAGAATGAGCGAGATGGTAGGAAATTTAAACTCTTAAACCTTTGGCCTGAAAAATTGTCCAATTCTTGCCCACTTAACGACATTACTCAACAGAGCTGAACCGTGTGGCGTCATGCTAAGCAATCATATTCGTCATCCAGTTTTTACAAAATCCCTAAGTTAATTTGGGAATTCAAACAGCGATGCAAATCGGAGTCGTCGAGATGATCGGCAATTTATCTATCATTTCTTTGAACCGCCGAGTTTTACTGATCCAAACCCAAATTTGGTTGGATCAAATGACGGTGTTAATCGGGTCACCTAACACTTTGGCGACTCGCAGATCAAACATTTCTCTCGCCAATCTCTTTCTTTCCAAATGATTCCCACACTTCATCCTGCACAATTAACACACCATTATTTCTAAAAGCGACATAAAGAAATAAAAGGGTGTTGGGTTACCTCCCAAACATCGCCTTAGTTAACATCGTGAAATGACATAAGTCCACCTTCAAACCTTATTCTTTGGGTTATCCAAAGTATCACTAGGCAAACCTCCTTGATGTGTCGGATTGAGGTGAGACGAGATATGACCCCTTGGGTCTCTAACTGCTGGATCGAAATTGAATGGGAGGCGACGATCTGGCTAAGGGTAGACACATCTTTTTTCATACCTTTTAATAATTTGTCTAACCCTTCTACTTTGTTAAGGATACGTGAGAGAATATCCTCAGACTTACCACCTTCTAAATCCATGGGCGTCTTGCGCTTTTAGGGAGGTATATATCAACCTTCATCTCTAGCCTAACCTTGGTTACCACCCTTCCTCTTGTAGTTTGAGATATACCCAATGCCTCGGTTACCTCTTTGTTATACATGGGTTCAAACTTCATCTCCTCAGGATTTGCATACCCGACCCCCACAATATTGACACCACGGACACCAGCCCCCATGGTATTTTTGGATAAAATGTCAAGTTGTGTGATGATCTTGGCCATGTTATGGTCTCTCTCATGATTTTTTTCAATCTGCTCGTTAGATAGCTTGAAGGTGAGAGGCGATACTTGGTCCTCGCGATTGTACCAAGCTTTGTTGATAGTTGTCATCCTATCTAGAATTTGGGTTGCTATTGCATAGGGTTGCTGCATCAAACCTCCAAGCGAAAGATAGTTAGCAACTGCTTTTTTCAACTAAGTCCAAACTCTGGTAAAAGTACTAAAGCAGCACGTTATCCGGCAAACCTTGGGTTGGGCATTGCAGTACCAACTTTTTGAACTGTAACCAAGTTTCGTGCAGAGGTTCTCCTTCCAGACGCTTGGAGCTCTGAAAGTTATCTTGAAGGGTCATCATCTTTGAGGGAGGGAAAATATCACTTGAAATGCATCACCAATCCTCATAGGAAGTGATGTATTCACGCGGAAACTCGTCCATCCACTTGCATGCCTCTCCCATCAACAAGAAAGAGAATAATCTTGATCAAAATTACTCCTGAGATATGTTTTTGAATGAGATGGTACGCACACATTTACAAAGATTTGAAGATGCTAGTGAGGTCCTCGTGAGCCAAACCGCTGAAAAGTCCCTTTAGTTGCAAGAATTGCAACATAGTCTCATTATGTAGAACAGAACATTTCCCTCTGTTGGAGGTAAACGGGCGGATCCAATACCTCCAACGAGATGGGGGCCATTGATGTTGGCTCTTGGACATTGTTGAGATTTCCAATGTCGTCTTGGTGGCCCATCTGGCTACCATTGCTACTATTCACACATGCTTTCTGAAATATTCACACAAGCAAGAAAAAACAAATTAAGTTAGTAAACCTACAACTACTAAGAACTAGAATTATACTATTCTAAGTATCATCAAATAATACCACTACTCGACAGCGACACCATTTTGATATTCGCGTAATCAAGACACAACTTCCAATGCAAGTGTCTACGATCGTATAATAGTATAGTAACCCTACCAAGGGTTGGGTCGTATCTCAAGGGAGTGGTTTTGAGAATTAATAGAAAAATAATCTTAAGTTCTAATTTATCATAGTTAAAGAGATTATTGATTAAAACATGTTGAACTAAGGGTTGACGGAAATATATCATCAAAAAGAACATAATCATCAAAAAGAAAGACCCAACACATAATCTAACACATATTAAGAAAATCACACCCCAAGAATTTGGGTTTTAGCTAGACATGAAAAAGATATAGAAATTTATACCAAAATGAGTTTGCATTCAAATGGGTATGAATACTTAAGTCTTGATACAAACCAACAATGGAGAATCCAAAAGCCCCAAGCTCAAATTCTTGGAGATAAAATCCTTTGAATCTTCAAGTACTTCAAAACCCTCTCCAAACATATAACTCAAAAATAGGAGTAAAAATTGATATTTAAAATTCTAAGTAAAAAGTCTGATACTAAGCTACAACTCTTAACGAGTATTAATAGTTTTCAAAGATTTGTGTTGTAGTGGATCACTCAACGCAGTTAGTCAGAATCGCCAAACAATTCGACGATTCTCCCTTTGGTAGGTTTTATCGTTGTCATGCTCTATACTTCAGCATCGTCGTGTTTTTTTATCATTAGGCAACATAGCTCTTCTTCGCAGAACTACTGGGTGACGCGCCAACTGCTTCTTTTCACCACCTATTTAATCCTTTCCTTCAGGGCTTAGCACACTGGAACAAAAGGCGATCTTCAGGCCTATTGGCGAATCACTGAGTGGACTCGGTGATCCTCAAGACTTCATTTCTTTGTTCTTTTCAGACTTTGTGTTCCTTTTTGACAAAAAGTGCCCATGCTTTGCCTAAAACTCAAAATACCTAAAACTCAAGGTTATTCATCAGTAACTGAGACAACATAATCATTTGAGGACACTAATTCTATCAAAATATAGAACTAAATGTGTAATGACTTGATTCCGTCGTTATGGAAAAGTCAATGAAGAAAGAATTGGGGCCAGAAAACTTTTTGGTAGTAACTTGGAATTCCTAGCCTAGTCCAGATTTGGACGAAATTAGAGTCATTAAGGTATAGTAATATCTATAAACTAATGAGGGATATAATTGTAAATTTTATTACATAAGGGGATATCTAAGAGGATAAGCAACCCGTTACACTTTACGAAATTGAATTTGGATGAGTAGAACTCCCAAAAATGATGTCTTTGTGAATGGATACATTATGTCCCCGCTAAGGCCTTTGTAGAGAGATTTAGGACACTGGCGTGGGTCCACTGTAGCGTGATGGGTCCGCTGGAGCGGTCCAGACACAATTTAAAGTCGCTTATAAATCCTAAAATGACCATGTTTTGTATTTGTTTTACTTTTAAGGCTAAGAAGGCGACACCAGATGATTTCTTAGAAGTTTTTTACCATTTTAGAGGCTAAAGATAAGGTTTTAACTCCCGAAATCCACTTTTCACTCCGTTGAACCTAATTTCTTGGGTTATTATCTGTAACAACCCTAAAAAATGAATAAGATAATTACTTAAGGTGTCAAGAATGCTTTTGATTGGACCAAGATCCACACGGATTGATACGCGTAGAACCAGACCTCAGAACCCCTACTACGACCAAGCCAACTAACTTGGGGAGTTAATTGAGCTTGGAAAGGTTGGAACCAACCATGTGAGGCTCACGAAAATGAAGATTTAATCGAAAGAGTCTTTACCGGACTTAAAAAAAAAGAAATTTTAAGTTTTGCGGGTCCAGGGGTAAAATGGTCTTTTCCAGGCCAAGGGTAATATTATAATTACCCTGAGGAATTAATTAATTATTTAATTAATTTAATTAAAAAGAGCAATTCGGGTTGGGCGACCTGAAGTGACCCATTTTCACAAATGGGGTGTCACTCGGGTTCGAGCCCCACTAGAGGCGATGAATTGATGATTTAATCATCAATTAAAATCTGATTCATTAAGGGCAAACGGGTCCTTTCACGTATTGTTGAAATAAATCAGATTTTATTTATTTAATTAAACCCTATTTTGACTAAGTCTTGAGTTAAGACTCCTAAACCTAAGCTAACACTCTCCTAATCACGTTTATCACCTCTCCACGTTCAAAAAAGAAAAACTCTCTTGTTCTCTCTGCCAATTAACGTGATGAAACAGAAACTTTGACAAAGGTTCTTCAAACTTGAAGAACACACAAAAAATTTTAAGAAAAGCAAAGTAATCAAAAATGTCAAGGCAAAGAGAGGTTGTTCGTCGAGTGGTGTGTACGTTGAGGTGAATTGGGCGTGGTTGGGAGGAACGTTTGGGCAGCAACTTCACGCTTGAACAACATCAAAAAGGTATGGTTTCTTCTCTCTTGGTTCCTTTCCCAAGAGTCCCCTTACGATTCAAAATATTCACTCCGAAACTAAGGTTGTTCCCCTTTGCATGTCCTTGTCACTAGTTCCCAAATGAATTCGTAGGATGGGTATGTTGTGCTGGTAGATTTAGGCATGTATGATGTGTTTATATTAAATGTGAATATGTTTATGTGCGGGAAATCACGAAGATGATAATCAAAGTGTGATAAAAAAATGAGGTGTGTGTGTGTGCACGTTGGTAGTGTGTTTGGCCACTGTTTTGGGGTCTTGTAAGACATGTATTTCTTGTGTATTTTATGTGTGAAATGTGTATACAATGTGATGTTCATTGCAATGAAATATGGTTGATTGAATAACAATCTTTTAGCCAAATAAACTTATGAAAATGCGCCTAAAAATAAGTTGAAGAATGACTAAAATTTTCGAGATTTGTGCACTCTACAATGAGGTTAAAAATCTGGGTTTTAATGGGAAAATAAAATAAGTGAGGTCAATGGGAATTGAACCCAAGACCTCACATGTTAAGAAGGCTGAAAAGAAAAAGAAAAAAAACGTGAAGGGGCTAAGGGGAATAGAACTTCTTAGCTACTGGTTTCGCGAAAAAGGAAATGAAAATGGGGTTGGGGGGAATCGATCCTTGGCTACTGGATTTCGCAACAAGGGAAAAGAAAGAGGGGGCTGGGGGAATCGAACTCACGAACTGGAGGAGAAAGAGGAGAAATATAATTAAACAAATAAATGGGAGGCGTGGGATTCAAACCCACGACCTTAAGGCACGCGCGAAAGGGAAAAGAAAATAAAGAAAAGAAAACGTGAGGCATGGGAATCGAACCCACAACCTCAAGGCTGAAAAAGAATAAGGCAAAATTAACTAAAAAAATGAAGTGAGGCTGTGGGGGTTCGATCCCACAACCTCACTGCCACTCGCCAAAATTAAATAAAAAAATAAGATAGGAGGTTGTGGGGGTTCGAACACAAAACCTCCCAAGCCCTTAGCGAAAATTAAATAAAAAAAAATAGGAGGCTGTGGGGGTTCGAACCCACCACCTCACAGCCTCAGCGAAATTAAAGATTTAATAAGGAGGCTGTGGGGGTTCGAACCCACAACCTTCCTATCCCAGCCAAATGTAAGGAAAATACAAGAGGCTGTGGGGATTTGATCCCACAACCTCTTGGTTTAGGCGAATTGGGACAAGGAGAATTTAAGGAAAAATAAAAAGGGGTTGTGGGGGTTCGAACCCACAACCCTTCGGCCAACCTAAGAGAAAAACAAAGTAGGAAATTAATGATACGATGTTAATGTTGGGATTTAATTTAGAGTTCTAATGTTATGAATATTAGAAATAAAATCAATGAAAAATATAAATGGTATCCAAGTGATTCAAACTTGGGTTTCCTTGCCCAAACTTCCGTATTGATACATAAGTCATACGTGAACAAAATATCCAAGAATAATGCCACCTACTTAGGTAAAAATCAAGATCTTGTCATATATACAAGATACATAAGTCTTGTACTACGTAATCTTATAAATGCATGAATCACTTAACGAATTATGAATGAGACCTCATGGCTTGTGTGTATAGACTCATAAGTCTAGCATACGTTTAAAAGTAAGTGAACCAAAGATGTATGTACTGAATGATGAAATGAACAATGAAATGGTGAAACACTAGAAGGGGTAAGTAAGGGTATGAAACACACCAATGGCCAAGTATATTGGCAAATAATGAAATGAACATTCACGTAAAATGAGGTGAGTAAAAATGAAGAATAAATGTGCTAATGACAATGAATGTGGTGACAGCATGATATGAGGCTAATGCTAATGATGAGAGCAATCTCAAATGAACCTAAGTAAATGTTACCAAAACGTACTCACCTATGAGAGTGTAAGATAACAAAGAGACCAGTCTCTATGAAAACTCTAATGAAAGTATTGAGATTAACACACTTAATACTAATGATGAGGTGAGAAATCATCTAATGAGCTATGATGTCCTTATACTAGAAGCCAGCTTCCATGACGTATGAGTTGAATGAAATGGAACTTTATACTGAGCACCGATAGACTAGCTATAAGCGGTGATGCCTTCTTTTGGGAAGGGCGGAGGTTCACGTAACTCTCATGAGATGAGACTGTCCGGCTTGCCGGGTATGGGTATCCTTATATCTCCTGGTCTTTGAACTTATACTGCCAATATAGGGATCTTGCGGGGTTAAATTCCCATGTACGCTAGCATGTTTTGGATCACCTTGGACGGTGACTCCAACTCTTTTCGGTGTGGGGGAGACACTGGATTTCATGATGCTCACATGAACTATTTCGGTTAAAGTTAAAGTTCCCAATGAATGAATGAGGCCAGCCTCAAATGAAGCACATAATGAAATGAATGATACCAAATGTGTTAGGATAGGATAATCAAGAGGTGACCTAGACTCAGGTAATGACATTAGGTTATTCTTGATCATTGCACAGCAAACCCGATGAAAGTCTTAAACTATACCCTAGGTATAGCTGGTGTTCACACTGGCATATGAACGAAATGAAATGAAGTACGTATGAATGAATGAAGCAGACTCTGAGTTTGCTAATGAAGACTCCCTAGTTGAGGTCCAATATGTTGAGCCCTCATTTTGGAAAGTCTTAATGTCAAGTCCATGATTCCAAGGTTTCATGGCATATGAATGAATGATATGAAAGAAGCTATGTGTTATATGTTATGATATGTGCTCTATGAAGATGTTATGTACTGTGTGCAATATGATGTTTATGGTGATGCATGTTACTCTCATGGCATGACTTTCTTAATCTAAATTTGGAAAGTTCACTAACTTTCCTAATCTCAATTTGGCAAGTCCACTGACTTGACTTCCCATAATCATGTTGTTAGGAAAGAGCTATCTTTTCTCATGCATGTCCTTGTGTGTGCTTGTATATACCCATATTTAGTACAAGTGTGTACTAACCCTATACAACTATACTATTTTTAGGTGCAGGCACATGTGGACGATAGAGCTACAGGATCATTGTTGCAGTTATCCGGACGTCCAGCATTCATCCGGAGTTGGTAGGTCCTCATGCTTTCGAGGATGCTACTGTTTTACATTCTAGCTTAGTTTTAGAGTTGAGCTAGTGGAGTATGTTCCACTAGCGTTTCTTTCCTGTTTTTATTCAGACTTTGTATTGGTGCCATTTTGGCAATTATACACTTAATACTTATTGAACTATTTCTTTCAGTTGCTTATCTCTTAATGTTAGATGGTTGATGGTGAACAATTATGAAATGATATGAATGTTTAACAAGTACGTTAAGAAACAAAAAGTTTCAAATTTTCTGCTAAAATTAACCTATATGAAGTAAAAATGATGTAAGTAGGCTTGTCTGCGACCTCTAAGAGGTCAACGACGCCGGTCTCGTCTGGGGTCTAGATCCCGGTCGTGACAAAGTTGGTATGAGAGCACTAGGTTTAATTCCGATAATAATGAGTTCACATCAACCACATTGAGTAGTTTCTAAGTCATGCTAGTGAAGTGCACCACTATCCTGGATTAGAGACTGCATGATGCGTAGGAAAACATCCCTTTTTCTGATCTTATCGTGCTTTTCCTAAAGTTTAATTTCTTGGTGTTATGAGCGTGTGTAACATCAATCTTTGTTGTTTTCAGAGAATGAATACGAGGTGGGCTATTAGTCAGAGGAGAGGAGGTGCAGCTGCTGGGGGCAATCAGGATCTACCCCAGGCTCCAGCTGAAGGAGTGGCTATGCCAGTTAACCCAGCTGGGTTGACTGATGCTGAGGTGAGGGCATCTCTGGCCCAGATGGCACAGGCCATTACTATGCAGGCCCAGGCTATGACTGCCTAGGTCAATCGGCAGGATGTTCAGAGGAAGAACCCACCGGTTCGTAGCATGGCTGACAGGCTGAGGGATTTCACGAGGATGAATCCTCCTATTTTCACAGGGTCTAGGACTGCAGAGGATCTCCAGGAGTTTATGGATGAGTTGCATAAGATTCTGGTGGCTATGGGGACCACAGATACTGAGAAGGCTGAGCTGGCTTCCTATCAGCTCAAGGATGTTGCACAGACTTGGTGCAAGATGTGGCAAGATAGCCGAGTTTTGGGTGGAGTGTCAGTCACTTGGAAGCTGTTCAACACAGCATTTCTGGAGAGATTCTTCCCCAGAGAGATGAGGGAAGCCAAGGTTGAGGAGTTCATCAACCTTAAACAAGGCTCTATGACAATTAGGGAGTATTCCCTGAAGTTTGTTAAGCTATCAAGGTATGTTACTTTCCTTAATATCTAATAGAAAGGATGAGGTGAGTACTGAAGTTTGTTAAATTATCCAGGTATGCTACTTCCCTTGTGTATAACAGCAGGGATGAGATTAGTAAGTTCCTCACAGGAATCAATGGAGATCTAGAGGAGGAGTGTCCGTCTGCGATGCTTTATGATAATATGGACCTCTCCAGGTTGATGGTGCATGTCCAGAAGGTAAAGGACAGTCGTAAAAATAGGGGTGTTCTTGATGCTAGGAGGCCTAAGCCTCAAGATCAGGCAGGTCCCAGCCATGGAGGCCACAGAAACAATTTTGGCGTCCGTGAGCAGCCCAGGTTCAAGAAGGGGCAGAAGAGTTCTGATAACTCAAACTTTCAGAGGAGTACAACACCTAGAGGAGGCAGACCTGATCCCAAGAAGGGCAATGGAGGTGATATGCAATGTCCTAAAAAGAATTGTGCTAAGTGTGGCCGAGCTCACAGTGGAGAGTGCAGACAGGACACTAATGCCTGCTTCGGTTGTGGTAAGAGTGGGCACATGGTTAGAGAATGCCCACAGAACAGAGGTCAGTCTGGAGGTAATGCTCAGCCTAGGCCTAATCCACAGGGTGCAGCAGCAGCCGAGCCTCCTAAGAGGAACAGATTCTATGCCCTGAAGGGCAGGGAGGAGCAGGAGAAGTCCGCTTATGTGGTCACATGTATGCTGCAAGTATTCTCAACTTCTGTTTATGCTTTACTTGATCCAGGGTCTACGCTTTCCTTTGTAACTCCTTTGCTTGCTCTCACTTTTGAGATATTGCCTGAAGTTCTGCATGATCCTATTGTGGTTAGTACAGCTTTAGGAGAAAATGTAAGAACTGATAGAGTATACAAGGGTTGCCCAATAGTGATAAGTGGTAAGACTATGTGTGAAGACTTGGTTGAGTTACCCATGCATGATTTTGATGTTATTCTTGGCATGGACTGGCTTCACAGTTGTTATGCTTGCTTGGACTGTTGTAGTAGAGTCGTGAGATTTTGTTTCCCTAATGAGGAGGAGCTAGTCTGGGAGGGGTACAACTCGGGTCGTCCTAACCTCTTGATTTCGAACCTAAAGGCCAATAAAATGATGTCCAAGGGGTTATTATGTCATCTTGTGAGTGTTAATGATCTAGATCATGACATTCCTTCCATAGACTCAGTGCCTGTAGTTAATGAGTTCCTAAATGTATTTCCTGATTATTTGCCTGGAGTCCCTCCCCCTCGAGAGATTGATTTTGGTATCCACTTAGAACCCGATACTAAACCTATTTTAATTCCTCCTTACAGAATGGCTCCAGCTGAACTCAAAGAGTTGAAGCTGCAGTTAAAAGATCTCACTGACAAGGGTTTCATTCAGCCGAGCATATCCCCTTGGGGCGCTCCAGTGTTGTTTGTGAAAAAGAAAGATGGAACCCTTAGAATGTGTATCGATTATCGGCAGCTCAACAAAGTCACTATAAAAAATAAGTATCCACTTCCCAGAATAGATGATTTGTTCGATCAGCTACAAGGGTCTAGTTTCTTTTCAAAAATTGATCTTCGTTCAGGGTACCATCAGCTTAGGGTTAGGGATGGAGATATCCCAAAGACAGCCTTTCGTACCCGTTATGGTCACTATGAGTTTCTAGTCATGTCATTTGGTCTCACGAATGCACCTGCTGCATTTATGGATCTTATGAACAGGGTCTTCCGTGAATACCTTGACTCTCGTCATAGTGTTCATTGATGACATTCTCATCTACTCTAATACCAAGGAAGAGCATGAGAAGAATTTGAGACTAACCTTGCAGGTACTTAGACAACATCAGTTGTATGCCAAATTCAGCAAATGTAAATTCTGGCTAAGATCAGTGACCTTCCTGGGTCATGTGGTGTCCGATCAGGGCATGGAGGTGGATCCCAGAAAGACTGAGGCTGTGAAGAACTGGCCAAAGACTCTTACTCCCACTGACATTCGTAGCTTTTTGGGATTGGCTGGTTACTATCGCAGGTTTGTGGAGGGCTTTTCTTCTATTGCTGCCCCATTGACAACTTTGACTAAGAAGAAAGCCAAGTTTGAGTGGACAGAGACTTCTGAGAGGAGTTTCCAGGAGCTCAAGGACAAACTCACTTCAGCCTCGGTGCTTACTTTGCCTAAGTGTGGTGAGAATTACACTGTTTACTATGATGCATCTAGGGTTGGTTTAGGTTGTGTTCTTATACAGGTTGGTAAGGTGATAGCCTATGCATCCAGACAGCTCAAGGTTCATGAGAAGAATTATTCCACTCATGACCTGGAGTTGGCAGCTGTGGTGTTTGCACTGAAGCTGTGGAGGCACTACTTGTATGGAGTGCATGTGGATGTATTCACAGACCACAAGAGTCTCCAGTACGTGTTCACACAAAGGGAGTTGAATCTACGTCAGCGGAGATGGTTGGAGCTGTTGAAGGATTATGACATGAATGTGAATGTTGTAGATGATGCTTTGAGCAGGATGAGCATGGGAAGTACAGCCCACGTTAAGGATGAGAAGAAGGAGTTGGTGAAAGATGTACACAGACTGGCCGGACTGGGTGTGCGATTGGTTGACTCTACTAGTGGGGATGTTTCAGTTCATCCTAGTTCTGAATCATCCTAGGTAGTTGAAGTCAAGAAGGGTTAGCATCTAGATCCTGTGTTGATGGAGCTGAAGGACTCAGTACTGATAAAGATGAATGAGTCTTTCGCTTTGGGAGGTGATGGCATACTTAGGTATCAGGACAGGCTGTGTGTACTAGATGTGGATGATTTGCGGACCAGGATTGTTGCGGAGGCCCATGTTTCCATATATTGCATACGTCCAGGTTCCACCAAGATGCATCATGATCTTAAGCAGATTTATTGGTGGGATGGCATGAAGAAGGACATTGCAGAGTATGTGGCCAAGTGTCCTAATTGTCAGCAGGTCAAGGCAGAGCATCTTAAGCATGGCGGTCTGACTCAGATTATTGAGGTTTCGACTTGGAAGTGGGAGGCCATTAATATGGATTTCGTGGTTAGTCTTTCGAGGACTAGGAGGCAGCATGACTCCATATGGGTTATTGTGGACAGATTGACTATGTCTGCCCACTTTATCCCTGTGAAGTCTACTTACAGAGCCGAGGATTATGCGAGACTCTACATTGATGTGATTGTGAGATGGCATGGGATTCCTTTGTCTATCATTTCAGATAGAGGAGTTCAGTTTACTTCACATTTCTAAAGATCTTTCAAGAAGAGCTTGGGCACGCAGGTAAAGCTTAGCACTGCCTTTCATCCTCAGATAGATGGGCAGGCAGAGCGCACCATTCAGATATTGGAGGACATGTTGAGAGCGCGTGTGATCGACCTCAGAGGTAAATGGGATGACCATCTGCCTTTGATAGAGTTCTCGTATAATAATAGCTATCACTCCAGCATTGGGATGGCACCGTTTGAGGCACTATATGGTAGGAGGTCTAGATCTCCAGTTGGGTGGTTCGAGGTTGGAGAGTCATCCAGTTTGGGTCTAGAGATCATTCATGAGGCCTTATAAAAGGTCAGAGTGATTAGGGACAGGTTGGCTACTGCTTATAGTCGGCAGAAGTCATATGCAGATAACAGAAAGCGGCCCTTAGAGTCTGATGTTGGTGACCAGGTTTACTTGAAGATATCACCTGTGAAAGGGATGATGAGATTTGGTAGAAAAGGGAAGCTGAGTCCCAGGTATGTTGGGCCATATGAGATCCTGCAGCGTGTGGGTGAGGTGGCCTATGAGTTAGCATTGCCTGCGGAGCTAGCTTCTGTTCATCCAGTCTTTTATGTCTCTATGTTGAAGAAGTGCCTAGGTGATCCACCATCGATTCTACCTGTTAAAGGTTTGGGGGTTGGTGAAGACTTGTCTTACGAGGAGTACCTGTTGAGATCTTAGACAGACAGGTCAAGCGGCTGAGGAACAAGGAAATTGCCACAGTGAAGGTATTGTGGAGAAATCATCTTGTTGAGGGTGCTACGTGGGAGGCTGAGGCCGACATAAGATCCGGCTACCCTTATCTGTTCAGTTCTTGAGGTTAGACTTCCTACTTTTAAGTCTATATTTCCTTATCTCTCCGTATTTTGTTGCTATTGCTTGACTATGCATAGTGATTTTGTTATGATCTGACTGGCATTACGATGTGTATTGGTAGTGTCATTCGGGGAGGAATGTTCCTAATGGGGGGATAATGTGACAACCCTAAAAAATGAATAAGATAATTACTTAAGGTGTCAAGAATTCTTGCGATTGGACCAAGGTCCACACGGATTGATACGCGTAGAACCAGACCTCAGAACCCCTACTACGACCAAGCCAACTAACTTGGGGAGTTAATTGAACTTGGAAACCTTGGAACCAACCATGTGAGGCTCACGAAAATAAAGATTGAATTGAAAGAGTCTTTACCGGACTTAAAAAAAGAAATTTTAAGTTTTGAGGGTCCAGGGGTAAAATGGTCTTTTTCAGGCCAAGGGTTATATTGTAATTACCCTGAGGAATTAACTAATTAATTAATTAATTTAATTAAAAAGAGCAATTCGGGTTGGGAGACCCGAAGTGACCCATTTTCGCAAATGTGGTGTCACTCGGGTTCAAGCCCCACTAGAGGCGATGAATTGATGATTTAATCATCAATTAAAATCTGATTCATTAAGGACAAAAGGGTCGTTTCACGTATTAGTTGAAATAAATCAGATTTTATTAACTTAATTAAACCCTATTTTGACTAAGTCTTGAGTTAAGACTCCTAAACCTAAGCTAACACTCTCCTAATCACGTTTATCACCTCTCCACGTTCAAAAAAGAAAAACTCTCTTGTTCTCTTTGCCAATTAACGTGAAGAAATAGAACCTTGAAGAACACACGAAAATTTTTAAGAAAAGCAAAGTAATCAAAAACGTCAAGGCAAAGAGAGGTTGTTCGTCGAGTGGTGTGTACGTTGAGGTGAATTGGGCTTGGTTGGGAGGAAGGTTTAGGCAGCAACTTGACGCTTTAACAACATCAAAAAGGTATGGGTTTCTTCTCTCTTGGTCGCTTTCCCAAGAGGCCCCTTACGATTCAAAATATTCACTCCGAAACTAAGGTTGTTCCCCTTTGCATGTCCTTGTCACTAGCTCCCAAATGAATTCGTAGGATGGGTATGTTGTGCTGGTAGATTTAGGCATGTATGATGTGTTTATATTAAATGTGAATATGTTTATGTGCGGGAAATCACGAAGATGATAATCAAAGTGTGATCGAAAAAGGAGGTGTGTGTGTGCACGTTGGCAGTGTGTTTGGCCACTGTTTTGGGGTCTTGTAAGACATGTATTTCTTGTGTATTTTATGTGTGAAATGTGTATACAATGTGATGTTCATTGCAATGAAATATGGTTGATTGAATAACAATCTTTTAGCCAAATAAACTTATGAAAAATGCGCCTAAAAATGAGTTGAAGAATGACTAAAATTTTCCAGATTTGTGCACTCTACAATGAGGTTAAAAATCTGGATTTAAAAGGGAAAATAAAATAAGTGAGGTCAATGGGAATTGAACCCAAGACCTCACATGTTAAGAAGGCTGAAAAGAAACGTAAAGGGGCTAAGGGGAATCGAACCCCTTAGCTACTGGTTTCGCGACAAAGGAAATGAAAATTGGGCTGGGGGGAATCGATCCTTGGCTACTGGATTTCGCAACAAGGGAAAAGAAAGAGGGGGCTGGGGGAATCGAACTCGCGAACTAGAGGAGAAAGAGGAGAAAAATAATTAAACAAATAAATGGGAGGCTTGGGATTCGAACCCACAACCTCCAGGCATGCGCAAAAGGGAAAAGAAAATAAAGAAAAGAAAACGTGAGGCACGGGAATCGAACCCACGACCTCAAAGCTGAAAAAGAATAAGGCGAAATTAACTAAAAAAATGAAGTGAGGCTGTGGGGGTTCGATCCCACAACCTCACTGCCACTCGCCGAAATTAAATAAAAAAATAAGATAGGAGGCTGTGGGGGTTCGAACCCACAACCTCCCAAGCCCTTAGTGAAAATTAAAAAAATAAATAAAATAGGAGGCTGTGTGGGTTCGAACCCACCACCTCACCACCTCAGCGAAATTAAATTCTCATGTACGCTAGCATGTTTTCGATCACCTTGGCCGGTGACTCCACCTCTTTTCGGTGTGGGGGAGACACTGGATTTCATGATGCTCACATGATCTATGTCGGTTAAAGTTAAAGTTCCCAATGAATGAATGAGTCCAGCCTCAAATGAAGCACATAATGAAATGAATAATACCAAAGGTGTTAGGATAGGATAATCAAGAGGTGAGCTAGACTCAGGTAATGACATTAGGTTATTCTTGATCATTGCACAGCAAAACCGATGAAAGTCTTAAACTATACCCTAGGTATAGCTGGTGTTCACACTGGCATATGAACAAAATGAAATGAAGTACACATGAATGAATGAAGCAGACTCTGAGTTTGCTAATGAAGACTCCCTAGTTGAGGTCCCATTTGTTGAGCCCTCATTTTGGAAAGTCTTAATGTCAAGTCCATGATTCCAAGTTTTCATGGCATATGAATGAATGATATGAAAGAAGCTATGTGTTATATGTTATGATATGTGCTATATGAAGATGTTATGTGTTGTGTGCAATATGATATTTATGGTGATGCATGTTACTCTCATGGCATGACTTTCCTAATCCAAATTTGGAAAGTTCACTAACTTCCCTAATCTCAATTTGGCAAGTCCACTGACTTGACTTCCCATAATCATGTTGTTAGGAAAGAGCTATCTTTTCTCATGCATGTCCTTGTGTGTGCTTGCATATACCCATACTTAGTACAAGTGTGTACTAACCTTATACAACTATACTATTTTTAGGTGCAGGCACAAGTGGACGATAGAGCTACAGGATCATTGTTGCAGTTATCAGGACGTCCACCATTCATCCGGAGTTGGTAGGTCCTCATGCTTTTGAGGATGCTACTGTTTTACATTCTAGCTTAGTTTTAGAGTTGAGCTAGTGTAGTATGTTCCACTAGCGTTTCTGTCACAACCCGAAAGCACCCCCTAGAAGTTAGGGAAAACCTTCGAATCGTGACCGGGCGTACTTGACCCCTTTGGGGTCTCGTACAAGCCCTCTAACTAGCATTCATAACATAAAGCATGAAAAGTAGTGCGGAATTAAAACTTTTCACGATAATAATAATAAAAGGAGTCTTTTCATAAATACTAAGAAATCTTATCGTCACAAGCCAACTTAAAGACACGACTTAGAATCTTAGGGACACGGCCCTTTACAATAGAGTAAATACATTTTTAAGTCTTAATAAGGAAACTAAGAAACATAAAAACTATGTCCTCGAATATATGAGGACATACCCAAGTGAGAGATAGAATTCCCAAGCTTCAACTTCGATCCTCCAAAGGCTTCCCACCTATACTCATAAGGTATAAAAAGTATGGGGTTAGTACAACAATGTACTAAGTATGGCATATGCAAAAACATGCAAAAAGGGACATTTTAGTAAAGATAGCTTTTTATGCAATTCAAATATAACCTTCATGAATCTAGAAGCAAACCCACATAAGAATCAACAATTAACACTTTATGGCTATCTTACCAAACTTAAAGTAAACAAAAGGAACATTTCAATTAACTTTGCTAAACTTGCAATAAAATTGAATAAAGCATTATAGTGAACATTTTGAATTCTTACAATGAAGACCTTACAGTGAATGGCACGGTCCAAGTCATATGAACTCTTTTTCTTTGAAGTTGCCCTAACCCATGGTTATCCTAAGACTCCCTAAGGTGAGCCAAGAAGGGACTCTCATTACACCTCCCTTCAAAGCAACCAAAGCGACCCTTAAAACTACCAAATCTTAGGCTTACTTCGTTAGAAATCAAATCCACGCCCTTGGCTAATCATATGCAAAACACTCATGGAAATATAGGTCATACCAAGTGCAATGTGAGAGTAGCATCCCATACTACCACTCCCATTTAGTACTCCTAATGGATTCCATTTACTCAAGTACTCCACAATAATCCTCCATAACACTACACTATAGTACTCATTCACACGGATTTCATGAAGGTACTCTTCTCCCATAGTAGGTATAGGTCACACCAAGTGCAATGTGAGAATAGCATCCCATACTACTACTCCCACTCAATGCTCCTACATTGGTAACTAATGCGGATCGAGCACTTCACGACATACATACACAATTTCAACAATACACAAGATAATTAGTTTCAAAACAATTCTTTTGTGGGAGTTAGCTTAACCGACAAAGACCATGAGAGCTAGACATGGAATCCCGATATTTACCCCTATCGGATGAGGGATCCTTACTTGCCTAGAGTAAGGTCTTGCTTCTTAGCGTTTACATGGCTTTTTTTCCAATAGATACACCTATGCGGGCACATAGTTAAGGGATAAGGAGATTGCTACTAAGTAACTCACTCTCTACTAACGAGGAGTACTCATCTCAAAAGGTACTTTGAATTACAACATCTCAACTCACGAAGTGCAATCCACCTCCCCTTCATATCCTCTCGGTGCTAGGTATAACTCCCCACGGATTTCTCAACATAATATTCTATCTTAGAAAGCTCACTAGGAATAGAGAGGTTGCTACTAGACACTACATCTCAACTCATGAAGTGTGTCCACCTCAAGATTCCCCTTTTTGCTCAACTTGGCATAATACAATCTTTAAAGAGTGTGTGTGTACATGTGCACACCTTGCATATAAGCATCATTTCATTATCATCAAGTTCTACTCATACTTTAACCTTGATTCATCAAGCTACACACTCTACATACTTCTCATAATCATATACTTCATTTAGACATAAACTAGGTCAAACATGCAATTCAAGCTACATCAAACACAACACAAGACCCATTTCAAATATATATCTTCATTCCACATATTAGACCTTCAAGATCACATACTCAAACCATACTAAGTAACATCAAGTTCATCAATTAGCACCGCCACCCATAAGGTGGACCATACCACTCAAATAGCAATTCATAATAAGAATTATACAATGAGAGCAACTCATCAACAAATCAAACCATCATTACCCATAAGCAATTTATCAATATTTCACCATATTAAGTCCCTTAGGGCAGTAGCTACACCAACATGACAAATACAAGAAGACCCAAGTTCATACCCTACTCAAATCATGCTCACATAACCCATTTTCAAGTCAAAATTTGAAGTATGCATAAACAAGAGTTTCATGGAGTTTTAACATCAAAACCATCTATTCAAACCAAGATAAATACATTTAAACCACTAGAACTTAGTTACAAGAAGACCCATAATAGAAATCAAAGTTTAGAAGAAGTTGAGTTTAAAGCCCTTTTTTTTGAAAATCATTTTGGAAGTTGGCTTCTTGAATGGAAAGGTATTCAAGAATGGATACCATACCTTTATGAGAAAGAAACCCACGAATTTGATGAAGAAACAAGTCCCAATCCGTCCTCCTATCCTTCCTTGACTTCTAGCTTCCAAGAGAGTTGAGAGAGTTTTCTTGAGAGAAAGAGAGAGCTGGATCTTGAAGTGAGAGGGTCTTGTCTAGGTCTAGGGTTTAAAACTAGTTTAATATAACCTAAAAACACCAAAATTATACACCTAGGGTCTTATAAGACTTGGGGTGTATTTACATAAAACACCCCAAGTTGGCAGCCTTAAGTCGTGCACTGGCTGGCCTCGTCGACGAGACCTCCTCGACGGACCGTCACGTTAACCACGGACCGTCATGGAGTCCCGTCGAGGAACACTTGGCTCCAACTGGAGCCTGTCCAAGTTTCCACTCTCTGTCACTCGCGACGCCCTGGATCGACGGACCGTCCTGAGTACGACGGACCGTCGCCATTGTCGTCGTGAGCCACTGATGGGCAGACTTTGCCCAAGTCTTGGGCCCTTCATCTAGGGCTCCTTGTGGGTCCTAGGTGGGGTCGTGCCCAGACGTCAAACCCCTAATCTAAGTCTTCTAGGTCTACGGAACATCCGACGCATGTTTCAAGTAAAACGAACACATAAAACTCATCCAAACTCGCCAAGACATACAAGTACATTCTAAGGCATACCATCCGAACGTCTTGGACGTTTTTGATCGATTGAACTCCAAACTTAACCAAACTTTGGACACTGCCTAAGGACACCAAACTAACTCCGTTTAACTTAAAATTAACTCAAGAAACAACCATGAGGCTCTAGTTCACCTTAGTTCATTTTGGGGCGTTATAGTTTCTTTCCTGTTTTTATTCAGACTTTGTATTGGTCCAATTTTGGCAATTATACACTTAATACTTATTGAACTATTTCTTTCAGTTGCTTATCTCTTAATGTTAGATGGTTGATGGTGAACAATTATGAAATGATATGAATGTTTAACGAGTATGTTAAGAAACAAAAAGTTTCAAATTTTCCGCTAAAATTAACCTAGATGAAGTAAGAATAACATAAGTAGGCTTGTCTGCGACCTCTAAGAGGTCAACGACGCCGGTCTCATCTGGGGTCTAGATCCCGGTCGTGACAAAGTTGGTATCAGAGCACTAGGTTTAATTCCAAGAATAATGAGTTCACATCAACCACATTGAGTAGTTTCTAAGTCATGGTAGTGAAGTGCACCACTATCCTGGATTAGAGACTGCATGATGTGTAGGAAAACTTCCCTTTTTCTGATCTTATCATGCTTTTCCTAAAGTTTATTTTGTTGGTGTTATGAGCGTGTCTAACATAAATCTTTGTTGTTTTCAGAGAATAAATACTAGGAGGGCTATTGGTTAGAGGAGAGGAGGTGCAGCTGCTGGGGGCAATCAGGATCCACCCCAGGCTCCAGCTGAAAGGAGTGGCTATGCCAGTTAACCCAGCTGGGTTGACTGATGCTGAGGTGAGGGTATCTCTGGCCCAGATGGAATAGGCCATTACTATGCAGGCCCAGGTTATGACTGCCCAGGTCAATCGGCAAGATGTTCAGAGGAAGAACCCACCGGTTCGTAGCATGGATGATAGGCTGAGGGATTTCACGAGGATGAATCCTCCTATTTTCACAGGGTCTAGGACTGCAGAGGATCCCCAAGAGTTTGTGGATGAGTTGCATAAGATTTTGGTGGCTATGGGGGCCACAGATACTGAGAAGGCTGAGCTGGCTTCCTATCAGCTCAAGGATGCTGCACAGACTTGGTGCAAGATGTGGCAAGATAGCCGAGTTTGGGGTGGAGTGCCAGTCACTTGGGAGCTGTTCAAGACAGTATTTCTGGAGAGATTCTTCCCCAGAGAGATGAGGGAAGCCAAGGTTGAGGAGTTCATCAACCTTAAACGAGGCTCTATGACAGTTAGGGAGTATTCCCTGAAGTTTGTTAAGCTATCAAGGTATGTTACTTTCCTTAATATCTAATAGCAAGGATGAGGTGAGTACTAAAGTTTGTTAAATTATCCAGGTATGCTACTTCCCTTGTGTATAACAGCAGGGATGAGATTAGTAAGTTCCTAACAGGAATCAATGGAGATATAGAGGAGGAGTGTCCGTCTGCGATGCTTTATGATAATATGGACCTCTCCAGGTTGATGGTGCATGTCCAGAAGGTAGAGACAGCCATAAAGAGAGGGGTGTTCCTGATGCTAGGAGGCCTAATCCTCAAGATCAGGCAGGTCCCAGCCATGGAGGCCACAGAAACAATTTTGGCGTCCGTGAGCAGCCCAGGTTCAAGAAGGGGCAGTAGAGTTCTGGGAACTCAAACTTTCAGAGGAGTACAACACCTAGAGGAGGCAGACCTGAGCCCAAGAAGGGCAATGGAGGTGATATGCAACGTCCTAAAAAGAATTGTGCTAATTGTGGCCGAGCTCACAGTGGAGAGTGCAGACAGGGCACTAATGCCTGCTTCGGTTGTGGTAAGAGTGGGCACATGGTTAGAGACTGCCCACAGAATAGAGGTCAGGCTGGAGTTAATGCTCACCCTAGGCCTAATCCACAGGGTGCAGCAGCAGCCGAGCCTCCTAAGAGGAACAGATTCTATGCCCTGAAGGGCAGGGAGGAGCAGGAGAAGTCCGCTTATGTGGTCACAGGTATGCTGCAAGTATTCTCAACTTCTGTTTATGCTTTACTTGATCCAGGGTCTACGCTTTCCTTTGTAACTCCTTTGCTTGCTCTCACTTTTGAGATATTGCCTGAAGTTCTGCATGATCCTATAGTGGTTAGTACACCTTTAGGAGAAAATGTAAGAACTGATAGAGTATACAAGGGTTTCCCAATAGTGATAAGTGGTAAGACTATGTGTGCAGACTTGGTTGAGTTACCCATGCATGATTTTGATGTTATTCTTGGCATGGATCACAGTTGTTATGCTTGCTTGGACTGTCATAGTAGAGTGGTGAGATTTTGTTTCCCTAATGAGGAGGAGCTAGTCTGGGAGGGGTACAACTCGAGTCGTCCTAACCTCTTAATTTCGAACCTAAAGGACAATAAAATGATGTCCAAGGGGTTATTATGTCATCTTGTTAGTGTTAATGATCTAGATCATGACATTCCTTCCATAGACGCAGTGCCTGTAGTGAGTGAGTTCCTAGATGTATTTTCTGATGATTTGCCCGGAGTCCCTCCCCCTCGAGAGATTGATTTTGGTATCGACTTAGAACCCGATACAAAACCAATTTTAATTCCTCCTTACAGAATGGCTCCAGCTGAACTCAAAGAGTTGACGCTGCAGTTAAAAGATCTCACTGACAAGGGTTTCATTCAATTGAGCATATCCCCTTGGGGAGCTCCAGTGTTGTTTGTGAAAAAGAAAGATGGAAACCTTAGAATGTGTATCGATTATCGGTAGCTCAACAAAGTCACTATAAAAAATAAGTATCCACTTCCCAGAATAGATGATTTGTTGGATCAGCTCCAAGGGTCTAGTTTTTTTTCAAAAATTGATCTTCGTTCAGGGTACCATCAGCTTAGGGTTAGGGATGGAGATATCCCAAAGACAGCCTTTCGTACCCGTTATGGTCACTATAAGTTTCTAGTCATGTCATTTGGTCTCACGAATTCACCTGCTGCATATATGGATCTTATGAACAGGGTCTTCCGTGAATACCTTGACTCTTTCATCATAGTGTTCATTGATGACATTCTCATCTACTCTAAGACCAAGGAAGAGCATGAGCAACATTTGAGACTAACCTTGCAGGTACTTAGAATCAGTTGTATGCCAAATTCAGCAAATGTGAATTCTGGCTGAGATCAGTGACCTTCCTGGGTCATGTGGTGTCCAATCAGGGCGTGGAGGTGGATCCCAGGAAGACTGAGGCTGTGAAGAACTGGCCAAAGCCTCTTACTCCCACTGACATCCGTAGCTTTTTGCGATTTGCTGGTTACTACCGTAGGTTTGTGGAGGGCTTTTCTTCCATTGCTGCCCCATTGACAACTTTGACTAAGAAGAAAGCCAAGTTTGAATGGACGGAGACTTGTGAGAGGAGTTTCCAGGAGCTCAAGGACAGACTCACTTCAACCCCGGTGCTTACTTTGCCTAAGTGTGGTTAGAATTACACTGTTTACTGTGATGCATCTAGGGTTGGTTTGGGTTGTGTTCTTATGCAGGTTGGTAAGGTGATAGCCTATGCATCCAGACAGCTCAAGGTTCATGAGAAGAATTATCCCACTCATGACCTGGAGTTGGCAGCTGTGGTGTTTGCACTGAAGCTGTGGAGGCACTACTTGTATGGAGTGCATGTGGATGTATTCACAGACCACAAGAGTCTCTAGTACGTGTTCACATAGAGGGAGTTGAATCTACGTCAGCGGAGATGGTTGGAGCTGTTGAAGGATTATTACATGAATGTGCACTACCATCCAGGTAAGGCTAATGTTGTAGCTGATGCTTTAAGCAGGATGAGCATGGGAAGTACAACCCACGTTGAGGATGAGAAGAAGGAGCTGGTGAAAGATGTACACAGACTGGCCAGACTGGGTGTGCGATTGGTTGACTCTACTAGTGGGGATGTTTCAGTTCATCCTATTTTTGAATCATCCTTGGTATTTGAAGTCAAGCAGGGTCAGCATCTAGATCCTGTGTTGATGGAGCTGAAGGACTCAGTACTGATAAAGATGAATGAGTCTTTCACTTTGGGAGGTGATGGCATACTTAGGTATCAGTACAGGCTATGTGTACTAGATGTGGATGATTTGCAGACTAGGATTGTTGTAGAGGCCCATGGTTCCAGATATTCCATACATCCAGGTTTCACCAAGATGTATCATGATCTTAAGCAGATTTATTGGTGGGATGGAATGAAGAAGGACATTGCAGAGTATGTGGCCAAGTGTCCTAATTGTCAGCAGGTCAAGGCAGAGCATCTTAAGCATGGCGGTCTGACTCAGATTATTGAGGTTCCGACTTGGAAGTGGGAGGCCATTAATATAGATTTCGTGGTTGGTCTTCCGAGGACTAGGAGGCAGCATGACTCCATATGGGTTATTATGGACAGATTGACTAAGGTTGCCCACTTTATCCCAGTGAAGTCTACTTACAGAGCCGAGGATTATACGAGACTCTACATTGATGAGATTGTGAGATGGCATGGGATTCCTTTGTCTATCATTTCAGATAGAGGAGCTCAGTTTACTTTACATTTCTGGAGATCTTTCCAGAAGAGCTTGGGCACGCAGGTAAAGCTTAGCACTGCCTTTCATCCTCAGACAGATGGGCAGGCAGAGCGCACCATTCAGACATTGGAGGACATGTTGAGAGAGTGTGTGATCGACTTCAGAGGTAACTGGGATGACCATCTGCCTTTGATAGAGTTCTCGTATAATAATAGCTATCACTCCAGCATTGGGATGGCACCGTTTGAGGCAGTGTATGGTAGGAGGTGTAGATCTCCAGTTGGGTGGTTCGAGGTTTGAGAGTCATCCATTTTGGGTCCAGAGATCATTCATGAGGCCTTAGAAAAGGTCAGAGTTATTAGGGACAGGTTGGCTACTGCTTACAGTCGGCAGAAGTCATATGTAGATAACAGAATGCGGCCCTTAGAGTTTGATGTTGGTGACCAGGTTTACTTGAAGATATCACCTGTGAAATGGGTGATGAAATTTGGTAGAAAAGGGAAGCTGAGTCCGAGGTATGTTGGGCCATATGAGATCCTGCAGCGTGTGGGTGAGGTGGCCTATGAGTTAGCATTGCCTGCGGAGCTAGCTTCTGTTCATCCAGGCTTTCATGTCTCTATGTTGAAGAAGTGCCTAGGTGATCCAGCATCGATTCTACCTATTGAAGGTTTGGGGGTTGGTGAAGACTTGTCTTATGAGGAGGTACCTATTGAGAGATCTTAGACAGACAGGTCAAGCAACTGAGGAACAAGGAAATTGCCACAGTGAAGTTATTGTGGAGAAATCATCTTGTTGAGGGTGCTACGTGGGAGGCTGAGGCCGACATGAGATCCCGCTACCCTCATCTATTCAGCTCTTGAGGTTAGACTTCCTACTTTTAAGTCTATGTTTCCTTATCTCTCTGTATGTTGTTGCTATTGCTTGACTGTACATAGTGATTTTGTTATGATCTGACTGGCATTACGATGTGTATTGGTAGTGTCATTCGGGGACGAATGTTCCTAAGGGGGGGGGGGATAATGTAACAACCCTAAAAAATGAATAAGATAATTACTTAAGGTGTCAAGAATGCTTGCGATTGGACCAAGGTCCACACGGATTGATACAAATAGAACCAGACCTCAGAACCTCTACTACGACCAAGCCAACTAACTTGGGGAGTTAATTGAGCTTGGAAAGGTTGGAACCAACCATGTGAGGCTCACAAAAATGAAGATTTAATCGAAAGAGTCTTTACCGGACTTAAAAAAAGAAATTTTGAGTTTTGAGGGTCTAGGGGTAAAATAGTCTTTTCCAGGCCAAGGGTAATATTGTAATTACCCTGAGGAATTAATTAATTAATTAATTAATTTAATTAAAAAGAGCAATTCGGATTGGGCGACCCGAAGTGACCCATTTTTGCAAATGTGGTGTCACTCAGGTTCGAGCCCCACTAGAGGCGATGAATTGATGATTTAATCATCAATTAAAATCTGATTCATTAAGGTTAAAAGGGTCCTTTCACGTATTAGTTGAAATAAATTAGATTTTATTAATTTAATTAAACCCTATTTTGACTAAGTCTTGAGTTAAGACTCATAAACCTAAGCTAACACTCTCCTAATCACGTTTATCACCTCTCCACGTTCAAAAAAGAAAAACTCTCTTGTTCTCTCTGCCAATTAACGTGAAGAAACAGAAACTTTGACTAAGGTTCTTCACACTTGAAGAACACACGAAAATTTTTAAGTAAAGCAAAGTAATCAAAAACGTCAAGGCAAAGAGAGGTTGTTCGTCGAGTGGTGTGTATGTTGAGGTGAATTGGGCGTGGTTGGGAGGAAAGTTTGGGCAGCAACTTCACGCTTGAACAACATCAAAAAGGTATGGGTTTCTTCTCTCTTGGTCCCTTTCCCAAGAGGCCTCTTACGATTCAAAATATTCACTCCGAAACTAAGGTTGTTCCCCTTTGCATGTCCTTGTCACTCGCTCCCAAATGAATTCGTAGAATGGGTATGTTGTGCTGGTAGATTTAGGCATGTATGATGTGTTTATATTAAATGTGAATATGTTTGTGTACGGTAAATCACGAAGATCATAATCAAAGTACGATCGAAAAAGGAGGGGTGTGTGTGTGCACGTTGGCAGTGTGTTTGGCCACTTTTTTGGGGTCTTGTAAGACATGTATTTCTTGTGTATTTTATGTGTGAAATGTGTATACAATGTGATGTTCATTGCAATGAAATATGGTTGATTGAATAACAATCTTTTAGCCAAATAAACTTATGAAAAATGCGCCTAAAAATGAGTTGAAGAATGACTAAAATTTTCCAGATTTGTGCACTCTACAATGAGGTTAAAAATCTGGATTTAAAAGGGAAAATAAAATAAGTGAGGTCAATGGGAATTTAACCCAAGACCTCACATGTTAAGAAGGCTGAAAAGAAAAAACAAATGTGAAGGGGCTAAGGGGAATCGAACCCCTTAGCTACTGGTTTCGCGACAAAGGAAATGAAAATTGGGCTGGGGGGAATCGATCCTTGGCTACTGGATTTTGCAACAAGGGAAAAGAAAGAGGGGGCTGGGGGAATCGAACTCGCGAACTGGAGGAGAAAGAGGAGAAAAATAATTAAACAAATAAATGGGAGACGTGGGATTCGAACCCACGACCTCCAGGCACGCGCGAAAGGGAAAAGAAAATAATGAAAAGAAAACGTGAGGCATGGGAATCGGACCCACGACCTCAAGGCTGAAAAAGAATAAGGCGAAATTAACTAAAAAAATGAATTAAGACTGTGGGGGTTCGATCTCACAACCTCACTGCCACTCGCCGAAATTAAATAAAAAAATAAGATAGGAGGTTGTGGGGGTTCGAACCCACAACTTCCCAAGCCCTTAGCGAAAATTAAATAAAAAAAATAGGAGGCTGTGGGGGTTCGAACCCACCACCTCACAGCCTCAGCGAAATTAAAGATTTAATAAGGAGGCTGTGGGGGGTCGAACCCACAACCTCCCTATCCCAGCGAAAATTTAAGGAAAATACAAGAGGATGTGGGGATTTGATCCCACAACCTCTTGCTTTAGGCGAATTGGGACAAGGAGAATTTAAGGAAAAATAAAAAGGGGTTGTGGGGGTTCGAACCCACAACCCTTCGGCCAATCTAAGAGAAAAACAAAGTAGGAAATTAATGATACGATGTTAATGTTGGGATTTAATTTATAGTTCTAATGTTATGAATATTAGAAATAAAATCAATGAAAAATATAAATAGTATCCAAGTGATTCAAACTTGGGTTTCCTTGGCCAATCTTCCGTATTGATATATAAGTCATACGTGAACAAAATATCCAAGAATAATGCCACCTACTTAGGTAAAAAATAAAGATCTTGGCATATATACAAGATACATAAGTCTTGTACTATGTAATCTTAGGAATGCATGAATCACTTAACGAATTATGAATGAGGACTCATGGCTTGTGTGAATAGACTCATAAGTCAAGCATACATTTAAAAGTAAGTTAACCTAAGATGTATGTACTGAATGATGAAATGAACAACGAAATGATGAAACCCTAGAAGGGGTAAGTAAGGGTATGAAACACACCAATGGCCAAGTATATTAGCATATAATGAAATGAACATTCACGTAAAATGAGGTGAGTAAATATGAAGAGTAAATATGCTAATGACAATGAATGTGGTGACAACATGATATGAGGCTAATGCTAATGATGAGAGCAATCTCAAATGAGCCTAAGTAAATGTTACCAAAACGTACTCACCTATGAGAGTGTAAGATAATGAAGAGATCAGTCTCTATGAACACTCTAATGGAAGTATTGAGATTAACGCACTTAATAATAATTATGAGATTAGAAATCATCTAATGAGCTATGAGGTCCTCATACTAGAAGCCAGATTCCATGACGTATGAGTTGAATGAAATAGAACTTTATACTGAGCACCGATATACTAGCTATGAACGGTGATGCCTTCTTTCGGGAAGGGCGGAGGTTCACATAACTCTCATGAGATGAGACTGTCCGTCTTGCCGGGTATGGGTCTCCTTATATCTCCTGGTCTTCGAACCTATACTGCCAATATAGGGATCTGGCGGGGTTAAATTCCCATGTACGCTAGCATGTTTTCGATCACCTTGGATAGTGACTCCACCTCTTTTTGGTGTGGGGGAGACACTGGATTTCATGATGCGCACATGATCTATGTCGGTTAAAGTTAAAGTTCCCAATGAATGAATGAGGCCAGCCTCAAATGAAGCACAGAATGAAATGAATAATACCAAAGGTGTTAGGATAGGATAATCAAGAGGTGAGCTAGACTCAGGTAATGAAATTAGGTTATTCTTGATCATTGCACATCAAACCCGATGAAAGTCTTAAACTATACCCTAGGTATAGCTGTGTTCACACTGGCATATGAACGAAATGAAATGAAGTACGTATGAATGAATAAAGCAGACTCTGAGTTTGCTAATGAAGACTCTCTAGTTGAGGTCTCATATGTTGAGCCCTCATTTTGGAAAGTCTTAATGTCAAGTCCATGATTCCAAGGTTTCATGGCATATGAATGAATGATATGAAAGAAGCTATGTGTTATATGTTATGATATGTGCTATATGAAGATGTTATGTGTTGTGTGCAATATGATGTTTATGGTGATGCATGTTACTCTCATGGCATGACTTTCCTAATCCAAATTTGGAAAACTCACTACCTTCCCTAATCTCAATTTGGCAAGTCCACTGACTTGACTTCCCATAATCATGTTGTTAGGAAAGAGCTATCTTTTCTCATGCATGTCCTTGTGTGTTCTTGCATATACCCATACTTAGTACAAGTGTGTACTAAACCTATACAACTATACTATTTTTAGGTGCATGCACAGGTGGACGATAGAGCTACAGGATCATTGTTGCAGTTATCCGGACATCCAGCATTCATCCGGAGTTGGTAGGTCCTCATGCTTTCGAGGATGCTACTGTTTTACATTCTAGCTTAGTTTTAGAGTTGAGCTAGTGGAGTATGTTTCACTATCGTTTCTTTCCTGTTTTTATTAAGACTTTGTATTGGTGCCATTTTGGCAATTATACACTTAGTACTTATTGAACTATTTCTTTCAGTTGCTTATCTCTTAATTTTAGATGGTTGATGGTGAACAATTATGAAATCATATGAATGTTTAACAAGTATGTTAAGAAACAAAAAGTTTCAAATTTTCCGTTAAAATTAACCTAGATGAAATAAGAATGACGTAAGTAGGCTTGTCTACGACCTCTGAGAGGTCAACGACGCCGATCTCGTCTGGGGTCTTGATCCCGTCGTGACATTATCGATGGTAAAGGGTTTCGATTTAAGAATTATTGTAACACACCGTAGCCAAAACAAACCAATAATCAGTTTTTCAGAAAAATTTGCAGGTGCAGCCAACTTGACCATCGACGGACCGTAGCCTAATCCACGGTCCATCCTGCACAACTGTCAATGGGATCAGAGACTCCCAAAAACTTAGCCGGGAAAAATTGGCTAAGTCTTGATCGACGGACGGACCTACAGTCCGTAGGTCAGACGATGGTCCGTAGTCCGTGACCGTCGAGCGAGACCCTCGTCAGCCACTCTCTGACAAGGACCACGGGTGACCAGCACATTCCGTAAGTGGACCCACGGTCCGTAGGTCTGACCGTGGGTTGGAACTAGCAGCCAGTTAGGGGGGAAATGTTGTAGGGTAAACTTCTAATGATAATAGCTCTTATCACAAAATGAATTAGGTGTACCATGACATATCAACAGATAGCTAATTGAATTATCTTTCCAGAGCAACCGACCTTGATAATATCAGAGATCTGAGTAAAATGACATGCCCATTTTAGTAAAGGCCTGTCGAACAGACCCAACCTACGGACCCAAACGACGGACCATCGATGGAACGACGGACCATCTGTCCAGGTCGTCCTTTGGTCCGACAGCAACTTAACCAGGGGTCTTTTGGTCTTTTCCCACTTCATTTAAACCTTAAGATACGTTGTTTTGAACCTAAATCATCAGATTTTTGTCAGTTTAAGCCTTGAAACATCACTAAAACTTACCTAGGTCAAAATCATTAATCAAAAGTTAGAAAAATAGAGGCAAGAAAGGAGAAAAAATTTCAAGAACCCTAGTTCTAGAATACAACAAGTTTCCAGCAGTTCCAGCCACGAAATCTAAGTATTTTTTCGTGAATTTCATCACCAGGAATGTGGGATTTCACTAGTGGGTTGCTTTCACCCATTGGATCCCTAGTTTTCACTCAGTTCTTGATTCTCTTATCATGATTAAACCTAGGGTTCCTAGAATTACAACAGAACTTCATTATTTAGTTAAAGTATACGTTCCAAATCAGATTATCATGTTATTACTCAGATTATCGCATGAATTTCACAACCCTAGCTTTGTATTTCTTTAGTTCTTGAAATACACATGCTAGGTCAGATATTTCAGTTACTTAAGATATACATGCCTCAATTATTAATGCATCATTATCAGATTAAATGTTGCATTCTCTGTTTGCATGTTTAGTTTTGAGCTATCCAGTATTTTACCGAAATTCAGACATAATCAGTTAACTACATAAATCAATGGAAGTAGCATAATACCGAGTTGGACTAGGGTTCAGCGTACCTAATTAGTCCCAGAACTACTAGCCAAGTAGGTTGTAAGTCCCCACTGTGGGAAATCAGTTTAGTGATCACGCCAACATGCCTTTATACCTTTGGCAGGGTATATTAGGTCCTCTAGATGGGGCGTACACTTCGGACTCCATATTTAGCTCATGTGGTTTTATTATCGGTTATTAGTAGCTCCCATAGTTCAGCTAGACTCTCTTGCATTGACCAATTTTCAGTATATTCAGTATTCAGTTTCAGCATGTTATAAATTGGTCATTGCATTCAGTTAGCTCAGAATTCTCTATATCATGTTCAGATTGTTATACTTGCTTTTATGCTTGTTCAGTTATATTTTGTTTCAGCTTTATTCTATCCTACATGCTCAGTACCTTTCAAGTACTAACGCATACATGTGCTACATCTTCTCGTGATGTAGGTTCAGGTTCTCACCATCCAGATCTTGCATATATCGATTTTCAATCTCCAGTTCAGCAGATTCAGTGGTGAGTCCTCATTCTCCGAGGACAACAGTCATGAGTTTAATTTCAGTCTTCAGTCATTTAGTTTCAGTTTTGCTAGATTTAGCTGGAGCTTGTCCCAATATTTCTAGTCCAGTTTAGAGGCTTATTTCAGACATAGTTAGTTTTAGCTTAGCGTTGAGTTTATATTTTCTTTGTATTAAACTCATCATTTTTCATATATCTCAGATTTAGCATATGGGAATTCCTCATCTTTTCATTTTAAGTATGATTTAGCTTCCGCAACAGTTTATTATTCTTTAGTATTCTCATGATCATGCCAGCAAGGTTAGCTTGGGATCACTTGTAGTCCTAGGTTTCGTGTCCGCGTCTTGGGGGTAGCTCGGGGCGTGACAAAACTTGGTATCAGAGCACTAGATTCAAGATTCCTAGTATTTCTGAAAAGCCTCACTAAGTAGAGTCCTTTTCATGGGTGTGAAGTGCACCACATCTAATGAGAAAGAGGCTATGAAGTGTTTTAGGAAAACTTCACTTTGTTGTTACTCTTATCGTGCGTAAGGTATGATCTAATCCCATTCTAACTTGACGTTCTACATTTCAGATCATGCCTCCTCGTAGAGCTAACGCTAGGAATGTGAATGCCAGGAATGCAAACGCAGCTCCTCCAGTCCCAGATCAAGAAGTCTCTAATGTTGAGTTCAGGAATGCCATACAGATGTTGGCTCAGAGTATGACCCACCAGAACAATCGGGTTCATGCTCCTCTGAATGAAAATGGTGGATCAGCAGCAACAAGTGTCAGTGACTTTATTAGGATGAATCCGCCTGAGTTCTTAGGATCGCAGACTAATGAGGATCCTCAAAATTTCTTTGATGAGATCAAGAAGATCTTTAAGGTAATGCAAGTCACTGGGAATGATCGGTTTGAGTTGGCATCATACCAATTGAAGGATGTCGCTCATATCTGGTACACTCAGTGGAAGGAAAATAAGGGTACAGATGCAGCTCCTATTACTTGGGATTGTTTTAGTGAGACTTTTCTCGATAGGTTTTTCCCAATAGAGTTGAGAGAAGCAAAGGCTCAAGAATTCATGAACTTGAGGCAGGGAAACATGACAGTCCAAGAGTATGCACTGAAGTTTAACCAACTCTCCAGGTATGCTCAAAATGGTTGCTGACTCCAGGGCTCAGATGAATAAGTTCTTGTATGGAGTGTCGGATTTGGTGAAAACAGAGTGTAGAAATGCTATGTTAGTGGAGAAATGAAATCTCTAGGCTTATGACTCATGCTCAGCAGGTTGAGGGTGATAAGCTTAGAGAAAAAACCAAAGAGAATAAGCAGGCTAGAACTAGGAACTATGACTATTCTCAGCAGAAATTGGGTGGTGGAAATCGCTCGCAGAGTCAGCAGAAGTTCTCATCTCCATCCCCTTCATCAGCTAGTGTCCCATCCTCCAAGAACAGGTTTGACCAGAAGGTTAGAGCACCAGGCTCTAAGTCTCAGGGAAGTGTTTCAGGCACCAAGACTTAACCCGCTTGCCCTAAGTTTGGTAAGAACCATCCGGGCGAGTGTCTTGCAGGAAAAGAAGGATGTTCTGGGTACGGTCAGTCTGGTCACAGGTTGAGGGATTGTCCTTCGAGACAGGGTCAAGGAGGTGGAAATAATAGAGCTCAGTCTACAACTTCATCAGAACCAACAAATCGCCCGACTCAGTAGGGAAACTCATATGGTACAGGTGGCGGTCAGCGCTAGAATAGGTTGTATGCTCTTCAGGCTCGCCAGGATCAGGAAGGTTCTCCTGATGTAGTCACTGGTACGTTACGAGTCTTTGACTTTGATGTTTATGCATTGTTATTTCGAGGGGCTACTCTTTCTTTTGTAACTCCTTACATAGCAGTCCAATTCAGTGTCAATCCAAAAACTCTCTCATAACCTTTCTCAGTCTCTACTGCAGTCGGTGACCCAATTATAGCTAGATGGGTATACAGAAATTGCCCTGTCACAGTCTCTCAGAAAGTCACCTCCGCAGATCTAGTAGAGTTAGAAATGGTAGACTTCGATGTCATTCTAGGCATGGATTGGTTACAATCAGGTTATGCCTCAGTCAATTATAGAACTAGGATTGTTCGTTTCCAGTTTCCAGATGAACCAATCTTAGAATGGAAGGGTAATAGTTTAGCACTTGTCACGACCGGAGTCTAGATCCCAGACGAGACCGGCGTCGTTGACCTTTTAGAGGTCACAGACAAGCCTACATACGTCATTGTTACTTCATCTAGGTTAATTTTAGCGGAAAATTTGAACTTTTTGTTACTTAACATTCATATAAGACCTTCTACTTAAACTCATAAGCGTTCACAATCAACCATCTAATATTAAGAACATCAAATGAAAGAAATAGTTCAATACTGCATTAAGTGTATACTTGCAAAAATGGCACCAATACAATGTCTGAATTAAGATGAGAAAGAAACGCTAGTGGAATGTACTCCACTAACTCAAACCTATATCTAAGCAAGAATATAATGGGCCAGCGTCCTTGAAAGCATGAGGGACTACCAAGTCCGGATGAATGCTCCACGTCCGGATAGCTTCAGCATCGACCTGTAAGCTCTAACGTCCACCTGTGCCTGCACCTAAAAATGTAGAGTTGTATGAGATTAGTACACACTTGTACTAAGTATGGGTATATGCCAGCACTCACCAAGGACATGCATGATTAAGAAGAGCTCTTTCCTAAAGATATGAATTATTGAAAGTCAAGTCAGTGGACTTGCCAAATTCGGATTAGGAAAGTCATGCCATGAGAGTAACATGCATCATCATACTTATCATTTTGTAAACAACACATAACATATTGCACATATCTTATCACATAGTTCATATCCTTCTTTCATATGCCATGAGACCTCGAAATCATGGACTTGACATTAGGACTTTCCAAAATAAGGGCTCAACATATGGGACCTCAACTAGGGAGCCTTCTTTATCAAACACAGAGTCTGCTTCATTCATTCATACGTACTTCATTTTCATTCTTTTCATATACTAGTGCAACCACAAGTCATACCTAGGATGTAGTTTAAGACTCTCATCGGGTTCGCTGTGCAATGACTAAGAATAACCTAGTGTCATTACTTAAGTCTAGCTCACCTCTTGATTATCCTATCCTAACACCTTTGGTATCGTTCATTTCATTATGTGTATTCTTTGAGGATGGCCTCATTCTTTCTTTGGGAACTTTAACCTTAACTGACATAGCTCATGTGAGCATCATGAAATCCAGTGTTTAATCCCCACACCGAAAAGAGGTGGAATCACCGGCCAGAGTGAACCAAAACATTGTAGCGTATATAGGGAATTGAACCCTGCTAGATCCCTATATTGGCATTATAGGTTCAAAGACTAGGAGATATAAGTAGACTCATACCCGGCATGCCGGACAGTCTCATCTCATGAGATTTACGTGAACCTCCGCCCTTCCCGAAGGAAGGCATCACCACTCATAGCTAGACTATCCGTGCTCAGTATAAAGTTCCATTACATTCAACTCATACATCATGGAAGCTGGCTTCTATCATGAGGACATCATTGCTCATTAGATGATTTCTCATCTCATCATTAGTATTAAGTATGCATTAACTTCAATACTTTCATTAGAGTGTTCATAGAGACTGGTCTCTTTATTAACTTTACACTCTCATAGGTGAGTACGTTTTGGTAACATTTACTTAGGCTCACTTGAGATTGCTCTCATCTTTCAAATTGGCCTCTTATCATGTTGTGACCACATTCTTTAACTTTAGCACATTTACTCTTCATAATTACTCACCACTTTACGTAAATGTTCATTTCATCGTATGACAAAACACTTGGCTCTTTAGTGTGTATCACACTCTTACTTGACCCCTCTAGGGTTTCATTATCTCATCACATAATATCTTAGGTTCACTTACTTTTTAAATGTATGCTAGACTTATGAGTCGACACATACAATCCATGAGGCTTCTTTAATAGTTTGTCTAAGTGATTCATATTTACCCAAGATTATGTGGTACAAGACTTATGCATCTTGTAGGTATGCCAAGATATTGATTTCGATCTTTAGAGGCAGCATTCATTAAATATATGTTTACATATCACTTATGTGTCAATACAAAATTGGGCAAGGGAACCCGATTTTGAATACCTTGGGCAACACTTAATCTTATATAAAACTTGGTGATTGCATTTTTCAGATTTGGGGGACCCTAGTTCGATCCCCATCATCCCCATAATATTTCCTTTCTTTTATGTCCTCTATTTTTCGTCCAAGACATGGAGGTTGTGGGATCAATCCCCCATAAGCACATTCTTTTTCTCTTAATTTATCTTTTAACTTTCTCACCTATCCAAGAAGTTGTGGGTTCAATCCCCATTCACCTCATTTTATATTTCTCCTTTATTTTCCTCCTAACTCTCTCATCTATTCAAGAGGTTGTGGGTTCAATCCCCACTCTCCACATTTATTTTTCTCCTTTATTTTTCTCCTAACTCTCTTATCCATTCAAGAGGTTGGTGGTTCAATCCCCATTCTCCACATTTATTTTTCTCCTTTATTTTTCTCCTAACTCTCTCATTCATTCAAGAGGTTGGGGGTTCAATCCCCACTCTCCACATTTATTTTTCTCCTTTATTTTTCTCCTAACTCTCTCATCCATTCAAGAGGTTGGGGGTTCAATCCCCACTCTCCACATTTATTTTTCTCCTTTATTTTTCTCCTTTATTTTTCTCCTAACTCTTTCATCCATTCAAGAGGTTGGGGGTTCAATCCCCACTCTCCACATTTATTTTTCCTTTCATTTTTTTTTCATTAAATTTTTATATAATTTACATTTGGTGAGGTCTTGGGTTCAATTCCCAATGACCTCACAATTTTTACTTTTTTAAAAAAAATTAGTCATTTTTGACGAGACTACAAATTTCGAGCTGGAAATTTGGTCTCTTCCAATCCATTTTTCTCTCATTCTTTTGTTGATTTTTTTGTAGCATTTTGAGTGACATTCAGTCAACCACCTTAACCCTTTATGAACATCACGTTTTTAGCATTTTTACACACGCAAAATACAATATTTAACATACAAATTTCAGGCATCAAACATAGTCAAATTTTCAGCACACAGATGCTCAAAACAGTCCACTTAATGCACTTTTCCGGAATATATTTTTCATCCTTTACATGATTTCTTACCACACTTTCAACACATAATCACAACCAGACTTAACATTATCTACCAGAAGACATACCAACGCATGCTTTGAATCGTTCAAAGGAGCTAATGACACAGGCATGCAACGGGGACAACCTTAGTCTTTAAATCGCGATTTAAACTGAACTTTAAGGGTCTCTTGGGAAAGGGACCAAGAGATAAGAAAACCCATACCTTAATGTCGTTCAAAACTTGTTTAAATGCTGCCAATTTACCATGAAACCAAGCCTCACCACCGAAACTTCAAGCACAATCCCGTCAAGAACTTGTTGATTTTCATTTTTAGCTTAGTTTTTCGTTTGAGTTTTTGTGTGTAAGTTCTTCAAGAGTGAAGAACTATTATTTTCAGTTATTTTAATGATAAAAAACGTGAGAAAGAGAGTGAGAGACGAGAGAATAAGAGCATTAGGATTATGATTATGATTAGGAGAGTTAGGTGGAGACTAAGTGAAACTAGGACTCCTCATTATTTATTAATTTTATTATTGTTTTTTTTTAATTAAAAATCTGATTTTTCCCTTACTTAAATCAGCTTTTTAAATATTAATTAATTCAACTAATTCACTTAATAAAATTAAATCAATTTAATCCTTGCTTTCACCAAGGCTCGAACCCGGGTGAAGCTAGATTTTGCTTAAAGGGTCAAATTCGGCAACCTCTACCCAAATTGCCCCTCCACCATATTAATTAATTAACTAATTAAATATTTAAGACCCTTAGCCTGAAAAAGACCATTTTACCCCTAGACCCTCCAAACTTAAGATTTCTCCTTTTTAAGTTCGGTAAAGACTCATCCGGGTAAATCTGCATATTCGGGAGCCCTACATGGCTGGACCCAACCTTTCCTAGCTCAACTAACTCCCCAAGTTAGTTGGCTTGTTTGTCGCAAGGGTTCAGAGGTCTGGTTCTACGCGCATCAATCCGTGTGAACCCAGTCTAATCGTAGGCATTCTAGACATATTAAGCATTACTTACCATATCCATTTTTAGGGTTGTTACATTATCCCCCCCCCCCCCTCCCTTAGGAACATTCGTCCCCGACTGACACTACTCTTTACTAGCAATAAGTATGTCATCTATAGAACGTATGCATACATAGGTAATTCAATGCTCCTCATTGGTGAATATCTGATTCACATATTAACATGATGGTGCACATCCTTGAAACCTACTAATAGCTTCACATTAATAGACTAAGGAATTCTTTCCTAAACTAGTCTCATCTAAAGAATATAACATAAGTAAACATATAAGTCAGAAAAATCAGCAACCAACATGATGACTCAAACATATTAAGCTCATACTAGTTCATAAACACCATACACAGTCAAATACATGAAAGACTAATTAAGGCTACACACCTGAGACTTCACCAGAAGTGCCTTCCCCTGCACCCCTAGATTTGAGTGCGAAGAATTGTTTCCTCCTTGGAGCCTCTTCACTTGGACCATTAGGCTGAACTCTCTCCTTCCCTTGTTCTTGACTTCTCCTATTCGGACAATCCTTCACCATGTGACCCCGTTTTCTACAACTATAACAAGCGTTGGATCCCATCATACACTCTTCTCCATGCAGTTTGCCACACTTCCTGCAAGGTTGCCTCCCCTGAGGTGTATCTACTTCATTGTTTCTCTTAACTCTGGGCTCAGAATCCCTTTCATAGTGACCCTTGGATGAACATGAATCCTTTTGGTAGGAGATTCCCTTCTTAAACCTGGGCTTATCCCTGATTTCAGTACTACTCTTCCTTGAAAAATTCTTCTCAGCTTGCCTTGACCTGTTCCCTGCCCTAGTATGCTTCCACTTTCTGCATTCCTCTTCCTGCATTCCTCTACTTGTTGGACATGGACCATAAGCCTGGAAAGGCCCATGCTGGCATGCACCATAGCTGCCCTACACTCATCCTCGAGATTCTCAGCAATATTAGATCCGTTGTAAATGGGAGGATTCATCCTCGTGAAGTCCCTTAACCTGCTAGCCATGGTGCTGGCATGTGGGTTCTTCTTGGGAACACCTTGTTGCTCCCCCTTCGTTTCTCCTCGTATTCATCTTTCTGAATCTCAAGAGTTGATGTTAGATACGCTCTTAACACCAAGAAACATATATTAGAGAAGGTACGATAAGATCAGAAGAAGGGAATTTTCCTACGTATCATGCAGTCTCTAATTCAGGATAGTGGTGCACTTCACTACCATGACTTAGAAATAACTCAATGTGGTTGATGTGAACTTATTATTCTTAGAATTTAACCTAGTACTGTGATACAAACTTTGTCACAACCGGAGTCTAGACCCTAGACGAGACCAGCGTCGTTGACCTCTCAGAGGTCGCAGACAAGCATACATACGTCATCATTACTTCATCTAGGTTAATTTTAGCAGAAAATTTGAACTTTTTGTTACTTAACATTCATATAAGACCTTCTACTTAAACTCATAAACATTCACAATCAACCATCTAATATTAAGATCATCAAATGAAAGAAATAGTTCAATACTGCATTAAGTGTATACTTGCCAAAATGACACCAATACAATGTCTGAAATAAGATGAGAAAGAAACGCTAGTGGAACATACTCCACTAACTCAAACCTATATCTAAGCTAGAATATAATGGGCAAGCGTCCTCGAAAGAATGAGGGCCTACCAAGTCCTGATGAATGCTCCACGTACGGATAGCTTCAGCGTCGACCTGTAAGCTCTAACGTCCACCTGTGCCTGCACCTAAAAATGTAGAGTTTTATGGGATTAGTACACACTTGTACTAAGTATGGGTATATGCAAGCACACACCAAGGACATGCATGATTAAGAAGAGTTCTTTCCTAACGATATGAATTATGGAAAGTCAAGTCAGTGGACTTGCCAAATTTGGATTAGAAAAGTCATGCCATGAGAGTAACATGCATCATCATACTTATCATTATGCCAACAGCACATAACATATTGCACTTATCATATCACATAGTTCATATCCTTCTTCCATATGCCATGAGACCTCGGAATCATGGACTTGACATTAGGACTTCCCAAAATGAGGGCTCAACATATGGGACCTCAACTAGGGAGCCTTTTTTAGCAAACACGTAGTCTGCTTCATTCATTCATACATACTTCATCTTCATTCTTTTCATATACTAGTGCAACGACCAGTCATACCTAGGATGTAGTTTAAGACTCTCATCGGATTCGATGTGCAATGACCAAGAATAACCTAGTGTCATTACTTAAGTCTAGCTCACCTCTTGATTATCCTATCCTAACACCTTTGGTATCGTTCATTTCATTATGTGTATTCTTTGAGGCTGGCCTCATTCTTTCTTTGGGAACTTTAACCTTAACCGACATAGATCATGTGAGCATCATGAAATCCAGTGTTTAATCCCCACACTGAAAAGAGGTGGAATCACCGGCCAAAGTGAACAAAAACATGCTAGCGTATATAGGGAATTGAACCCTGCTAGATCCCTATATTGGCAGTATAGGTTCAAAGACTAGGATATTAAAGGGGACCCATACCCGGCATGCCGGACAGTCTCATCTCATGAGATTTACGTGAACCTCCGCCCTTCCCGAAGGAAGGCATCACCACTCATAGCTAGCCTATCGGTGCTCAGTATAAAGTTCCATTACATTTAACTCATACATCATGGAAGTTGTCTTCTAGCATGAGGAAATCATAGCTCATTAGATGATTTCTTATCTCATCATTAGTATTAAGTATGCATTAACTTCAATACTTTCATTAGAGTGTTCATAGACACTGGTCTCTTCATTAACTTTACACTCTCATAGGTGAGTACGTTTTGGTAACATTTACTTAGGCTCATTTGAGATTGCTCTCATATTTAACATTAGCCTCTTATCATGTTGTCACCACATTCTTTAACTTTAGCACAATTACAATTCATAATTATTCACCACTTTACGTGAATGTTCATTTCATCGTATGCCAATGCACTTGGATCTTTAGTGTGCATCACACTCTTACTTGACCCCTCTGGGGTTTCATTATCTCATCACATAATATCTTAGGTTCACTTACTTTTTAAATGTATGCTAGACTTATGAGTCCACACATACAAGCCATGAGGCTTCTTTCATAGTTTGTCTAAGTGATTCATATTTACCCAAGATTATATGGTACAAGACTTATGCATCTTGTAGGTATGCCAAGATATTGATTTTGATCTTTAGAGGCAGCATTCATTAAATATTTGTTTACGTATGACTTATGTGTCAATACGGAATTGGGCAAGGGAACCCGATTTCAAATCCCTTAGGCAACACTAAATCTTATATTAAACTTGGTGATTGCATTATTCAGATTTGGGGGACCCTAGTTCGATCCCCATCATCCCCATAATATTTCCTTTATTTTTCTCCTCTATTTTTCGTCCAAGGCATGGACGTTGTGGGATCAATCCCCCACAAGCTCATTCTTTTTCTCATAATTTATCTTTTAACTTTCTCACCTATCCAAGAGGTTGTGGGTTCAATCCCCATTCACCTCATTTTAAATTTCTCATTTATTTTCCTCCTAACTCTCTGATCTATTCAAGAGGTTGTGGGTTCAATCCCCACTCTCCACATTTATTTTTCTCCTTTATTTTTCTCCTAACTCTCTCATCCATTCAAGAGGTTGGGGGTTCAATCCCCACTTTCCACATTTATTTTTCTCCTTTATTTTTCTCCTAACTCTCTCATTGATTCAAGAGGTTGGGGTTCAATCCCCACTCTCCAGATTTATTTTTCTCCTTTATTTTTCTCCTAACTCTCTCATCCATTCAAAAGGTTGGGGGTTCAATCCCCACTCTCCACAATTATTTTTCTCCTTTATTTTTCTGCTAACTCTCTCATCCATTCAAGAGGTTGGGGGTTCAATCCCCACTCTCCACATTTATTTTTCCTTTCATTTTTTTTTCATGAAATTTTTATATAATTTACATTTGGTGAGGTCTTGGGTTCAATTCCCAATGACCTAACAATTTTTAATTTTTTGTTTTTAAAATTAGTCATTTTGGCCGAGACTACAAATTAGCAGCTTGGTCTCTTCCAATCCATTTTTCTCTCATTCTTTTGTTGATTTTTTTTGTAGCATTTTGAGTGACATTCAGTCAGCCACCTTAACCTTTTATGAACATCACGTTTTTAGCATTTTCACACACGCAAAACACAACATTTAACATACAAATTTCAGGCATCAAACATAGTCAAATTTTCAGCACACACATGCTCAAAACAGTCCACTTAATGCACTTTTTCGGAATATATTTTTCATCCTTTACATGATTTCTTACCACACATTCAACACATAATCACAACCATACCAAACATTATCTACTAGAAGACATACCAACGCATGCTTTGAATCGTTCAAAGGAGCTAATGACACAGGCATGCAACGGGGACAATCTTAGTCTTTAAATAGCGATTTAAACTGAACCTTAAGGGTCTCTTGGGAAAGGGACCAAGAGAGAATAAAACCCATACCTTAATGTCGTTCAAAACTTGTTTAAATGCTGCCAATTTACCATGAAACCAAGCCTCACCACCGAAACTTCAAGCACAATCCAGTCAAGAACTTGTTGTTGATTTTCGTTTTTAGCTTAGTTTTTCGTTTGAGTTTTTGTGTGTAAGTTCTTCAAGAGTGAAAAACTATTATTTTCAGTTATTTTAATGATAAAAAACGTGAGAATGAGAGTGAGAGACGTGAGAATGAGAGGATTAGGATTATGATTAGGATTAGGAGAGTTAGGTGGAGACTAAGTCAAACTAGGACTCCTCATTATTTATTAATTTTATTATTATTATTTTTTATTAAAAAAATGATTTTACCCTTACTTAAATCCGATTTTAAATATTAATTAATTCAACTAATTCACTTAATAAAATTAAATCAATTTAATCCTTGCTTTCACCAAGGCTCGAACCCGGGTGAAGCTAGATTTTGCTTAAAGGGTCAAATTCGGCAACCTCTACCCGAATTGGCCCTCCACCATATTAATTAATTAATTAATTAAATATTTAGGGTAATTACAATACTACCCTTAGCCTGGAAAAGAACATTTTATCCCTAGACCCTCCAAACTTAAGATTTCCCCTTTTTAAGTCCGGTAAAGACTCATCCGGGTAAATCTTCATATTCGGGAGCCCTACATGGCTGGACCCAACCTTTCCTTGCTCAACTAACTCCCCAAGTTAGTTGGCTTGGCTGTCGCAAGGGTTAAGAGGTCTGGTTCTACGTGCATCAATCCGTGTGAACCCGGTCTAATCGTAGGCATTCTAGACACATTAAGCATACTTAGCATATCCATTTTTAGGGTTTTTACATTATCCCCCCCTTAGGAACATTCGTCCCCAAATGACACTACTCTTTACTAGAAATAAGTATGTCATCTATAGAACGTATGCATACATAGGTAATTCAATACTCCTCATTGGTGAATATCTGATTCACATATTAACATGATGGTGCACATCCTTGAAACCTAGTAATAGCTTCACATTAATAGACTAAGGAACTCTTTCCTAAACTAGTCTCATCTAAATCATACAACATAAGTAAACATATAAGTCATACAAATCAGCAACCAACATGATGACTCAAACATATTAACCTCATACTAGTGCATAAACACCATACACAGTCAAATACATGAAAGACTAATTAAGGCTACACACCTGAGACTTCACCAGAAGTGCCTTCCCCTGCACCCCTAGACTTGAGTGCGAAGAATCGTTGCCTCCTTGGAGTCTCTTCACTTGGACCATTAGGCTGAACTCTCTCTTTCCCTTGTTCTTGACTTCTCCTATTCGGACAATCCTTTACCATGTGACCCGGTTTGCCACAACTGTAACAAGCGTTAGAGCCCATCATACACTCTCCTCTATGCAGTTTGCCACACTTCCTTGAAAAATTCTTCTCAGCTTGCCTTGACCTGTTCCCTGCCCTAGTATGCTTCCTCTTCCTGTATTCCTCCACTTGTTGGACATGGACCATAAACCTGGAAAGGCCCATGCTGGCATGCACCATAGCTACCCTACACTCCTCCTCGAGATTCTTAGCAATCTTAAATCCATTGTAAATGGGAGGATTCATCCTCGTGAAGTCCCTTAACCTGCTAGCCATGGTGCTAGCCACATTTATTTTTCCTTTCATTTTTTTTTCATGAAATTTTTATATAATTTACATTTGGTGAGGTCTTGGGTTCAATTCCCAATGACCTAACAATTTTTAATTTTTTGTTTTTAAAATTAGTCATTTTGGCCGAGACTACAAATTAGCAGCTTGGTCTCTTCCAATCCATTTTTCTCTCATTCTTTTGTTGATTTTTTTTGTAGCATTTTGAGTGACATTCAGTCAGCCACCTTAACCTTTTATGAACATCATGTTTTTAGCATTTTTACACACGCAAAACACAATATTTAACATACAAATTTCAGGCAGCAAACATAGTCAAATTTTTTGCACACACATGCTCAAAACAGTCCACTTAATGCACTTTTCCGGAATATATTTTTCATCCGTTACATGATTTCTTACCACACATTCAACACATAATCACAACCAGATCTAACATTATCTACCAGAAGACATACCAACGCATGCTTTGAATCATTCAAAGGAGCTAATGACAGGGGCATGCAACGGGGACAACCTTAGTCTTTAAATCGCGATTTAAACTGAACCTTAAGGGTCTCTTGGGAAAGGGACCAAGAGAGAAGAAAACCCATACCTTAATGTCGTTCAAAACTTGTTTAAATTCTGCCAATTTACCATGAAACCAAGCCTCACCACCAAAACTTCAAGCACAATCCCGTCAAGAACTTGTTGTTGATTTTCGTTTTTAGCTTAGTCTTTCGTTTGAGATTTTGTGTGTAAGTTCTTCAAGAGTGGAGAACTATTTTTCAGTTATTTTAATGATAAAAAAACGTGAGAATGAGAGTGAGAGACGTGAGAATGAGAGGATTAGGATTAGGATTAGGATTAGGAGAGTTAGGTGGAGACTAAGTCAAACTAGGACTCCTCATTATTTATTAATTTTGTTAATATTTTTTTTTATTAAAAATCTGATTTTTCCCTTACTTAAATCAGATTTTTAAATATTAATTAATTCAACTAATTTACTTAATAAAATTAAATCAATTTAATCCTTGCTTTCACCAAGGCTCGAACCCGGGTGAAGCTAGATTTAGCTTAAAGGGTCATATTCGGCAACCTCTACCCGAATTGCCCCTCCACCATATTAATTAATTAATTAATTAAATATTTAGGGTTTTTACAATACTACCCTTATCCTGAAAAAGGCCATTTTACCCCTAGACCCTCCAAACTTAAGATTTCCCCTTTTTAAGTCCGGTAAAGATTCAATCGCGTAAATCTTCATATTCGGGAGCCCTACATGGATGGACCCAAGCTTTACTATCTCAACTAACTCCCCAAGTTAGTTGGCTTGGGTGTCGCAAGGGATCAGAGGTCTGGTTCTACGCGCATCAATGCGTGTGAACCCGGTCTAATCTTAGGCATTCTAGACACCTTAAGCATTACTTAGCATATCCATTTTTAGGGTTGTTACAGTGCCTATGGGTTGATTTATTTCTTACCTTAAGGCTAGAAAGATGATCTCTAAGGTTTATCTCTATCATTTAGTTCGGGTTAAGGATTCTAGATCTGAAACCCCAACTCTTGAGTCAGTTCCAGTAGTAAGTGAATTTCCAGAAGTATTTCCAGAAGATCTTCCCGGAGTTCCTCCTGAAAGGGAAATCGACTTTGGAATTGATCTACTTCCAGATACCCAGCCTATTTCTATTCCTCCTTATAGAATGGCTCCAGCAGGGCTTTAGGAATTGAAAGAGCAGTTGAAAGACTTTATAGATAACGGCTTCATCAGACCTAGCATTTAATCATGGGGTGCACCAGTGTTGCTCGTAAAGAAGAAAGATGGTTCTCTCAGAATGTGTATTGACTATAGACAGTTGAACAAGGTCACAATCAAGAATAAGTATCCCATCCCCAGGATTGATGACTTGTTTGACCAACTTCAGGGTGCTAGTCATTTCTCAAAGATAGACCTCAGATCGGGTTATCATCAGCTCAGAGTCAGAGATAGTGACTTCCGAAAACAGCCTTCAAAACTCGGTATGGTGATTATAAATTTATAGTTATGTCATTTGGACGAACCAATGCTCCTGCAGCTTTAATAGATTTGATGAACAGAGTGTTCAAACAATACTTGGACTTGTTCGTTATCGTCTTCATTGATGATATCCTCGTTTACCCTAGGAATGAAGAAGAACATTCAAGTCATTTGAGAGTTGTTCTATAGACTCTCAAAGATCATCAGTTATTCGCTAAGTTTAGCAAATGTGAGTTCTGGTTGTAATCTGTTGCTTTCCTTGGTCACGTTGCATCTAGCAAAGGGATCCGAGTGGATTCACAGAAGATAGAAGAAGTGAAACAACGGCCCAGACCTACCTATGCTAAAGATATTAGAAGTTTCTTAGGTTTAGATGGTTATTACAGAAGGTTCGTGGAAGGATTTTCATCCATAACCTCACCATTGACTAGGTTGACTCAGAAGATGGTCAAGTTTCAATGGTCAGATGATTGTGAGAAAAGCTTTGCAGAATTGAAGACTAGATTGACTACAGCTCCTGTCTTGACTCTACCAGAGGGTTCAGATGGTTATGTGATCTATTGCAATGCATCCAGAGTTGGCCTTGGTTGTGTGTTAATGCAGCGAGATAAGGTTATAACTTATGCTTCAAGACAACTTAAGGTGCATGAGAAGAACTATCCAACTAATGACCTAGAGCTTGCAGCAGTGGTGTTTGCACTCAAGATCTGGAGACACTACTTGTATGGTGTTCATATAGATATGTTCACTTACCATAAGAGCCTCCAGTATGTGTTCACACAAAAAGAGTTGAATCTTCGCTAGAGGAGATGGCTTGAGTTCCTTAAGGATTATGATATGACTTTGCATTATCATCATGGTAAGGCGAATGTAGTAGTAGACGCTATTAGTAGGTTATCTATGGGTAGCGTAGCCCATGTTTAGGAAGAAAGGAAGGATCTAGTGAAGGATGTTCACAGGCTTGCTCGATTGGGAGTTCGCCTTATCAGAATATCAGACAGTGGTGTAACAGTTCATAATGGGGCAGAATCTTCTTTGGTAGTGGAAGTTAAGGAAAAGCAAGACAGTGATCCAATCTTGCTTGAACTTAAAGGTGCAGTGCACAATCAGAGACTGGAGGTCCTTCTCCCAAGGGGGAGATGGTGTACTTCGCTACCAGGGTAGATTGTGTGTTCCTGATGTGGGCGAGTTGAGACATCATATTCTTTCAGAAGCCCATAAATCCAGGTATTCTATTCACCCAGGTGCCACTAAGGTGTACCGCGATCTGCGGGAAGTCTATTGGTGGAATGGCATAAAGAGGGATATAGCAGATTTTGTGAGTAAGTGCCCAATTGCCAGCAAGTCAAAGTAGAACATCAGAAACCAGGGGGTATGACTCAATAGATCAACATTCCTACTTGGAAGTTGGAATTTATCAATATAGATTTCGTCACAGGGTTATCTCATACTCGCAGACAGCATGACTCCTTTTGGGTGATAGTTGATAGGATTACTAAGTCTTCTCGCTTTTTGGCGGTCGAGAACAGATTCGGCAGAGGACTATGTAAAGCTTTACATTAATGAAATTGTGAGGTTGCATGGGGTTCCTTTTTCTATCATCTCAAATAGAGGTCCTCAATTTACCTCTCATTTTTAGAAGTCGTTTCAGGAGGGTCTTGATACTCAAGTTAACCTTAGCATAGCATTTCATCCGCAGACGGATGGACAGGCAGAGCGTACCATTCAGACCCTAGAGGATATGTTGAGAGCTTGTGTGATTTATTTCAAGGGTAGTTGGGATGATCACCTTTCTCTTATTGAGTTCGCCTACAGCAATAGCTACCATTCCAGCATTTAGATGACCCCTTATGAAGCTTTGTATGGGCGTAGATATAGATCTCCCGTTGGTTGGTTTGAAGTAGGTGAAGCAGCCTTGATAGGGCCATATTCAGTCCTTTATGCTATGGAGAAAGTGCAACTCATTAGAGAGAGACTTAAGACAACCCAAAGTCGTCAGAAATCTTATGCAGATATAAAGAGAAGGAACTAGAGTTCCAAGTTGATAATTGAGTTTTTTTCGAAAGTCTCACCTATGAAAGGGGTGATTAGATTTGGCAAGAAATGGAAGCTCAGTCCTAGATATGTAGGCCCTTACAAGATCTTGAAAAGGGTTGGAAAGGTGGCATATGAGTTAGAGTTACCAGCAGACATAGCAGCAGTGCATCCGGTCTTCCACATCTCACTCTTGAAGAAGTGTGTGGGTGACCCAGCCTCTATAGTGCCATTAGAGAGTGTGGCGGTGAAGGATAGTCTTTCTTATGAAGATGTACCAGTTGAGATTCTTGACCGTCAGGTTAGAAGGTTGAGAAATAAAGAAGTCGCTTCAGTCAAGGTTTTGTGGAGGAGTCACTCCGTAGATGGAGCTACTTGGGAAGCAGAAGCAACCATGAAAGCCAAGTATCCTCACTTCTTTCCTTCCGATTCCACTACAGCTTGAGGTAATAGTTCCTCTTTAGTTTTCCAGTCATTCATGCGTAAATTCAGTCTTAGAATCATGTTCCCTCAGTTTGTACTTGCATTTTAAGCGTATTTGCATGTTCTCGGAACTTAATTTAGTGAGAAACTCAATTCTCACTGATTAGTAGTAGTGTTTGTATCTCTCTCCCTCTATTTAAGCTAGTTTAGTCTTCATTAGAGGACGAATGTTTCCAAGGAGGAGATAATGTAACACCCCATAGCAAAAACAGACCAAAAATCAATTTTTTTTCAGAAAAAACTGCAGGTGCAGCCAACGTGACCATCGACGTACCGTAGTCTGACCCACGGTCCGTCCTGCACAACCGTCGATGGGATCAGAGACTCCCAAAAATTCAACTGGGAAAAATTGGCTAAGTCTTGATCGACAGACGGACCTACAGTCCGTAGGTCAGACGACGGTCCATAGTCCATGACCGTCGATCGAGACCCTCTTCAGCCACTCTCTAACAAGGACCACGGGTGACCAGCACGGTCCGTAAGTGGACCCACGGTCCGTAGGTTGGAACTAGCAGCCAGTTAGGGGGAAATGCAGTAGGGTAAACTTCAAATGATAATAACTCTTATCACAAAATGAATTAGGTGTCCAATGACATATCAACAGATAGTTAACTGAATTAGCTTTCCATAGCGACCGACTTTGCTAAAATCAGATCTCCGAGTAAAAAAGTTATGCCCATTTTAGTAAAGGCTTGTCGACTAGACCCAAACTACGTACAGTTGATGGAACGACGGACCGTCTGTCCAGGTCGTCATTTGGTCTGACAGCAACTTAACCAGGGGTCTTTTGGTCTTTTCCCACTTTGTTTAAACCTTAAGATACGTTGTTTTGATACTAAATCATCAGATTTTAGTCAGTTTAAGCCTAGAAACATCACTAAAACTTACCTAGGTAAAAATCATTAATCAAAAGTTAGAAAAATAGAAGCAAGAAAGGAGAAAAAAGTTGAAGAACCCTAGTTCAAGAACGCAACAAGCTTCCAGCAGTTCCAGCCACGAAATCTAAGTACTTTTCAATGAATTTCATCACCAGGTATGTGGGATTTCACTAGTGGGTTGCTTTCACCCATTGAGTCCCTAGTTTTTCAGTCAGTTCTTGATTCTCTTATCATTATTAAACCTAGGGTTCCTAGAATTACAGCAGAACTTCATTATTTAGTTAAAGTATACGTTCCAAATCAGATTATCATGTTATTACTCAGATTATCGCATGAATTTCAGAACCCTAGCTTTGTATTTCTTTAGTTCTTGAATTACACATGCTATGTCAGATATTTCAGTTACTTCAGATATACATGCCTCAGTTATGAATGCATCATTATCAGATTAAATGTTGCATTCTCAGTGTGCATGTTCATTTTTTATCTAACTAGTATTTTATAGAAATTCAAACATAATCAGTTAACTACATAAATCAATGAGAATAGCATAATACCGAGTTGGACTAGGGTTCAGCGTACCCAATTAGTTCGAGAACTACTTGCCAAATAGGTTGTAAGTACCCTCTGTAAGCAATAAGTTTAGTAATCATGCCAGAATACCTTTATACCTTTGGCAGGGTATATTGGGTCCTCTCGATGGGGCGTACACATCGGACTCCACATTTAGCTCATGTGGTTTTATTATTGGTTATTAGTAGCTCACACAATTCAGTTAGACTCTCTTGCATTGACCAATTGTCAGTATATTTATTATTCAGTTTCAGCATGTTATAAATTGGTCATTGCATTCAGTTAGCTCAGAATTCTCTATATCATGTTCAGATTGTTATACTTGCTTTTGTGCTTGTTCAGTTATGTTTTGTTTCAGCTTTATTCTATCCTACATGCTCAGTATCTTTCAAGTATTGACGCATACATGTGCTACATCTTCTTGTGATGTAGGTTCAGGTTCTCAGCATCCAGATCATGCATAGATCGATTTCTGATCTCCAGTTCAGCAGATTCACTTGTGAGTCCTCATTCTCCGAGGACAACAGTCATGAGTTTAATTTCAGTCTTCAGTCATTTAGTTTCAGTTTTGCTAGATTTAGCTGGAGCTTGTCCCAGTATTTCTAGTCCAGTTTAGAGGCTTATTTCAGACATAGTTAGTTTCAGCGTAGCATTGAGTTGATATTTTCTTTGTATTAAACTCATCATTTTTCATATATCTCAGATTTACCATATGGGTATTCCCCATCTTTTCATTTTAAGTATGATTTAGCTTCCGCAACAGTTTATTATTCTTTAGTATACTCATGATCATGCCGGCAGGGTTAGCTTGAGATCACTTGTAGTCCTAGGTTTCGTGTTCGCGTCTCGGGGGTAGCTCGGGGCGTGACAAAACTTGGTATCAGAGCACTAGGTTCAAGAAACCTAGGATGTCTGAAAAGCCGCACTAAGTAGAGTCCTTTTTATGGGTGTGAAGTGCACCACATCTAATGAGAATGAGCCTATGAAGAGTTTTAGGAAACTTCACTTTGTTGTTACTCTTATCGTGCGTAAGGTATGATCTAATCCCATTCTAACTTGACGTTCTACGTTTCAGATCATGCCTCCTCATAGAGCTAACGCTAGGAATGTGAATGCCAGGAATGCAAATGCAGCTCCTCCACTCCCAGATCAAGAAGTCTCTAATGTTGAGTTCAGGAATGCCATACAGATGTTGGCTCAGAGTATGACCCACCAGAACAATCGGGTTCCTGCTCATCTAAATGAAAATGGTGGATCAGCAGCAACAAGTGTCCGTGACTTTGTTAGGATGAATCCGCCTGAGTTCTTAGGATCGCAGACTAATGAGGATCCTCAGAATTTCTTGGATGAGATCAAGAAGATCTTTAAAGTAATGCAAGTCACTGGGAATGATCGGGTTGAGTTGGCATCATACCAATTGAAGGATGTCGCTCATATCTGGTACACTCAGTGGAAGGAAAATAGGGGTACAGATGCAGCTCCTATCAGTTGGGATTATTTTAGTGAGACTTTTCTCGATAGGTTTTTCCCAATAGAGTTGAGAGAAGCAAAGGCTCAAGAATTCATGAACTTGAGGCAGGGAAACATGATAGTCCAAGAGTATGCGCTGAAGTTTAACCAACTCTCCAGGTATGCTCATCATGGTTGCTGACTCCAGGGCTCAGATGAATAAGTTCTTGTATGGAGTGTCAGATTTGGTGAAAACAGAGTGTAGAAATGCTATGTTAGTGGAGATATGAAATCTCTAGGCTTATGACTCATGTTCAGCAGGTTGATGGTGATAAGCTTAGAGAAAAAGCCAAAGAGAATAAGCAGGCTAGGACTGGGAACTATGACTATTCTCAGCAGAAATTGGGTGGTGGAAATCGCTCGCAGAGTCAGCAGAAGTTCTCATCTCCAGCCCCTTCATCAGCTAGTGTCCCATCTTCCAAGAACAGGTTTGACCAGAAGGTTAGAGCACCAGGCTCTAAGTCTCACGGAAGTGTTTCAGGCACCAAGACTTACCCCGCTTGCCCTAAGTGTGGTAAGAACCATCCGGGCGAGTGTCTTGTAGGAAAAGAAGGATGTTCTGGGTGCGGTCAGTCTGGTCACAGGTTGAGGGATTGTCCTTTGAGACAGGGTCAAGGAGGTGGAAATGATAGAGCTCAGTCTACAACTTCATCAGAACCAACAAATCGCCCAACTCAGTAGAGAAACTCATATGGTACAGGTGGCGGTCAGCGCCAGAACAGGTTGTATGCTCTTCAGGCTCGCCAAGATCAGGAAGGTTCTCCTGATGTAGTTAATGGTACGTTACGAGTCTTTGACTTTGATGTTTATGCATTGTTAGATCAAGGGGCTACTCTTTCTTTTGTAACTCCTTACATAGCAGTCCAATTCAGTGTCAATACAAAAACTCACTCAGAACCTTTCTCAGTCTCTACTGCAGTCGGTGACCCAATTATAGCTAGATGGGTATACAGAAATTGCCCTGTCACAGTCTCTCAGAAAGTCACCTCAGCAGATCTAGTAGAGTTAGAAATGGTAGACTTCGATGTCATTCTAGGCATCGATTGGTTACATTTAGGTTATGCCTCAGTCAATTATAGAACTAGGATTATTTGTTTCCAGTTTCCAGACGAACCAATCTTAGAATGGAAGGGTAGTAGTTTAGCGCCTATGGGTCGATTTATTTCTTACCTTAAGGCCAGAAAGATGATCTCTAAGGTTTATCTCTATCATCTAGTTCGGGTTAAGGATTCTAGATCTGAAACCCCAACTCCTGAGTCAGTTCAAGTAGTCAGTGAATTTCCAGAAGTGTTTCCAGAAGATCTTCCCGGAGTTCCTCCTGAAAGGGAAATCGACTTTGGAATTGATCTCCTTCCAGATACCCAGCCTATTTCTATTCCTCCTTATAGAATGGCTCCAACAGAGCTTAAGGAATTGAAAGAGCAGTTGAAAGATTTTCTAAATAAGGGTTTCATAAGACCTAGCATTTCATGATGGGGTGCACCAGTGTTGTTCGTAAAGAAGAAAGATGGTTCTCTCAGAATGTGTATTGACTATAGACAGTTGAACAAGGTCACAATCAAGAATAAGTATCCCATCCCCAGGATTGATGACTTGTTTGACTAACTTCAGGGTGCTAGTCATTTCTCAAAGATAGACCTCAGATCGGGTTATCATCAGCTTAGAGTCAGAGATAGTGACATTCCGAAAACAGCCTTCAAAACTTGGTATGGTGATTATAAATTTGTAGTTATGTCATTTGGACTAACCAATGCTCCTGCAGCTTTAATGGATTTGATGAACAGAGTGTTCAAACAGTACTTGGACTTGTTCGTTATCGTATTCATTGATGATATCCTCGTTTACTCTAGGAATGAAGAAGAACATTCAAGTCATTTGAGAGTTGTTCTGCAGACTCTCAAAGATCATCAGTTATTCGCTAAGTTTAGCAAATGTGAGTTCTGGTTGCAATCTATTGCTTTCCTTGGTCACATTGCATCTAGCAAAGGGATCCGCGTGGATTTACAGAAGATAGAGAAGTGAAACATATAGTTAATTGAATTAGCTTTCCATAGCCACCGATCTTGCTAAAATCAGAGCTCCGAGTAAAAAGTTATGCCCATTTTTGTAAAGGCCTATCGAACAGACCCAACCTACGGACCCAAACGACAGACCGTCGATGGAACGACGGACCGTCTGTCCAGGTCGTCGTTTCGTCCGACAGCAACTTACCCAGGGGTCTTTTGGTCTTTTACCACTTCGTTTAAACCTTAAGATACGTCGTTTTGATCCTAAATCATCAGATTTTAGTCAGTTTAAGCCTAGAAACATCACTAAAACTTACCTAGGTAAAAATCATTAATCAAAAGTTAGAAAAATAGAAGCAAGAAAGGAGAAAAAAGCTGAAGAACCCTAGTTCAAGAACGCAACAAGTTTCAGCAGTTCCAGCCACGAAATCTAAGTACTTTTCCATGAATTTCATCACCAGGTATGTGGGATTTCACTAGTGGGTTGCTTTCACCCATTGAGTCCCTAGTTTTTCAGTCAGTTCTTGATTCTCTTATCATTATTAAACCTAGGGTTCCTAGAATTACAGCAGAACTTCATTATTTAGTTAAAGTATATGTTCCAAATCAGATTATCATGTTATTACTCAGATTATCGCATGAATTTCAGAACCCTAGCTTTGTATTTCTTTAGTTCTTGAATAACACATGCTAGGTCAGATATTTCAGTTACTTCAGATATACATGCCTAAATTATTAATGCATCATTATCTAATTAAATGTTGCATTCTCAGTGTGCATGTTCAGTTTTGATCTAACTAGTATTTTATAGAAATTCAAACATAATCAGTTAACTACATAAATCAATGTGAGTAGAATAATACCGAGTTGGACTAGGGTTCAGCGTACCCAATTAGTTCGAGAACTACTAGCCAAGTGGGTTGTAAGTCCCCTCTGTGGGCAATAAGTTTAGTTATCACGCCAGAATGTCTTTATACCTTTGGCAGGGTATATTGGGTCCTCTCGATGGGGCGTATACATCGGACTCCACATTTGGCTCATGTGATTTTATTATCGATTATTAGTAGCTCCCACAGTTCAGTTAGACTCTCTTGCATTGACCAATTGTCAGTATATTCAGTATTCAGTTTCAGCATGTTATAAATTGGTCATTGCATTCAGTTAGCTCAGAATTCTCTATATCACGTTCAGATTGTTATACTTGCTTTTGTGCTTGTTCAGTTATGTTTTGTCTCAGCTTTATTCTATCCTACATGCTCAGTATCTTTCAAGTACTGACACATACATGCGCTACATCTTCTCGTGATGTAGGTTCAGGTTCTCAGCATCCAGATCACGCATAGATCGATTTCCGATCTCTAGTTCAGCAGATTCAGTGGTGAGTCCTTATTCTCCGAGGACAACAATCATGAGTTTAATTTCAGTCTTCAGTCATTTAGTTTCAGTTTTGCTAGATTTAGCTGGGACTTGTCCCAGTATTTCTTGTCCAGTTTAGAGGCTTATTTCAGACATAGTTAGTTTCAGCTTAGCGTTGAGTTAATATTTTATTTGTATTAAACTCATCATTTTTCATATATCTCAGATTTAGCATATGGGAATTCCCCATCTTTTCATTTTAAGTATGATTTAGCTTCCGCAACAGTTTATTATTCTTTAGAATGCTCATGATCATGCCAGCAGGGTTAGTTTGGGATCACTTGTGGTCCTCGATTTCGTGTCCGCGTCTTGAGAGTAGCTCGGGCGTGACAATTATGGCAGAAAAAGCCCTAATTTGGGTATTAGGATCTTAGGTTTGGTCTACGATTATTGAGTTTGTTTTATTTTAAATAATTAGATGTTTGATTGTTGATCGTTGCGTATATTAAATGTTGTAGACCTAGAACAAGCGAAAATAATCTGAAAAGGAAAGATTCAAGTGCCTTAGGGGATTCAAGTTTAGATTCGAGGTAGGTGATGGTTGTGATTTCATGTTGGTGTGATTTATGTTTGTAATTGCTTTGTTATAATGCATGGTTATATGCGAATGTTGCATTATTGATCACCCTAATAGTAAATGAGGATAATTGAATAATTGTTTGCCATGAATCACCTCTTGTTGTATGATATTGATGACGTACTTGTGTATGTGATTGTGGTGTGTTGATGGGACCGGATTGCAACGTTCGGGCAAGCTAACTTGGATCGGACTACCACATTTCGGCATAAATATTGGATCAGATTGCCATGTTCCGGAACAACTATGGGTTTTGATTTACACGTTTCAATAAGTTAACTGGGATCAGGTACCATGCCAGTGCACTAACACTTTTAGTTTGGGTTCCATGAAAGGACCATTACATTGGGTTCCATGAGATGACCATTAAATTTGGTTTCGTGAGAGAACTATTGAATTGTGTTGTGTATCTACTTGTGTTGATTACGTTCATATCTAATGATGATTGATATTGAAAGACTATTTCTTACTCTAAAATGATTAAATTGTATATTGTTGAGAATTGTGAAACTATTTGTTGATGTGAATGATGATAATATTGTATATGTTTGGTATATGTTTGTTTTATAATGTTGTGGTTACTTATATATGTTTCACTTAGTGGGATAGTCGTTTGATCCTACCACTACACTGTGGTTGTGTACTGATACTGCACTTGCTCTTATTTTAGTTGAGTACAGGTCATCTTCTAGAGGCTATTGATAGACCTCGTTTAAAAGATTCGTGATCGTTCGAATTAAAGGGTGAGCTAGTTCTTCTGGGCTTCCTTGAGTTCTCTTTGTTTAAGTCCACCCTTTTCGGGCTCAGAATATTGATTAAGTTGTTGTTAGTTTCTGGGTTGTACCCCTTGTTCTTAGATTTGTCTTTAGTGGAGTTTTTGTACACTGACTTTCTGGTTCTAGGTAGTTAATTCCTTATTTGTAAGTAATTAACTTGTTTCCGTAACTTATTTGCTTTAGCTTTTGTTCAGTTGCTTAGTTTGGGTTATAGTAGTGGCTCTCCCACAAGATGGTTAATGTGGGTGCCAATATCGATGGTTTGGGTCATGACAAAATGAGTTCAATTTGTGGGCTCATCAACCAACCACTACCGTCGTCGTTGGCCGTCACCACCATTGTTAGTGGCAAATTACTCCAAAATTTCATTACATTTTCCTTTCTCCCTCCTCTACACAAATCTACAAACCATTTACTCTAGTTCCTTGACAAACTTCATAGATCTAAGAAAAATCGAACACTAATCATCACTTTCTGTTTAGATTTATGGAGTTTCAGTATTTCCATCCTATACCTATTACATAAAAGTGTAGAGTTCTTCAAGAGAATCTTTGATTAAAGTTTTATGTTAAAACTCCGTCGAGTTATTTTTGGACGAATTTTTCGGCAACCTTCATTCCCCCAAATAAATCTATATCAATCTTTCACCCTCTCAACCTCTATCAAAATTTGTCACTATCATTACATTTTTAACCCTACAAGTCATTTTATTGCCAGATTATTTATTTCTTATTAGTTTTTTTAAAATTTAATTTGCTAGATTTGTTTTAATATTACTATTTTTTTTATTTATTATTTTTTAGTTTAATTGTGTTTGATCTTAAAAGTAGATTAAATGTATGAATTTTGTGTTAGTGTCCTAATTTACTTTTAAATTCTAGGTCTTGATGATTAAAATCTAATTTGTTCTACATAAAAGACCTATTTTTAGTTTTTCAAGTGGTCCATGAAACTTTTATGCAATATATATATATATATATATATATATATATATGGATATAAAAGTGCTGATGTGGCAAGTCCTCATAGGCCAGCATTAGTATTTATATATTTTGTCTTTTTTTTAAAACCTTTTTTCTCTTATTTTCATCTTTATATATTAGTTAAATTAAATAAATACCCTCTATTGATCATTTCTATTTAAACCTTTCTAAATATTTAAGACTTTCTCTATTCCTTCTTAAAAGTATTACTAAATTACAATTAAGACACTAATTATCAATATAAGTTACAATTGTACGTATTGATTACTCCATTACTCTTTTAATTTATATTATTCAATATTTAAAAGTTTATTGATTACTATAAATACTAAAACCATGTCATCTTCACCAATGCAAGTATTTTTATACTAAAGTACATCACTTTGGTTATGTCTAATTTTATAATATATAGTTTATTTGTTACTAACTTCTACAATGTGGAAGATAAGATGAGCATATGACAGTTTTGGGAATTCAAATTCAATGAGAACAATATCTAATTAATTTGTGTTACCAAAGTACATCACTTTGATTATGTCTAATTTTAATTATGTCTAATTTTATAATATATAGATTATTTGTGACTAACTTCTGTTGTTAACACTTAACAGTGTAGAAGAGAAGACGGGTATATGACAATTTTGGGAATTCAAATTCAATCTTGATGAGTACAATATTTCACTCATGGTACTCTTTTCATTTCAGTTTGTTTGATGTCTTTTATAATCTTTTATGACAGTTTTGGGAATTCAAATTCAATGAGAATAATATCTAATTAATTTGTGTTACCAAGGTACATCACTTTGATTATGTCTAATTTTATAATATATAGATTATTTGTGACTAACTTCTGTTGTTAACAATTAACAGTGTAGAAGAGAAGACGGGTATATGACAATTTTGGGAATTCAAATTCAATACATCACTTTGATTATGTCTAATTTTGATTATGTCTAATTTTATAATATATAGATTATTTGTGACTAACTTCTATTGTTAACACTTAACAGTGTAGAAGAGAAGACGGGTATATGACAATTTTGAGAATTCAAATTCAATCTTGATGAGTATAATATTTCACTCATGTTACTCTTTTCATTTCAGTTTGTTTGATGTCTTTTATTTACAATATTCTTTTTTGTTCTTTTTTTTTGTTGCTTTTTCCCTCATTATTGGTGATTTTACTGTATTTATTATTTTGCGCATAATTTTTTTTTTTTGTAAATAATCTTTATCGTTTATAATGGAAGATAAGATGAACATATGACAATATTTAGGGATTTACGTTTAAGTTTGATAAACTCACTGGGAAAAGGATCCCCTACATTAATGTTTATGTCCATTAATCTTCAATGGTGTAGTGAACATTGAGAGTGTGTACAAATTGAATAATTAGAGGCTAGGATAATTTTCTTTGGTATTCCTGCAAAGATTATTCTATTTATTTATTTCATTTTAATTTATTCTAATTTTCTTTGGTACTCCAACAAGGATTCTTTGATTTATTTGTCTAATTATAATTTGTTCCTAACTAAATAATATTATTGAAATTTCAGGTAAATTATTTTTAACTTTGAAGACTTGAATCATTTTGTTCATTATCCTTCAAGGTGTTTTTTATTGTTTCAACATTGTATATATTTTATTGTGAATAATGAAATCAATTTTGAGGATCAGGAAATTCCACAATTTTTATTTTTGTTTACCTTTTAGAATAATTTAGAGTAGTAACTAAAACATAGGAAAGTTTAAAGTTGTATTTTAGTTAATACATATAGATAGTTTGAGTTTAATTTATTTGAATACTTTATATTCTTTACGTAATTGAGACCATTTATCTTTCAATCTCTTCATTTTTATATAAATAATAGACAGGATATTATAATCATAGTAAAATTAGTCAAGATAGAAAATGATTTACAAACATTTTTATAATCTAAGATTAGAGAAAGATAGAAAAAAAAAATCATTAGAATAATAACTTTTGAAGGAAAAGAATAGATATTAGAAAAAACTATATTTACATTAAGCTTATTATATTATTAAATTAATTAAAATTTTACATTAAATTTACCTTTCTTACTAAAATAAAGAAAATAAATTTAGGATTTTTTTTTCACAATTTCGAAAATTCTTAAGCAATTTCAAATTACAAAAGTTATAAAACTTAAGTACTAATAATAAAATTAATTAAGACTTAAAATTTGATATATTTGGATTCAAGACTATAAAGAATCTTTAGAAATGTATTTAGTACTCAACTATTCAAACAATTAGTTATTTGGCGAATTTAACGAGCAACTTTTTATCGCGCGAAGCACAGCTAAGTTCACTAGTTGATGAATAAAAGAAAATGAGACCCTTTAAAGAGAAATGAAGTTCTTTTCAATTTTCTTTTCTTGAAATTAGAAAAAAGGAAAAAAAATCGTAAGCCATTTCAGGTTGTACTTTATGAAGAAAAAAGGTTTCATTAATGCATTGATTTTTAAGTTTTTAATAACATATGGTGCTTCATCTTCTCAACCTATTTAGCACCCTTCTTCTTTCATTTTCCTAAAAAAAAAAAAAAGAAGAAGAAGAAAATAGAAGATCCTTAGAAAAAAAATTGTGGAGAAAAAATGGGAAGAGTAAGAAAGTTTTAAAAAATAATTTAATCTTTATTTGGGTGTAACTTCAACTGGCATTGACTTTCATTATTGCTGCCATCACCACTTTTAGATATTTCTCTATTCAATTTGCAATGTAATCTTATAAGCTAACATATAATGAAGTACGTTCTTTGTGTTTGATTAATTATTTATGTTAATCTTTGTCTAAATTAATTAAACATATCTTGATATTATATTAAATTATATTTTATTGTTAATTACTTTTTGTCTTTTTATAAATTTGATGTTAGTTGTATTTTTTTTGTTATTTTGTATTATGAAGTTAACACACATATGTTTGTTTTGATACATAAAAGGTTTTCTTTTTTTAATTTAAAAAGATCCAATATAATTATGAAAAAAAAGATAAATTCAAAGAAAATAAAAAAAAAATAAGAAAGAAGAAATAACAGATGATTGGTTTTTTAAAAAATAAGAAGAAGATTTTTTTATGTTTATATTTACAACGAACTTTTTGATCCATTAATTATTTTTTCAAATTTTCTTATATTCAATACCTCCATTTGTTCGGTTACTGTACTTGGTGTGTATTGTATTTTCTAAATAAAAGTAGGTCTTAAGTGCGGCTACACTTCTAGGCTATAATATTATATTGAACAATTTTTTTTTAAAATTAGTGACCAACACTAGTTTGTTATATCCAAAAATTATTTTTAGCTAAACATGGGTCAATAAAGCAACCTGCTAGAACCATGCGACATTGGAGTGCCTCACACCTTCTAGTTTGTTTATAGAATTTCTTACCTGATATTTTGTTTTCGTAGACTAAGAAATAAAGAGTTATATCCTTTTAAATTAGAAATTTATAAGGTGACTTGAAATACAAAAAAAATTAGATTCCAAATGACGACAATAAATAAGTAAATTTTTCTTTGTTTTATTTTAATTTAGTTTAAAACACTCACCTTTTAAAAAGAAAAAAAGAGGTGTGATAGATTTGACAACTCTATCGGGTACTTTTTTTTCTTAGAATTCGAGCTATGTACATTGATTCTGTTATGTGTATATATATATATATATATATATATATATATATATATATATATTATGTTTGTTGTCGTCTAATATATTCTTTGTTGATTTAGTACGTTGATGTTGTGTGATTATATATATATATAAACTATCTTCTCTCGCTCACCCATTTGAATCTCTTGGAACATCCATTCTTCAATGTGTGTGCGGATACGCTCCTCAAGACTTCTACTTGTGATGAGTTAGTGTGCAGTTATGCTCTTGGTTTAGGATTTTAGTCACACATGTTCGGTAAGGTTAGACCACTAGTAAAGTCAAAATACATTTACTATTGGAAAGATGACCCTCCCCGACTCGAGTTGTTCGCTCGAGTAAGTTAGTCTAGATATCTTTCCATGTAGGGTGATAGACCTAGTAGAACAATCCACAAATGTTATTCTAGTAGGCTATATTTGTTTGTGTCATGTGCATTTGGCATAGTAGGTACTCGACACAGGTGACGCGGCTATTTAAGAAAGCCACCCACTCTAGACCAACATATTCTTTTATGAGCTTTTGGAAGATAAATTGTTTAGACAACTTCACAGATTGACTTCAAAATGACTTGCTTTCACTTTTATAAAAAAAAGGTTCAAAAAGGGGTATTTTAAAAAGATAGTTTATTTGTTTTGAATGAACTACACACATGATTCTCACCAAAATGTGCTACGTATTTTTTTTTCCAGATTCAGTGTTTCTAAAAAAGGTTCTTACCTCGATTAAAAAAGTTTTTTTTTTGTGTGTGTCCTTGATTAAAGTTTGTGTCAACCAAGTAAAATCTTTAATTTTGATTATCTTCTATTTAAAGGTACGAATGATGCCTCCAACTAAAGGACATAACCCTAAAAATCCTAGAACTAAAGAAATGCATGATTGTTGATACAATACACTGAAACCATGGAGATGGTGGATAAGTATAGGAGATTAAGAGAAGAGATGGGTAAATGATCATTGTTAAATTAATGAGATAAAGAAGGAGAGTCTGAAAAAATCCATGGAACTTTTTGAGTTTTCTATAGGAGAGGTACCGTAAGAAGGATGATTTTGATGAATAACAAAAGCAACTCAACAATCAAGGGGTAATGGAAGCTTTGGAAGTGAATGGACATTTTGCCTTCATGGTCACATTTTTGGGGCTTATTATTTTTTCTGAACGAGATAAGAATATCAACATTCCTCTGTCTGGGGTGGTGAAGGCGTTGATTAAAATGGAAAACCCTACCATTATACCCATGACTCTTGGATTTATATTCCGTGCATTCACCCATAGAAAAAAAGGGGCCACCTACTTTGAAAGGTGCACCATCTTGTTACAAGTTCGGTTTTTGGAACATCTCTATCATCATAATCATGCGCCAAGATTGAATCCTAACAGGTCTAATTATGTATCCATTTACAAGGATAGGGTAGCTAAAGTTTATTTCCCAAAAGGGATTCTAGCATGTGAAGAAAAACTCTCGGTGTTAACTTTTGATGAAATTGTTTGTAATTATCACTGGTTCCTAGAAAAGGATGTCATTTGCATGTTCTATGTATTGTCACCCAATATTGACCATCATTTATTCAAATTACATTTGTTTGAGGTTTAAAGTTAATGATTAATTTTTCTATTCAATCCCTATTACATTTTCGACTTGCTACTACTACTCTTAATATTATTATTGGTCTTTTGGTCGTCACGTTTTCACTTAGAATTAGTAGTAAAACTACTTCAATCTTTATATTGTCATCATCTTATTTCAAATTTCTTACTTTTTAAATTAGCTATAAAGTCAATATTTTGTATCTATATTTTATATTAGTGTAAAGTCATAATATTTTGTAAATTATTAATTGTCATCATATCATATATATTATTCTAATTAATAAAATAGAATCCCAAGAGAATTATTTAGTATAAAGAAAAGACCAAGAATACTTTCACAATTGACTATGAAATAACAACCCAAATCTGCGAAGAAGCTCCAAAACAATGGCCCAAACGTAGCAGCCTAAAACTCCATCAACCCTTTTCATACTTAAAATGACTTTAATTTCCGTTTTTAGCCTTAAATTAACAATTTGAAATACCCTAAATTCCCCCTATGAGTTTTAAATCAATTAGGGCTTCACTTTCTTACTGATGAAAAATTCCTAGTAGCCATACTTTCTCCCTCAACTCTCTTTTTTTATTCCCTTCCATTTTCATAAAAAATAACAAGGCTTGTCAATCATGGACAGTAGTAAGCTACTCCATTTGCATGCTACTTTCTTCTCAATCACGTGAAGCTTACAAGCCTGACCAAAACCTACCCCAACGTTAAGTGTCTTTGACAAATTTCAAAATTGAAATTCAAAATCCCACCCAAACTAAGAACCCTAGTTTTTTACACCTATAATTATTAGCATTTGAAATTCATTTGAACAAGATTTTATCCGCTTTCTTCACCCAAAGGATTGATAATACCTTTATATTTATCTTAGCTTTGTTCTTCTCTATTGGATCTAGCCACAACAAAGACATTGCATTTTAATTCACTCGAGCCAGACTCGTTTTCGTTTGCAAAAGGAGTGTAAATCCGCGGCTCAAAGACCCCTAAGTTCACTGCTCCAAAAAGGTAGTATATGAAAATATTATATGTTAGTTCATAAATTTCTTTTTATGTTTAAGATATGTAATGGTGTTTTGTAAACATGTTAGAAGACATTTTATTTCATGTTTAATTGTCTATTCTATTTTACCCCATCATGCACATGCCTCTATTTATTGTAATAAATAGTCTAATTAGCTATGTAGAAATAAAAACTTAGACTTAATCTTTTGTAATGATAAGATTAGATCTTGTATTTATATTGCAAGTCTTGATAGTTATATATTCATGTAAAAAACTTGAAGTCGTTACTTTAAGTCCTATTTTTCACATTTGCTTAATCGTACAATTAACTTTTAAGGGAGAATTACTTGAATGAATAGAAACTTTACATGTTCCAATTAATATAAACTCTTCCTCTTCTTCCTCCTCCTCTCTTGCTCCACCTCCTCATCCTTCTCCTGCTCACACTCCCGCTTCTACTTCTTCTCCTCCACCTATAATACATTTAATTATATTTGAGGCTTAAAATAAAGCAACTCTTAAGGCTATAAACTCAAAAGGGAACTCTAATTAACTTGACAATAAATTTAAAAAAGATGTAGACATTCGTATACATACATAGAGCCGCCGCAACAATTCCATTATATATATATATATATATATATATATATATATATATATATATATATGTTTGTGTGTGTGTGTGTGTGTGTGTGTGTAAGAAGATATCAGATCTCGACTGATGAAAAAGAATATACATGGATCTATCGAGTATATCATGGAATTTCTCTCCTCTAATTTAATATTTTACTCCAAAAGTTAAATTAAATACAACTCCACTTTGATCTTTTGTGATGAATTTACTAACCTCAAAAGTACCAATATTTCTTCCTGTGCAAATTAACCATATACGAGCTGCCACCGTAATTGAATCAAGTATCGAAAAGAGGTACTTTGTACACAACAATGTCTATTAAACACAGTGTGCTAGACTATTGGGGTCATAGACATTTATATAGGACGACTAGGAATTCTTAGGCAATATTTTTAACCCTAGGGACTTCTTCGTAAAATATGATTTCCCTAGGGACTACTAATAAAATATTTCTTTCCATCAAAGGAACTTCTATAGATGAGGGGTACGAATGACAAATTTGTAAAAGGCAAGGGAATAAATGAGTGAATGCTATAACGAAGGGTAAAGCTAGATATTAATGAAGTTGAAGGGCAATTTTGAACCTTTTCTCTTATAAGTATGTATAACAAATATATGGACAAAGAAATTGAAAAAATTACTTGCAAAGTAAATTATCTTTTGCTTAGTGATCACTCTAATTAGCAAGTAAAAGTAGCGTTAGAGTCTTGATAGTGATATTGAAGCGACCGTTGAGCGAGGGAAACTCTTAAGCAATTTTGTGCCTTCATTCATGTAATGCAAATATATCTGCAAGTTCCCTTGATTGAAGGAAACATTTTATTAGGAGTCCCTAGGGAAACCATATTTTATGAAGAAGTCTCTAAGGTTAAAAGTTGTGCCTAAGAATTCCTAGCCCACCTTTATAGACACAGTGACCCCATTAGTCTGGCACACTTTGTTTATTAGGCATTTGTGTGTACAAAGTGTCTTTTTTCGACACTTGAATCAATTATGGTGGCAGCTAGTATAAGGTCAATGTTAGTACTTATGAAGTTTAGTAGATTCATCACAAAAGATCAAGACGGGTTATATTTAGTTTAACTTTTGGAGTAAAGAAATTAAATTAGAGGAGAAAAATTGCATGATAGACTCGATAGATCCCTATAAATTCTTTTTGCTCAGACATATGTATACATGTCAAAATCCTTATATAACCAACTAAAGAGGAATCGTGGCAACAACTCTAAATATGTATACATGTAAACATCCTTCTATAATTTATAGTAATTTTCATAGGAGTTCCCTTTTTAAATTTATTGTCTTAAAAGTTGCTTTAATTTAAGCTAAAGATTTACCATAATGGTTGACAATAAGCCAATAGTGAAACAAGTTCACGAAGATGAGAACTTGACAGTTGATGTTCTCAACGAGTACACGCAGATGTGTGAGATTTTTCAGGCTAATGTTCTGCTTTAAAAATTCTCACCATATTATATAAATCAATTGAAACATAAAAAAGAAAAAATTAACTCTCCAAGAAATTAGTAGTCATATGAGGACTGAAGAGGCGAACGAAAACAAAAATAAGATTGAAGTAATTTCTCTGGATTCTTCTATATATAATCTTGTGGAATATTCGGGTACTATTATAATCGACAAGTTCAAAGGCAAACAGAAGAAAGTAATGAAAAAAGAAATATGTGAAGAAAAAATATCACTTTAACAAGTTGAAGAGTCAAATTAAAAACATTATGGGTCCTTGTCTTGTGTGAGGAAAACTTGGTCACAAGGCTACAAAGTGTGATAAAAAAAGGGCAGAACTCAAAGCAGGAAGGACAAAGTAATGTTCAAGATTATTTTGTTGAGGGTAATGAAGTGATTGTTGTTGTCAAATCTAGTGGATAACCAAACTGACAAGCTGCTAGACACATGTGCTTTAAGGCCTTTCTATGCCAATAGGGTGTTGGTCCATGAATTTGTGAGGATTCCATTGATGGAGAACATGTTTACATGGATAACTCCACTACAGGTAGATTTATGGGTAAAGGAAAAGTTTAAAACTAACCTTTGAAAATTTTTACTCTTGAACAATTATTTGTACGTTCCCTTTCTCTATAGAAACTTTATTTCCGGAGCACTTCTCAACAAACTAGGTCTTAAACTTGTTTTTGAAGTTGACAAAATAATTATTCCTCATAGAGGAGAGACATTGTTATGAAGGGATATCTTAGTGGATACCTATTTGTACTGAACATTGTACAAGTGAATGTCAAAAATACAAGTATTTCAAATTCTACTTATACTGTTGAATTTATTAATTTGTGGCATGGTAAACTAGGTCATGTTAATATTTCTTCTATGAAAAGACTTGGAAAAAAATGAATTTCTATGATAAAAACTGATAATTTTTCAAAATGTCTAGTTTGTAGAAGAAAAGCATGCCTAAAGAACCTTCCAAATCTGTTAGTAGTAGAAATATTGAATCGCTTGAACTAATAAAATCACATTTAGAAGATTTCAAGATAACCTTTAGAAAAGGTGGAAAAAGTCTCACATTACTTTTGTTGATGAATTTTCAAGATACACTAAGGTATATCTTCTTAAGTCTAAAGATGATGCTGAAGACATGTTTTGGAAATTCAAATAGAGAGGAAAATCAAAAGATATATACATGAGGTTAGTGCTCCCTATACATGGGGAGAAGCAGGCTTGTCTGCATGCAATATTATTAATAGAGGCCCTCTTTAGTAGTTAGACAAGACCTCATATGAGTTGTGAAAAGAGTTTGCCCCTTACTTGAACTTTTTAAAAGTGTGTGGGTGTTTCACTAAGGTTGGTATACCTGATTTTAAATGAGTAAATGTTGGTTCCAAGACTTCCGATACTGTCTTTATTGGTTATGCTCAAAATAGTAATGCATATAGATTTATTTCTATAAGTGATTATTATATTTTTGAATCAAGAGATGCAAAAGTATTTGAGCATCCTTTGAAATATAATGTTCCGAGTGATGTACAAAATGATGCTTCTAGATCTATGTCTGTTAATTTTGTGTTGTACCTTAATGTTATTTCTAATGAGCATTAAATTAACATAAAAGGAGTAAAAGACTTTGGATTAAGACTATTTTTGCTCCTGATTTTGTAACTACATAACTGCAAATTTTGATATTAATGTTTTAAATGATGAAAAACTATTTATATAGTTAATAGAAGAAGACCTTAAGACTTATGATGAAGTAATGAGATCAATAAATGTGATATTTTGAGAAGAGGCTATTAAAAGTGAATTAGACTCTATAGTTTCTAATCATACGTGGGACTTGTATGATTTGCCTAATGGTTTTAAACAAAGAAGTAACAAGTGGATATTTAAGAAGAAATTGAGACATGATGGTACATGTGATAAATATAAGGCGAAACTTGTGATTAAGGGTTTTAACCAAAAGAAAGGTGTTGATTACATTGATACTTATTGTCATGTGATTAAATAGCGGTCATTAAGACTCTTATTGCTTTAGCCTCTATTCATGATTTAGTATTACATTAAATGGGTGTCAAAATTACATTTTTAAATGGTGGTTTAGAGGAAGAGATTTGTATGAATCAACCTGATGGGTTTGTGGTTTCATGACAAGAGGATAAAATATAAAAATTTGGGGAAGTCCTTGTATGGTCTAAAATAGGCACCTAAGCAGTGGTATGAAAAATTTAACGTCACATTAGAGATAATGACTTTATAATAACTTCATCTGATACATGTGTTTATTATAAAATGGAAGGTTCAGGTTATGTGATTTAAGTGTTTATATCTAGATTACATGTTAATATTTTGCCCTAATTTGAATGTTATTAATGATACTAAGAACTCTTTTTGTGCTAAGTCTTAAATGAAAGATCTTGCTGAAGTAGATGTGATTTTGGGAGTTAAAGTCAAAAGAATTGCTAATGATTTCTCTTTTTGTCAGTCACATTACATTGAAAAGATGTTGAAAAAAATTGATTGTTTTGACGTATTGCTATTGAGAACTCCTTATGATCCTAGCATACAGTTGAGAAGGATTAAAGAATATAGTGTTTCTCAAACTGAATATGCTAAAAATAAGTAGGAGTGTAATATTTCTCATGAACTATACTCGGTCTGATATAACTTATTGTGTTAGTAGATTGAGTACATATATTAATAATCTCAGCAGTGAACACTGGAGTGCTCTTTATCGATTGCCAATGTATTTGAGAGGTACTATGAATTGGTGTTTGCATTTTTATAATATTCCTCTTCTTTTGGAAGGGTTTTGTGGTGCAAATTAGGTAACTGATAACGATGAAATTAGCTTCACCGGTGTTTATGTGTTTACTTTGGGTGCAGGTGCTATTTTGTGAAAGTCCTCTAAACAGACTTGTATATCACGTTCTACCATGATATCTGAATTCATTGCTCTCGAGTAAGCATGCTAAGAAGTTGAATGGTTGACAGATCTTTTGGTAGATATTCCATTATGGGGAAGGCAAGCTTCACTAGTCTCTTTTCATTGTGACTCATAGGAAGCAATAGGGATTGCCAAAAATAGCATGTAGAATGAAAAAAAGAGACATTCAAATAGACATGGTGCAATTAAATAGTTGTTGAAATAGAGTGTTATTTCCTTGGAATGTGTATGGTCTGAAAGAAATTTGGCGGATCCTATGATCAAGGGTTTTGCAAGGAAAATAATCCTTGAAACGTTGAGGGGGATGGAGACAAAGCGCATTGGTTGAGGTAGTGTTGTGGACCCGTTAGGCCTCAGTATACATTACATTATCTATCCCTATGGCGTGAGGCAATATTTTATATGGTTGAGCTTATTTTGCTCTTAATGATTCTATAACCTTAATGTGGTATATTTGAGATAGCCTTGATTGAATCACCTACGTGAGTGTAAAGGTGTTCTCGCCATTTCTGAAAGACTTGGGTCGTCTTTCTAGAGCACTCATAAGACCCAATGTGTGTGTGAATGACCACAAAAACACTTTGTTAGGATTGGGGAGTTTGCATAAAATCAAGGATATGGTAGGTGTTGTGGGATTCTCAATTTATGTCCATTCAGTTCAAGATTTCTTCACCTTATGGATATGTGTTATTGCCTCATTTCACTATGTGTGAGCTCAAATTGAAAGATATTGATACTTAAGTACAGTTCCTTTTTTCCCCAGAAATTATTGTTATTCTTTATATTTGTATTAGTGGGGAATTGCGGAAATTATTCCTTTTTATTTAATGCAAAGCATAAGTAGCATATTTTAACTCTCCATAATTAATCAATGTGAACATTGCTAAGTCGTTAGTATATGTGAAATTAGAGAGTTACTTCAACATTAACGGCTCACGTTTATTTCAAGTATCAGTTTCTTAATTTTGTATGAAAATATAGGAAGTATTCAAAGATTTGAAGTTACTTTTAATTATGACAAATTTATTATTAAAGTAAGAGCAATGTTTCATTACATTAATTATATGTTAGTTTCTTACATTCTTTTGATGGAAGAAAACGTAAATGATTTTCCTAGTTAAGGGGTATCATTTGGGGAGCTAAATACACATTTCATTTGCTTTCTCTTTCACCAATTCCTTTATTGGCTTAAATAATCTTTATTCCTATTGAGGATTTCTTGGCAATTGTTTTGTGCAACTCCAATCTTTCAGCCACGAGTGCACGCATTTGAGAGTAATTGTGGAACTTTGGGGAGCGACCGACTATAATGTTTTGCACCGGAGTCGGTAAAAAATCGCTTCCAAGGGAATGTCTTACCACGACACAGTGTTTTGATAAGTTATTACTACTTTATAATTCTAGTCTAATATCAAAAGTATAGTATTTTTACCAACACCTTTCATTCACAATGACTTTGTGTACCCTTTTCTTGATTTTCACTACCAACTTTCTCTAAAACACTTTGATACTAAACATGTGGTCTGTGCAATTCTAATTTATGCTCTTTGTTTGTTTATGTATTCTTCGTTTTTCTTCATCCGTACCTCATCCTTGCCGCAGAGGTCAAAGCCCCGGTCCTTTAAAATTTAAGAAAATTCTTACTGTAGATCCCTCATTAGTTTGGTGTAGTTACTCTTATCCGAAATCGAGTTCGTGGAACATGAAAAAAGATTTGCTGCTCATGAGATGAGATGATTGGCCATATCATTGAACATGAAAAGTTGCAGCAATCTTGTAATAGCAGCCTCTTCCAACTCTCTCATCTCCAAAGTCTTAACCTTTCTTATAATCACTTCTGTAATTGTCACATATCCCCTAAATTCAGCAGGTTTCCGAGCTTGACATATCTTGATCTTTCTGACTCAAATTTCTTAGGTCATATTCCTTATGAAATCTCCCATCTTTCAAAGTTGCAGTCCCTTTCTCTCTCATATAATTTTCTCAGATTCGCAGATCATAATTTGAAGATGGTTCTTCAGAATATGACTTTATTAGTGCTTGATCTACTTCCATAAACATCTCTTCCACCATTCCTCCAAATTTTTCTTCTCAGTTGACAACTTTGAGCATGGGAAATCCCTGATAGTATGGTATAATAGCTGAGAGTATTTTTCACTTGCCCAACCTAGAAACACTTGACTTGGAAAACAATGATCAACATAGTGTATCACATCTCTCATATGGTTAGTTCTCAGTTTTGTGAATTTTTCTGATAATTTTCCTGAGTCTATTAGCTATGTAACTTCACTGCATGTTTTGTATTTTCAAAATTGCTACCTTAGAGAGCTTAATCCCCAATCTCTTTTGATCTTACTCGTGTACAGTATTTGGACCTTCAATAGTGGTGTTCATATGAATTACTAAGATACTTAGAACAATAGTCTTGCATACTTCGTAAGGAACAAATAAGTTTAAGAATATTTTCAAAGCTATAAAGTTTAAACCAATAAATAAAATATAATTTGCAACAAAACAGAAACAATATTGAAAATATGAAAATTTAGCCTACTAATATACAGTGAGTCCTTAAAGAAATTATTTCCTCAAGTACCTGAGGTTAATGAAATATATCCTCCTAGATAGATCTATTGTACTCACATGTGTATTGGTACCTAAAACTATGGTATCAGCAAACCACTCAAAGTTGCTAAAGTACACTAGAATTTGTTCGCGGAGAAGTATGAGAAGTTATAAGGTTAACAAAAATTGTTGTTGAAAGATAAGAGGAAACCCATCTATTCATAGACAACAAAGGGTAGTGTGAAAATGTACTTATTGTGCCTTATCCGAAAGGTCACAACCCTTTGGAAAGGTGAAAATGACAACCTTTTATAAAAGTTACAACTCTTCAGAAAAGTCACAACTCTTCGCAAAAGTCGCACCTTTCCATAAAAGTCACAACTCTTCATTTTCCGTTCACATCTTTTAACATCCAACAATCCCCTGTTTGAATGGGGGAATGACACTAAGACAAAGAAACGAACAAGTGTATATTTTACAAGCAAAATTAATTGCATCTGGATAAGTAGGTTTTCCTTTTAACTTTTCGTAGTTAACATATGTCGGATATAGTTGGTAAATCAGTAGATTTGATATCTTTGAACAATAGAGCTTTATTATATACCTAGACAACTACATGTCACACAATCAATCTTTTACCATCTACGATTCTCACAGTTTTGCTCGTTTCAGTTGTGAAGACCTCTTGGTTTCTTGAGTTTATATTGAATGGACTATTACAATGATCCTCTTTTAAGATGCTTACACTTCAAACTCACATATGTGATTCCTAATCATGTCATCCAATAGATACACTATTTGGTAAAATCTGCCAAACCTAGAAATTATTTTTAAAAAAAAACTTTAAGCTTTGTTAACTCATTTAATTATCTTAATGTTTTATCTTTTTCCCTGAATGTTGTCTTCACCACGAGTATGGATTGAGTTATTTAACAATGTCAGACTGTTAGTCACAAATTTGTTTGATCTTCTTGAACCTAACTCTTGGTATCTCCAGTTGTTTAGGTAGAGTTACCCGTATGATGACTTTTCCTCAGCCTTAAATCCATTGTCTTAGATGATTTACATCCCTCTGGTTACTTAGGATTTTTGTAAGTGGATCCGATGCATTTCCCTTTTGGCTTCACATAGTCAATTGTGATAATTTTACTAGTGAGTCATTCCTTTACGATATTATGTCTACTTCTTATATGATGAGACTGTCATGACCCAAAAACCGTCGTGATTGGCACCTACACTTACAAGCCGGTGGGAGAACCACTACTACTATCCAACTAAAGAAATTATTCTAAAACTAAGGTATTTAAGTTACAGAGCAAGTTAAATGACTAAAAATAAAGTTCCATTACTAAACAAATGATCTAACAACTAAAATTTGCGGAATATAAACCTAAGATCTAGTCAATGTACCAAAACTATTAAACGATATCCAAGTCTAAAAAGGAGAATACTATTGTACTATTCAACTAACTATACAAAAAGTCTAAGTCCGTAAAGGAAGAACATAGATAAAAGAGAATCCCATGGCAGCCCGGACGAAGTGTCTCACCCTTGAATTCGGTCACGATCACTAATCTCCTAGATGCCATGTACTCAACAAAGATAAGATCAAGTTCAGAATCAGTACACAACCACCGTGTACCGGTAGGATCACGCGGCTACCCCACTAGTGCGATATAAACAAGTCAACAACATTATAAACACATGCATATATATTAACATATTCAATATCATCATCATAAATATCAACAACCCATTTCACATATTTCATCACATCATTGGTCCTCTCACGGAACCCAAACCCAAACAGATAGCTTGCCGAAATGTGGCAATCCGATCCAATAGTTGTGTCGGAATGTGGCAGTCCGGTCCAATAATTTTTTTGAGAACTTGGCAAGTTGATCCAAGTTATCTTGCCGAAACGTGGCAATCTGATCCCCAATCACACACCAAAATCACAATCACAACACATCATCAAGATCATACATTTAAGTCATGATTTCATGGTATTAACAATTCACACATCTCATTTTTAACAAGTATGATCGATAATACACTTGAATCAATAGAAAATCACTAATTACCCGGACTACTAAGAATTATATGAATCTTAGATCAAACCCATGATCCCAATTAGTTAATTTAGGTTTATATTACACCATAGAAACTATAAAGAAACCCTTCCCCATAAATATTTACCCATTCTATTAAGTTCTACGTATCGAAAAGTAAATTCGGGGAATGAAAAGCTTACCTTTAGCCTCAAGAATGGTAGAAAACCAGTTTGAATAGCCCAACAGTCGTTTTTTATCTCTAAAAGTTGAAAAATGCCAAATAAGGTCGTTTATGGGATTAATTAACGACTTAATTGGCACTCATCCCGCTACAATGGCACACATCCCTGTGTAACGGCATAAAGTCCAACTGCAGCGGCACTTTCAAACTAGTGAGACCCATGATGAAAATTACGATTATCAGGTCCCGTCTCGTCCTCTACAGGGGCGCCCATATGCTCTCGCTACATCAGCACAAATCGGGACAAATCTTTTTAGGGGAATTTCCCCCTTTTTACAATACACTCATAACCCACTATGCTCAGAAAATTTCCTTAACGCTAAGATCGATTCCCAGAGATCTATTTATCCAAATTCATTTTCATAAAGTCTTACGGATTCCTTAATGAGTTATATATTCATTCATGCAATCGAATCTATATTTACTCCACCCGATTGCTACCAAATTTCACTAAAGCTTTATGACTGTGATTTTCTCCAATTCTGGACAAGTTTGGGAAAATCCTAATACTATGAAAAAGTTTTTATGGCCCTGATTTTTCCCTCATTGACATTCCTATAATGTTAGAACATGATCGTTACAATAGATACCAATTTACCCATTACTCGTCCCCGAGTGACAAAACTAGCAAAATTAGGCTAAGCTAAGAGCAAAGTAGTACCTGAGTCAGTGAAAAATTGAAGAAAGTTGTCTCGCATGACTTTCTTAGTCTCCCAAGTAGCTTCCTCGACTTTGTATGCTTCCATTGAACCTTCACAGACTTAATTTCTTTGGTCCTCAACTTCCAAACATCACAATCAAGAATAGCAATCGGTTCCTCCTCATACTGGAGGTCTTTATCTAGCACAATTGAATCCACTTAATGATATAGTCACTATCACCGTGATATCTCTTTAACATAGAATCATGAAATACGAGATGTACTTTACACAAAATAGAGGGTAGCGCCAATCTATACGCCACAAGTCCTACGAATTCAAGAACCTCAAAGGGACCAATATAGCGCAGACTCAACTTACCCTTCTTACCAAATCTCATCACCCCATTCATGGGTGATACCTTAAGAAGAACATTTTCTCTAGTTTGTAACTCCATGTCCCTCACTTTATGATCTGCACACTTTTTTGTCTACTCCGAGTGGCTAGAAGTTTTGCTTGAATGCTCCCCACCTTATCTTGAGCATCCTTCACTAAGTGGACCCCTAAAGGTTCGAAACCTCCAGCCTCTACCCTCCCATATAAGCTCTCAATATTTCTTCCAACACTTGAATATGGGAGGGGATGTAGATCACACAAGCTCTCAATATGTCTTCCAACACTTGAATAATCCTTTCCGATTGTCCATCCGTCTGGGGATGAAAAGTTGTACTAAAAGTGAGATGTGTTCCAAGTTCGTCATGTATCTTCCTCTAAAACTTGGAAGTGAAGAGGGTACCACGATCTGAGATGATAGAAAGGGGCACCCCATGCAACCTCACTATCCCCTTCACATAGATTTTAACAAGTCATTCCGTATTGTAATCTACCCTTACCGGAATAAATGGGCTGACTTAGTCAATCTATCAACCACAACCCAAACATAATCAAACTTCCCAAGGTCTTGGGGAGACCAACCACAAAATCCGTGGCTATTCTTTCCCACTTCCACTCCGGAATTGGCATTCTTTGAAGTAAACCCGCAGGTCTTTGATGTTCATACTTCACTTGTTGACAATTCTGGCACTTCACCACGAACTCCACGATGTCTTGCCTCAAACCCGTCCACCAATAAACTCGTTTCAGATCTCTATACACGGTGGGAGAACCACTACTACTATCCAACTAAAGCAACTCCAAGGTCTTTCATATCAAAGTTATTTTCTAGCATACACTTAAAAACATTTGTGTGAGTAATATTCAAATGATATTGGGGAATAGGCCCTCTAGGGTTGCAATTTTGAAGATACAAAACATGAAGTGAAGTTACACAACCAATAGAATCACGAATCAGAAAAATTCACGCCGCTGAGATAGTGTTTTACCAACACCTTTCATTTACAATGACTTTGTGTAACCTTTTCTTGATTTTCACTACCAATTTTCTCTAAAACACTTTGATACTAAACATGGGTCTGTGCAATTCTTATTATGCTCTTTCTTTGTTTCTGTTTTCTTTGTTTTTCTTCATTCATACCTCATCCTTGCCGCAAAGATCAAAACCTCGGTCCTATAAAATTTAAGAAAATGCTTACTGTAGATCCCTCATTAGTTTGGTGTAGTTACTCTTATTCGAAATCGAGTTCGTGGAACATGAAAAAAGATTTGCTGCTCATGAGATGAGATGACCGGCCATACCATTGAACATGAAAAGTTGAAGCAATCCTATAATAGAAGCCTCTTCCAACTCTCTCATCTCTAAAGTCTTAACCTTTCTTATAATCACTTTTGTAATTGTCACATATCCCCTAAATTCAGCAAGTGTTTAAGCTTGACGCATCTTGATCTTGATCTTTCCGACTCAAATTTCTTAGGTCATATTCCTTACAAAATCTCCCATCTTTCCAAGTTGCATTCCCTTTATCTCTCCTATAATTTTCTCATATTCGCAGCTCATAATTTGCAGATGATTCTTCAGAATATGACTCAATTAAGAGAGTTTAATCTTACTTCCATAAACATCTCTTGCACCATTCCTCCAAATTTTTCTTCTCATTTATCAACTTTGAGCATGGAAAATCCATGATTGTATGGGATAATAGCTGAGAGTATTTTTCACCTGCCCAACCTAGAAACACTTGACTTGCAAAACAATGATCAACTATGTGCATCACATCTCGCATATGGTTAGTTCTCAGTTTTGTGAATTTTTCTCATAATTTGCCTGAGTCTATTAACTATCTAACATCACTGCATGTTTTGTATTTTGAAAATTGCAATCTTAGAGGGCTTATTCCCCAATCTCTTTTGAATCTCACTAGTGGACAGTATTTGGACCTTCAATATTGGTGTTAATCTAAATTACTAAGATACTTAGAACAATAGTCTTGCAGACTTCGTATGGAACAAAAAGGTTTAAAGCATATTTTCAAAACTGGAAAGTTTCAACCAATAAATAAATTATATTTTGCAACAAAATAGAAACAATATTGAAAATATGAAAATCGAGCCTACTATATACATAGTGGGTCCTTGAAGAAATTAGTCCCTCAAGTATCTGAGGTTAATGGAATATATCCTCCTAGATAGAACGATCGTACTCACATGTGTATTGGTACCTAAAACTACGGTGTCAGCAAACCACTCAACGTTACTAAAGTACACTAAAATTTGTTCGTGGGGAAGAATAAGAAGTTATAAAGTTAAAAAAAATCGTTAATGAAAGATAAAGAGGAAACCCATCTATTCATAGACAACAAAGGATAGTGTGAACATGTACTTATTGTGCCTTATCGGAAAGGTCACAACCCTTTAGAAAAGTGAGTATCATAACATTTTATAAAAGTTACAAATCTTCAGAAAAGTCACAACTCTTCGCAAAAGACGCAACTTTCCATAAAAGTCACAACTCTTCATTTTCAGTTCACATCTTTTATCATCCAGTTATCCCCTGTTTGAATGGGGAATGACACTAAGGCCTTATTTGTTTTCACTTAATGGAGGTCTGAATCTCAATCTTTCAGATTCAACCCATAAGTACATTTGGTTTTAGGTCTGTATCTGAATCATTCATATTGAGCCACAACAGGCATTAAGTTCATTTGTTTTATTTTTTTTAAAAATCCTCTTAATGGGTCCGAAAAGGTCTGAACGAATCATATCTGTATGAGACTCTTAACAACATGCAAACTCATTTGATAAGTTCAATTTATAAATCATAGCTTCTCTGCTTCAAGCGTGCCTTTTTATCTCATAACTAAAAACTTTCTTTCTCACTTCACTCCATCAAACACCATTTTTTCAGCAGCCTCTTCCAACTCTCTCATCTCCAAAGTCTAAACCTTTCTTATAATCATTTCTGTAATTGTCACATATCCCCTAAATTCAGCAGGTTTCCGAGCTTGACATATCTTGATCTTTCTGACTCAAATTTCTTAGGTCATATTCCTTATGAAATCTCCCATCTTTCAAAGTTGCAGTCCCTTTCTCTCTCATATAATTTTCTCAGATTCGCAGATCATAATTTGAAGATGGTTCTTCAGAATATGACTTTATTAGTGCTTGATCTACTTCCATAAACATCTCTTCCACCATTCCTCCAAATTTTTCTTCTCAGTTGACAACTTTGAGCATGGGAAATCCCTGATAGTATGGTATAATAGCTGAGAGTATTTTTCACTTGCCCAACCTAGAAACACTTGACTTGGAAAACAATGATCAACCTAGTGTATCACATCTCTCATATGGTTAGTTCTCAGTTTTGTGAATTTTTCTAATAATTTTCCTGAGTCTATTGGCTATCTAACTTCACTGCATGTTTTGTATTTTCAAAATTGCTACCTTAGAGAGCTTAATCCCCAATCTCTTTTAATCTTACTCGTGTACAGTATTTGGACCTTCAATAGTGGTGTTCTTATGAATTACTAAGATACTTAGAACAATAGTCTTGCAGACTTCGTAAGGAACAAATAAGTTAAAGAATATTTTCAAAGCTATAAAGTTTAAACCAATAAATAAAATATAATTTGCAACAAAACAGAAACAATATTGAAAATATGAAAATTTAGCCTACTAATATACAGTGAGTTCTTAAAGAAATTATTTCCTCAAGTACCTGAGGTTAATGAAATATATCCTCCTAGATAGATCTATCGTACTCACATGTGTATTGGTACCTAAAACTACGGTGTCAGTAAACCACTCAAAGTTGCTAAAGTACACTAGAATTTGTTCGCGGAGAAGTATGAGAAGTTATAAGGTTAACAAAAATTGTTGTTGAAAGATAAGAGGAAACCCATCTATTAATAGACAACAAAGGGTAGTGTGAAAATGTACTTATTGTGGCTTATCCGAAAGGTCACAACCCTTTGGAAAGGTGAAAATGACAACCTTTTATAAAAGTTACAACTCTTCAGAAAAGTTACAACTCTTCGCAAAAGTCGCACCTTTCCATAAAAGTCACAACTCTTCATTTTCCGTTCACATCTTTTAACATCCAACAATCCCCTGTTTGAATGGGGGAATGACACTAAGACAAAGAAACGAACAAGTGTATATTTTACAAGCAAAATTAATTGCATCTGGATAAGTAGGTTTCCCTTTTAACTTTTCGTAGTTAACACATGTCGGATATAGTCGGTAAATCAGTAGATTTGATATCTTTGAACAATAGAGCTTTAATATATACCTAGACAACTACATGTCACACAATCAATCCTTTACCATCTACGATTCTCACGGTTTTGCTCGTTTCAGTTGTGAAGACCTCTTGGATTCTTGAGTTTATATTGAATGGACTATTACAATGATCCTCTTTTAAGATGCTTACACTTCAAACTCACATATGTGATTCCTAATCATGTCATCCAATAGATACACTATTTGGTAAAATCTGCCAAACCTAGAAATTATTTTTTTAAAAAAAACTTTAAGCTTTGTTAACTCATTTAATTGTCTTAATGTTTCATCTTTTTTCCTGAATGTTGTCTTCACCACGAGTATGGATTGAGTTATTTAACAATGTCAGACTGTTAGTCACAAATTTGTTTGATCTTCCTGAACCTAACTCTTGGTATCTCCAGTTGTTTAGGTAGAGTTACCCCTGTTATGACTTTTCCTCATCCTTAAATCCATTGTCTTAGATGATTTACATCCCTCTGGTTACTTAGGATTTTTGTAAGTGGATCCGATGCATTTCCCTTTTGGTTTCACATAGTCAATTATGATAATTTTACTAGTGAGTCATTCCTTTACGATATTATGTCTACTTCTTATATGATGAGACTGTCATGACCCAAAAACCGTCGTGATTGGCACCTACACTTACAAGCCGGTGGGAGAACCACTACTACTATCCAACTAAAGAAATTATTCTAAAACTAAGGTATTTAAGTTACAGAGCAAGTTAAATGACTAAAAATAAAGTTCCATTACTAAACAAATGATCTAACAACTAAAATTTGCGGAATATAAACCTAAGATCTAGTCAATGTACCAAAACTATTAAACGATATCCAAGTCTAAAAAGGAGAATACTATTGTACTATTCAACTAACTATACAAAAAGTCTAAGTCCGTAAAGGAAGAACATAGACAAAAGAGAATCCCATGGCAGCCCGGACGAAGTGTCTCACCCTTGAATTCGGTCACGATCACTAATCTCCTAGATGCCATGTACTCAACAAAGATAAGATCAAGTTCAGAATTAGTACACAACCACCGTGTACCGGTAGGATCACGCGGCTACCCCATTAGTACGATATAAACAAGTCAACAACATTATAAACACATGCATATAGTTAACATATTCAACATCATCATCATAAATATCAACAACCCATTTCACATATTTCATCACATCATTGGTCCTCTCACGGAACCCAAACCCAAACAGATAGCTTGCCGGAATGTGTTAATCCGATCCAATAGTTGTGTCGGAACGTGGCAGTCCGGTCCAATAATTTTTTTGAGAACGTGGCAAGTTGATCCAAGTTATCTTGCCGAAACGTGGCAATCTGATCCCCAATCACACACCAAAATCACAATCACAACACATCATCAAGATCATACATTTAAGTCATGATTTCATAGTATTAACAATTCACACATCTCATTTTTAACAAGTGTGATCGATAATACACTTGAATCAATAGAAAATCACTAATTACCCGGACTACTAAGAATTATATGAATCTTAGATCAAACCCATGATCCCAATTAGTTAATTTAGGGTTAAATTACACCATAGAATCTATAAAGAAACCCTTCCCCATATATATTTACCCATTCTATTATGTTCTACGTATCGAAAAGTAAATTCGGGGAGTGAAAAGCTTACCTTTAGCCTCAAGAATGGTGGAAAACCAGTTTGAATAGCCCAACGGTCATTTTTTATCTCTAAAAGTCGAAAAGTGCCAAATAAGGTCGTTTAGGGGATTAATTAACGACTTAAATTGGCACTCATCACGCTACAATGGCACACATCCCTATGTAGCGGCATAAAGTCCAGCTGCAGCGGCACTTTCAAACTAGTGAGCCCCATGATGAAAATTATGATTGTCAGGTCCCGTCTCGTCCTCTACAGGGGCGCCCATATGCTCTCGCTTCAGCAGCACAAATCGGGACAAATCCTTTTTAGGGGAATTTCAATTCCCCCTTTTTGCAATACACTCATAACCCACTATGCTCAGAAAATTTCCTTAACGCTAAGATTGATTCCCAGAGATCTATTTATCCAAATTCATTTTCATAAAGTCTTACGGATTCCTTAATGAGTTATATGTTCATTTATGCAATCGAATCTATATTTACTCCACCCGATTGCTACCAGATTTCACTAAAGCTTTATGACTGTGATTTTCTCCAATTCTGGACAAGTTTGGGAAAATCCTAATACTTTGAAAAAGTTTTTATGGCCCTGATTTTTCCCTCATTGGCATTCCTATAACGGTAGAACATGATCTTTACAATAGATACCAATTTACCCATTACTCGTCCTCGAGTAACAAAACTAGCAAAATTAGGCTAAGCAAAGAACAAAGTAGTACCTGAGTCAGTGAACAATTGAAGAAAGTTGTCTTGCATGACTTTCTTAGTCTCCCAATTAGCTTCCTCGACTTTATATGCTTCCATTGAACCTTCACAGACTTAATTTCTTTGGTCCTTAACTTCCAAACATCACAATCAAGAATAGCAATCGGTTCCTCCTCATACTGGAGGTCTTTATCTAGCACAATTGAATCCACTTAATGATATAGTCACTATCACCGTGATATCTCTTTAACATAGAATCATGAAATACGAGATGTACTTCACACAAAATAGAGGGTAGCGCCAATCTATACGCCACCAGTCCTACGAATTCAAGAACCTCAAAGGGACCAATATAGCGCAGACTCAACTTACCCTTCTTACCAAATCTCATCACCCCATTCATGGGTGATACTTTAAGAAGAACATTTTCTCTAGTTTGAAACTCCATGTCCCTCACTTTATGATCTGCACACTTTTTTGTCTACTCCGAGCGGCTAGAAGTTTTGCTTGAATGCTCCCCACCTTATCTTGAGCATCCTTCACTAAGTGGACCCCTAAAGGTTTGAAACCTCCAGCCTCTACCCTCCCATATAAGCTCTCAATATTTCTTCCAACACTTGAATATGGGAGGGGATGTAGATCACACAAGCTCTCAATATGTCTTCAAACACTTGAATAATCCTTTCCGATTGTCCATCCGTCTGGGGATGAAAAGTTGTACTAAAAATAAGATGCGTTCCAAGTTCGTCATGTATCTTCCTCTAAAACTTGGAAGTGAAGAGGGTACCACGATCTGAGATGATAGAAAGGGGCACCCCGTGCAACCTCACTATCCCCTTCACATAGATTTTAACAAGTTATTCCACATTGTAATCTACCCTTACCGGAATAAATGGGCTGACTTTGTCAATCTATCAACCACAATCCAAACATAATCAAACTTCCCCAAGGTCTTGGGGATACCAACCACAAACTCCGTGGCTATTCTTTCCCACTTCCACTCCGGAATTGGCATTCTTTGAAGTAAACCCGCAGCCTTTTGATGTTCATACTTCACTTGTTGACAATTCTGGCACTTCACCACGAACTCCACGATGTCTTGCCTCAAACCCGTCCACCAATAAACTCATTTCAGATCACTATACACGGTGGGAGAACCACTACTACTATCCAACTAAAGAAAATCAAAGGTCTTTCATATCAAAGTTATTTTCTAGCATACACTTAAAAACATTTGTGTGAGTAATATTCAAATGATATTGGGGAATAGGCCCTCTAGGGTTGCAATTTTGAAGATACAAAACATGAAGTGAAGTTACACAACCAATAGAATCACGAATCAGAAAAATTCACGCCGCTGAGATAGTGTTTTACCAACACCTTTCATTTACAATGACTTTGTGTAACCTTTTCTTGATTTTCACTACCAGTTTTCTCTAAAACACTTTGATACTAAACATGGGTCTGTGCAATTCTTATTATGCTCTTTCTTTGTTTCTGTTTTCTTTGTTTTTCTTCATCCATACCTCATCCTTGCCGCAAAGATCAAAACCTCGGTCCTATAAAATTTAAGAAAATGCTTGCTGTAGATCCCTCATTAGTTTGGTGTAGTTACTCTTATTCGAAATCGAGTTCGTGGAACATGAAAAAAGATTTGCTGCTCATGAGATGAGATGACTGGCCATACAATTGAACATGAAAAGTTGAAGCAATCCTGTAATAGAAGCCTCTTCCAACTCTCTCATCTCTAAAGTCTTAACCTTTCTTATAATCACTTTTGTAATTGTCACATATCCCCTAAATTCAGCAAGTGTTTAAGCTTGACGCATCTTGATCTTGATCTTTCCGACTCAAATTTCTTAGGTCATATTCCTTACAAAATCTCCCATCTTTCCAAGTTGCATTCCCTTTATCTCTCCTATAATTTTATCATATTTGCAGCTCATAATTTGAAGATGGTTCTTCAGAATATGACGCAACTAAGAGAGTTTGATCTTACTTCCATAAACATCTCTTCCACCATTCCTCCAAATTTTTCTTCTCATTTATCAACTTTGAGCATGGAAAATCCATGATTGTATGGGATAATAGCTGAGAGTATTTTTCACCTGCCCAACCTAGAAACACTTGACTTGCAAAACAATGATGAACTATGTGCATAACATCTCGCATATGGTTAGTTCTCAGTTTTGTGAATTTTTCTCATAATTTGCCTGAGTCTATTGGCTATCTAACATCACTGCATCTTTTGTATTTTGAAAATTGCAATCTTAGAGGGCTTATTCCCCAATCTCTTTTGAATCTCACTAGTGGACAGTATTTGGACCTTCAATATTGGTGTTAATCTAAATTACTAAGATACTTAGAACAATAGTCTTGCAGACTTCGTATGGAACAAAAAGGTTTAAAGCATATTTTCAAAACTGGAAAGTTTCAACCAATAAATAAATTATATTTTGCAACAAAATAGAAACAATATTGAAAATATGAAAATCGAGCCTACTAAATACATAGTGGGTCCTTGAAGAAATTAGTCCCTCAAGTATCTGAGGTTAATGGAATATATTCTCCTAGATAGAACGATCGTACTCACATATGTATTGGTAACTAAAACTACGGTGTCAGCAAACCACTCAACGTTAATAAAGTACACTAAAATTTGTTCATGGAGAAGAATAAGAAGTTATAAAGTTAAAAAAAATCGTTAATGAAAGATTAAGAGGAAACCCATCTATTCAAAGACAACAAAGGATAGTGTGAACATGTACTTATTGTGCCTTATCGGAAAGGTCACAACCCTTTAGAAAAGTGAATATCATAACATTTTATAAAAGTTACAAATCTTCAGAAAAGTCACAACTCTTCGCAAAAGTCGCAACTTTCCATAAAAGTCACAACTCTTCATTTTCAGTTCACATCTTTTATCATCCAGTTATCCCCTGTTTGAATGGGGAATGACACTAAGGCCTTATTTGTTTTCACTTAATGGAGGTCTGAATCTCAATCTTTCAGATTCAACCCATAAGTACGTTTGGTTTTAGGTCTGTATCTGAATCATTCATATTGAGCCACAACAGGCATTAAGTTCATTTGTTTTATTCTTTTAAAAATCCTCTTAATGGGTCCGAAAAGGTCTGAACGAATCATATCTGTATGAGACTCTTAACAACATGCAAACTCATTTGATAAGTTCAATTTATAAATCATAGCTTCTCTGCTTCAAGCGTGCCTTTTTATCTCATAACTAAAAACTTTCTTTCTCACTTCACTCCATCAAACACCATTTTTTCCTAACTGGTATGTTTTTGTAACTCCTTTCAACTATTTTTTTATATTAATATTTTCTTGTATTGATTTGTGTCAAGAACACTGGTTGCAATAATATTTTTGGTGTATTGTTGTTTATCAAAATTTTGAATGAAAAGAATAGTACTCCAAATCATGATTATTAAATCTTTTAAAACTTTCTTTTTTATCAAAAGTGATACATTTTGTTGAAATGAAAATTTTATAATATATTTTTAATATAAAATGTTCAATTTCACTTCCACATTCAGATATTGAAAACAAATAGCATTAATTATTTAGTGTTCAGATTTAGAGATCACATCTTAATATTTAGATGTGTATTCAGATTGAAATACCCAAATCTTAATGCAAATCTTAATTCAGACCTCTTAATCTAAATGGAAACAAATGAGGCCTAAGACAAAGAAACGAACAAGTGTGTACTTTACAAGCAAGATTAATTGCATCTGGATAAGAATGTTTCCCTTTAAACTTTTCGTAGTTATCATAAGTCGGATATAGTCGTTCAATCAGTAGATTTGATATCTTTGAACAATAGAGGTTTAATGTATGCCTACACAACTACATGTGACACAATCAATCCTTTACCATCTATGGTTCTCACGGTTGTGTTCGCTTCAGTTATGACCACCTCCTGGTTTCTTGAGTTTATATTGAATGGAGTTTTACAATCATCCTCTTTTAAGAAGCTTACACTTCACACTCACATATGTGATTCGTAATCGTGTCATCGTGTAGATACACTATTTGATAAAATCTGTCAAACCTAAAATTCATTAAAAATACTTTAAGCTTTATTAACTAATTAAACTGGCTTAATGTTTTATCTTTTTTTCCTGAACTTTGTCTTCACCACGAGAGTGGATTGAGTTATTTAACAATGTCAGACTATCAGTCACAACCTTGTTTGATCTCCTGGAACCTAACTCTTGGGATATCCAGTTTTTTTGGTAGAGTTACCCTTATGATGACTTTTCCTAAGCCTTAAACACATTGTCTTAGTTGATTTACGACCTTTTCTCTACTTAGGATTTTTGTAAGTGTATCTGATGCATTTCTCTTTTGACTTCACATATTCAATTGTGATAATTCTACTATTGAGTCGCTCCTTAATGATATTATGCCTACTTCTTATATGATGATACTGTCATAACCCAAAAAATGTTGTAATTGGCACCTACACTTACAAGTCGGTGGGAGAACCACTACTTCTATCCAACTAAAGCAATTATTCTAAAACTAAGAGATTTAAGTTACAGAAGCAAGTTAAATGACTAAAATGAAGTTCCTTTACTAAAAAAAAGATCAAACAACTAAAATTTGCGGAATATAAACCTAAGATCTAAAAGTCAATGTACCAAAACTATTAAACGATACCCAAGTCTAAAAAGGAGAATATTATTATACTATTCAACTAACTAAACAAAAGGTCCAAGTCTGAAAAGGATGAACATAGATGAAAGAGAATCCCATGGCAGCCCAGACAAAGTGGCTCACCCTTGATTTAGGTCATGATCACTGATCTCCTAAGTGAGGTCTTCCAGTAGTCGCCAGAAGATGCCCTGTACTCAACAAAGATAAGAGGAAGTGCAGAATCAGTACACAACTGTCGTGTACTGGTAGGATCATGTGGCTACCCCACTAGTGCAATATAAACAAGTCAACATCATTATAAACACATGCATATGTATGAACATATTTAACATCATCATCATAAAAATCAACAACACATTTCACATATTTCATCGCATCATTGGTCCTCTCACGAAACCCAAACCCAAATAGTTAGCTTGCTGGAATGTGTCAATCTCATCCAATAATTGTGCATGGGCATGAAAACAAGTACAATAGTTGTGCCGGAACGTGGAAATCCGATCTAATAAATTTTTAGGAACGTGGCAACTCGATCCAGTTAGCGTGCTGAAATGTGACAATATGATTACCAATCACACACCAAAATCACAACACATGATCAAGATCATACATATAAGTCGTGATTTCATGGTTTTAACAATTCACATATCTCATTTTTAACAAGTGTGATCGACATTGAAACATGCATGCACATACACGTATCATAATGAAGCACGAACGAACATATATCACACATATCATAGAATCTCAATGATCGCCTACCTCGAAATAAGCTTGAACCCTAAGAGACTTGATCTTTCCCTTTCCGGATTCGTTCTGCTTGTACGTTGTCTACAAACAATCTATAATACACGAGAATCAATAGAAAATCACTATTACCCCAATTACTAACAATTTTATGAACCCTAGATCAAACTCATGATCCCAACTAGTCAATTAGGGTTAACTTACACCATAGTATCTATAAAGAAATCCTTCCCCATAAATATTGACCCATTCTATTACGTTCTACGGATCACAAAGTATATTTGGTGAGTGAAAAGCTTACCTTTAGCCTCAAGAATGGTGGAAACCGAGTTGGAATATCCCAGGGGTCGTTCTTTATCTCTAAAAGTCGAAAAGTGCCAAATAAAGTCATTTAGGGGATTCATTAACAACTTAATTTGCGCTCATCCTGCTACAGCGCCACTATTCCCGCTGTAGCGTCATCGTTGCAGTGACATAAAGTCTCGCTGCAGCTTGAACTTTCGAACTAGTGAGCCCCTTGATGAAAACTACAATTGTTAGGTACCGTCTCGTCCGCTACAAAGGCTCATATCCCGCTGTAGCAGCGTCGCTGCAAAGGAACACTCCCCCTACAGTGGCAAAATCGGGACAAAACCTTTTTAGGGGAATTTCAATTCCCCCTTTTTAAAACACACTCTTAACCCATTAAGCTCAAAAAATTCCCTTAACGCTAAGATCGATTCCACAGATCTAGTTATCCAAATTTAGTTTAGTAAAGTCTTACGAATTCCTTAACGATTTATTTATTCATTCATGCAATCGAATCCATATTTACTCCACCCAATTGCTACCAGATTTTCTCTAAACCTTTATGACCCCAATTTCTCAAAATGTGGACAAGGTTGGGAAAATCCTAATACTATGAAAAAGTTTTTTACACCCTGATATTTCCCTCGCTGGCATTCCAATAATGGCGGAACCCGATCATTAGAATAGATACCAATTTACCAACCACTCGTCCCCAAGTGAAAAACTTAGCAAAAGTAGGCTAAGGAAAGAGAAAAGTAGCACCTGAGTCAGTGAGAAATTGCGGAAAGTTGTCTTGCATGTCCTTCTCAGTCTCCTAAGTAGCTTCCTACAATGGATGATACTTCCATTGAACCTTCACGGACATAATTCTTTTGGTCCTCAACTTACAAACATCACGATCAAGAATAGAAGTCGGTTCCTCCTCATATTGGAGGTTTTTATCTAGCACTGTTGAATCCCACTTAATGATATAGTCACTGTCACCGTGATATCTCTTTAACATAGACACATGAAATACGAGATGCACTCCGGACAAACTAGAGGGAAGCGCTAATCCATCGCCACTGGTCCTACGCATTCAAGAGCCTCAAAGGGACAAATATAGCTCACACTCAAATAACCCTTATTACCGAATCTCATCACCGCATTCATGGGTTATACCTTAAGAAGAACATTTTCTCCTGTCTGAAACTCCATGCCCCTCACCTTATGATCTGCATACTTCTTTTGTCTACTCTGAGCGACTAGAAGTTTAGCTTGAATGCTCCTCACTTATCTTGAGCATCCTTCACTAAGTCGACCTCCAAAGGTTCCACACCTCCATCCTCAAACCAACCTATGGGTGACCTACATCCCTCTCATATAAGGCTTCAAATGGTGCCATATCAATGCTTGAGTTATAACTATTATTGTAAGTGAACTCACATAATGGTAAGAAATTATCTCAATGTCATCCAAAGTCAATCACAAAAGCTCTCAACATGTCTTCCAACACTTGAATATTCCTTTCCGATTGTCCATCCGTCTGGGGATGAAAGGGTGTACTAAAAGTGAGATGTGTGCCCAGTTCCACCTGTAACTTCCTCCAAAACTTGGAAATAAATAGGGTACCATGATCTGAGATGATAGAAAACGGCACCCTATAAAAACTCACTATCCCTTTCACATAGATTTTAGCTAGCTGTTCCGCATTGTAATCTAACCTTACCAGAATAAAATTGACTGACTTAGCAATCTATCAACCACAACCCAAATAGAATCAAACTTCCCCAAGGTCTTGGGGAGGCCAATCCATAGGCCTTTGATGTTTATACTTCACTTGTAGACAATTCTAGAACTTCACCACAAAATCCATAATGATATTGACTTATGCCCGACCACTAATAAACTCGTTTCAGATCTCTATACACGGTGGGAGAACCACTACTACTATCCAACTAAAGCAACTCCGAGGTCTTTCATATCAAAGTTGTTTTCTAGCATACACTTAATAAATTTTATGTGAGTAATGTACAAATGAGATTGGGGAGTAGGCCCTCTAAGGTTGCAATTTTGAAGATACAAAACATGCAGTGAAGTTAGATAGCATATAGGGTCAGGAATCAAAAAAATTCATGCCACAGAGTTATTACTCTATGAGAGATGCATTATTGTTCCATTGGGTCTTTGGAAACTAACCATTGAGCTGATCATTGTTTTGTATGTCAAAGGTTTCCAGGTTTGGAATTTGAGAGATACTCTTTGTATTATCCCATACAATCTTGCAAATTCCAGCCTCAAAGTTATGAAATGAGATTTTTTTTTTAGGAATTGTGAAAGAGATATTCACATATCTACGATCAAGCTCTCTTAATTCGGTCAAGTTTTGAAGGAGTGATTTAAAATCATGTGTTGTGAGTCTAAGCTTCTTTAAGTGTGTAAAGATATGTCACCTAGGTCTAACTTAACCCAAAATCTAGTTCATGAGGAGAGGATAGCTCAAGTCCATTTAAGGACACCACCAGTCCACTCCCTAGTGAATGTGGGTTTTTACCCACTCTAACACCCCCTTCACGCCCAGGCCCGACTAGAGCGTGGACCGTGAGACCAAATGGGAATGAACCTGTCTTTAATACCATGTAAAAATATTACACTTTGGACTAACTCAACCTTAAAAGCTAGTTAATGGGGGAGGGTTTCCCAAGTCAATATAAGGAGACCACCATTCCACTACCCAACCAATGTGGGACATTAACCTACTCTAACAAAGTGAAGATACTTCTTAATCTTTAAAATGGATCACGGGGTTGTAGTGCACTATTTAAGAATCATGAAAGGAAGTGTAGTTGTACATAAATCCATTTCACTTTTATTTTTGAGTTATTGATTTTGAACCTGTTAACCTGTAAACTCAAAAAATGAAAGTGAAATGGATTTATGTATGACTACTTTTCTTTTCATGATTCTTAAATAGTGCACTACAATCCAAAAAAATAGTTATACATTAAGAAGTATCTTCACTTTGTTAGAGTAGGTAAAAGTCTCACATTGGTTTGGGAGTGGACTGGTGGTATCCTTATATTGACTTGGGAAATCCTCCCCTCATGCACTAGCTTATGGGGTTGATTTAGGCTCTGGTATCGTATTTTTACATGGTATTAGAGGCAGGTCCATTCCTGTTTGGGCTCATGGTGCATGCTACAGTCGGGCCTGGGCATTAAGGGGGTGTTAGAGTGGGTAAAAGTCCCACATTGGTTGGAGAGTGGACTGGTGGTCTCCTTGTATGGACTTGGGAAATCATCACGTCATGAGCTATCTTTTGGGTTGAGTTAAGCCCGGGTGCCATATCTTTACACACTTAAACAAGATAAGACTCACAACACATGATTTTAAATCACTCTTCCAAAACTTGACCCCGTTAAGAGATTTGGTCTTACATATGTGAATATATATCTCTTTCACCACTCCTCGGTGTTTTTGTTCTCAATTTACAACTCTTAAGGCTGGAATTTACAGGATTGTATGCATGGGATAATACCTGAGAGTTTTTTAATTGTGAAAATAAAGAGTTGATTTTTTGGAATATTATAGATTTTTCTAGTATAGTTTATAGAATTTGTCTAGTATAGTATCTAGAATCATTTATTGAAAGAAATATGTAGATAGTCTATAGTATAAGATAGAGTTCACTAGAATTATTTTTTTAGATTCATCTAGAAGAGTTTCTAGAACCATCGGTGAAATATGTAAAAAATATGGTTGGTATTGTACATTTATAAACAACCTAAATCGAAGATTCTTCTTTATAAGGTATGAAGACATGTATAGAATCATACCTTGTGGGCAAGGATTTTTGGAATGTTGTTAATGCGAGTAACACGAGTCTTTTCAATGATGTACCAGAGAATAGTAGTGCATATGAGAAGTGGAAGTAGGTTAAGGAAAAGGTGAAGTTCATTTTGCAAAGGTCAATCTCCTCCATTTTATTTGATCATGTAATAAGGTGTAAAACAGCTCATGAAATATGGAGGGCCCTCGATCGATTATTCAACAAGAAGAATGAAGCTTGTCAACAAATTAGAGAATGAATTGGTTGACGCCACTCAAGGTAATTTTTGTATCGCTGAGTATTTTCTAACGATCAAGAACTTACGTTTTGAGAATATTTTATCGAATACCGAAGAGGCTATTTCTAAAATGGATGAGAAGAATGTAACACCTCAGACATTGAAAGAACTAAATTGAGATTTGTACAAGTTACTCTTCAATTGTTAGTTTTGGATCAACTTCAAACGACTATGACTTTCAGCACAGGATGAGTTAGGTGGCCCACCAGATATTAAATCAAAGCCCGTTGAGTCCTTTTTTCAATGCCACTGATTTTTCTAAATTCCGAGTTGGATGAAAGAGATATGCCTGTTTGAATGCAGCAGGTCTAGTTAAAAAAATTCATCCATTTTAAGGAGGGGTATTTTGGTCTTTTCCTTACCCTACTAGCCTAACACATTTTTTCACCCTTTTAGGGGTCTAAACTGATTGGAATCAATTTTAATCATTCCAAAAGACCATACGATTATTTTAGAGAGAAGTTCAAAAGGATAAAAAGAAGAACTTTCTAGATTCTTGCAAGCTTTGACGATTTTCGCCAATAACTTAGTTCTTCTGAGGTTTGCAAGTTTTCGAAGTGTTGGGTTTGTTCACCCTACCTCCAATCATGAGTTTTCAATTATAAATCTGTCCATGAGATTGTGTATATTATGGTTCTTGAGGAGTCTTTAGGTTTTGCTTCATTATTTAACAATGGTGCCTTGTTGAGTTCTTGAGGCGAGAGTCTTGCGAATGAGTGATGTTCTTGATGTAATTTTAGTGGGTTTTCATTGCATTCTGTTGGGTCAGTAGTTAATTAGGGGCTAATGTGGGTCGGTTAATAGATTACTTAAAAACCTATATAAGCTTAAATAAACCCTAAACTAATCATTCTAACTAACTCGTCTAAAGACCCCAAAACTCCCTCCAAATATTCCCTCTCTAGAAGTGAAGAAGAAAAAGAGAAGAAGAGAAGAAGGGAGGCAGAAACTAGGTCAATATTCCAACATTGATTCAAGTTTACTCTAAGGTATGTGAAGCTCCTTCATCCATGGGTTCATCCACCCATGGAGCCCCCATAGATATCCCTCAATTGTGAATTCAAAATACCCCAATCTAGCTAGGGTTGTGATTACATTGTGGGTAGGGCTTGATTGTGATTCCAAAGTAGTGGATATCATTCAATTTGTGTTTGAATTATGTTTATATGATGACTATATATTTTTTTAATGTTAATTCCTTGATGAAACCTAATCTAAGTTGATGAAGGTGATCATTGTGGGTTCAGGCCATTAGAGACAAGGTTGAAGGTTCTATATTCATATTCTTATTTCTGTTGTCGTGAATACTAATTAATAATATTTAGGATAATCTAAATATGAATTGAACTAGACTTAGTTGAATATGAAGTATCTTGGCTTATAATGATAGAATTGAACCTTTATGATCAATTAAGACTTGAATCACTTCGTAAGGAGAGATGTGATCAAATTACCTTGAAATCTAGGTATAAAGAAGAGATTAAGAATGAAACATTAAAGAGTAGGGTTTGTGATCATATAGCTAGAGCTTTAGGGTGAGGCTTATGAGATTACCTAGTGATTCTGAGGCTTTAAGAGTAAAATCTACATACGAGTCTAAGGCTAATGAATAGAATTGTGTTATGAGACCTTACCTACCTAGATAACCTTATGAATCCTAGATGGTAGGAAGTTATATAATCACTTAGGTCATAATGTTATCCTTTTCTAATGAAGAGGTCTAGACTTGATGCTATGTATGAATATGAATTTAACATGAAAGACTTCTCATATAGTAATGATTCTAGGGATGAAGGACTTCTCCTAACTAACTAAACCTAAGGCTAGAGGGACTTTATACCTAGGTCATGGATGGTTATAGTTGCTCACTATGAAAGATGAATTTATGAAGATATGCATGTTCTTATGAAAATTGATGAAAATAATTTAAGTTACTTTCAGAGTGGAAGGATTTCTCACATATTACCTAATACATGAATGTGAAAGAGCATTCTCATATAAGGGATTCTTATAGTTAAAAAGTTTTCTCCACTAAACTTTATGAGCTACGCTAATGAACTTAAGCTTGGATTGGCTACTTGGTGTACCCTTTCATGGATTATACGACAAGAGGCGATTACCCATGTACCATAATGATAACACAAGGGGCGATTACCTATGTATCTTAAAGGTAAGATGAGTATTATTAATGACTATTCCATGGGAATTATGCTTAACATCGAGTGGAGAAGTGTCCATTACAGTGTCCCATAATTATGTGCCACCATAGGATGATTGTCTTAGATAGACATTTGCTAGTAAATCCCCTTAAGCTAGAATTTTGTGGTTCTTACCTTTGCAAGTGAGGATATCCGATTTCTATTTGGGATAAACACTCAATCCATGTTATATCTCTCACGGTCTCTATGTTGGTTAAGGTTAAATCCCACAATAACGATGAACTAAGGTTTTTTTAGAAGTATCTCACATGTTCTCCAAGATGATTTTTACTTGCATTGACCATGATCATGATTATGATTCTAACCTATTATCTTATGTTTTAACTTGGTATTTCCATGTCATGAAAAATCCTTTTTGCATGATTTTATAAATCTTATGCTTTGCTATCATACTTGATACATTCTTTGTACTTTCACATACTGTTTCTTTCATTGCTTCCCAAATGTTTGGTCCGACACTCCAGTTTACATCCCCGTGGCTAGTGAAGATTGGTAATTCCTCTCTATCTGAGTATCGAACCCTTTATTTCTAAATGTCTTTAATTTTCCATATTGTATGTGATGTATGAGTTACATCCCAATCACTTTTGATGTACTATATGGATTTGAGACTATCATATATTTTCCACTACATTTTTGACGAACTCTTTATGATATAAATTGTATTTTGAACTCTTTAATTCTATTATCTTGTATGATATATGCTAAGTGGATTATGAAGGGCCTCCTGGGGTCCTATGCGCAATGTCACGTCTAGGGTGTGCCTTGGGTCATGACACAATAACACAAAGGGAAAGTCTAAATTATAAAGCTACCTTGTCTATCAGCCTCAATACTTGATAAGGACGAACATAACATGGTCTAATCTTCCCTTTTTTCCAAAACCTTTTTACACCCTTTATAGGTGAAATTTTGAAGTAAACCCAATTAGAAACATCAAACTCAAGATTCCATCGATAAATACAATCACAAACACATCCAGATATTGTCTAAGCACACTATTCATCAAGTTCATAAATATGGTTGGAGCATTAGCTAAACAAAATGACATTATCAAAAACTCATAATGACCATACCAGGTTCAAAAAGTTGTCTTCGGAATGTCACTTTCTTTCACCCTTAATTGGTGATAACCCAACTAGAGGTCAATCTTAGAGAAGTAACTTGCTCCTCCGAGTTGATCAAACCAATCATCAATTCTTGGAAAAGGATACTTATTCTTAATACTAACCTTGTTTAATTGTCAGTAATCAATACACATGCAAAGTGAATCATCCTTTTTACGAACAAACAACTACTCGAGCACCCCAGAGAGATACTCAGTCGTATGAAACCCTTATCCAATAAATATTTCAATTACTCCTTTAATTCTACTATGGGCCTTGGTCTCCATAACGGGCTATGGGTAGTTCTGTCATCCAGAAATAGTAGGCCCCTCGCCCAAGTAAAGGACCATAGTGGCCTTCACAATCTGTGATCCTTCACACGGTCTGTGAAATGGACCGTAAAGGGAAGCACCCATAACCCGTAGCCACTACCAGCAGACCTCGACCCAGTCGACGGGTCGTGGTCGTAGTGACGGTCCATCACTCGCGTTGTGGTCTGCCTCGTTAGATTTCTAGTTAGGGATTGGTTGGTCTTTTCCCCTATGTTTTGGGCACCCAAACTATGTCATTTAACCCGTAAACTACATAGTTTTTTTCATTTTAAGCCTAGTAACTTAATAAGATCTTTCCCTAATCGATAATTCTCAAAAATCAATTAAAATTTAGAGCAAAAGAAGAGAAAAGAGCCGACCAAACTGTTCCAAGAACACAGTAGGTGTTCTTAAGTTCCACCCCCGAAATCAAAATATTTCTCCGTGAATTTCATCAACAAGCATGTGGATTTCACTAGTGGGTTCCTTTCTTCCGCTAGGTTACTAAAATTCAGTCAGATTCTTGATTCCTTATGTATTGTTTAGACCTAGGGTTTCTAGAACTTTAGATAATTGTTGTTATTTAGTTGTTATAGTATTCTTAATCAGATTATCATGTTTTCGTGGAATCATTGCTTAGTTTCTTGCATGAAACTCAAAACCCTAGTTGTATGGATTCTTTTAGTTTATGAAGTACGCTAGCTAGGCCAGATAAACAGATAGATATGCCTTAGATTTTGAATGTTTCATTATCAGTACCTAAAATGTTGTATTCTCAGTTAGCATGTAAGAATATTGAGCAAATCCAGTATTTCAATTAAGTTGTGTCATACACATTCTAATTGGGAGTAGGCTTAGTACTGAGTTGGACTAGGGTTTAGCGTACCCTCATAGTCCAAGAACTACGTGCCTCCGTAGGTTTATAAGTCCCCTTTGTGGGCTTCAGAACTAGTGATGACGCTCGTCCTGCATTTATATCCTTGACAAGGTATATTGGGTCCTCACGATGGGGCGTACACATCAAACTCCTGTTTAGGTCACGTGGTTTTATGTCGGTTAATATTAGGTAAAAAAATCAGACTCTAGTGAATTTGACAAAGTTTTCAGTTATGCTTTAGTAGTCAGTCTCAACATGATATATTAATAATCAATATTTCGTCATTGTATTCAGTCCAGTTCCTTTCAGTTATAATTCAGTATTTTTATTCTTTTCAGATTATATCATTGCTCAATTATGTTTTGTTCAACTTATGTATTTTGTTCAACTATTAGATATATATATATATATATATCATACATGCTCAGTACATTCCAAGTACTAACACATACTCTGTGCTACATCATTACATTATGTAGGTTCAGGTACTCAGCATCAAGATCACATATAAATTGGTTCCCGATCAGTATACAATAACTTAAGTGGTTAGTCCTCATAATTCGAGGATAATAGACATGTTTTTCACATTTATTCTTTCATTTCACTTTTAATTTTTCTAGGGTAAGTTAGGGCATGTCCTAGCAACTCTAGCCAGTAGAGGCTTTTCCAGACATAGTATTAAATTCAGCTTTAGTTTTGGTGATTGTTCAGTATCACTAAACTCATATTACTTTTTATATATTCAGATCAGTTTTGGGTATTCCCTACTTTGAGTTATCTAGTGTTTAAAGTTTCCGCATAGTATATTTATGTTTAGGTGTTTTAGTAGACTTATGATATGCCAACTTCAGGGTTAGCTTGGGGTCACTAGTGATCCTAGGTCTCGTGTTTACATTAACGGGGTAGCCTCGGGGCGTGGCACACACATACACATAAAATAGAACCTGTCCAAAGTTTGAGATTGTTACATCAATTTTCGTGAAAGCTTAGACTATTAAAAAGCATAGGGTGCGCACTCACACACAAAACATATCCTAATTAAAGTTTGAAAATGTTACATTAATTTTCATAAAAGTCTAGACTATTAAATAACATAGGGGGTAATAGGACCCGCCCGAGCCGACCAATTTCCCTATTTAATGAATTTGCTAAATGAATCACTTTTGATTGAAATGGGCTAATTTAAACCCAATTATGATAGCCCAATTAATTTCCAACCGAATCTAATAACACAGGCTCCTGTTTAATTTCAGTCATCCATATTCTTTTGATTTGATGGCTCTCATTTGATTTCATCACTAATACAAAAGACCTCAAAAATCAAAATTTTGAGGTTATTATTTTTTATTACTCTTCTTTCCCCTTCTCTTCTCCCACCATTGGCCACCAATGATGTTTGTGTAATCAATATACAACTTCCAATGCAAGTGTTACGATTGTACAATAGTAGCCCAACCAAGGGTTAGTGTCGTGTCCAAGGGAGTGGTTTTGAGAATTAATAGAAAAATAAAATTAAGTGCTAATTAGTCATAGTTAAAGAGATTATCAATTTAATACATATTAAATTTAAGGGGTTATGCAAGAGTCAATTATCAATAGGGTATTGTCACAAGTAAGTAAAAAACAACAAAAACCGCAAAAAGTTCTAAATAAGGAGACGAAATTCATGGATGTGATAGGAATAAGGTATAGACTAAACTATTGGTTACATGTTCTTGATAGTAAATTCGTTGAATATTTTTGACTAGGCTAGACTATAGTGGGGGTAAGATCTCTCTCGAGCAACTTACCCCAAATATAATGGGTTTCTCTCGGACACCCACTTACCGCATGAAGAACAACCTCCGCCTTAGCCCACTCACTCTCTCGAGCTGAGTGTGTGGCAGAAGGAATAGGTTTCACTCTCTCGAGTTGAATCTCATGTAGTTCTAGTCCCACCGGCCATCAATTTAGTAGTCCTAGTTTTACGACCTCTCTCTATCGAGGAAGTCGAAAACACAAAGGTGAAATTGTATTTGCAACTACAATCAAAATCACATTTAAACAATAAATAAATCATCAACAAGCAAGACCCAACAAATAATCTAACTAATATTCACAAAATCACACCCCAAGAATTGGAGTTTTAGCTAGACATGTAAAAGAGACAGAAATTTATACCAAAATGAGTTTGCATTCAAAAGAGTATGAAGATTTAAGTCTTCATACAAGCCAACTATGAAGAATCCAAAAGTCCCAATCCCAAATTCTTGGAAATGAAACCCTTTGAATCTTCTAGCTCTTCAAAACCCTTTCCAAATTTAGAAGTCAAAACTAGGAGTAAAAATTTGATATTAAAAATTTTAAGTAAAAAGTCTGATACTAAGATACAACTCTAAATGATTATTTATAGATTTCAAAGATTTGTGCTGCAGTGGATCACTCGGAGCAGTAAGTCAGAATCGCCGATCAACTCGTTGATTCTCTCTTTGGTAAATTTCATCACCGTCTTGCTCTATACTTCAGCATCGTCGTATTTTGGATCATTAGGGCACATAGTACTACTACGCGAAACTACTCAGCGACACACCAACTACTACTTTTCACCGCTGATTTGATCCTTTCCTTCAAGCCTCTACATACTGGAACAAAGGCCGATCTTCAGGCATGTCGATGACTCGCACAGTGGACTCGGTGATTCTCATGCCTTCATTTCTTCGTTCTTTTAAACATTTGTGTTCCTTTTTGCCAAGTAGTGCCCATGCTTTGCGTCAAACTCAAAATACCTTAAACTCAAGTTTATTCATCAGTTATTGAGACAATATTAACATTTGAGGATACTAATTCTATCAAAATATAGCCCTAAGTGAGTCTAATTTGTGGACACATCAACACCTCCAACTTAAACTTTTTGCTTGTCCTCAAGTAAAATTCAAGTTCAGTCGTTATAAAAAGGGATGTTTTAGATAGTGTACACAGATTCAATAATGACTATACACAACAAGACTCAACTTACTCATGTAAAGATCAATTGTGTACCCAAAGATTCAAGTTGTGACACACCATTACCAAAGGTTCTCAAGATCGCAATACTTACTTCAAATGCAAGTTCAAGTTCAACAAAAGCATTCGAATGCCCTCACACAAATGATGATTCAATTCTCACACACATGAGAATAATGATTTAATGTTTTTGAATCAAATACAACGCTCACTCTCAGAAACAAGAACAAAATGCATGCTTTCACCCATAGGCTTGCCCGTATTTTCGAATCAACATTTGTTGTAGCTCACTTAAGATCACAAAGGTCTTTTCAAGACTTGTAATAGAGCTGAGTCCTAAGGTGTGGTCATTTAGGCGGAGTGGCTACATATACTCATGATATGTGGTGCTCACAACACTTCCTTTCTCCTTCTTTCATCATTTTCTTTAGTGCTGGCAAGTCATCCCTTTATTCACTTTCCATCGATTGTTCGAAAAAGCCCATTTCTTTTGTACTTTATACCATAAGTTTCTATTTTTCATTCTTTCTTCTTTTTTTTCTCTTTCTTCTTCTTTTTTTATATGGAGGGGTTCTATTTTTCTCAATCATCACGTGTTAAAGGAGACTTTCCTTGCACTTCTTGACTTTCCCTTTGTCTTTCACCACACCCCCAACTTAGGCTTTTTTCCTAAGTTGTCTATATCAAACAAACCAACAATCATGAGATTATGGGTAATCGATTAAGATAGGTAATTGTTTTTGTCAAGTTTCTTCCAAAGAAAGGTAAGGCTCAGGGGTGTTCAAAAGAGGTTCATACACTCACAAGGAGGTCACAAAATAGGTATATGTCAAATTGGATCACACTCTACAAAGTTGCCTAAGATCATATCAAGAGATACCCTTAATTAGTCAAAAGGACCAATGGGCGGGCACATTCTAGATGTTGTCATGCATGGTTCAGTATAAGCTTATCACACAAGGCATCGACACTAAAGTCAAACAAGACTCCACATTTTTTCTATTGTGCAACTGTCATCTCAAGAGAATCGATTTCATACGTGGATAATCACGACAAGATGCAAGAGTTCACACATTGTCCATGCAACTTCATTTTGTCTCTTCGTAGTGATACATTTATGTTCGTTCGATTGCAAGCACTATTCTAGTCATCGGTATTAATCGAAACCGAGACTCAAATTTGCTAAGGAGAAACCACATTCAAAATCATACAAGAGGTGGCAAAATTTGCAAATTTTTTTCGAAAGGGTCAAAATCATTTTTCAATTAAAACAAAAGGGAGCCATAAGATTAAACATCCACAAAATCAGCATTTAACAAAATTTCATAGCTCACAACCCAAATACTCAAACAAAATACGAACATCAATAGCACATAAAGGTGGCCTCACCATACCACAATTAAATATATTTGTCCCAAATGCAAATAACAAAAATCCAAAAGTCAATATTAGAGAAAAACATAGAAGAAGGAAAAGAGGGATCCCATCTAAACAACAACTTCATCTGTCTGGGTATGAGTCCCCGATGTGTCTGCCTGGTATGGGATGATTGTCCCCGGAGCTTCTTCAGAAGATTAAGTGGCAACTGACTTGCTGAAATTTTCCAAGTCATGAGCCGCCAAAAAGGAGTGGATGGCTGTGAAAAATCCACGTCTCTAAGTGGAATTAGTTGGGTCTCGGGGATTTGTCCTCTTACTGGTACGGTGCTTCTTGCCCTCATTATCTATTTTGGAGGATTTGTTGTCTTTTTAACCTTTCTGAAATTTTTAGCTCTTATTTATCAAGGTGGCATATCTCTTCCTGCTACTTTGTATCTAGCCATATCTGCAAAACTTCGAGAAAAAGTTAGAAAGTGTTCAAACAAAAACATGGAAGTTCAAATGAAACATCACTTCGCTGAACCAGTTGGCAAAGCGCTCAACCACTTCGGTGGTTCACTGGGACTAGTACAAAGAGGAAACAAGGGTGCAAACAAAGGGTGAAAAAGGAGTATTTTGGCGAGACGCCGAATACATTTGGCGACCTCAGGCTTCTAACCGAAAGTTACAGAATGTCTCATCATATTTAGAATTAAATTAAGGGTGATGTGTGGATGCAAGGCGAGCCGCCGAGTGGTTCGACAAGCTTGACCTAGCCCGTCAAACATCCCAACGTGCCTATTTTAAACCCAACTTCCTGAATTCAACCCCATAACCCCCCAAAAAAAAATTAAAGCATGCATCACTCAATTCAGGCTAAGACCCATTGTTAACCATGCAAAACCCACGATTTTTCATCCATTTCAAAGCACTATTTTCAGAAATCAATCATTCGACTCAGATTGGGTAAAATGTTAGAACCTAATAGGCAAAGAAACATTCTATACGTACCAGAAAGGCCCAGCACACCTCAATAAATTAATGACATTGCATTTGAGTACAACATTCAATACAAGAATTCTAGGGCTCGGAAACTAACCTTAGATGCCGGTTAAGATGAAATTGAGATGCTAGGCGGCAACATAATCCAAATTCGAGCACAACTCAATAACCAAAACACAATAGAGATGAAGTGATATTGAATATAACACTAGGTGTGTTTTTGTACATATGGAGAATGAGGGAGAGCATAGGAAATTTAACTTTTAAACCTTTGGCTTTAAAACCGTCCAATTCTTGCCCACTTGGAGACATTAGTTGTCAGCTCTGAACCATTTGGCGTCACACCGAGCAATCACATTCATCATTGAGTTTTATAGACTCCCTTACTTAATTTGGGAATCTAAACAGTGTTGTAAATTGGGGTCTTCGAGATGATCGGCGACTCACCCATTATTTCTATGAACCATCCTAGTTTTACAGGCCCGAACCCAATCTTGGTTGGACCAAACGACAGTGTGAATCGGGTCGCCTAACACTTTGGCGACTCATCGATCAAACATTTCTCTTGCCAATCTCTTTCTTTCCAAATGCTTCCCACACGTACAATTAACACGCCATTATTTTTAAAACCAACATAAAGCGATAGAAGGGTTTTGTCTTTCCTCCCAAACATCACCTTAGTTAATGTCGTTGCATGATGCAAGTCGACCTTCAAACCTCATTTTCTGGGTTAGCCATATTATCACTAGGCAAACCCCCTTGATGTTTCAGATTGAGGTGAGACAGGTCTCTAACTGCTTGATCGAAACTAAATGTGAGGTGACGGTCTGGCTAAGAGTAGACACATTTTCTTTCATGCCTTTTAACATTTTGTCTGACCCTTCCATTTTGTTAAGGATACAAGAGAGAATATCCTCAGACTTACCACCTTTTAAATCCTTGGGCTTCTGACGCTCATGGGGAGGCGCATATCTATCCTTCTACCCATCCTTCCAATTTGGATTACTATCCCTCCACTCACGATCTTGATCCTTCCAGCCTTCATCTCTAGCCCAACCTTGGTTACCACTCTACCTCAGGTAGCTTGAGCAATACCCACCGCCTTGGTTACCTCTTTGTTATACAAGGCTTCAAACTTCATCTCCTCAGGATTTGCACACTCGACCCCCACGATATTGACACCACGGGCACCATCCCCTATTGCATTTTTGGATAAAATATCAAGTTGTGTGATGATGTTGGCCATGTTTTGGTCTCTCTCATGATCTTTTTCAATCCGCTCCTTAGATAGCTTAAAGGTGATAGGCGAGACTTGGTCCTAGTGAGTGTACACACTCTGTTGATGGTTGTCATCCCACCTAGAAGTTGGGCTGCTATTACATAAGGTTGTTGCATCAAACCTCCAGGCGAAAGTTACTCAACAACTCCTTCATTCACTGAGTCCAAACTCCAGTAAAAGTACTAAAGGAGCACTATATCCGGCAAACTGTGGGTTGGGAATTGCAGCACCAACTTTTTGAACCTTAACCAAGTTTCGTACAAAGGTTCTATTTCCAGACGATTAAAGCTCTTAATTCTATCTCGAAGGGTCATTATCTTTCATGGAGGGAAAATTTCACTTGAAATGCAGTCACCAATTCTTACTAGGAGGTGATGGATTCACGCGGGAACTCATCCAGCCATTTGCACGCCTCTCCATTCAATGAGAAAGGGAATAGTCTTAATCGAGCTGAATCCGGAGAGATGTTTTTGATTGAGAATGGTCCACACACATCTACAAAATTTTGAAGATGCTCATGAGGATCCTCGTGAGCAAACCCGCTGAAAAGTCCTTTTAGTTGCAAGAGTTGCAACATAGTCCTCATTATGTGGAACACTGCATTTCCATCGGCTAGAGGTAAACGGATGGCTCCAATACCTCCCATGAGATGGGGGCAATTGATGTTGGGCTCTTGGACATTGTTGAGATTTTCGATGTCGTCTTGGTGGCCCACCTGGCTACCGTTGCTACTGTTAATACTCAGGATTTCTGAAATATTCACACAAGCAAGCAAAACAAAACTTAAAATTGAGTAAACCTACATATACTAAGAACTAGAATTCTACTATTCTATGTATTTTCATATAACACCACTCCCCAGCAGTTACACCATTTTGATATTTGCGTAATCAAGAAACAACTTCCAATGCAAGTGTCTAGAATCATATAATAGTATAGTAACCCAACCAAGGGTTGGGCCGTGTCCCAATTGAGTGGTTTTGAGAATTAATAGAAAAATAAAATTAAGTTCTAATTAGTCATAGTTACAGAGATTATGGATTAAAAACATGTCAAATCTAAGGAGTGACACAAATGTCAATTATCAATGGGGGATTTTCACTAGTAAGTAAGAAACAACAAAAAAATGCAAAGAGTCCTAAATAAAGAGACGAGATTCTTGGGATGTGATAGGAATATAGGATAGACTAAACTTTTGGGTACATTGTTTTGATAGTAAATCCGTTGAATCTTCTTGACTAAGCTAGAGTATAGTGGGTGTAAGCTCTCTCTCGAGCAACTTACCCCGAATCAAATGAGTTCCTCTCAAACGCCCACTTGTCGCATGAAGAACAACCTATGCTTTAGCACACTCACTCTCTAGAGCTGAGTGTGTGGGAGAAGGATTAGGGTTCACTCTCTCGATCCGAACCTCATGTCAACCCACTCCCACCAGTCATCAATTTAGTAGTCTTAGTTTTACGACTGCTCTCTCGAGCAAGACGAAAACACAAAGGTGGAATTGTATTTGTAACTAAAATTTCATTAAGCTTCACCATAACTACTAAATGAAATCACATCTAAACAACAAATAAATCATCAACAAGAAAGACCCAACAGATAATCTAACCCATATTCATAAAATCACACCCTAAGAATTTGGGTTTTAGCTAGACATGAAAAAGAGATAGAAATTTATACCAAAATGAGTTTGCTTTCAAATGGATATGAATATTTAAGTCTTGATACAAGCCAACAATGAAGAATCCAAAAGCCCCAAGCGCAAATTCTTGGAGATGAAACTCTTTGAATGTTCAAGTGCTTCAAAACCCTCTCCAAACATAAAACTCAAAAATAGGAGTAAAAAATTGATATTTAAAATTCTAAGTAAAAAGTCTGATACTAAGCTACATAAATCTAAATGAGTATATTTTCAAAGAATTGTGTTTCAGTGGATCACTCGGTGCAGTTAGTCGGAATCGTTGTTCAACTTAGGATTCGCCCTTTGGTAGGTTTCCTCTTTGTCTTGCTCTATACTTCAGCATCGTCGTGTTTTAGATCATTATGCGACATAGTACTACTTCGCGGAACTACTCGGCACCGCGCCGACTGCTTCTTTTCACCGCCGATTTGATCCTTCTATTCAGGGCTCATCACAATGGAACAAAATGAGATCTTCAGGCCTGTTGGTGACTCGCTGAGTGGACTCGGCGATCCTCAGGTTTTCATTTCTTCGTTCTTTTTAGCCTTTGTGTTCCTTTTTGCCAAATAGTGTCGATGCTTTGGCTCAAACTCAGAATACATGAAACTCAAGGTTATTCATCTGTTATTGAGACAAAATAAGTATTTAAGAATACTAATTCTATCAAAATATAGCCCTAAATATGTAACGACCTGATTCCGTCGTTATGGAAAAGTCAATGAAGAAAGAATTAGGGCCATACAACTTTCTGGTAGTAACTTGGAATTCCTAGCCTAGTTCAGATTTGGACAAAATCAGAGTCATTAAGGTATAGGAAAATCTATCAATGAATGAGAGATCTCATTATGAATTTTATTACCTGAGTTGATATCTATGACGATAAGCAACCCGTAGCGCTTTAAAGAATCAAATTTGAATGAGTAGAACTCCCAAAAATGATCTTTTCATCAATGGGTACATTATGTCCCTACCGAGGCTGCTGGTACGGCGCCGCTGCAGCGGGATGGGTCCGCTGGAGCGGTCTAGACGTGATTTAAAGTTGCTTATAAACCCTAAAGGTATTTCGCTTATATAGATGAGTTCTTAGTGGGTTTTCACCATTTTTGAGGCTAAATGTAAGGATCTAACTCCCCAATCCACTTTTTGATCCGTAGAACCTAATTTCTTGGGTTATTACAGATGGGGAAGGGTTCTGAACTAAGAATTATTGCGCAAAAAGCCCTAATGTTTGTGATTTCATGTTGGTGTGATATATATTTGTAATTGTTGAAATTCGAGGTAGTTGATGGTTTGTGATTTCATGTTGGTGTGATATATGTTTGTAATTGCTTCGTTATAATGCATGTGTATATGTGAATATTGCATTATTGATCACCCTAATCGTAAATGAGGATAATTTAGTAATTGTATGCCATGAATTACCTCTTGGTGTATGATCTTGATGATGTACTTGTGTATGTTATTGTAGTGTATTGATGGGATCGAATTGCCACGTTTCGGAAAGCTAACTTGGATCGCATTATCACGTTCCCGCACAACTATGGTATCGGATTGCCACGTTCTGATATGGATTCCGTGAGAGGACCATTGAATTGAGTTCCATGACTTAACTATTGAATTGTGTTATGTATCTACTTGTGATGATTACGTTCATATATTTGTTATTGTTCGCCTTCAGTCCTCATATGCCTAATAATTTCTTGGAGAGTTAATTTTTTTTTCTTTTTTATGTTTTAATTGACTTATATAATATGGTGGGAATTTTTCAAGCAAAACATTAGCCTGAAAAATCTCACACATCTTTGTGTTATCATTGAGAACATCAACTGTTAAGTTCTCATCTTCGTGAATTTGTTTCATTATTGGCTTATTGTCAACCATTTGGAATATAATCGATTGATCAACAACATCTATTTTTTCCCAGCATCATCAGAACCATATTTCATTTCCAATCTACCCATATTTCTTTGGAAAATTTATAACTAACAAATAAATCAAATAAATGATTACTCATATCATTAGAAAATGTGCTCTTACAGTTCTGTTATACTTTTCAAACTTATTTTAAACAACATCTTCAACAATCACAACAAACAAGGATCAGTTGTAGCATTAGAACCATTCATACAAGGTTTGTTAAATAAAACATAATCAACTTCTAATTGTTCATTCAAAAATTAAAAGTTTTTGTGGCCAACGTTTGAAATTGTTTCCATTCAAAGACTAAAGTTTTGACAAATCTGAAAATGTTTTGTTGAAAGATATAATCATTTTATCAATATTGTATCTTAGTACATCAATTTCAAATTGTTTGAAAAAATACAACAATATTGATTTTGGTCTAGAATTACAAAGTACTCCCTCTGTTTCAATTTATATGACTTATTTTCCTTTTTAATCAGTCTCAAAAGAATGGCATATTTCTATATTAAGTAACAATTTAACTTTAAAATATTCATTTTACCCTTAATAAAATAATTTATAGCCACAAAAATTTCTATCATTCATTTTAGACCACAAGTTTTAAAAGTCTTCCTTTCTTTCTTAAACTTCGTGTGGAGTCATACTACCTCAAATAAAATGAGACAGAGGGAGTAGTAAATAAATTATCACAAACATTGTGTTATGTCAAACCACTACCTTGAAAGCGAATTCAGCCGACTCCAGTGCAAAACATTGTAGTAGTCACTCTCTAAAGTTCCACTATTACTCTTAAACATGTGCACTCATGGCTGAAAGTTTGGAGTTGTACAAAAACAATTGCTAAGAAATCCACAATAGGAAGAATGATTATTATTTAATGACTAGGTGAAAGAGAGATTAAATGAAATAAAGGACTTTTTGTTTTTCTTCCGTTTATTTAGCTCCCAAATAATACTCCTTAAAAGAAAAATCATTGATGTTTTCATCCATCGAAAGATTGTAAGAAAATAACGTATAAATAATGTAATGTAACATTACTCTTACTTTAATGAAAAATTTATCATAATACAAAGTAACTAAAAGTCTTGTGAATATTTCCTGGATTTTATTAAATAGTTAAGAAATCGATACTTAAAATAAATGTGCACCATTAATGTGGAAGTAACTCTCCTATTTCACATATACTAACGAGTTAGCAATGTTCACATAGATTTATTACAGACAGTTTAATATCCACAAAAGGTACAACTCATTCAATTTGAAGTTATTCTTTAAGTGAAGGTACTTCCTAATCTATTGTACTGGGTCATGGGGTTGTTGCGCACTATTCTGAATCTGTAACCAATACTCTAGCTGCATCGACGTATGCAGAAATTAAGTAGATATTCAGCAGAATAGTTGAGGTGCTTGGTAGATAGTTCGTACAATCACTTTTCTTCACAGTAAGGAACAAGATATATCTAGCACATGTTTAGTTCCCTGAAATAACAAAATCAAACTCGTTAGAATTCAGTAAATCACCATGTTTGACATTCTAACATACGATTTGTAAACGAATCTTGGACAGTTCTTTCTTTTAATATAACTGTTATGGTTGGCCACTTTAAACATGTAAAGTTGTGTATGGTCTGTGACACTACTCCAAATAACTAAGCAATGAAGAGCCACGATAGTTGTAATGTTTCAAGAAAAGGAAACACTACTTCCAAGTACACTGCACTAAAAAGTTTAATTTATGACATTGCAATGAAATGAAGGCTGTCATAAGATTACCCCCCCCCCCTCCCCAAGATTCCTTGACACCATAGTCTTTCATTACTCAAAGGTTAAAATCCTACTTCAACGGATGAGCATGACAAGAATAAACACAACGCAGTCATCCCAATACAAAAATGTGCCATATTTCTGCATATACCTAATTAGAAATATCGGAGAGTCCATAGTAGACAACCACACTGGATAAATGCTAGAAGGATGTTTGTCTCCCCTTTTCAGTGCGAAACATTCAAGTTAGGAGTTCATGATTTTAAGGTAATATAGATATAGATAATATTGAAAATAAAAAAGTAGAGAAAAAATAAAGGGGCCACTTGTCCCCTTTTTTTTAATTGGAAACGTATAAGACACTTTTAACTCATTTAAAACAATAAAAGAGCATAGTGAGGGTTGTAGTTTTGAAGCTGCAATTTCTGTTTTGTCGATTTCAATCCTTCTGCTTTGATGTTCAGGACGACGATCCTCCCCATGATCCCAATAGCCAGTTATTCCGGCAACTGCTCAAACTCTTTCTGTGAAGAAACCCAGACAGATACCTCCTGGTTTCAACAAAAAAGCAACAAATTGAGAATTTTGGTAAACTTGACCAACTTCTTAATGGTTTTTTTTATCTGATAATTGTGGCGTCAAAGCCAGCTTTGGTACACCTCCTACGAGCAATGAGAAATGAACAAGAATTATCAGGTAACTTTATTTTAATGGTTATTGAAGTTGGTTTATTTATCTGAAATTTTCATGTGTTATAGAATATAGAATTTCAGCATTTTTTCTTATATTACATAAAACCATGAGCATTCATGAAAATGTTAGATCGATTACTTCAACAAGGCAGAAATTTCTGATATAAATTTTGGAAACGAAGAAATTAGTAGTGCAACTCTTAAGGCAAAAAACTAATAACATACCCGATGTAATTCTACATGTGAGGTTTGTGGAGGGTAGAGCGTAAGTAGACCCTACCCTATCTCGTAGAGGTAGAGAAATTTTTTCTGGTATACCTTCAGCTTAAAATAATGCAACTTTTAAGACAAAAAATTTAAAAAGGGAACTGCTATGAAAATTAATATAAACTATAGAAGGATGTTGACATGTATACATATGTAGAGCCGTTGCCGTGATTCCTCCGTAGTTGTTTATAGAAGGACGTTGACATGTATACACATGTATACATATGTCTGAGCAAAAATAATGTATAAGGATCTATCGAGTCTATCATGTAAATTGTCTCCTCTAATTTAATTTCTTTACTCCAAAAGTTAAACTAAATACAACTCGTCTTGATCTTTTGTGATGAATCTACTACCTTTAATAGTACCAACATTTCTTCCTACGCAAATTGACCATATACGACTTGCCACCATAATTGATTCAAGTGTCGAAAAGAGACACTTTGTACACAAAAATACCTATTAAACAAAGTGTGCCAAACTAATGGGGTCACTGCGTTTATATAGGTAGGCTAGGAATTCTTAGGCACAACTTTTAACCCTAGAGACTTCTTCACAAAATATGGTTTCCCTAGGGAATCCTAATAAAACGTTTTCATCAATCAAGGGTATTTGCATGAAATGAATCAAGGGACAAAATAGCTTAAGAGTTTCCCCTCGCTCAATGATCGCTTCAATATCACTATCTAGACTCTAATGCTACTTTTACTTGCTAATTAGAGTGATAACTAAGAAAAAGATAATTCACTTTGCAGGTAATTTTTTCGATTTCCTTGTCCATGTATTTGTTATACATACTTATAAAGGAAAAGGTTCAAAATTATCCTACAACTTTAATTTAATACTCCCTCTGTTCCTATTTACTTGTCCATATTTCCTTTTATATATGTCCCTATTTACTTGTCTATTTTAACAAATTAAGAAAGGACAACAATTTTTTTCCTAATATGCCCTTATTTAATTCTAGAAAATTTCTAGTACTACTAAGTTGTAATGCATGCTTTTTGGAACTAGAAAATACATTTATTATACTTGGGGAGTTGCATAATCTTTTAAGTTAAGGGTAAAATTGTAACTAACCTATGATAATCATTGGTGCCTTAATATGTGTGACACTTCTAAAGTGGGCAACAAAATAGGGACAGAGAGAGTAGCTAGGTTTACTGTCGTTATACCATTCGGTCATTTATACATTCGATGTTTACAAATTTGTCATTCGTACCCCTCATTTATAAAAGTTCCCTTGATGGAAAGAAATATTTTATTAGTAGTCCCTAGGAAAACCAAATTTTACGAAGAAGTCCCTAGGGTTAAAAATTTTGCCTCAGAATTCCTAGTCATTCTAAATAAACGTCTATGACCCCATTAGTTTGGCACACTTGGTTTAATAGGCATTGTTGTGTACAAAGTGCCTCTTTTCGATACTTGATTCAATTATGGTTGCAACTCATATATGGACAATTTTCACAGGAAGAAATGTTGGAACTTTTGAAGGTTAGGAAATTCATCAAAAAAAATCAAAGAGGAGTTGTATTTAGTTTAACTTTTGGAGTAAAAAACTAAATTAGAGGAGACATATTCCATGATATACTCGATAGATCCTTGTACACTCTTTTTTCTCAGTACGGATCTCATATACATACATACATACATACATAGGGAAAAGGCATAAATTGGCCCATAAGCTTGTACTCAAAAGTCATTTACACGCTTAAAGTATTATGACGACATATTACACACTTATTCTTGTTAGAAGTGTAACTAATATCACCTTCTAACGTACAAAACAGTCACACATATCATAGTTGTGTGCACGCGCCTGCCAGATCATGTGCAAGAATACACGTGTAATTTTTTAATTTTTTCACTTTTTTTCCTAACCAATTTTGCCTTTATCTTCTCTCTTCATTTTTTCACTTTTTTCCAAACCATTTTACCTTTATCTTCTTGCTTCTTCCTTACATGAATGACACCATTTTTATATTCATTTTTTTCTCTTCTTTTTACCTAGAATGACTACATTTTCAATCCTTTATTCTTCATTTTCAATCCTTTCTTCTGATTATAAAATATATCAAATAAATTATTGCGACAAATAAGATCAACGGTGTAACATAAATGGTTAAAAAATTCGTGAAGAAATGGGGGGCATGGATAGCAAATTAAGTCAAAGTTATAATTCATTATGGTTTTGTCCCACTTTTCATCGTCATTGACATTAATTTTGAACCCAAAACTTATATTTCTCAGCTTCTTGACCAATCTAAACACCTTTCTTTCTTTTGGGTTATTCAAATATGTGTCGAATGAACTTTAATTGGTAATAATTTATTTTGAATTTTCTTTTTAATTAGTAGTGTTTTGATGGTAATGGATTGTGAAACTTGAAATAAATATTTTAGTTGGATATTGATCAATTTTATATTGTCGAGCCAATTTTGATTTTGCTATGTATAAATCATCATTGAATACAAATCCTCGTTCTATCAAAAATTGCAGCGCTGTGTATACTTGATAAGTGGGGGTGAGGAGCAATTAACTTTTCTTGTTAATAAATATTTAGGAATTTAGGGTTTGACTCTTTAATCTTCTTTTGATGCTAATGGGTTGTGTAAGATTTAGATTAGAAAATTATCTTTTTTGGTGAATCACTTTGTTGAATTAAGTATGAGTCAAATTAGTGGAGAATTCTCAAGCAATGATAATATTGAGTGAGAAATTGTAGAGTTTAGATAAGAAAAAAAAGGAAGAAGAAGTCTAAAAGAGAATGAGAGAAGATGAGCATGAAATAGAGGGGGGTGGGGGTCAAAAAAATATATTTTTTGACTTTAATTTGACTCAAACGCGACTAATTTAATTTTTAATTTAATTTTAGTTCCACGTCAGTTCTAGGGTGGTATTAGTTACACTTTTATCAAGAATAAGTGTGTAATAGGTCACCATGATAGTTTAAGTGTGTAACTGGTTTTTCACTACAAGTTAAAGGGTGAATTTATGCCTTTTCCCTACATACATACATACATACATACATATATATATATATATATATATATATATATATATATATATTTGAATCGCTACGGCGACTCTATGTATTTGTAGGAATGTCTATATCATTTATAAATTTATTGTAAATTTAATAGTTCACTTTTTGAATTTATTGCCTTGAGAGTTTCTTTATTTTAAGTCTCAGATATAATAAAATGGATTGTAGGAGGAGGAGGAGGAGCAGGAGGAGGAAGAGTAGAAGAAGTAGAAGCGGGAGCGGGAGCAGGAGAAGGATGAAGAGGTGGAGGAAGAGAGGAGGAAGAAGAAGAGGAAGAGTTGATATTAATTGGAACATGGAAAACTTCTATTCATTCAAGCAATTTCCCTTAAAAGTTAATTGTACGATAAATCAAATGTGGAATTTAGGACTTAATGTCAAGGATTCAAGTTTTTTACTTGAATATATAACTATCCAGACTTCATAATTAGAAGACTTTTTTTTATATAAAAAAAAGATATAGTTCGCTTGAAATATAAATACAAGATCTAATTTTATCATTAAAAAATAATAAGTCTAAGTTTTCATTTCTACATAGCTTAATTAGACTATTTATTACAATAAATAGAGGCATGTGCATGATGGGGCAAAATAGAATAGAGAATTAAACATGAAACAAAATGGTTTCTAACATGTTTACAAAACACCATTACATATCTTGAATGTAAAATGATATTTATGAACTAAAATATAATATTTTCATATTTTACCTTTTGTGGAGCAGTGAACTGAGGGGTCTTTGAGCAACGGATCTACACTCCTTTTTAAAACGAAAATGAGTCTGGCCAGAGTGAATTAAAATGCAAAGTCTTTGTTGTGGCTAGAGCCAACAGACAAGAACAAGCTAAGAAAAATATAAAGGTATTATCAATCCTTTTGGTGAAGAAAGCGGTTAAAATCTTGTTCAAATGGATTCCAAATGCTAATAATTTTAGGAATAAAAACCTAGGGTTCTTAGTTTGGGTGGGGTTTTAATTTCAATTTTGAAATTTGTGAAAGACACTGAAAGTTGGGGTAGGTTTTGGACAGGCTTGTAAGCTTTACGTGATTGAGATGAAAGTATCATACAAATGGAGTAGATTACCACTGTCCATGATTGACAAGCCCTGTTTTTTTTTCTGAAAATGGAATGGAATAAAAAAAAAGAGTTGAGGGAGAGAGTGAGGCTACTAGGAATTTTTTATCTGTAAGAAAGTGAAGCCCTAATTGATTTAAAACTCATAGGGGGCATTTAGGGTATTTCAGATTCTTAAGTTGAGGCTAATATGGGAAATTGAAGTCATTTTAAGTATGAAAAGGGTTGATGGAGTTTTGGGCTACTACGTTTGGGCCATTGTTTTGGAGCTTCTTGCCAGATTTGAGTTGTTATTTCATAGTCAATTGTTGAAGTATTCTGGGTCTTTTCCTTATGTAAAATAATTCTCCAAAGTTTTTTATTTATTCACTAGAATAATATATATATATATATATATATATATATATATATATATATATATATATATATGATATGATGACAATTAATAATTTAAAAAATATTACGACTTTACACTAATATAAAATATAGATACAAAATATTGACTTATAACTAATTTAAAAAGTAAGAAATTTGAAAATAAGATAATGACAATATAAAGTTAAAAGTAGTTTTATGACTAATTCTAAGTGAAAACGTGACCACCAAAAGACCAATAATAATAATAACAGCAGTAGTAGCAAGTCAAAAAAGTAATAGGGATTGAGTAGAAAAATTAATTAATCATTAACTTAAAATCTCAAACAAATGGAATTTGAAGAAATGAGGGTCAAAATTGGGTGACAAAACATAGAACATCCAAATGACATCCTTTGCTAGGAACCAATGATAATTACAAACAATTTCATCAAAAGTTAACACCAACAGTTTTTCTTCACATGCTAGAATCCTTTATTTGGAAATAAACTTTCGCTACCCTATCCTTGTAAATGGTTACATAATTAGACAAGTTAGGATTCAATCTTGGCGCATGAATATGATGATAGAGATGTTCCAAAAAACCAAACTTGTAACAAGATGATGCACCCCTCAAAGTAGGTGACCCTTTTTTGCTCTTGGTTAATGCACGGAATATAAATACAAGAATTATGGGTATAATGGTAGGGTTTTCCATTTTAATCAGCGGCTTCACCAGCCCAGGCATAAGAAGTCGATATTCTTGTCTCCTTAAGAAAAAATAATAAGCCTCGAAAAGGTGATCATGAAAGCAAAACGTCCATTCACTTCCCAAGCTTCCATGCCCCCTTGATTGTTGAGTTACTTTTGGTATTTATCAAAATTATCCTTCTTACGGTACCTCACATATAAAAAACTCAAAAAGATCCATGGATTTTTCATACTTTCCTTCTTTATCTCATTAATTTTAACAATGATTATTTACCCTTCTCTTCTCTTAATCTCCTATACTTATCCACCATCTTCATGGTTTCAGTGTATCGTATCAATAATCATTCATTTCGGCATTTCTTTACTTCTAGTTTTTTTAGAGTTATGTCCTTTAGTTTTAGGCATCCTTCGCTCCATTAAATAGTAGATAATTAAAATTAACGCTTTCACTTGGTTGACACAAACTTTAATCTAGGACACAGAAAAAATAAAGACTTTTTTAATAGAGGTAAACACAGTTTTTAGAAACACCAAATCCGAAAAAAACAATCTACGTATCTCATTTTGGTGAGAATCATGTATGTAGTTCATTCAAAACAAATTGACTCTCTTTTTAAAAGAACCCCTTTTTGAACCTTGTTTTTTTTTAGTATAAAAGTGAAAGACAAGTCATTTTGAAGTCAATCAACAATGTGAAGTTGTCTAAACAATTTATCTTCAAATACCTCATAAATGAATATGTTGGTCTAGAGTGGGTGGCTCTTCTTAAAGAACCGCGTCACCTGTGTCGAGTACCTACTAGGTCAAATGCACATGATACAAACAAATATAGCCTACTAGAATAACATTTATGGATTGTTCTACTAGGTCTATCACCCTATATGGAAAGGTATCTAGACAGACTTACTCGAGCGAACAACTCGAGTCGAGGAGGGTCATCTTTCCAATAGTAAAGCTATTTTGACTTGATTGATGGTCTAACCTTGCCAAACATGTGTGACTAAAATCCTAAACCAAGAGAATAACTACACACTGACTCATCTCAAGTAGAAGTCTTGAGGAGCGTATCCGCACACACATTGAAGAATGGATGTTCCAAGAGATTCAAATGGGTAAGCGAGAGAAGATAGTTTATACATATAATCACACAACATCAAGGTACTAAATCAACAAGAACATATTAGACAGTATATATATATATATATATATATATATA